>CM060682.1:12759427-13959427 GCA_030686995.1 Artemisia argyi | reverse complement strand
CTACAAAGAAGAAAAACAAAAAATATGTTAATAAACCTAGTAGAATCATATATGATTTTTCTAACATCATATATGATTCTAGCAAAATCATATATGATTTTAGAACAATCATATATGATTTTATAAAAATCATATATGATTGTAGTAGAACATTATTCATAATCATAATCATAAAAATACTCACCAGAAGATCACAAGCATCCTTGTACTTTGCGGCATAGCTCTGTGGAGAATTATACTAAGTCGTAGCCTTCTTAGATGATTCATTTGTTATCTTCTCTTTAGGCTTATGTGTAAAAGTTTTTGATCGACCTGCATAAAAATTTTAAATAAAATAATCTAACACAATCACATATGATTCAAAGAAAATCATATATGATTCACATTGAATCATATATGATTCTATGTGAATCATATATGAATCATATATGATTCTAACAAAATCCACTTATAAACAAAAAACATCATATACATCAGTACATCAAACGAATAAGCTAAAAAGGGCACAAGCAAATAAGGAATAAGCTAAAAACTACTAAGTCCTAACCTAAATCCTCTATCTAAACTGAATAAGCAATTTAGGACAAGCAAATAAGCAAATGAATAAGCAAAAATCAATCAAGGCCTGCTGAAGCAAGAAGCTACCAAAATAAGCTCTAAATCATGAATTAAGCTCAAATATCTAAAGATAGTACAACTAGCTTTCCAAAAGGCCAAACTGCAGATCATAAACTTAAATAACCAACTAGAAAAGAGTAGTTTTAGTCCACTTGTGAAGGTGGGATGATGGAACAAAACGTGCTGGTACAGGGCACCCAAATGAGCAGACACCACTTTTTGAGATTAATTTTAGACAAGCAAATGAACTTGAAATTGTGAAATTCTTTTTTATTTAGATCCACAAGCAGCCAAAGAATATAGAAAACCAATTTTTAGAAATTTCCAATTATTATTAAGCTCTAAAATGGATCAAAGGTGAAGGCCTTTTAACTGGTTTAAGAAATTATGTAACTATTGATAAATGGAACAAATGACTAAGTGAACTAAAACTACTTATGAAGAGATACTACTAATGCAATTATGAACTAAAATTATCCTATTTAACCACCTAATGTGCAACTAAAACTAATTATCCACTAACTAGTTATGCTAACTATTATAAACCTTGAAATCTAAACTATGAGTTCAAAATTCAACAAACTACTTATAAATGCACAAAGTCACTTCTAAATTACTCCTAGATGCAAATTAGATCAGATTGAAATTTAACTTTTTACCTAAGTAAGCTAAATCACTAAAACCAACCTTATGCCAAACACACCCTTAAGCGTTCATTGTTTTTGGTTTTTCAATGTTTTGATGCAATCTAAGCTAGACTACTGATGCAATGTTATTATCTACCCTACATGAAATATATATAAGCTGAAATGATGCAAATATAAGCATTTTAATAAGCTATATGAGATAATGCCTAAATGACTTATAAAATGCACAAAGTGGAATCTATGAGTACAAATGAAGAAAATCTAACAATCAAGAAATAAATCAACTTAAGTATACTAGTAAAACAATTATAACACCACTAAGCACTTATTCAAACAGTAAATCAACAAATAAGCAGTATATTGAAATAAGAAGCTAAAATTGAAGTGAGACTTACAAATGTATTGTGATGTATAACAACTACATAAACTTCATGCTTATGAAATTACACATACTTCGCCTAACAACAACAAGCCAATAAACTATTTCCTAAATCACAACTATCACAACTATTTCCTAAATCATATATGATTCAACAAAATATTAGACCTATTTCTAAAATCTGAAAAGCAACAAAATAAAAACAAAATAACTGATAAGCAACAAAATATATCATAACTATTTCCTAAATCATATATGATTCAACAAAATAACTGAAAAGCAACAAAATAACATCAAAATAACTGATAAGCAAATTTATACAATATCTAACGATAATCAAACTAATAATAACCAAAATATGAAAAAAAAATAACCGTAATATGAAGGAAATTACCAGCAACGAGAGAATAGACCGTTTTCTCCTTACTCGATGCCATTTCACGGTGGTTAACGGCAGTTAACGACGGATTTGATGGTGATGATGTGACGGTTATTGAATGAGAGTGGGTGAGAGCGAGAGATTGAGAGTGAGATTGAGAGATTGAGTATTGATAGTGAGTGTGGGTGGGTAGAGACGGTTTAGGGGAAATTGATAGGATGGGAAAGGACCATGTTGCCCTTTTGATTATTATTTAAAAAAAAAAGGATTGATCTAACGGCTGGGAGGAAAAGAAATGGACGGACGAGATGGATGGATAAGATCTTTGGTAAATCTTAGATCTACACTAAACTTTTGGCGTGCCGCCACTTGTCCGACATGAAGGCTGTCAGTTGCTCAAAAAGTACACAAGTTGCCCAAAAGTACACACGTTGCCCTACATTGTAATCCGTAAAGTCACACTTATCATTTGCAGATTTTAGTTGCAAAAAAGTACTTGTTGCCCTAGTCTAGAAAAGCAAATACAAAAAATTATTCCAGTATAAATATTTTCACACCGTGGGCAACCGGGGACATTTTTGGAATTATCACTATTTTATTTTATTAAGTATCTAGAATATGCACTCATGAAACACCATTTTCATCGTTCAAAAGATAGATTGTAGTTACAAACTTGAGTTTTTATAATATATGACATTTTGAAAGTTATATCTTTCTATATAAACTCTTGTGTCACTTGATATGTCCTCATATACATAAACAACCATCATACGAACAAAACCCGGCTAAGGCGGCAAGATCCGGTCATGACCCGTAGATATCCGGTTATATACGGCCAGACCCAACTATATACGGCCAAGAACCGGCTGTATCCTTTTATATCCGGCTATATCCGTTTAGATCCGGCCGAGACCTCCGGCTAGCGCGTATGTGTGAATTACTTGATAAAATGATAAATGGTTGTTTTCTTTTACGTGATCATGCAACGGTGATCTTGACGGCATTATACATCATGCATGACTTGGATTCTTATGAAAAGCAACGTATGACTTAAGACTAAAGCCATTCATGTGATGTGAATGTGCCAGTTTGCTTCCGACCAAAAACTAGGACATATATGGTCCTTTCCTTTTGTTTTGGTCTATCACAATATTGGAATCTTTTGCTCCAATATTTTTTGAGTCTTTGTACTTGTGTGTTTTTATAAGATTTGCAAATGAGAAATAAGATTTGCAAAGGCTACCCCAATAAAGAGCAAAACCGATTGGGTTGTGTAGGTTGCTTAAGGTCATCCTTGTTGTGGCCAACTGGGTCACTGAAGGTCGAGGGGTATGAGGGTTGAGAACTCAACCGATTAGCACACTCGATTGAGTGGTGTTTTGCGTGTGTTTTTATTTAATTAAAATATATTTTTATGAGGTATGTTTTTTTTAAGTGTATGTCATCTTATTGTGCCTAAAAGGTGAGGTCACAGGAAAAAGAAAACTGATGTGCCAGCAAAAATGAGGGTAGCTGAGGATTTTATTGGGGTAGCCTTAGATATGGGTTGTGTTATTGATACCCTCCTGGCCCACAAATAAGTACAAAAATATAAATCTTCCACCCTTCTTTAACCTTCTGTTTACAACACAGTTTTTTATCACTTTCTGTTCCGTACTTTTTTAGTTTAATACTTTTTACTTGTTAAATTTTATAATTTTTTGGCACTTTCCGTTTCATAGTTTTATAATATAAACAAAATTATAAGAATAAAAAAATAAAATAAAACATAAAAGGTATCATTTGTAGTTTTGAGGGGTTTTTATAACCTATCCTTTTAGATATTCACATAAAGAATGTACTTTTAATTCATGCATGGTCGTGAAAAAGATTGGGAACATAGAGAATCGAGAAATCCTTGAATATTCAAAGTCCATAAGTACCTAAACATGATGATTGAGATGGTAGTTGTTGATTGTCACTATCATTGTTGTGTATGTAAGGCCATTTTAGAACGAAAATATTCATGACACTAGATGAATTTTCTTTTGTGAATCCTTTGTAGTTGTAGAACTCCTCTATACGATATTCCAAAGGATATCCTCACTATGAGCATTCAACTATTAAGATATCTTCATGTCATAAAAGGTTTTAATATGTGTATGAATTATCTAATAAGATTTATGTTGGTTGTTGACTGTCGAATTAGAGAGTGCATGCACGTTGCATTTTGATCAAAAGAGTTAAGATAGTTTTAGAATATGAAATTAAAAGAAAAAAAAAGTTAAGAGTTCATATGAGTTTTCGAATGTTTCAAGAAACCGCAGGATTTTTCCAATCATGCAGATCATGAAGTCATCGAGAACATAACACTATTCTCAACACATTTAACATACATGGACTAATGGTATATAACTAACCAACAGATTCTATCTTCGGCCAATGTGGGATAGAGTGTTAGGATAAAATGTTTCAAAATGTCTTCACTAAAAAAATGGCAAAATAGAAATAATTCAAGTGTTCTTAACATTTGGTGAAAGAAAGATTTGTTACATGGAACATCAAATAGGAGTTTAGAAGCAACTATCTGTATGTACATGAAAAGAAAGAAAGAAAGAAAGAAATGATGCAAGAGTGTGGATCACATTAAATTATACGCTGTTATAACTCTAAGAATGAAATATTACAATTTTTTATGCATTGTATTAAAAGAACTCGTAGTTTCCTTATCTGAAATCTATATAAGTTTTGGGTCATAACTTATTCTTGCATTCATGATTCGGGGTTCTCATAAAACACATGACACCTACATAGCAAAATTTACAACTCGAGAACAAATAAGAAATCGAATCTATATTTTCGTTTTATATACTTTCAAGCAATACAAAATGATATTTATTGGTAATAGCGCACAAGACGTTTGGTTTACAGTTGGTCTAAAACTACAATGTATATATACAACAAAAATAAACTCTATTTATGGAATGAATTACTAGTGTTTGTAATCTCGATGAGTAAAGAACATGAGATGTCGAATACTTTGGACGATAACGCGAAATTATATGTTGTTATTTCTCTAGAAATGAAAGATTGCAAATGTTAAAGCATTAAACTAAAACAACCTGTGTTTTTTTCTAAGAACAAAGGGTTAGCTTTTGCTTATCTAAAATAATTGGTGAAGAAATCTTATACATCGTTGAAGTTTAAACTATTTTTGCTTTATGATACCAGTTATGGCCATGAGTTGTGTAGCAAACTCATTATGCCGATCAGGCGATCACCACACGATTTTGAATGCTCAATGTGTATATTATGAACGTACATATTTAGGTTCGCAAGTAGCTAAGCAAAGTTTTCGACAAACAAGCTTATCAGAGGAGCACTTATGTCAAAATAAAAAATTAAGCAGCTGGACAATCCTTTATCATATATAGCTTTGATAACGTATTTCATATGTTTTTATTGCTCTGGTATGAAGTGTTATTCATGTAGAAATTGCTATACACTGCTGAATGAATTACGAGTTGAGATGTTCCGGACATAGTATTTGTATATTATAATTCTTGTTCTGTTTGTTTTGGCCCTCGATTAAACTCTCAAGTATGTTAAAAGTTAGTACTTATATTAACATATCATATCTAATTAAGCAGTTAGACGATCCTTTATATACTTGCAGATAATATTTTAGAGATTTTTTTCATAAGAAGTTGACTGGAAATATTTATTTGCACATAATAAAAGTACAATACATGAAAGATAACCCTTATAGTGGCTCAAATTTCGTGGATGACGAAAAAAAATAATAAATAAATAAATAAATAAAAATAAAAAAGAATGAGAATTCGTATTAACTTTCACGTGTATGAGCTTCCTCATGCATGCAAACTTTTTAGTTTTCAATCACAAGGAAAGACATAGAAATGAAAACATAATACTAGTATCATCACAACCAACATACGTACACTACGATATATATGTAACCAACAACTTCATCGTTCAATCTATGTAGGATAGAATGTGTCGATAGAAAGTTGGCATAGTTTACTATATTATATATTCCGCCGAAGAATTTTATGTACATGAAAAGAAAGAAACAAAGCAAGAGTTAGAGCATGAAACATGAAGGTAACAATTTTGATCACTACAACAACAGCTGCTTTTAGCGGGGACATTCCCTCACTTTCAGCGGGGACTTCTCCCCGCCCAAACCTTTCGGCGGGGACATGTCCCCGCCGAAAGTGCCTCGCGCAAAGCCCCACGCTGTAAACTTTCGGCGGCGACGTTCCACTCTTTTGTCGGTGACACGTGGGACCCACGCTGCCAGCGTGGACAATATTGGTCAGGTCAAACTTGCCAGCATGGCAAACCTTTTGGCGGGGACATGTCCCCGCTGAAAGTACTTTCCAAGTAAATGACGCAAACTTTTGGCGGGGACGCCTCCCCGCTGAAAGTATTTTCCAAGTTTATGATGCAATCTTTTGGCGGGGACATGTCCCCGCTGAAAGTACTTACCAAGTAAATGATGCAAACTTTTGGCGGGGACGCCTCCCTGCTGAAAGTATTTTCCAAGTTTATGATGCAATCTTTTGGCGGGGACACTTCCCCGCTGAAAGTGTTTTTCAAGTAAATGGTGTGTGTTTTTGGCGGGGACATGTCCCCGCGAAAAGTGTCTGACCCATTTTGCAGCAAATTGCTGCAAAATGGGTAATTTCCAGATTTTTTCCGGAAAAAATCTACATTATCACTACAAATCCAGAACCTGTATATAACCTAATTACAATACCACAAGACACTCAAATCACAAATTCGCCAACATAATATGATACATATCCAAATTTCTTAAAAATTAACATAATCATGTGTTTGTATCCAAATTCGCAAAATTCGGTTCAAAAACCGTTATCACATGATCACTACATAAGCTAGCTATCCGCTATACGCTACAAAACTATACGTGGGAACAATGTAGCGGGAATCCTAACACATAAACTACATAAACACATAATAATCCATGAAACTATCCACACATTTGTCCATAACCCAAAACAAAATATAAATCAACCCAAACAACCCATACGCTACTCCTGAGTCCCCCCACTAGCCCCACTAGCCCCACTCCCCTCCTCCGGGGTACCTGTAGACTCACCAGGTGATGGTGAAGCCTCCTGGGATCCCGATGTCGTCGCCTGAGTCGCTAGCTCAGCGGGAAAACCCGGCTGTGTCTTAGCCCACCCCACCAACATATCAATCAGTGTCCTTTGCTAGGACAAATACTGGGTTTGCTTCTGGACTGTTTCGTGCAGGGAGGACGCGGAGGCTTGATCACGAGCTCGTGCGGCGCTGAGGGTCATCTGACGACCACCGCCGGGTAAGACTGGACCTACGCCAGGAATATGACCTCGCTGCTTGCCACCGATCACGTGGCGCATAATATCGAGGTCAGACATGGTCGTCCCCCCGGAGGTGCTCTCCGTCCGCATCTGTATCATCTGGTTCTGTTTTACAAAAAAATAAGCAAAGTAATATATAAGTCGTGATTTATTATATTTGCATTAATGTGGGTGAGTCTTATGGAAATAAATTATACTTACATATCTAGTCTCGGACAATGCAGACTCCCAAACGCCGTCTCTCGTATGGTTGTGTCTGTACATTGCGATCAAGTCTCTACCATCCACAGCGTCGGTGGGTTCTCTCAGCTGTTCATAAATAAACTCAATAACGACTCACCAAACACTATATATATAAATGAAATGATTAAAAAGCGTCTTACGAAGTTATCGCGTATAACAGCTAACGAATGCGACCCATGAAGGCTGGCAGTCGGATTGGCGAGCCGGTTCTGCCTGTTGGTCACCCCTCTCTTCAAATTATCCGGGTTCGACCAGTGCTTAACCTGAGTATTATAAATAATAAAAAATGTTATATAAATGAATAATTATTATTATTATTATTATTATTATTATTATTATTATTATTATTATTATTATTATTATTATTATTATTATTATTATTATTATTATTATTATTTCTATTATTATTATACTTATTGTTAAATAATAATAATAATAATAATAATAATAATAATAATAATAATAATAATAATAATAATAATAAAGTGTGGATCCAGAAATTTACATATTGTTCCCAATCCGACTCCGACATGTTCTCCGGGCGTTTTGCCTTGATCTCCTCCAGCTTCTCCTTCCCACCTTGCTCAGTAAAATTTATCTTTTTGTGCCGTCACTTGTTGTCGTCGTATCGCTTTTGGAGATAATATTCGATACTGTTGACAATATCCTCTCCATCAGCACTGGCAAGGTGCTCGCCGAGGTCAAAATAATGCTGCAATAAAATATAATTAAAATAAATATTCAAATTTAAATAAACAATCAAATTTAAATAAATAGCAAAGTTAAAATAAACAAACACAATAATTAAAAAAATAAAAGATAAAAAAAATAAAAAAAAACTTACGTGAAGCTGGTCGTCGATGTGGGCCTTCGCGGTAGCAGGAACAGCCGACCAGGATTTGTAATGCATAGGAATTGATTGCCGCAACAATTCCCCGACCAAGTTGGAGAACCACTTCGCGTGCTCGCCCACATGCTCCCACATACCTTTGTCGTTCTTCCGGAATCTGATCGATACCGGACGACCAGTATCTTTCCTCTCATTGCGGAGCCGCGTGTTCTTTGTGGGACCACGCACCGACTTCCCGCCTTTCCCAATTTTTGCATTGGGCTTAGGAGGTCTGGATTTAGATGCTACAAGTAACCAAATTCAAGTGATGATGATATAAAATAACAAGTTATCAATTTCAAATAATAATCAAGTTTAATTAAAATAATCTAGAAATTCTTACTCTGACAATCACTGCCTATCCTCGTCGGACCACGGGGTGGCTCATTGCCTCCATCGCCACCGTGGCTCCTAGCAACAACATCTGCCATCTATAAACGTACTAGTACAAGAAAATATAATTAGTGAAGAAACACATATACACATATACGCATATACACACACATTGAAATAAATAACAATTTATACAAAAAAATAATAATAATAATAATAATAAATAATTAAATAAATAAATAAACACATTTAACCACTCAATAACAATTTCATTTAGTGTCATTTAACAAATTACAATTTGAGATCAATCTCCCTCATCACTAAGATAAAAACCCTCATTATTAGTGTCAGCTTCATCTTCACGATCGACGTAATCTTCACCATCAGATGCTAAATCATGAGGAACGTGGTCATCATAATCAATATTATCTTCGTCGTCGTCGACATAAGTGATAATTGGTTGTGGTGGTGCCTCAACTTCCGCTGGCTCAACATCTCTATTTATGGTGTCATAATTCAACGTATCCAACTCAGCAGAGAGTGTGACATGTGATGATGTGTTGTCATGTACAACATCCTGATTGTCTTCTACCACAATGATATCCGGGTTCCAAATCTTTCGATGATAAGAATCTTGGACGGCCTTGACATTACCACGTTTACCCGGGAAATCAAGGTAAAAGACTTGTGTTGCTTGTGTTGCAAGAATGTATGGTTCACTTTCAAACGATACACGATCTGTCATAATTTGTGTAATGTTGTTTCTATAGGTACAACGTTTTATGCGACCATTGTTATTAGTGTCGAACCATTTAACTTTGAACAACACAACATTGAACGGAATATATTCAAGCTCGATAATTTCTTCAAGCTGGCCATAATACATTCCTCCGCTAGGATTAGGAGTTGAAATTCCGCTGTTTTGGGTTGAACGACGTAAATCACGGTCATGTACGATAAACTTCACACCGTTCACTGTGCAAGAGTCGGCTGAGAATGTAGCACATGATGGTCCACAAGCCAAAGCGAACAACTCGGAAGTACAACTTGGGTCGTCCTTTACTTTCAATTCACGAATCTAAGAAAAAAAAGTTAAGAATAGATATAGATGAGTAATAGTCGTTATTTTTACAGGGTTTTACATACAACAAGTCTACCTTGTTCCCAAACCAGCGAGGAAATCCTTCTTGTATGTCATTGCCAGGAAATTCCCTGTAAATGTTCATGATATTAGAATAAGTCGTCGAATAATAACTTACGTAAAACAAAATTTTGAAATAAAACGTGTACCTCTTGTACTCGTTCATGTACGGGTCGATTTCATGACTGTTGTGTAGTCGTCCATACTACTTTCTGCATTGCGTCCGGTTCAAGCCGAATTAATGATTGTTTACCATTCAGTTTACAGGCTGATTGAAACACTTGAAATTGACTTGTTGGGCTTGGACCGTCCTCATTCCGGTCAGGACGATTAAATCTCGTCTCAACACCCCGAAAATAATGCGAACAGAAAGTTAATGCTTCATCAGCAATATAACCCTCCACTATTGATCCTTCAGGCTTAGCTTTATTTCTGACATAATTTTTGAGCTTTTTCATGTACCTTTCAAATGGATACATCCACCTCATGTAAACAGGCCCGCCTTGAATAGCCTCTTCGGGTAGATGAATAACCAAGTGAATCATAATGTCAAAAAAAGCTGGAGGATAGATTTGCTCGAAACTGCACAAAATATTGATAAGCTGTTCTTTAGCTTTCAACATGTCATCCACCATCAAAGTTCGAGCGCATATTTGTTTGAAGAATGAACAAAGCTCGATTATTGGTGTTGCGGTGGTTTGGTCCTTCAAGTAATTTTGAAGTCCAGCAGGAAGTAACCGCTGCATCATTTTATGGCAGTCATGAGCCTTCAAGCCTGTTATGTTGTTATCACTGTCTGTCACTTTATGCTTGAAGTTAGATCCGAACCCATCGGGTAGTTTAACACCTTTGATCAATTGGGAAAACAAATCATGATATTAGAATAAGTTGTCGAAATGAATACGCGAATTGAATTGGAACAAATAAATTCTGAAATAAAACGCGTACCTTTGATGAATTGACAAAAATGTTTTCTTTCTTCAGTTGTGAAAGAGTACGTGGGATGAGGCTTAGAGCACTTCCCACCGCCTTTGTTGACGAGCCACAAAGCATTACAAATATTCAAATTTTGTAAGTCTTGTCTTGCCTTGTTGGTGTCTTTTGATTTGTCATTCATTAACAAAGTACCCAACACACTTTCACACACATTTTTTTCGATATGCATGACATCTAAATTGTGTTTTAGTGTAAGAAAAGACCAATACTTTAGCTCGTAGAAAATAGATACTTTGGTCCAATTCAATTCGCGGTCAGGATCACGTTTTTTCTTCGCACCCCCAAAACTTGGATGTTTCCCCGGGATACGTATAGGCAATCTCCCAAGTTGAGTCAAGATGTCATGACTGGTATATTTTTTAGGAGGTGGTCTATCATCGAGCTGAGTATAGAATGCCTTTCTGTTCTTCCGCCATCTGTTGTTGGCTTTTAAGAATCTTCTATGACCAACATAAGCGGTTTTGCTTAACACGCGCATAGATGGAGTCTCTATATTACAAGTCGGACATTCCTTGTAACCTTGCCCACTCCACCCAGACAAACTACTTCGAGCGGGAAAGTCATTGATAGTCCATAAAAGTGCTGCTTTCATACAGAATTCTTCGCCTGTAACAACGTCCGTAGTCATAACCCCATCTTTCCATAAAGTCTTAAGGTCTTCAATCAAAGGCCTCAAGTAAATATCTATGTCCTTCCCGGGTGATTTAGGGCCTGGAATTAACAACGTCAACATAAGAGAAGTCTCTCTCATACATATCCAAGGAGGCATATTGTATGTTGTTAATATTACCGGCCACATACTGTAAGACTGACTAAGGTTGCCGTACGGATTGAAACCATCAGCAGCCAACCCTAATCGGACGTTTCTTTTTTCATAAGCAAATTCTTTATTATACTCGATATCAAATTTCTTCCATGCTTCACCATCAACCGGGTGTTGCATCTTACCGTTCTCTGTAGACTGCCCAGAAGCATGCCAAGTCATATGTTTTGCAATGTGTTTAGACTTGTACAAACGTTGTAGTCTAGGAATGATAGGAAAGTAACGCAACACCTTGTTAGGAACTTTCTTCCCCAGTGTGTTCTTGTCTTTCCATCTACTAGCATCGCAGATGGGACAATTCTGCAAATCTTCGTTACCCACCCCCCCGATATAAAAAACAATCATTTACACAAGCATGTATGGATTCGTATCTTAACCCGATCGTTTTATATGTTTTCTTTATTTCATAGTATGACGGTGGGATTTTGTATCCTAGGACGGGCGGGAAGCATTCACGTAGAAATTTTAGTGTTTCGTTAAACGTGGTGTCACTCATTTTACCTTTGACCTTAATGTTTGTAAATTTTGCCATAAAGTCCAATGAAGACATCCATGTACAGCCCGGGTATAGTGGGTCGTTAGCAGTGGCAAGTAACGCTTCAAACTCGTTACGTTGAGGAAGTGTTGTTGCTTGAGTTGGCTCGTTACTTGTCTCGCCAATATTTTCTTGAGTTGGCTCATTCGGACACATATCATGAAGGAAATCAGCCATGTCACTCGTCCCGGGATGATTTGTGTTGGGTACCAATGTTCGGGTATCCGGTTCACCGTGATTATACCATTTCGTATAACTTTGGTCCCAACCATTTGAGTGTATGTGATCAAACAAATCTTCGTACTTTATCCAACCATTGTTATAACAACTAGCACATGGACAATGTATATTCCCATCAATATTCACAAAGTCCTTGGCATACGCGCAAAACCATTTAAGACCTTTTAAAAATTCGAGGCTAGCACGAGATAATGAGACCCAACTCTTATCAATTGGCATAACTGCGTTTTAATGATGCAACAAATAATTATATAGAATTAAACATGTTCACAAGTTATGCGTTTTAATGATGCAATTACGAGTTGTGCGTTTTGTTCACCTAATCCAACTATGGAAGGCAATCCTAACCCACTCTTTGAATGTTTCGTCTCATATATGAATGCGTATAACTGAATTTACTATTTGACAAAATTTCGGCAGCATTTCCCCTCAACTCCCCAAATATGTGCATTAAAGACATATTCGTAGGAGTAAAGGGGAAACACTGTCGAAATTTTCACGAATAATAAATCAATTATACGCATTCATATCCTAAATGAGACAAAACATTCAAAAAGCAGTCCCAAACAGGGGACTTTCCGAAATTAATTTCTAATAAATTTATTTCGGACGGGTTTTCTATGGGATGATTAACTTTGGACGGGGACTTTCCAAAATTAATCACTAAAGTCCTAAACCCTAAAATCATTTACAATAGTCTAACACAATCAAATACCATACAATAATATGAGCTTATTTGTTTAATCTTATTTGTAGCTTATGAGCTTATTTGATTTTCGGTTTATATATCACAAGACTTAATTTTCCGGCTTATATAAGTTTATTATATCATAATATACTTATATAAGCCCACAAATCTCCAAATAAGTCGGAAAATTTAAGCTTATGAAATATAAGCCGAAATCAAATAAGCTCATAAGCCCACGTATAAGCTTTTATAAGCTCATAATTATCAAAAGTTAAATAAAAAATTAACAAATTAAAAGAATAACGAAAATTAAAAATTAACAAACGTACCTTTTCTGCAGTTGGCTAGCTGGTCTCGGCACTCGGCTCTCCGCTGCTCTTGGCTATCGGCTGATCTTGACAGGAAACTGTAAAACGTTATAGAAAAATGTTATAAAACCTTTATAAGCTGAAAATACAAGCAGCCATGGTTTTCGGCTTATAAATTAAGGGGGTGTTTGTTTGAGCTTATTTGTTTTCGGCTTATAAATCACAAGCTTCAATTTTCCGGCTTATTAGGAGACTTGTGGGCTTATATAAGTTTATTATATCATAATATACTTATATAAGCCCACAAGTCTCCATATAAGCTGGAAAATTGAAGCTTATGAAATATAAGCCGAAATCGAATGAGCAATCCAAAGCACACCCCTGTTTGGACAGCATAAACCAAACGGCCCTCATGGGCTGCTGTTACAAAAAAGTTAGCTCATGGGCTGCCCTCACTGCCCTCACGGCCCTCATGGGCTGCTATATAAGCCGAAACAGCCCCGGCTTATGGCTTATATGGTTTTCGGCTTATGTTCCATTAGCTCACTTTTTTGTGGCTTATAAGCTTATGTTTCATAAGCTCACATTTTGTGGCTTATTTTAAAACTTTTTCAGCTTATATAAGTTTATTATGTCATAACATGCTTAAGCCTAAAAGTTTCAAAATAAGCCACAAAATGCAAGCTTATGAAATATAAACCCGAAAATCACATAAACCATAAGCCCGCTATATAAACCTAAACAAACACCCCTGCTGTTAAAAAAAAAAAAAAAAAAAAAAAAAAAAAAAAAAAAAAAAAAAAAAAAACTGTAAGCACGTGGTCTCAGCTGGTCTCGGCTTGTGGTTGTGGTCTCGGTTTGATCTCAACGAATTCTTGACAGCAACTATACCAAAAGAAAGTTAACAAAATCAAACGTTGACCTGTGTTGGGGCTGTTTTGCAGCCAAAAAACGCACCCTAGTTGACCTGTGTTGGGGCTGTTTTGCAGCCAACAAACACCCCCTATTGGGGCTGGAAAATAAGCTGAATCAAACGCACCCTTGTGCAGAAAATAAGCAAGCAAAAACACGCCCTTTGAGGGCTGTTTTGCAGCCAACAAACGCACCCTAGTTGACCTGTGTTTGGGCTGTTTTGCAGCCAACAAACACCCCCTATTGGGGCTGGAAAATAAGCTGAATCAAACGCACCCTTGTGCAGAAAATAAGCAAGCAAAATGACGCCCTTTGAGGGCTGTGGTGCGGGTCAAACTACAAAACCAGGCGCACCCCTAGGTGGGGCTCTCAGTGGTGGGTCAAGACTAACAACACAAACATCCTTGGTGGTGTTTCACAACAGGCTAGAACGCACCCTTGGCAAGCTTCTAAGGTCAAACTACAAAACCACGCTAACTGATATATGCTAACTGAACAAGCTTCTAAGGCCAAACTACGCTAACTGATGGAGCAGGCCAAACTACGCTTAGTGATTTGAAATGAAAAAACAATAAAATTACAATTCCAAACACCCCTTAGTGTAAAAATGCAGTCCCAAACTTTTGGCGGCGACATGTCCCCGGTACAAACATAAACACAAAAAATAATTAAACATAACATAATATAATAAAACCTGTGGTCTCGGCTTCAGGACTTGGCTTCGGGTCTCGGCTACGGCTTCAGTTCTCAGCAGCAACTGTACCAAAAAAAATTAACAAAAAAATTTTATAAAATAAGAAATTAACATATTGCACATATGAAAAAATTAACAATTAACAAAAAATTAACAATGGTGTGAAAAAATTAACAAAAAAAGAATTACGAGGAGAGGGTTTGGGTTCGGTTCTCACCTGGGTTTTGCAAACAATGAGGTGAGGGAAGAAAGAGGTGAGAAAAAGAAAGAATTAAATGAGGTGAGGGCTTGAGGAGAGAATTATACGAGGAGAGGGTTTGAGGAGAGGGCTCGTGCACAGTGGTGCGAGTGTGGTGAAGTGGTGGAGATGGTGGTTGCTGTGGTGTAGTGGCGGTGAAGTGGTGTTGTGGCCGGTGGTAAAGTGGTGGTGAAGTGGTGGAGATGGAGGATGGTTTAGTTTGGGACGATGGTTTATATTTTTTTTTTACAATTATTGAATTGCAGATCTGATAATAATAGGCGTGGTTTTGAGCTTTACTTTCCGCGGCGACATGTCCCCGCGGAAAGTGTTTCTTGTCTTTTAGTATATACTTTTGGCGGGGACATGTCCCCGCTAAAAGTTTTCATACCTCGCCAAAAACTTTGGCGGGATAAAGTAAATGCTCGGAGGGAAAAAAATTTTGTTGGTGAAAACTTTTAGCGGGGACATGTCCCCGCCAAAAGTGTTCATCATTTTAATGATTTTTAAATCATTTTGAAATTTAATTAATTATAATAAATTTAAATCATTTATGATTTATTTAAATCATTAAAAATTATTTTTAATTCATTTTAATTAAGTTAAATCATTTAAAATTATTTTTAAATCATTTATAATTAATTTAAATCATTTAAATTTAATTATTTATAATTAATTTAAATCATTTATGATTTATTTAAATCATTTAAAATTATTTTTAAATCATTTAAATTAAGATAAATCATTTATAATTAATTTAAATCATTTAAAATTATTTTTAATTCATTTTAATTAAGTTAAGTCATTTATAATTAAGTTAAATCATTTATAATTAAGTTAAATCATTTTAATTAAGTTTTCTCAACGAGTCGAGATGCTATGATTATACACGAGATCTAAAACGAACGAGTCGAGATGTTAAACGAACGAGTCGAGATGATGTGGTATTACACGAGATGTTAAACGAACGAGTCGAGATGATGTGGTATTACACGAAGTGTTAAACGAACGAGTCGAGATGATGTGGTATTACACGAGATGTTAAACGAACGAGTCGAGATGATGTGGTATTACACGAGATGTTAAACGAACGAGTCGAGATGATGTGATATTACACGAGATGTTAAACGAACGAGTCGAGATGATGTGGTATTACACGAGATGTTAAACGAACGAGTCGAGATGATGTGATATTACACGAGATGTTAAACGAACGAGTCTAGATGATGTGATATTACACGAGATGTTAAACGAACAAGTCGAGATGCTATGGTTATACACGAGATGTTAAACGAACGAGTCGAGATGATGTGGTATTACACGAGATGTTAAACGAACGAGTCGAGATGCTATGGTTATACACGAGATGTTAAAAAATGAGTCGAGATGATGTGGTATTACACGAGATGTTAAACGAACGAGTCGAGATGATGTGGTATTACACGAGATGTTAAACGAACGAGTCGAGATGCTATGGTTATACACGAGATGTTAAACAAACGAGTCGAGATGATGTGGTATTACACGAGATGTTAAACGAACGAGTCGAGATGATGTGGTATTACACGAGATGTTAAACGAACGAGTCGAGATGCTATGGTTATACACGAGATGTTAAACAAACGAGTCGAGATGATGTGGTATTACACGAGATGTTAAACGAACGAGTTGAGATGCTATGGTTATACACGAGATGTTAAACGAACGAGTCGAGATGCTATAACTACAAAAATGTTCCCACCCTAACAGGTCACGGGATATATATGTTCCCACCTAACAACTTTTATCCACTCACAATATAAACTCACACACACTCATCTAACCCTATCATCTCACACACACACTCATCTCACTATATATCTCTCTCTCTAGTAGTTTTCGTTTTCCGGCGACACCAGCAGTTTTCGGCTGCCGGAATCTTTTTCTGGCCACCACCTTTTATCAACTCAACTTGTAGATCGGGCCACCCCGATCACGATTCTACCACACACAACTACAAACACACACTGTCAACCAGAATGCAGCGATATAATCTTTTTATGTGTACTTGTGGAGTAGGAAATATAAAAAAAAGAACGTCACATCAAAAAGATACATTTGGATTGGAGTATTATGCATGTCCTCTTTCGAAGCCAAGAGAGAAAGGTCATGGATGTGGATATTTTATGTGGAAGACTGAATTTGATGAACAATTACAAGTAATATATTCTGCTTCAACATCTCACGGTTCTGGGTGCACAAACTGCCATGAAAAAGATCTTAGGATAAATATGCTGGTGGCACAAAAACAGGTGTTAGAGACAAAAGTCAGGTTGCTCGAGGCAAGACTTGCAATGGCAACGAATCCCGACAACAATGACCACGCATGTCAATCGGATGCAATACTCCGTGACCTGTTAGGTGACATGGAAAATCTTCGTATGTAATGCTGTTGTTGTTGATGTTGTTGTTGTTGTTGTTGTTGTTGTTTGTTGTTTCTTGTGTTATTCTCGTTGTTTGTTGTTTATTGTGTTATTCTTGTTGTTTGTTGTTTCTTGTGTTCTTGTTGTTGTCTATTGTTTCTTGTGTTATTGTTGTTGTTGTTGTTTAATAAAATGTTGTTTGTTGTGTTGTGTTATTGTTATTGTTGTTGCTTTACCACTAGAAAATCGTAAACTTCTATCCAAACACTCAAGATTGTAATTATTAATCTAAAAAAACGTCCACAGTAAGAACCTAAGCAGTTTATAAAGGAATCCGAAACATCACACGCTTAGCTTCAGACACGAAGGCAGACATTTTATTCAAACCACACAAGAGTTGTAAACCGGATACATTTTCATACAGACTCAAACTAAACAACTCGACAAGCAAACGAACCAGATCAAACGAAACAACTCAAACTAAACCACTCGACAACCAAACAAAACAACTCAAACTAAACAACACGACAACCAAATGAAACAACCCGTTTACTTTTTTTTGCGGCTAACTCCCGCTTTGCTTGAACTCGCACCACCTCTTCCTTTCCTTGCTCTCATTTCCTTGAGATATGCAAACGTAGCTTCAAGACTTGTTATTCTATTTTCCAGATTATCAACAGCTGCAGCTTCATCAAACGTGCTTTCAGCTTCATCCTCACCTCCAACAGCAGCAGCTTGAGCTTCAGCAGCACGTTGAGCTTCAGCAGTATCTACCTCTTCCAAATACTCTATATAGTATGACTTTTTCCTCAACCATACCAGAATCCGGTCTCTCTGCCACGGTGCACAGTTCGCGTACGAACCATATTCATCAAAAATTTCAACGCCCCAATGATTTATAATTTCATTATACAAGAGCTCGTGTGATAAAGCCTTTGCCCACTCCTGTTCCGGCGTCAAACCATCCATTGTTATGTGTGTTTTGTATTTTTTTTGCCGAATTTATGATTTAATATGTATTAGGTGTATGTTATAATATATATTAAAAAGTTTTTGGGAAAAAGTTGCAGCTTGGAGGGAAATTTGGCGCCCAAACTTTTAGCGGGGACATGTCCCCGCCAAAAGTTATGCATTTCCCCGCCAAAAGTAATGGCGGGAATAATATCCGCGACAATAAAAAGTGCAACTATTTTGGTCAAATATTTTGTAACACTTTCGGCGGGGACAGTCCCCGCTAAAAGGTGGGTTTGAAAATGTGACTATTTTGGTCAAAGTTGTGGTCTGCAAAAACACTTTCGGCGGGGACATGTCCCCGCTGAAAGTTTGTGTTGAAAATGCAATGGGCGGTCAGCGAGATTGTGTGCCAGCTCAGCTCTGTTTTTGTCGTTTAGCGACTTTCGGCGGGGACAAGGGCGTCGCCGCCGAAAGTCTCGTCGCCCGTCCTCTTGTTTGTTGTAGTGGATAACATGAATTTATATGTTGTTATTACTCTAACAATGAAAGATTGCAATATGCTTTGTATTTAAAGACATGATTTTTTCTAAGGGTGTGTTTGTTTCATTAAGATGTTTCACATCTGAATCTGACTACCACATCTTACTAGTAAGAGGTAACTATAATGTCTGAATCTGATTGAAAAATTGTTGTTTGTTTTTTTATAATTGTCTGAATGGTTTTAATTTTCCCTTTTTTTAAGTATATATTAAACTATCGCGATACGATTAATAAGTGGATAGTGTAAACTTGAAACAAAACATTTTTATCATAAATTTAACACAATATAAATCATTAAATAAATTATCTTAATACATATCTAAAATTTAACATAATAAAAACTATTACATAAAGCGTCTTAAAATAAAACATAAGCTTAAAGCAATAAAACAACAATTAAGTTACTTAACCATACCAAATAATTTAAAACCTAGCTTTGCACTTTTGTGTCGTGATTTGATCTCGTAAGTTAATCATGTATTGTTGAAATCGGAAACTCAAATACCGGATCTACTAAAGCTTCATTTAGTATTCTCGCATCGTGTGCCGTACCTTCTCATCCGGCGACAATGTAGGTAAATATCATGTTGAAATCGCAAATTGCTAAAACATTTTGATAACAATCACCTCTTCCCATTATACATTTTGTTTATGAGATGGAACAACAACATGTATAAGGGTTTCATCAAGTGCACCAACGGCTCCCTAATTTAGAACAACAACAAAAAGGTCTGACCGCGTCTGACCGATCAGACTCAGATGCGATTCAGACATATTTTTCAAAAACAAACACACCCTTAGTGTTTTCGTATCGTAAATCGTTTTTGTAGAAACCTATATATTATATTTTTGGTTCATAATCGTTGGAATATTTAAGTAATATGATACTTGGTTTGGCCCTAGGTTGTTTAGCAACGTATTATTCCGATCACCGAGCACTTTTTGAATGCTCAATTTGTGAATTATGAATGTATATATTCACGCTTGCAAGTAGCTAGCTAGGCAACGGTCATGAATGTTTCCGTTAGTGCTAGTTCTATAATCTTGGGCATTTTCTATGTTATACACGTCTACTTTTCGCTGTGCCACAACTCGGTTTGACTGTGTGATCATAACTCTTTGGTTGGAGGTTTTAATGGGTTTCGTTTCAGTTGTCAAGGGTCATACTCCGTGTTTCGTCAATTTCCATGCTTTCTACGGACGGAGCCAAGGGGTGCCCGCGGGTGCACGTGCACCCTATGGATTTTTTCGATATAGTGTTAATTTTTGAAAAAATTATCGATTTTTCTTAAATGTATCTTAAATGCACCCGGTGCGTTAAAATGTGTCTCTAGTATTATTTAGTTCGTATGCTTACAAATAAAATATAAATATAAAATTTTGTAAAAGCCCAAAGATGAAACAAGTTTAATAAATTAAAGCACAAAAGCCCATGAAATAGGTTTTTTAATGGAACAAGTTTATTCATCATCCTAACAATTTACAAAATCCAAAATTGAACCAACACCACAAAGATGAAACTGGTTCGTAAGTCGTAACATATATATTTCATTTGTTTATTATGTCTTTTAAAGTTTTCTTTTTTTGATTGGTTGTATGAAATCTTGACTAATTTGTTGGTTCTGTATAGTCTATCATCATCAACAAGGGCTTAGGACAATAAAAATACGAGAATAACTATGCAATTTCTATTAAGACAAATAGGGAACAAGTTTAAGTGATAGTCAATAATATATTAGAATATGAATAGTACCCAATTGTGTTGTCATGGGGCATTTTTATTGTTGTCGTATTTACAATATATATGAAAAGTAGTGCTTAAATGAAGTTGGTTTTAGTCTTGCTTGTTGCTACCGCTACGGTTGAAAGATGTTTTTCTAAAATGAAGCTCATTAAAACTGATTTGCGTAATCGAATGAGTGATGATTATTTTAACGGCGCTTTAACTTGTGCTATAGAGAAAAAAGAACTTATTAATATTAAAAAAAAGGGTGCAGGTAAGTTTTTTTATTTTATTTTATTTTTTTTATTTTTTTTTTTTTTTTTTGCTATGGGATATCGTAGAATCACTAATTAGAAGGTAATATGTTAATTTATTTATCATTTTAATGAAATTTTCATTTTAATCAACTTTTTAACTCTACTATATTACGGTTAAAAAAAATTTGTGCACCCTGTTTCTACCGGGAGTGGTTGCCCTCAAGTGGTCATGTGATTAGTTAGTTTTGGGTGACATAGTTTCTCCTTTAAATGTTTGAATTGTCATTGTTGTAATTTCGTAAGTATCGTGAGGGTCAATATTGTTGTTTAGATGTTTGAATTGTCATTGTTGTAATTTCGTAAGTATCGTGAGGGCCAATATTGCTGTTTAGAGTCGTTGAAAGTCCTACTAGGCCCCTAGCGTGTACTTATTTGAAATCGCTTATGTAGAAATTTATATGTCGTCGAACGAATTACATTTTTGGGTCATATACGTTAAAATAATAATGTATTATGATGCTTGCTTTGTCCAACCTATGTGGGACACAATGCTAGGATAGAAGACTAGAAAAAGGTTTCCAAAAAAAATGGTAAATGTGTTTGAAGCATGAATCACGATGGGAACTAACAACTTGAAAAACGTGAAATCACATGTTGTATTTGTTTTTTTTTTCTAAAAAATAGTAGGGGTTAGTATTATGATCCTTGTTTTTGGACTTATGTTGTAGCTGGCAACTTCTTTACCCATGCGGGATCATCAGGTTAGAAAAGGTACCCATATATTATCAAAGGTTTTTATTTACATGGAAAGAAAGAGATAATGCAAGAACGGGTGAAAGAAATGATAAACCACTTGGAACTCCAAATTAAAGTTCAGAAGCAACTAAGCAAAGTTTTCGGCGACAAACAACACTTATGTTAAACTATAAAAGTAAGCAGCTAGGCAATCCTTTAGTGTTGATAGCATAAGTCCTATGTTTTTATTGCTCAAATATCAACTGTTATTCAAGTTTAAAATCGAGATTCGGCTAAATGAATTAGGTGCTCATGTGTTTGTGTAAAGTATGTCTATATTATGATACTTGTTTTGGCTTATGTTAACATCTTATATAAAGTGGCCGGTTTTGATAACGTAGTCATGTTTCTATTGGCCTCTAAAATATGTGCTCCTTTCTAACTTTTGTGACATTAAAAATTAAATTGGTCTCCACCAAAACATGTTTACCAAAATCAAAATAAAAATAAAAGAAAAAAAGTTAAGAGTTCATATGTGTTTTCGGGTATCATTCACCCTTGTGATTTTTTTAACCTCAAGGATGGGATAAGACCCGAAGACATACTACTAGTCTTAACACATCTAACACACATACACTTACGGTATATAAGTAACCAACAACTTCTATCTTCGGCCGATGTGGGATAGATTTTCAACTTCAATATAAAATCTATACTACATATAAAGGAAAAATGGTCAATCTTGAAAAAATGGTCAATTTTGAAAAGTGGAAATCTTGAAAAAAATTTATTAAAGGAAATTATGAAATATAATTAATACTCTTATTAAAACACTCTATTATTTAAAAGTACAATGATTTATTCACGTTGTACAACCAATTAAAAACATATCTACCAAATTAAATACAACCAATTAATACAAGTCACAAACCGGGTTGACCCGGGACGCTTCAAACCCGACGGGTTTAACCGGTTTAATTTGACCCGTTTTCGACCCAACGTAGCAAGTTGGCCCAGTTTAAATCAACCAATTTTTCGACCGGAACAGTTCAACCGGTTGAACCACCCGGGTCGAACCGGTTTCAAAACATTATGTTTAATTCCCAAATCTTAAAACTTTTATTATTTTTCATTTATAACCTATAAACTTTTTATTATGAATAAACTATTTGTCGCTATAAAATCCCGTTGCTATGCACGGGTACTCGTCTATTCTACCCTTGAACTTTGAAAGCCAAAAGGGCATTTAGGGTGAATAAAGGAAATATTGATCTGGAATGGAACATGCGTAAACTTTTGAATTTATCACTTATTAAGTAAATAAGACTTTTCTTAAATCTTCTCATGTAAGCCTCATGATACCAGTTGTAACCCACCCCAATTACACATTAAGAAACGCACCAGGATTTTATTCATGCACAAAGTATCAAATCATCATTCAGAAAACCCTTCATCATCATCATCCAAAAATCGCCACTATTAAGCTTACCCAGGAAGCTTAAAGAAATGTGTTCACTTATTTCTTTGTTTCTACTTTCATATGTTTCTTTCTTATCCACTTTTTCTTTCTAGTTCAGATATTAAGAACCTGGCTGCTTGTGACGAAGATGCACTTTTATTGTGAACGTTGTTCGACCAAGTTAATCAGAACGATTCGGTAGGTTCTTTTGAGATTAACACCTTAGCTTCTGGATTCATTCAAACTAAAATGTTTTGATGCACCCAAATCGTTTAATAACATGGCATTTTTTTTAAAGACGATATTGTCTAAAAGAAAGCCTGATTATAAATCATATATGCAGAATTTTTTTGGGAAATGCCATAAGTCAAATACTACCTGCACTACTCACTAATCTCATTGGTAAAAAAATGTTGTTGACCATGTCTTCCAGGATGTGGTAACACGTGCTTCATCAATACCCATTGCAACAACTTATAATACAACACCCCCTTCTGATTATGTGGAACAACCATCAGTTTCATCTTCTCGATCAGCTAAAATGTAACAACTCGCATTTTCAGGATATTTACTTTTCCCGGAAAATTTCACTATTCACTTTTACTATTCATTTTTCCCGAAAATTTTCCCGAAATTTGATTTTTATTTCTTGGGCTGAAGTGATAAATCATTTCCATGGCAAATTAAAAGTTTGACATTCATAAGCTCATTTTCGTGAAAGTTATTAAGGAATTACACGGAATTACACGTTTTAGGGTAAAACGTCATTCAGAAATTCTACGCACAACGAAATTCGGTCGCGTTAATTTTCCCCATATCAGAAAAATGTTTGACACACTCATGATTTATTTGAGAATAAATCATGATTGAGAAAAACATGACCAAAATAAACCTCGGCCGTGAAAAACTGGAATTTTCAGTTTTAAGCGTTTTTACTCAGCCGTAACCTTAGCCTATACCTGCACCGCGTTTCTAAGACGATTTGAGTTTTCAACTTAGTAGAAAAAGTCAACATATTTTTCCCTCCTCCATTGACCAAAAATCATTCCTTGATTTTATAAGTCATTTCGTGATTTTTAGGCTTACGGTTTGATGTCTAAAAGACATTTAATACCAACCGACACTAGACTGAGCCCAGTCTAGACATTATAAGTCATTTTAAATCATTTTTATCCTATTAGAAAAGTAACATTTTACTTTTCTCAATTTTACGCAATATTCGTACGTTTTACGTATTACGCGTTTTAGACCCGTGTTTCCAGTTTTTAGCAGGGTTTTACCACCCAAATGGAACCTACCACTCATTTTATATTTTATTATGGGACATATGGACATGTCTAACAATACTTTAAAGTTCCATAATTTTACGACACCCGGTTTTACATTTTGAGGCCTAATCATTTACGGTTGTCATTTCCCGGAGTCAAAACTCTTCCTAATACTTAGGATAATACCAAGCAAAGTCCACACCTTGTCCCCCAAGTTTAGGAACTGACCTAGGGGGGGAATTCAGCCTTGTGTGTTTTGATCTCATGCTAGGAGCTTTAAGATGTGAACATGTGTTCAACTTGGCCTCCAAGTGTTGACTAGTCAACAATGTAACCTCCTCATTTGCATATAAATGCCTCTCCTCCCACTCCTTGACCATATGAACGACCCACACACACAACACACTTCATTTTACTAGTTTACTTCAAGTTCCATCCAAGAAATCAAGTGCAATATCCATACATAAACCCTAGTTTAGTTTTGATTCATCAAAACTACTTCAAATCCTTAGAAACTTTGGTGATTTCTCTTGAGTTTGAATCCACTCAAGTCACCTCAATTTTCATCATCTCTCTTTCAAGATTACAAGAGTAGAAAGATTGCATGAAGTGAAGTGGGTTGAAGCAAGTCTATCAAAGTTCTATCCTTACATGTTAACTTTCCTTTCTTTGTTGAAAGCCAAAAGTTGTAAGCCAAACCCTAACTTGATTCTTGTTAAATAATCATGTTCATGTTATTTACATACTATTTGTGCTATATATTGTCTTGTATTAATGTCCATGATGTATAAAAATGACCAAAACAAGTTATTGTTATTGATTGTTACAACAAGTTACTAAAACAAGTAAACTAGTGACTTTCTTGGTAAGACCTGATCAAAATGGTAAAAATATGATGTTGGATCATTACATATTACAGTAGAGGACTTAACAAGGAAACCATAGCAATTTGAACCACCCAAAACGAGTATACGAGTCAAAAGTTATGGCGATTTGAAATTACCAAAGATTTCCGGCAAAACTGCCAAATAGCTTCCTGATCAAATTTGGGTTTTGAAAGTCCCACTTCTGGTCCGATTCATCAAAAAGTTAAAACACGAAAGTTGTCCGGAACGACGTTTTCGTTCAGGAACAAAGAAGCTCGAGACCTAAAAATGCTTTCCGAGTGATAAAATTCTTCAAATTCTAAACAGCCCATTTTTAGGCGAAAGTCACTAGATTATGGTTATACTTTGAATGGAACAAGAGGTCTTATGACCTATAATCAAGACCACAACCATGGCTAGAGCCAAGGTTGTGTCTCATGACCTTGGAACAAGGACCAAAGGTCATGGCTAGGCCATGACGAAATGACCAAGTAAACTTACATAGGCGTAAACATGAAACAAGGAATTGGCGATATATTGAACAAGCAATTTGGATCTACTTCACTTAAAAAGGAACCATGAGATATTACCAAGAGAAAATGGTCATTCAAGACTTATGAAACTACTCCTAATAACAATCTTCATGTACTAGTAAACTTTCCTAAGTTTATTCAAATATCGGACATGTAACTTTTCGGATCGAAACTTATATCTATATATTTCATCAACTACTACAATAGTAGGGAGCCTCATGTGAGGAGTTCATTATGTAAGCCGTCGAGTTGAGTTGTGGATTTACGAATTAAAGTGTCCTGGCTCCTCGAACGCTTACTAACATGACTTCTGAATTATGTCGGCCCGAACGGTAGTAAACGATATACAAAACATACATGTTTCATGAATCTTTCTTTCAAAGACTTATACTATACATCATACCACATCATGGACTAAGTGCAAGATATATATTGGCGTGTTTATGTTTCCTTAGACATTACTCCGATCCTAAGTCGCAACATTCGATTATAGGTTGCTCGTAGAAACCTACACGATTCAACCGTTACATTCATTACTTGCTATCTTAACTTAAGGTGAGTTCATAGCCCCACTTTACATTACTTCAATGTTTTACAAACCCTTGGGGGGAATACATGCTATTATTTTTCTACTCGAATACAATGCTTTCTACTGTATGCTATTCGACTATGTTTTATTATCACTAAGTAACATCCTTGCCAAACCATGATCCCTTATTATGAACCATTTAATCACTTGCGAGGGTTACTTGCGAGTGAGCGCGAATATTGTGAATAGGCCTATTGGGATTGACGAATCCCATTTGTTTTGATTAGTTCAAACAAATGCATTAATATTTGAGACATTAGGTATGACGGCAAAGTACCTACCGGGATAAATCTGCCGATCGATATTGGTACACGTTAACGTTTTGGTTTCATAAGCTTAGTGTATAATACATTTTATGGGCGTATAATAACGTAGCCTACCTGTTTTGTTTTCCAAACATTGGTGTGAGTCTACAGCTCACACTACGATTATGGTGTTCAAACGATTTACCTACAAACACTACGATTATGGTGTTCAAACGATTTACCTACAAACGATTTACCTACAAACACTACGATTATGGTGTTCAAACGATTTAACTACCAACACATTGTGTTCAAACGATTTAACAAACTCTATGAATATCACTCAACCTTTGTGTTGACCTCTCAAGCATGTATTTCAGGTTCATGACGATCAAGGATGGCACGGAAGGGCACGGATACTCAAGAGGGCTATAAATTTTATTATCATTCAAAAACACATTTATTATACATTGTAAACATGGAACCAATTGGGACCTCATTTTGTAATCTCTGATATTTATATATATTGAATGATACATCTTTTAAAACGACTCAATTGGAGTTCGTTTTCTATCATTGTGACTATTGTGCCGTCGAGTAACACCCAGTTCGAATTCCGCTGCATCCATGAATTGGGGGTGTTACAGATTGGTACCAGAGCCATGGTTATAGAGAAACGGGTCTAATTGAGACCTAAACTATAACTACAACTACAAGCAAAACCATTTTTATAGCCTTCCGCTCTCTGTGTCTTCCATCCTCCAGACGATTATGGACTTAGTAAGCATGTTATGCTACACAAACATATAAGTATATTGATATATACACACTAAGCATTTTATGCTACATGAACACATATAAGTATATTGATATATACACACTAAGCATTTTATGCTACATGAACACATATAAGTATATTGATATATACACACTAGGCATTTTATGCTACATGAATACATATTAGTATATTGATATATACACACTAGGCATTTTATGCTACATGAACATATTAGTTTATTGATATATAAACTCGGTTTATTTTCAATCATTTATCTAAACAATGGACTAAACATATCTGTGTATGCCTATTCTAAGGCATTTCGACATAGCCACACTCTCCCAATCATGTTCCTACTCCAACATTCATTTTCCAAGACATTGTGAGATACAATGGTCTCATTCATTTTCCAAGACATTGTGAGATACAATGGTCTCATTCATTTTTCAAGACATTGTGAGATACAATGGTCTCATTCATTTTCCAAGACATTGTGAGATACAATGGTCTCATTCATTTTCCAAGACATTGTATGATACAATGGTCTTAATCATTTCTCAAATGTTTTGAGTCACCTAATGGTTTAACCTACTTCCCAGACATTGTGAATTGCACAATGGTCTAACCTACTTCCGAGACATTGTGAATTGTGCAATGGTCTCTGGAATTATTTCACGACTTCATCAATATCATTTCTTATGATATCAAAAACCCATCACAATCTAACGATTTCCAAACAAGAAATATGAGATTTCTAAAGGACAAACTAATCCATCATTGACAAAAGCTGAAGTTCAGCCCTACATTCATCAAAGTTTTCTTCTGAAACCTTCATTATTAAAAGTTCGTGACCCTGGCCAAGTATGTTCTATTTTAGAACTACTTAAAACTTCCTTTCCATACGTATCTACCCTTACTACCTTTTATGCAATGGAATATGAAAACATACGGGATTTGCAACTTAAGGGTTGACATCGCCTTTGTTTAGTGAACAGTTTCCCAAAACCAACGGACATATCACAAGTATACCTAATTTAGGTATTTGAAAATTTTATCGAACCTTGGCTAAATATAGACTAGTCACCTATATTTAACCTAGGGACAGTGGAATATAGTCTGACTAACTATTTCGACTTAAAATTTTCAAATACTGAGAGTAGTTGTACTAGGGTTATGTTTAGGTTGATTTCCTACATGAACTCGATAAACCACCAGAATACATTAAAACAATCTAGAGACACGATAATGTCTTACCACTCAGCGAAATCTTAACACCTTATTTGTGTTACCTAATTTCATTCTTGAAATTTTTCATTTATGAGATAATCCGAACTACTATCTTGGGATAGTTATCAATTATTCTCTTCATCCTGTAGAAGTACTATCCTGTTTAGGTCCTAAGGATACCATTCCATCATAAACTTTTAAAATCTCTTAAGATTTTTAAAGCAAACGCAACATCTATACCTAAGAGTATTAATGTTAAGCATACACTACACACTTTTGTTCATCAACATATCATAACATTATCTTCACAACCGTTGGAACCATAAGCTCATTAACAGATTTTGATGCACTTTTAAAGCTCAAATCATCCTTAGTTACACCACAAGTACCCTCATCACCTTTACAAGTTTGAATATTCATCTTGTACTTTTGGAACACCAATATCATCTCATAATACACTACCTTGTAACTCACCGGCTAAGTATGAATGTTGTGTTGGGAATTCTTAAGTAGGATGATTTGTAATTATTTAAATGGATTGGGATGCCTTTTCATTTAAATAAAGAAATTGTAAATCACCGAACCATAAGTTTATATTCCTCTATTTACATTGTTTGGGATGCCTCTCTATGTAAATAAAGAATTATAAACAAGTGGGCTTAATTGTATCCGAAATAACATAAGTATGAAGTCAACCTACATTACATTGCTCGGGTATGGCTGGATACCTACATTACATTACTCGGGTATGGCTTGATACCTACATTACATTGCTCGGGTATGGCATGATACCTACATTACATTGCTCGGGTATGGCATGATACCTACATTATATTCGCCACAAGAAATCCTATATTTTCACCGACATCGCTTCAAACCATGACATAAACACTAGGTACAACAACCGATTACCTACTAGACTATGATTGCGACTACTATCCCAATTTCCATTGATATTCCACTACTATATCAATTTTCATTTATTGGATTCCTATGTAAATTGCTATTGTTGTTCAACTGTTATATCAATTGCTATTGATACTTGACAACTATATCAATTTCCATTTTGATATTTAACTATATCAATTTCTGTACAACTACTATATCAATTTCTATTAATAATCGATTGCTATATCAATTTTCTCTGATATTCGACTATTATATGGATCTCTACTGATATTCAACCATGTTATCAATCTCTATTGACACACCATATTCTGAGACAAATCAAACTACATCACTAGTAATTCCAGACTTTGGTCCTCATAAGTAACCACACATCTTTATCGACACCACTCCAACATATGACACACATAGAACTTCGGGACGAAGTTCCCCGTAAGGGGTAGAGACTGTAACAACTCGCATTTTCAGGATATTTACTTTTCCCGGAAAATTTCACTATTCACTTTTACTATTCATTTTTCCCGAAAATTTTCCCGAAATTTGATTTTTATTTCTTGGGCTGAAGTGATAAATCATTTCCATGGCAAATTAAAAGTTTGACATTCATAAGCTCATTTTCGTGAAAGTTATTAAGGAATTACACGGAATTACACGTTTTAGGGTAAAACGTCATTCAGAAATTCTACGCACAACGAAATTCGGTCGCGTTAATTTTCCCCATATCAGAAAAATGTTTGACACACTCATGATTTATTTGAGAATAAATCATGACTGAGAAAAACATGACCAAAATAAACCTCGGCCGTGAAAAACTGGAATTTTCAGTTTTAAGCGTTTTTACTCAGCCGTAACCTTAGCCTATACCTGCACCGCGTTTCTAAGACGATTTGAGTTTTCAACTTAGTAGAAAAAGTCAACATATTTTTCCCTCCTCCATTGACCAAAAATCATTCCTTGATTTTATAAGTCATTTCGTGATTTTTAGGCTTACGGTTTGATGTCTAAAAGACATTTAATACCAACCGACACTAGACTGAGCCCAGTCTAGACATTATAAGTCATTTTAAATCATTTTTATCCTATTAGAAAAGTAACATTTTACTTTTCTCAATTTTACGCAATATTCGTACGTTTTACGTATTACGCGTTTTAGACCCGTGTTTCCAGTTTTTAGCAGGGTTTTACCACCCAAATGGAACCTACCACTCATTTTATATTTTATTATGGGACATATGGACATGTCTAACAATACTTTAAAGTTCCATAATTTTACGACACCCGGTTTTACATTTTGAGGCCTAATCATTTACGGTTGTCATTTCCCGGAGTCAAAACTCTTCCTAATACTTAGGATAATACCAAGCAAAGTCCACACCTTGTCCCCCAAGTTTAGGAACTGACCTAGGGGGGGGAATTCAGCCTTGTGTGTCTTGATCTCATGCTAGGAGCTTTAAGATGTGAACATGTGTTCAACTTGGCCTCCAAGTGTTGACTAGTCAACAATGTAACCTCCTCATTTGCATATAAATGCCTCTCCTCCCACTCCTTGACCATATGAACGACCCACACACACAACACACTTCATTTTACTAGTTTACTTCAAGTTCCATCCAAGAAATCAAGTGCAATATCCATACATAAACCCTAGTTTAGTTTTGATTCATCAAAACTACTTCAAATCCTTAGAAACTTTGGTGATTTCTCTTGAGTTTGAATCCACTCAAGTCACCTCAATTTTCATCATCTCTCTTTCAAGATTACAAGAGTAGAAAGATTGCATGAAGTGAAGTGGGTTGAAGCAAGTCTATCAAAGTTCTATCCTTACATGTTAACTTTCCTTTCTTTGTTGAAAGCCAAAAGTTGTAAGCCAAACCCTAACTTGATTCTTGTTAAATAATCATGTTCATGTTATTTACATACTATTTGTGCTATATATTGTCTTGTATTAATGTCCATGATGTATAAAAATGACCAAAACAAGTTATTGTTATTGATTGTTACAACAAGTTACTAAAACAAGTAAACTAGTGACTTTCTTGGTAAGACCTGATCAAAATGGTAAAAATATGATGTTGGATCATTACATATTACAGTAGAGGACTTAACAAGGAAACCATAGCAATTTGAACCACCCAAAACGAGTATACGAGTCAAAAGTTATGGCGATTTGAAATTACCAAAGATTTCCGGCAAAACTGCCAAATAGCTTCCTGATCAAATTTGGGTTTTGAAAGTCCCACTTCTGGTCCGATTCATCAAAAAGTTAAAACACGAAAGTTGTCCGGAACGACGTTTTCGTTCAGGAACAAAGAAGCTCGAGACCTAAAAATGCTTTCCGAGTGATAAAATTCTTCAAATTCTAAACAGCCCATTTTTAGGCGAAAGTCACTAGATTATGGTTATACTTTGAATGGAACAAGAGGTCTTATGACCTATAATCAAGACCACAACCATGGCTAGAGCCAAGGTTGTGTCTCATGACCTTGGAACAAGGACCAAAGGTCATGGCTAGGCCATGACGAAATGACCAAGTAAACTTACATAGGCGTAAACATGAAACAAGGAATTGGCGATATATTGAACAAGCAATTTGGATCTACTTCACTTAAAAAGGAACCATGAGATATTACCAAGAGAAAATGGTCATTCAAGACTTATGAAACTACTCCTAATAACAATCTTCATGTACTAGTAAACTTTCCTAAGTTTATTCAAATATCGGACATGTAACTTTTCGGATCGAAACTTATATCTATATATTTCATCAACTACTACAATAGTAGGGAGCCTCATGTGAGGAGTTCATTATGTAAGCCGTCGAGTTGAGTTGTGGATTTACGAATTAAAGTGTCCTGGCTCCTCGAACGCTTACTAACATGACTTCTGAATTATGTCGGCCCGAACGGTAGTAAACGATATACAAAACATACATGTTTCATGAATCTTTCTTTCAAAGACTTATACTATACATCATACCACATCATGGACTAAGTGCAAGATATATATTGGCGTGTTTATGTTTCCTTAGACATTACTCCGATCCTAAGTCGCAACATTCGATTATAGGTTGCTCGTAGAAACCTACACGATTCAACCGTTACATTCATTACTTGCTATCTTAACTTAAGGTGAGTTCATAGCCCCACTTTACATTACTTCAATGTTTTACAAACCCTTGGGGGGAATACATGCTATTATTTTTCTACTCGAATACAATGCTTTCTACTGTATGCTATTCGACTATGTTTTATTATCACTAAGTAACATCCTTGCCAAACCATGATCCCTTATTATGAACCATTTAATCACTTGCGAGGGTTACTTGCGAGTGAGCGCGAATATTGTGAATAGGCCTATTGGGATTGACGAATCCCATTTGTTTTGATTAGTTCAAACAAATGCATTAATATTTGAGACATTAGGTATGACGGCAAAGTACCTACCGGGATAAATCTGCCGATCGATATTGGTACACGTTAACGTTTTGGTTTCATAAGCTTAGTGTATAATACATTTTATGGGCGTATAATAACGTAGCCTACCTGTTTTGTTTTCCAAACATTGGTGTGAGTCTACAGCTCACACTACGATTATGGTGTTCAAACGATTTACCTACAAACACTACGATTATGGTGTTCAAACGATTTACCTACAAACGATTTACCTACAAACACTACGATTATGGTGTTCAAACGATTTAACTACCAACACATTGTGTTCAAACGATTTAACAAACTCTATGAATATCACTCAACCTTTGTGTTGACCTCTCAAGCATGTATTTCAGGTTCATGACGATCAAGGATGGCACGGAAGGGCACGGATACTCAAGAGGGCTATAAATTTTATTATCATTCAAAAACACATTTATTATACATTGTAAACATGGAACCAATTGGGACCTCATTTTGTAATCTCTGATATTTATATATATTGAATGATACATCTTTTAAAACGACTCAATTGGAGTTCGTTTTCTATCATTGTGACTATTGTGCCGTCGAGTAACACCCAGTTCGAATTCCGCTGCATCCATGAATTGGGGGTGTTACATAAAAGAGAACTTTCCACACATCATTTTTATTGTTTTATGTTTTATGTATAAACGTTACATAAAATACTTAACCATATGACACCTATAACTATTTGCCGCTAGGAAATCCGTTGCTATGCACGGGTACTCGGCTAGTATTTAAAAATGTATGAGCTTAAAGAAATCTGTTTTGTAATCAACTTACGTTTCCTACTTGTAGCGACGCAAAAACATTGTGGTAACATTACAAGTAACCATTTTAGTGTAAACCAAGATCTAAACGCTTCCATAGAGACAAAAAAGAAAGTGATTTTTAATTATGAAAAGTCTCACAAACAATAATCATGTATGAGATTGCTCAATTGGTTAGTTTACTTCACTTCAATTTGCTTAAACTACTTTCTGAATATATGTTCTTAGGACATACAGTGATTTGAATTCGGGTACAAATCACATGTGGATCTTGATACATAAACGGTGGAGGCTAGTTATCTATCTAAAAGCCCTAATCTACTTTATGGAGTTATTTAGCTCAATTCTCATGTAATTTAGGTTATTCGTGTCAACCTGAAAACCGAATCAAAAAATTCAAATTCGGTTTTTGGTTTGGTTTAATCCAACATGAATTTGGTTCTGCTTGTTTTCGGTCTTACCCAGAAAATTTCTTTAACCGAACTAACCAAACCGAATAAATCAAACAACCCGATAACTCGATAACTGAACCGATCAATACCCCTAGCCATCTTCATCACCTTTTTCTTTTTTCCCAAAGGCTTCAAGCGTAATAGTTGGACCCCTAGACCATGAAATTTTGTCTATATGTTTCGTATTTTGATATTTATCGACTTAAAATTTTAAATTGCATTAAGGACAACCACAATATCACTATAAGACAAGTTTTCTTTAAATTTAAATTGCTTACTTACTTTAACATTGTTAAATATCCTTCAAGTCATCAAACTATAGTTCTTAAGATTAGCTCGAAAGATATGCAAAATCTATTAGAAGTTGTTGTCCAAGACTTTTAATTGCACATGGCTTGGTTTCAGACGAGAAATAAGACTCATAACATCCTTGGTCTTATAGGAATTCACAAAATGAATGTTATTTAAATTCGCCTATGGTTGTAGAAAATATTTGAGAATATAGAGCATCTTTTAGTATAGACCTATGTAAAATTAAACATGTTTTAGAGTAAAAAACAAAGATGAAAAATGGAGAAATTTACATATTGGGCCTTTTCCGTATTTCGTTACTTATTTTGTTTGTTTTGCCCATAGGAGGTTGTGGCTATGCCTTTTAAAATCCTAGCCAAATTGCATAAATTTGTTGTCCAAAACTTTAATTCTTTTCGTGATGCATAGGTCAGTTGTTTCCAAATAAGAAATAAGGTTGCAAAATCCTTGGTCTTTTAGATATTCTCATAAAAAATAAAATGTACTTTAAACTCGCATGTGGTTGTGAAAAAGAGTTGGGAATATAAAGAATCGTTAGAAATCCTTAAATATTCAAAGTCAATAAGTATCTAAACATGATGATTGAAATAATAGTTATTGATCTATCGTTGTTGTGTATGTGTATGATCACGTAAGAATGAAATTTATATCGGACTAGATGAGTATAAGATATTCCCAATGAATGTCATAAAAGGTTTTGATATGTGTATATCATTTTTATGTTGCATTTTAATAAGATACGTTTTTACATATCTATACGGTCTCCACCAAAAATGTTTTAGAGTACAAAATTAAAAGAAAAAGTTGAGAGTTTTAAGAGTTATCGATTGTTACCTGATCTTTTGTATTTTTTCAACCCAACAGATCAAGAAATCATCGAAAACATAATATTATTCTCAACACAATTAACACACATACAATTACGGTATATAACTAACAAACAACTTCTATCTTCAGCCTATGTGGGATCGAGTTTCAAGATACAAGGTTGAAAATGTATGAGTTAAAGAAATACGTTTCATAATCAACTTACGTTTTTTTTAAACGGCAAAAATATATAATCAATTTATGTTTCCTATTTGTAGCGATGTTGTGGTAACATTACAAGCAAGTTCTAACGTTTCCATAGAGGCAAAAGAGAAAGTGATTTTTCATTTATCAAAAGTCTCTAAAACAATAATCACGAAATAATAAGTTTATTGTACTTGCTCGTAAAATGAGACTATACCTTAAATGAGACTATTCTAAAAATGTATAACATGTACGTGTGCATGTGTATACCAAACTATACATGTATCAAAAATCTAATCATAATACAAGAATAGGAATTGAATGAAAGTGTACGCATTGCTATCACGCTAAGTATCTTTCATATATTTTTAGTTCATATCCTTTTCAATCCACATATATTTAGATTGTTTTACGACATTATAGACGTGTCCCGTTTATAAGTTCCCATTTTATTAGTAGACGTGAGACCATGAAACTTTGTCTACCTATTTCGTCTTCAACTCTACTTTCTAAGTACATGTTATTAGGACATATAGTGGCTTAAATTGCGTGAACGACAAACACAAAATCATCATAAGACAAGTATTCACTACAACAAATGGGTTAATTTTACACAATGGGACACATATACACAATTTAAAGTGTGTACAATTATTGAGTCCACGCTTAATTGTTGCGTGGCAAATATGGGCGTCACAAAAAAAGAACACAAATTAGCATGAACAAAATGGAAAAGTATACACTAAAGAAATGTTTCTTTTATTTTTGATTGCTTTCCTAGTATAAATCCATTTACTTCTTCTTTTCTAGTCATCAAGTGAGCTCCTTTCAAGATTAGCTCGAGAGACATGCCAAATTTAAAAAATGTTGTGGTCAAATTTTTTAAAATCCTTGGTCAATGTAGCTCAATTGGTTCTAGAAAAAAAATAATCTAGAAAGAAGCTAGACCTCTAAAATCCGAAGTCTTGTAGAAATTCTCAGTACTATGAAGTTGCACGTGGATGCAAATAAGATTCGAAAATATACAATTATGGACCTTTAGATTTAGACATCCTCAAGTACTCAAAGTCAATAAGTATCTAACATGATAATTGAGATAGTAGTTGTTGATTGTCACTATCGTTGTTGTGTATGTGTAAGATTAAATTAATACGAAAATATGTATGGCACTAGCTAGATGGAAAAAAGATAAGGATATCTTTGTTATGAACTTTCATTTATGGTAAAAATATGTTCATTTCATACATGGTTATGATAAGTATATGAATTGTCTAGTGAGATTTATGTTGGTTGTTTACTGTTGAGTTAGATCGTACATGTATTTATTTTGCACGTTGCATTTGAATCACAAGAATTAAGAAACATTTTAATTGTTTCTTAATTAAAAGAAAAAAAGCTAAGAGTTGATATGAGTTTTCAAACACTCCACAAATTACAGTTGGATTTTTTCAAACTTACAAACTGTGGAGTATTGAAACATAATACTATTCTCAATACATTTAACCCATGTACACTGTGTATATTAGTAACCAGCAATTTATATCTTCGGTCTATGTGGGATAGAGTGTTATGATTGAATGTTAAAAAATACCTAAAAAAAAAGTAGTAATTAAGATATAGTTATTCTCGAACACTAAATTAAAGTTTAGAAGAAACTAGTTTATGTGTTTGGAGCACGAATAATGAAGGGAAAAGTTTCAATAACTTGAAATTATATGTTGTTATTGCTCTAAAATGAAAGATTGCACATGTTTAAGCATTCTTAAAAAGAACTTGTGATTTCTTATCTATATCTATATCTATCTATATTATATATAAAAGGTGTATATCCTTTTCCTTTTCTTGAAAAGTGAAAAACTTAAATTAATGTTTTGTCTAAATTACCCTTAATTAATTATCCTAATATATCTTAAACCTGATCAATTCTAAATTTGATAACTTTTATAAAACATACACTATATTAATTTAAAAAACACGCACTCTGCATTAAGGGTCGAACCAAAATCACGATCTCACAAGTTATAATTATTTGTCACTGTAAACCGTCGTTTTGCGCAGGTGTTTGTCTAGTAAAAGATTAAGGGTAAACGATTACTTATCATATAAAAAAAAAAAAAAAAAAAAAAAAAAAAAACCTTACGTTTATTGTTGTAAAAATTCAGTTAGTTTGTTTATTAAACCGAGATCTAACCATTTTTACAATGCATAATAGAAAGTGATGTTTTCATTCATGACAAGTTTCACAAACAGAAATCATTGAGACACATAACTAAAACAAAAATGTGATGTAAGCGTGAAATTAAAATCATGGTATGCTTGAAAGGTACTATTGTTTTGTTGACTACCATATAAGATTAATAAATTGATTGATCACAATGTTGTCTTATAATTCTATATCTTGTTTGTTTCTAACTTCTTAGATAGTCAATAATATTGTTGTACATCACACAATATTGTCGTGTTCATTCTCATACTCTTGGGCTATGCTTAAGCATGGCTATAAAACTTTATTCGTTAGAACCGACAAATAATATGAGAATATGTGTGTATTAAGATATTTATAATATTACTTTATACTTTTTTTGTTTCAAAATAAATGTTCAATTATAAATTGCACAAAGTTTTAAGAATTGTCGTCAAATATATTATCCACCAATAAAATATTATCTTTACTCACTAATTTTTATTTTGTTTGATTGAAACACAAAGTAAACATTTATTTTTAGACATATAAAAATTATAAGTTGAATTTATCTCAAGACGAAAAGAGTATGATTTTAGAAATTGGTTGGCACACACTCATTTGTTAATAAATGTACAACTGCAGAATACACAACTTGAGTATGCAAATAAGAAACTATAGTATGCAAATTTTTAGCCTATAGTTTTAAATGTTAACCGAACCGTAAAATGTAACAAAAAGATTAAAGTGATAAGAATAAGCGGTGGAAGAAATTTGGTTCACAAATGTAGATGTTGATATAAAACCCACTTTTACGTATAGGGTCAAAACATAAGTAGACAGGTCACAAGGGGGTTTAAGCCTCAGTCTGAGTTCCTTTTATAAGGGTCACAGTTTTTTTATTGGTGACGTCATATTAGACGGTCAAATCAAGGATTGGTTCATTACATCGGTCCAATCATGGTTTATATGAGGGTTCAAAAATCATTTTGAATCTTTTCAAATTAAGCATTCAAGGGTAATGGTTCGGCTTCTATTTTGCACGTTAGCTTTCATAGTGAGTTTTTACATTTTTATTGTTTATTTATTAGCCTTTTATAGTGAGTTTTTACTTTTTTATTGTTTCTTTGTTAGCTTTCATAATAAGTTTTTACATTTTTATTGTTTATTTGTTAGCTTTCATAGTGAGTTTTTACATTTTTATTGTTTCTTTGTTAGCTTTCATAGTGAGTTTTCCTTTCAAACTTATGTGAAATTAAAAATTAACATGGTCTCCACCAAACCATGTTTACAGTACCAAAATGAAAGTAAAAAGTTAAGAGTTCATACGAGTTTTCGGAGATTTCAAAACCATGCATATTTTTTTCTAACCTGAAAGATAGTGAAATCTCCGAAACCATAATACTATTCTCAACATATTTGACCCACATACACTATGGTATATTAGTAACCACCAACTTCTATCTTCAAGCTATGTGGGATACAATGTTGCTATAAAATGTTACAAAAAAACCTAGAGTTAACTATATTTTTGGTCCTCGTGGTTTAGCGGGTATAACGGTTTCGGTCCAATAGTTTAAAAAGTAACGGATCCAGTCCAAGATCTGACGATCCGTAACACTTTTAGTCCAATAGTTTTAAAAAAACATGATATGACTAAAATACCCTCGAATTTACGCGCAGAATTTGCACCATTCATCACTGAGCTAACGGCCGTCAGTTATGTTAGTTATCATGTGGCAACGTTAGTCCATTTAACCAACAATTATTTGCATCGTTAGTCCTTTATACATTTTTGTCTGTTTTTCTTATGTTTTCATATGATTTTGTCCGTTTTATACGTTTTCGTCCGTTTTTCTTGCGTTTTCATACATTTTTCTATGTTTTAATCCGTTTTTGTCTATTTTTCTTATGTTTTCATTTCCTTTTGTCCGTTTTTAGACGTTTTCGTTCATTTTTATTCGTTTTCGTCCGTTTTTCTTACATTTTCATACTTTTTTGTTCATTTTTATTACGTTTTAATCTGTTTTTATACGTTTTCATATGTTTTTATACGTCTTCATCCGTTTTTCTTACGTTTTCATACGTGTTTGTCCGTTTTTATTCGATTTCGTCCGTTTTTCTTACATTTTCATATGGTTTTGTCCGCTTTTTATGTTTTCGTCCTTATTTATTCGTTTTTGCCCGTTTTTCTTTCGTTTTCATACGGTTTTTTCCGCTTCTTTAAGTTTTCATCCGTTTTTCTTAAGTTTTCATATGGTTTTGTCCGCTTTTTTAAGTTTTTGTCCGAATTTCTTCGTTAGTAATTTTTTTTTGAATTTTTTTTTTCTAATTTTTTTTTAGAAAATATTTTAGAATTTTTTTTTTCAAATGTTTTTGTTTTTAAAATTTTATAGAAAAACAAATTTTGAAAAAAAAAAGTTATAGAAAAAATTTTCAATTATTTTTTTTTTATTTTTCAAATATCTTTTTCTAAAATATTTTTTTCCAAATTTTTAAGAAAAAAAATTTTAGAATTCTTTTAGCGAAAATATTTTTTTTCAAAAATATTTTTTCTGAATTTTTTTTTTTTGTAAAATTATTTTCGAAACATTTTAGAAAAAAATTGAAAAAAAAAAAGTTTTTGAAATTTTTTTGGAAACCTTTTTTTAGCGAAAATATTTTTCTGAATTTTTTTTCAAATTCTTGTTTGAATTTTTTTTTCAAATTTTTTTTTTTAACTGAAAAAAAAGTTTTTGAACTGACGTCCGTTAGCTCAGGGACGAATGGTGCAAATTCTGTGCGTAACGGTGAGGGTATTTTAGTCATATCATGTTTTTTTAACTAGTCAAACCTATGGTCAACGAAAATTGGACCAAAAGTGTTATGGGTCAGCGGGTTCTGTACTATATCCGTTACTTTTCAAACTATTGGACCAAAAGTGTTATACCCGGTAAACCACGAGGACCAAAAATGTAGTTAACTCAAAAACCTAAAAAGACTAGCAAGATATAGTTATTAACATTTGGTGAAAGAAAGTTAGAAGCAACTGGTTTATGTGTTTGGAGCACAAATCATTAAAGGGGCGGTCTCGATAACGTGAAATTATAATTTGTTATTGCTCTAAAAATGCAAGATTGCAAATGTTTAAGCGTTGTTAAAAGAACCCGTGAGTTCTTATAAGAGAAAAAGGATAAGCATTTACTTATCATAATAGAAAGTGATCAGCTTATGTTTGCTACATGTAAGGACGACGTAACATATTGTGGTAAAATTCTAAGTAACCATTTGTATTAAATGGAGCTCTAATCGTTTCCATAGTTGCAAAATAGAGAGTGACGTTTTCACTTATGAAAAGTTTCAGATATCATGTATGAGATTACATACAGAGGCGGAGCTACGGAGTGGGCACGTGCCCCTCCAAACTTTTCCGACGTAGTGTAATTGTATCATAGATTCTCGTGTGTTTCATCATTTTGCCCCCCCTACAAGTAACTGAAATGAAGCCAGGAAAGCTTGAAAGAATCGGAAGAACAGAGAAATGGAAAAAAGATTGATCTTGCCTTGCCGGAAAAGTTCTCGTATGGTAGAAAAAGTAAGCAAGAAAGAAATGAAGAAGATTATGCTTTCTCTCTCTTCATGTGTGTGTACATTTAATGAAAAGAATTGGTCTAACTTTTTTACTCCATTTTTATCATTCTTTATTAGAATACTAGTATTTTCTTTTAACTTTTGAGAATTATTTGCATTTCTTTTTGTCATTGGTGTTAAAAATAGTACTTTAATTAGGAGATTCGGTAATTTATAAACGGATGAGTAGAAAAATATATTAAGATTTTCTTAAAAATTTTATAAAATGTTGACACAATTTTACTTGAAATGTTAGTCACATATTTATATGATAACCACTATTTGTTAGAAACTTTAGTTCTATTTACTTGATATAGACACTACAAGAAAAAAGGGCTATAGTGACGACAGGAAAATCGTCACTAAAGGTGGAAAAATCGTCACTAAACCGGATTAGTCACGAAAATCAAGGTCGTCACTTGTCGTCACTATAGCTCCGTCACTAAGTTAATAGTGACGAAACTGATATTTGACACTAAATTAGTGACGAACTAAAGTCATCACTTATGGGTGTGTGACAACCCATTTCGTCACTTAATTTCATCACTACAGTGGCTAAAGTTGTCACTATTTGCTGGAATTAGTGACGAAAGAAAATCGTCATTTTTTGGGTGAACTTAACGTCCAATAGTGACGACATATTTCGTCACTTTCCAAAATCCTATATCTCGATAATGTGGTACCTACAATTGTAAATATGGGTATTTATAGACTGAAAATGGGAAAAGACATTTGTTTAGTCAATAACTTGATCCATAACAAAGCTGAAACATCAATTATGTCCAACGATTATTCGATTTGTAGCATATACTTTCAACCAGAAAGTTACAAAGAGATAATAATGAGTCTGTAAAAAGAATCCTCAAATGGTAAACTGTTACTACAAGTATATCATGCACTTAAACTAAACATCATCTCGAGCCTCATCATAATCTTCATAATCTTCGGTCATATCATCATCCTCAATCTCCTGCATAAAAATAATAATTTCAAAGCACATCATCAGTTATAATACCCATTTCGCCCATTATAGGTTGAAATAAAACCTAAATTTACTGTATACACATAACACAAATGATTCAAGTCATGCATGGACTTAACCTATTCCCAAAGCCAAGCCTGAGTAGCCATTATTCACAACTGTTGCTGCTTATATACGAGAGTGAAAGTTCCATTATACAGTACTTAAATAAGCAATCTTATGGACGTACATCAGCTAAATTGTGTTATGTGGGTCAATTTTCTCACAATCATGGGTTGAATGGGTGAGGAAGAAACACACCTCTTAGGTCCAACAGGTTGATATGTTATTTAAGATATATATCTGATGGGTCTAACGGATCAACAGAACAGGTTATACAAAAAGTATATTATAAATGTTAAAAAAGGGAAAGTTACATATTAGAACATTAAACTGATAGTTTAACTAACATAGCCAATTTACAAAAAGTCAAGACCGAGTCAAGGTTAAATGTTCAAGTGAAAGCATTATATGTATTAATTATAAAGGGCATTTGTATATGTATATCCAATCTTTAAAGATGTTATTTGAGGAAAAAGTGTCTTATACTCGTTTTCATGTTGGTTAACAGAATTTTCCAGAAACTTGAGACGGGGCATGAGATGAGTAATGGCAAACCATTTATATATTTGTGTTAATAATATATATAGTATATGTTAGGTAATGCACAATGTTACAGCAGGCATAGAATGAAATAAATAAGCACAGGTAGGTGCCTGGGAGAGGCCAAGTATGTTGTAACCATTACTGAGTTGCTTCATTTCCTTAACCTGATGAGAGAGGGAGGGGCAACAGCAATTTAATTGGAAGCAACGACAAAAAAGAGAATCGATGTTCCCCCCTAAGTAAATAAAAGAAGGGTATGCATGTATGTGTTGATCCACGTACCTTATCGCAAACAAGTTGAGTCTGGGAAACATCCATAAAACAATTCTACAAATAAATAAACTCTTAACAAATAAATTCTTAACTATCACAATATACAATCAATATCCATTTTCATTTTCATCAATAAATAACTAACACTAATAAAAAAACATCACCATAAAACAATTATATAAAGTTAAAATAAAAAGGTAAATAAATACCAGCAGTCCAGCAGTAACAAAACGGCGGTTGTACTGAATACGTTTGTGAGCACGCCTACGTGGCTGTTTCTTCTTGTCTTGTTTAGCAACCTTTGGTGTTTGTCCTCTAACCTTTCCCACACGTGCCAATAATCCGTGCACCTTTCCTGTTTATTTATTTATAAAAACAACAATCAGACACACTAGTGGTAAACTTAATTTTGCTAGACATTTTATCCTAAAAAATAGTCAAATTGCTAACTTAAGCGTATTAAAACAATCCGATAAAACCGGACATAAACAAAAACAGTAATCACCTCATTAAGATGCCGTTTTTCTGCTTATCTACTCACATTAATCTGATAAAACCACGACTTACCACAATCGTCATCATCCACAACTAAACATCATTATCATTATCATAAGCTCCAGAAGCACTAGTGGTAAACTTAATTTTGCAAGACATTTTATCGAACACTTGGCATGCAATGCTTAAATATCTTATATTCGTAGCAACTAAACCGCTAAACTTACACATTCTACACTTAATGTGAGACCGAGAGAATAGTGAACAAATAGTGAACACTTAATACTTATAATCAATAATTTCATCAAATAGTGAAACCCTAACACTTACAGCAATCTGATATGAAACCGTGAGCTTATGAATAGTAACACTTACAGCTTATGAACCGTGAGCTTAATAACAGTAACCTGATGAACGAATTGCAGTTGAAAAGCAGTTGGGGTGTTTGTTTAAGCTGATTCAAATAAAGTGAATTGCAGTTGGGGTTTTTGTTTAAGCTTATGAACCGTAAAGTAATTTCGGGTCGGGTTTAGATCCGCGTGTTTTAAAACTTGACTTTTTTTTTTAAAACTTGAATTGGCTTTTTTTTTTTTTTTTTTTTTTTTTTTTTTTTGTTAAAAAAGCTTTATGAACGTGTATCAGGGAGAGACACTTTTAAAACTTGGTGTTTTTATTCATTTTTAAAAACTTGAATTGGCTTTTTTTTTAAACTTGAAAGCAAAAGATTAGTATAAATAAAAACATTACACACCATTTGACTTTTTTTAAAACTTGACTTTTTTTAAAAAAACATTACACACCATTTGACTTTTTTAAAAAACTTGACTTTTTTTTTTACTGTTTATCCAATACTTGAATTTTTTTTTTTCTTTTAAAACATGAAAAATTAAAAAAATAAATTATTATTGATTTGATTGTGATAAATGTCTTGATTAATAAGATTACACTAGGATAATTATTGAATTAATTGCAATAGTCAATTTAGTGACAAAACTTTTTTGTAACTAGATGAGTGACGAAAATTTCGTGACTATATATGCAAGTGACAATAAATAGTGACGACAATTATATATCGTCACTAATTAGTGACGAAATATATAAGTCGTCATTAAATTCTCGTCACTATAGGCCTTTTTTTTGTAGTGAGAGGGTATTATTTTCGTTTGTGTGCTAAATCAAATGTAGTGTTTTTTCGTTTATAATATCCGGTCGGAGTATATTTTTATCGTCTCACAATGTAAGATTTTCGGGTTGATTCGACTTGCTTAGTTTACTTATTGGTTTGGACAAAGGTTTGTTTTGGCGACACTCATGCACAAAATAGTTTCTTTTTTAGCTTGTCATAATAATAATAATAATAATAATAATAATAATAATAATAATAATAATAATAAAGTGATGTTATAATAAAAAAAATCCTAGTGGTGTGGGGGCCCAGTTAGTCTCTCGGCTCCCCACTAATTTCTTTGTAAAATCCTATTTGTTTTTAATAAAGTGATGTTATAATAATAATAATAATAATAATAATAATAATAATAATAATAATAATAATAATAATAATAATAATAATAATAATAATAATAAATAAAAAAATTGCCCCCCCTCGGAAAATATTCTGGCTCCGCCCCTGATTACATATATTGTTAATTTACATTACTTTCATTGGCTATTTGTAACAATAATCCATATTCATATCTAAACATTTATGTGCACAGAAAGTGACTTTTTTCCAATCTCAAATATGTTTTGAGAACTAAGTTGTTTAATTCATTGTATTTGCTATGTATAATCATCAAAACAAAATTGAGTAACACGATTGTTTCCCACTCTTTCTCAGCTTTTAATCTTTCTTAACCGACTTCAAAAACATATATGCTTCTTAAGCTATGTGAAACTAAACTTTAATATGGTTTCCACCTAAAAATGTTTTATAATTAGAAAAAAAGTTTGAAGTTCATATAAGTTTTCACATGAACAACCATCATGACTCGTACAAAGTAAATTTGTAACAATTCAAGAAAGTCATCAACATGAAAACATTATACTATTCCAAGCACATGTAACCCACATAGACTAGTGTACATAACTAGCCAACTAGTTCTTTCTTCAATCAATGTGGGATAGAAGATTAGAAAAGTGTCCATGTTATATAAAAGATTTTTGTTTACATGGAAAGAAAGAGATATATAATGCAAGAGTTATCAACAATAACAGTTGTTTGCTATATGGAACTCCAAACTGAAGTTTAAAAGCAACTAATTTTATTTTTTCGGAGCACGAAATATGAAGGGAACATCTTGGATAATATGAAAGTATATGTTGTTAGTGCTCAAAAAACGAAAGATTGTAAATGTTTAAGCATTGTACTTTGAACTAAAACAACCTGTTGTTTTTTCTAACAACAAAGGGTTAGCTTTTACTTATCTAAAATCATTCACAAATTTATCTAAAATATCGCTAAATGAATTACGTTTTTTGGTCAAGAAGGTTAACGTATTTTTGAATGTACATATTTTGAATCGCAAGTTGCTTAGCAAAGTTTTCGACAAGCATGCTTATGAGATAAGTACTTAAGTCAAAATCGAAAAGTAAGCAACTAGGCAATCCTTTATTATATACAATTTTGATAACTTAAGTCATAAAATATGTTGTTATTGCTCTAAAAGATGAATTGTTATTCAAGTAGAGATGGATATTCGGCTGAATGAATTACGTTTCACTTGTTTGGGTAAAGTATTTTCTATATTATGATGCTTGTTTGGTTTATTTTGGCCCTCACTTAAAATCTTATTATGTTAAAATGTTAAAAAGAGTACTTATGTTACAATCTCATTATAAGCAGTTAGGTAATCCTTTATATAGTTGCAGATAATATATACGATTTTTTATTCGTAGGGAGTTAGTATAATAAAGAACATCTGACCATGAAACTTTGTGTACCTATTTCGTAACACGTAGCTCAGTTGGTTCCAAATGAGAAATAAGATTTACAAAATCCTTGATCTTTTAGATATACTCATAATAAACGTACTTTAATTCGTACGTTGTTGTGAATTAGATTTGGGATTATAGAGCATCGTATAGTATTGACTTATGGGTTTAGAAATCCTTGAATATTCAAAGTTGATAAGTATCTAAACATGATGACTGAAATAGTAGTTTTTGATTGTTACTATCGTTATTGTGTATGTGTAAGACCACGTTAGAACGAAAATATATATGGTACTTGATGAATATAAGATTTTCCAAAAGGATATCCTCACTATAAACATTCAACTATTAAAATATGTTCATGTTATAAAAGGTTTTGATATGTGTATAAATTGTCTAATAAGATTTATGTTGGTTATTGACTTTTGAGTACTTGAGTTTGATCGAATGTGATGCAATTTTACATTTCTATAGTTTTTTTTAATTTTTTTTTTTTTTTTTTTTTGGCTAATATTAACATGGTTTCCAACGAAACATGTTTTAGATTACCAAAATATGAGAAAAAGTTAAGAGTTTATAATAGTTTTCGAATATTCCAACACCCTCTCAGATTTATCAACCTGAGACGTAACTGGAACTTTCGAAGACACATAGTAATCTCAACACATTCAAAATATATAAGCGTAAGGTATATAACCAACCAAAAACTTCTATCCTGAGTCTATGTGGGATAGAGTTTCAAAATACATAAAAATGTATACGCTTAAAGAAATACGTTTTGTAATCAACTTATGTTTGCTATTTGTAGAGACGCAAAACATAGTGGTAACATTGCAAGTAACCATTGTAGTTTAAACTGAGCTCTAACATTTTCATAGAGGCAAAATATAAAGTGATTTGTCATATATGAAAAGTCTCACTGTTGGTAATTCAAAGACGAAACAAACAAACAAATACGAACAAATGAAGCGGAATCTTTATTCAAATACCAAACCAAATTACAAAACCAATTTCAAAGACAAATTCTAATTTAAAGGTACCAAACCCTAATTCAAAAGGTACAAAGAAAACTAATGCTAATCAATCTCTATTTATAGGCTAAACAAACTTGCAGGATAAGTAATACAAATTACCAAATAACCCCTAAAGTTTAAGTCACTTTTCTAACAATCTCCACCGTGTCCACCTGCTTCAAATCAAATTCGAAGTTCCAAACGCCAAATTCTAAAATCCAAATTCCAAATGCCAGAGATGCTAGCCAAATTCAAATCAAACGATCTTCAACAAAGGCAATCAAATTCAGGCAACCAACTTCAAAAGCCCGACGAACGAAGATCTAAAATTTTCAAACTAACAAATTTCCAAACGATCAAACAAATTCAAACGACTTAAACCAAGTCTTCAAATACCAAATCGATCTTCAAATTCCAAATATCAAGTTCCAATTCCAATGGTCCACTTATATAATAAGAATTACTACCCAAATATCAAATTCTAATTCTAATGACCCACTTATCGACAAGTATTACGGTCCAACTTCAAACTTATTATCCAAGTATCAAACAAATTCAAGTTATGATGCGTGGGAATCGCAACAGGCTTTACCTCTCAAGGGATCCTGAGAAGCTTACAACCCCCACCAGGCAGTGTACCTGATCGTTGTAGTATAGTATAGTGACAAGTACCGGGGGATTGATCGTTCAGCTTAAGAATAGTGTCGCTAGGATTAGAAAACCTAAATACTAGTTCTAAATGTGAGGGATGATTATTTTTGTATTTTTTATATTTTATAGAAAGCAATTAAAAATCTCGGGTTTGAATGATTTGGGCGGAATTAGTTGCTAATCAACTAACCCAATACTAATATGCAATCAAAATAAAATACTAAAATGAAAACAAACTAATTTAAACTACGGTTGTGAGCAATAAGTGGAGAAAATGTGTTTACTTAGATTTCACTACTCCCTAGACATCTTTTACACGTTAATTACTTGTTATAATTGCATGGATGACGGATCGTATTCCTTAATACCATTCATGGGGTGGCACACTTAACTCCCCAATTCTATGAGCTCATATCTCCTCCTACACCATGCCCAGCACAACTATAGGGATTGTAAATAGTGGCTCATGCATTAAATACAACCAATAAAGACCTAGTGCGCGTCGGTTCATGTTTCTTAAGACGTTCAAGCATGTTACCAATTGGAGATCTGCCAGTTTTCTTAAGCCTAACATATAAATCATTCATCCAAGACAAGTATAAACAAGTAATCAACACATAATTAACATCTAGGTTTCATTAGATCCAAGCAAACACAAGATAGATCTAGCCTAGCATGATGGAATTAAGACAAGAACAAGATATAGACAACCAACACATAGACATATTGATTGAATTAAAAGAACACTTATCTCAATTACACATGAAAGGTATCAAGGGCTTGGAACCCTTGAAAAACCTGTAAAATTCGCACCAAGTTCATACTTAGGGTTTCTCCAAAACTTCTCTATTTTTAATGTGAAAATTAGAAAACTATATATAGGAAAAGGGGTCTGACGGCGTCAAGACAAACATTGTGACGCCGTCACCTCGCCGCCAAAACTATTCTCGGACTGCCTTGATCTACATTTGACGCCGTCAAGACTTAATCATTTCCAGGCCGTCATGACTTTTACTCTTGACGCCCTACCTTCGTGACGCCGTCAAATCTTTACTGGATCGTCATGGAATTTTGCTCTTGACGCCGTTAGAGAGTTACTCTTGACGCCGTCACCTACTGTTCCCAGCATGGAAAATTAAGACTTTGGCGTTTTCTTCACTTTTATGCTCCAAAAACGTCCGAATTGCTTCCTTTTCCAGATTTCTCTCCCAAAGTACCTAAAATCACAAAAGGAACGATTTAGGGCAATTAAATTCGAATTCGGGCTTAAATGACCCCCTAAAAACGGATCATTTTTCGCCTCATCATATACCCTTACACTTGAGATTTGCTTGTCCTCAAGCAAATGCGCTTTTATTCTACTCAAAAGATAAGTTAGGGGTCATTTAACACTAATATAAAAGTAATCACAACAAATAACCGTTCCACTAAAGACCAATAGACAAGCACGGAGGTCATACACTAGCACCTCACAAATAGTGTTTAGATAGTCACATCTCTCGGGTGTAATAAAGTGTAAATTACAATATGGAAATGGAAGATATCTCTCACTATCTGTCATAGCAAAATAGATTACCATAGGCTTGGGAAATGATCAAACCTCCACCATATGGCGTAAGCACCTAGGATAAACTATCAAAGAGGTCTTTTAAAGGGTTGTAACATTAGGTGTAGGGATATGAAATACACGGTTTTGTTGGATAAAGGAAGTTTTACTGGTGGCGAGTTAACAATCTTGGTTAATTACATGTACAATATGGCGTTGCTAAGCCAAGACTAGACTCGACTTAAGCTAATAAATGAAAAATAACAAAAACATAAAATGAACATAGAATAAAAAGGGATGGTAGTCCATATGTTTTTTCTCTTTTTCCTTTTTCTATTTTTTTTTCTTGATTTTTTGATTTTTTTTTTTTTTTTTTTTTTCCATACACTCTTACCCTACCATCCAAAATAATACATCATAGGGGATTGAGCATTCCCCTTACACTTGAATCTTTACATACTTTACATTAAACTAATCTAATGACTCGAATTAAGAAAATCAAAACACTTGGAGTACTTTTAAGATTAACGCACATATGGGGGTAATAAAATGATGTTCTTCCCCATTACTCCATAAAACAAGTACTTTACCCATGAGTCCCAATCGTCCCAAAACAATATGTACAAGGATATGACTCGACTTAGCAACCATGTAATCAATTAGAAAGTTAACTTAGGGTTTAACAAATAACAATAATGCACTAAAAATGAGCGCATATACGGAAGGCTAAGGCGATTTGGTTGTACATTTAAGTGGGGTGTAACAAATTCTTCCTTTAAGTAAAATGCTTAAAGTTAGAAACGAAAAGATAGGCTCGGAGGGGTGTACTAGGGGTATCGTGTACTAAAAATGAGTACAACGCTAAGGGTGTGGGAAAAATTAGTTGACTTAACTAGCCAAGTAATATGACTTAAATGGTCAAGTAATTATGATACGGGTTTAATACAAGGGTAATCCTAATGCCTCTTATCATGTAGTAAATCCTACCACACGAATGTAGTCTCACTAGCGGTCTCGGGATGCATCACTAACGCAAGTTCTAGAATCTAAATACTATCGGTACACTCATAAGCACTAATAATAAATGCTTTTCCTATCAAATCTAAAAGCGAACCTCACATATTTGGGTGCAAAATTTTTCTGAATATACGGTTATGTGCTAGTCATACAATCTCCTATCCATGAGATGCTTGCTATGGCTAAAGTTTCACTCCTAAATGTTGTAAAAAATTTTAAATTTGGCGCTAAAATTACACTAACAAGTATTTCTCATAGTTTCATTACACATCTACTATTAAACAAAACAAACTCAAGCGAAAGTGCATATGTAAGGTATCATCTTTTTACCCTCCCCTTACACTTAAGATGAACATTGTCCCCAATGTTCAAGTAAAGAATGTAAAAGTGAAAAAGTAAAGAGAATGAAATCAAATACTCCCCTGATTCGCTCGGTATGGATAATAAGGTGGCCAGGTTAAATCTTCCTCCAAGAAAATGAACAATCAAAGCTTCCCTTCCAGAATATAAATCATCTTCTTGTCATACATAACCTGTAAAACCTGATAAAATAGACAAGACAACCTCGCGTAAAATCGGCGGCATCCTATATAAGTTACTAAATCCTAGAAAACAAGATAAGATATAATGCTTGTGGAATGAAGTTTACAGATCTCCTGGAGATTATAAAACTTGATAATTCACAAAAACCATAAGACTCCGTTAGAAAAACAAAACTGGTAAAATTTCCAGATTTTTACACTTGACGCCGTCAAGAGTAAACTCTTGACGCCGTCAGAAGTGACCTGCAGAAATTCTTATGTTAAGTTTCCGGAAAATTTCTGGAAAAACTTGGTCCTACTTCCTTGAAAATCCTGCAAAACTTCATTATGACTCAATACAAGCATTTGACTCTAACAAATACGAATATACATGTTCATTTAATATTGTGGAGAATCATGATCGGTTTGTTTCTTGAAAACATATTTGGGGTTTCCCCTTACACTTATCTTTTGCAAAAATACTTTTAGGTGGAGTTAAGACTAGGCCAAAACAACAAAGTAAAGTATTTCCACTATTTAGTTTAGAAACATGATCTACCAACAATAAAAATTAAGCATGCATACGGAAGCAAATAACAAACAAACAAACAAAATCACACAAAACATGGGTTGCCTCCCAAGAAGCGCTTTTCTTTATTTACGAGTCTTGTAGCTAGACTCAAGGTCATGGGTTACTACGTGATCTCATCCCTTGAAATGATATACCCCATGTAGTTGTGATCATTACTGTTATGGTGGTAGTGCCTCAATCTATCGATACTCGCAATCACCATTCCACCTAATTTACTTCTCAAGTTAGCTACCCCATCTTGGCTCACACCTTCGATTGTGAATGGCCCATACCACCAAGGACTTGGTTTATCGGGTGGTATTGTTGTTTCCAAGTGTCTAAAGAGTACCAAGTTCCCTTCCTCAAATGGTATATGATTTTCTGCGGGTTGAGTATGTTCGAATTCGACCTGAACCTTATTGCTTTTTCTTCTTTCATTTTTGGCTTTCTTATAGCTTTTGATTCTTGCCTCCCATGCAAGAATTTTATTCTGAACACGAATGGGTGTCGTGCCAATGTTGTTTTTGATCTTTCTCCAACTCAAATTCTCATGCCCACTTCGCGGGGTCATGGGGAAGCTAATCTTTCTTTTTCCAGATTTAAGCTCAATCTTCCTACCTTCATACTTAATGACAGCCCTAGCGGTGGCGAGGAATGGTGCCCCAAGGATTATTGGCATGCATCCATCTCCTTTATCATCGATGATCATAAAATCAACGGGGTACATGAATCCTGCGACATTAACTAATACATCTTCTGCGATTCCTAGGGGGTATACGTACGAGTGTCCAACGAGAGATAACCTAACACGAGTAGGGGCTGGCATTTTTTACGTTAGTTGGATGTAAATAGTTAGGGGCATAAGATTTACTTCCGATCCTTGGTCGGCGAAAGCACTAAGATGTTTCAAATCCCCGATGCTCGTTGGTATCTCAAAGTTCCCACATGCTATCTGCTTAGTAGCCACTTTTTGTACCAATAGCCTCTCGAATACTGATCCTCCAGGAAGCGTATCATACTCATCTTTCACTTCTTCCTCTTTCTCAGAAACCTGTTTGGAGGGTTGGTTACGCCCATCACCCTTAATCCAATTTGTTATGGTGTTTTTGTTTATATCATGTTTCAGGTAGTAACTCACAGGTTGGGATTCTGGTGGTTTTTCTAAGGTCTGTTTAGCAGGAGTTTCTACCTTCTCGTTATCCTTTTGGAGAATGGTGATGGAGTTAACAAATTGGGTGGTGGGAGTGGCGCTTTCTTTCCTTAGTAGTATTCTTTCGGGGGTTCTCTGGTTGGCATACTCCTCTAATAGACTCATCATCTCATTCATTTTCTCCTGCATCTCCTCTTTTTGCTTATAAACTGCTTCCTCGAATCTAGCAAGCCGATCTGAGTGAGTTGCCATATATTCTCTCATCCTAGCTTCAAACTCCGAGCTAAGTTCCTTGGGAGGGGAACAAGGTGGGGTATAGTTCTGAAAAGTCTCGACATTTTCTCTAGAAGGCGACTCAGATAATGGTGCCGAAGTTGGTTTTGAGACAGAATTGACAGTAGCTCGTCTAGAACTTAAAGGCCTCATTTGCCTTTCCTCAAAATAGTCAACTTTTGCCTCGAGTTTGCATAGGAGTTCATCGGGGATTTCGGTGGTCCCTCCAGATGTTGAGACTGCATTGATAGCCGCTTTTACTGTGTGATTAAACTCCCACATCTCCTGATTATCAGTGGCGAGCTCCTCGATAACTGCCCAAGACTCCTCGGCATTCTTATCACGCAGTTTACCTCCCGCGGCCCTATCAATTGTGCGCTTAGTGTGATAATCAACATGGTTGTAGAAAATCTGGACTAATAACCAACGGTTTATACCATGATGAGGGACCTTATGGAGGAGATCCTTAAAACGGGCCCAAGCTTCGTAGAAAGTTTCACCCTGCTGCTGTTCAAACATCAGAATGTCATTTCTAAGCATTGCAGTCTTCCCCGGTGGGAAGAATTGAGTAAGGAAGCGATTGGTGAGGTTATCCCATGTGGTGATGGATCCCGCGGGTAAACGCTCAAGCCATTGACTAGCTTGATCCCATAGAGAGAATTGGAATAGGCGTAATCGGGTTGTCTCTCTAGTTGCAACATCTAGGTCTATGGAATCTACGATTTTGAGGAAGTCCTTAAGATGTTGATTTGGATCTTCGGAACGAAGTGCATGGAATGCACATCCGCTTTGCACCAACCGGATGGTGTCGGATCGCAAGGGGTCACATTGGCTCCGGTGAGCTCAATGGTGTTTCGGTAGCCTTGGTGGCTAGGTCGGGAATACTCTCCTAAGGTTCGGGGCCTAAGGGGTTCTAATGGTGGGTTTTGTTGTGGTGGGATGACGGGTTCAAAGATGTTCCCGTTGTCCATGATGTCGGATGGTTACGAACAAAGGCACAAAGAAATAAGATAGACTAAAGAGAACCTAAAAATAAAAATAAAATCTTACTAGAGAGGAATCTAGCAAGTAGACCTAATAAAAAGAAATTCTAACCTAGACAATAACTATTCCCCGGGCTGCGGCGCCAAAAACTTGATGCGTGGGAATCGCAACAGGCTTTAGCTCTCAAGGGATCCTGAGAAGCTTACAACCCCCACCAGGCAGTGTACCTGATCGTTGTAGTATAGTATAGTGACAAGTACCGGGGGATTGATCGTTCAGCTTAAGAATAGTGTCGCTAGGATTAGAAAACCTAAATACTAGTTCTAAAGGTGAGGGATGATTATTTTTGTATTTTTTATATTTTATAGAAAGCAATTAAAAATCTCGGGTTTGAAGGATTTGGGCGGAATTAGTTGCTAATCAACTAACCCAATACTAAGATGCAATCAAAATAAAATACTAAAATGAAAACAAACTAATTTAAACTAAGGTTGTGAGCAATAAGTGGAGAAAATGTGTTTACTTAGATTTCACTACTCCCTAGACATCTTGTACACGTTAATTACTTGTTATAATTGCATGGATGATGGATCGTATTCCTTAATACCATTCATGGGGTGGCACACTTAACTCCCCAATTCTATGAGCTCTTATCTCCTCCTACACCATGCCCAGCACAACTATAGGGATTGTAAACAGTGGCTCATGCATTAAATACAACCAATAAAGACCTAGTGCGCGTCGGTTCATGTTTCTTAAGACGTTCAAGCATGTTACCAATTGGAGATCTGCCAGTTTTCTTAAGCCTAACATATAAATCATTCATCCAAGACAAGTATAAACAAGTAATCAACACATAATTAACATCTAGGTTTCATTAGATCCAAGCAAACACAAGATAGATCTAGCCTAGCATGATGGAATTAAGACAAGAACAAGATATAGACAACCAACACATAGACATATTGATTGAATTAAAAGAACACTTATCTCAATTACACATGAAAGGTATCAAGGGCTTGGAACCCTTGAAAAACCTGTAAAATTCGCACCAAGTTCATACTTAGGGTTTCTCCAAAACTTCTCTCTTTTTAATGTGAAAATAAGAAAACTATATATAGGAAAAGGGGTCTGACGGCGTCAAGACAAACATTATGACGCCGTCACCTCGCCGCCAAAACTATTCTCGAACTGCCTTGATCTACATTTGACGCCGTCAAGACTTAATCATTTCCAGGCCGTCATGACTTTTACTCTTGACGCCCTACCTTCGTGACGCCGTCAAATCTTTACTGGATCGTCATGGAATTTTGCTCTTGACGCCGTCAGAGAGTTACTCTTGACGCCGTCACCTACTATTCCCAGCATGGAAAATTAAGACTTTGGCGTTTTCTTCACTTTTATGCTCCAAAAACGTCTGAATTGCTTCCTTTTTCAGATTTCTCTCACAAAGTACCTAAAATCACAAAAGGAACGATTTAGGGCAATATTTGATCAAATAAATTCGAATTCGGGCTTAAATGACCCCCTAAAAACGGATCATTTTTCGCCTCATCAAGTTAATAAATAACTTGACAAACGGACTCCAATAATTCAAACGTCCCAAATACTGATACTCGATAATAATTCTAGTGACCCACTATATAATAAGGATTGCGGTCCAAATTCAAAATACAACCCAAAACCCAAAAGGAAACAAATTCAAACAAAATCTTCGAACCACAAATTTAAACAAATACTAGTAATATTCAAAACAAAACAAATGCTAACGTCAGATTCCAAAAGCCTACAATATTTGACCAAACCAAAGATTAATTCCAAAATAAATTCAATTAAACTGCGAAGGCCCAATTCAAGTCCAAAAGCCCAAATTCATAATACAAGTCCAACTCAATACCAAAAGTAAGAATCCACCAGATGCTATCAAAACAAACGATCCAGAACACAACAAAAACAACAGAACAAATCAATGGTACCTTTAAAACCAAAATCGATTCTTCAAAACAAAAACCAGTCAAACGTCAATTCGAACAAACCCAAACGAACCAATTTTTTCTTCTTCTTTTTCTTCTTCTTCATGGCTAAACGAATCAACCTAGCGCTCTGATACCACTTGTTGGTAATTCAAATACGAAACAAACAAACAAATACGAACAAACGAAGTGGAATCTTTATTCAAATACCAAACCAAATTACAAAACAAAATTCAAAGACAAATTCTAATTCAAATGTACCAAACCCTAATTCAAAAGGTACAAAGAAAACTAATGCTAATCAATCTCTATTTATAGGCTACACAAACTTGCAGGACAAGTAATACAAATTACCAAATAACCCCTAAAGTTTAAGTCACTTTTCTAACCCTCAGAAACAGTAATCATGTATGAAATTGCTTATTTCACAATAAATCTAGGGCCTGTTTGTTAGGGGTTTTTTGGAGGAGCTGTTAGCTTTTTGTTACAAAAATAATCTTTTCTAAAATAATAGCTCCGTTTGGATATATTAACTTCAAGCTTTTATTTCGAACAAATAGTTACTAAATGAAAACCTGATCCATTAAGCTTTTTAAACATATTGGAGCTATTAAAACTTTAAATTACTGATATAGCCTCCAAACATTTCTTTATAATCATAGATATGTCCTTTTATGTCATTTTACATTTATAATTACATTTAACAACTAAGTTACCAAACACTTTTATTGAAAAAATGATACAGTTTGTAGCTTATGTTAACAGCTTTACAATTTATAGCTTACAGCTTACAGCTTACAGCTTAAAGTTTACAGCTTACAGCATACAGCTTACAACTAATTTTGCCAAACATACCCCTAATGTTCAAATGCAATAAAAAGGAAAATCAATAAGCATAAAGGTAAAATAGTAAAATTTCATACCGATATGTTTTACAAATAGACACCAAAAATTTCCTTGCCCAACATCGGCATGTTAACCGCACGAAATGTGGTTCTCAAGAGGGAAGATTGTTATGCGTCTTTATGGCAAAAGAAAGCATGTGATTGTTAGAAGCTTCACCCAGGCAAAAAACTTTTGTGAACTACCTTACATGTTTAATGAGAAAATTATAAGAAAAGTTTACCTTATATTCGCTTGCTGATGGTGGCAAAGTTTATACCTTTACATGTTTATATCTCATTTGAATTTAATGCAACAATTAGCAAGCAGCCGTTAGCACAAATCCATTATCAGCAGCAAGTCGCCACCGTCAGCAAGGCAGATCAGCAGCAATCTGTCATCAGCAGTAAACGGCAATCATCACCAAGCTGCGATCATCAGCAACCAACCATCAGTAGCGACCTGCAATACCTTTCAAAGTCATAAAAATATACGAAGTACATTTGCTCTAGCACAAATTAGCAAGCTGAAATCTGACAATCAGTTTTAAAATTCAAATCCAAACACCCCTTAAAATAGCTTTACGATCACAACATTTGTATAAAGCAAGTCCGCTGGAATATCAGATTCCATGCCATTCTTCTGGTTGTTGTCTTCCATTAATTAACCAGGTTGCATTTTTTGCCACCTACCTCTTCTTCCTGGTCTGCGCTCAAAGAAAGCACGTTCCTTCGTCAGGTAAGCCTACAAAAATAGGGATCATATACACCCATTTACTCATTAATATTCAATTTTGAGAACTTAGTTAAATGGGTTGAAAAGGTCAGCCCGGTTAAAAGTTGAATTAGTTAAAAGTACCCAACCCAAACTAATCTAGCGTAGTTTAACTTGGACCAAGACATGCCCTTCCAATCTGAACCTATTTTGACCCATTATTAAACTCACCTGACCCTCCCAGCCCACGTTTTCTCACCTCAACTTTTAGATTACGAAATACATGACAATTAAAAAATTTCAAGCACTAAAATGATAGAGTCTTATGCGTACAATTTAATGTGTTATCAATGAGCTGGAAAAATATTAATATACAGATGGCTAGTTGCTAAATTTCTAATATGATTATTCATATGGCAAATCGCACATCGGTTTGATATCAACTCTCAACCTAAAAGATGACTGTAAACATTCTGCAATAAAACACTTAAAAAAAACTTGCTTGCTTATCTCTTTGTGCAAGCTCCTTTAGCATGTCACATATTATAGCAATCTGCTGTATCAAGATTTTAAAGATACATCGAAGTATATTTTAGAAAACATTACCTAAATCGCGATCCAATAACAGCTTCTTCCGTGGCTGCAGATTCTGACTCATTTCCTTAATGATTATAATAATTTGTGTTTGCTTTAAGGGTTGATTCCGTTCCACAATGCTATTAACCAAATACCAAAAATGATTCTGGCTGCAAACAATGAAAATGGAAACTATAAGATCACCTCAGTACTGTATGCAGTCAAAGTATATTCTACTCAACAATCTCATTCTATGAACAACACCTTGGATCCTGAAGGATAGGTATATTCTAGGTTCACGGAACAACCACTAATGAGCAGAATTGAGCCTTTTTTTAACGCTTCCACTTGATACTTGTAATCACTAATATTGAAAGATGAAGCATCTTCTCACATTGCAGCTTCTACCATTCCACCTGATGGTATACATTAATATTATACATAAGCACAACTTTGAAAGAAATACTATGAACAACTCCTTGGAGCCTGAAGCAGGCGGTGAACAAGGGGGAGTCATAGTAGCAATTGATGGGAGCAGCAATTCATGGATGGATAATCGTTAGGGGGTGTTTGGATATGAATTTTGAAATAATCGTTATATTTTTTTTCTATAAAGAGACTTGCTGCAGCTAACTGAAAACTTATCCAAAACTTAACAGAACATCAAAAATCGATAATAATGACTTTAGGCAAAAATAATCACATAATCATTATTGTAGCAAAAGTTCAGCAAGAAAAGGTACTTGTTCTGCAAACTAATTGTTCTCCTCAGTGGTTTCCTTTAGTTCAGCGTTTTCCATTACTTCTTCACCGTTTTCTCGATCCTCGTTTTGGTAATTGTCAATGAAGATCACCTTGGCGTTACCTTACATACCCACCATATGCAAGTGTTTATGCTCATCCATCTCCTTTCCTCTTAACACCAACTTTTGCTCCTCGGGTTTTAAACCAGTTTATTTTGCTGTCACACTTTTCAAATCGGTTTCATTGGTAAAATATGATTTTTGATACTAATGTTAGTAAAACATTATGAAAAGAAGCATGCTGGTGTAGATGTGAAAAATGGTGGGTCATATAAGTTGGGTAAGGAATGAAAACGGGTTCGTTTTGAATGGATCAGTTTTGTACGGGTCAAATCAGTCCAGTTTTGGTACGGGTCAACGCAATATTCTTCTTGGTACCGATCCACTTTCAACATATACCTAGTTAAATATGGACGGCAAGTGTTGGCTACCCTAATGGATTTTGACCGAACCAACCCAACACAGGTGAAACAGACCCAGTATTCATCATCATTCTTCAGCTAAATGAACCACGGATAAGTTATATAACAAAAAACTAAGACTGAGTTCTTCTGACAACTCAATTTGAGAATATCAAAGTAAAAACCTATGATTCGGTTTCAGGGAAACTAACATTCAATAAATCCTGAGAATTTTGGATATACCAAAGGAAGTGAAATTTCTAAAACCAGGGCCGGACCTACTCGTAGAGTCTAAATACATGCAAATGCATTTGTCCTAAGTTTGCTACTGCAATACTAGTGTACATTATAAGTCGATAATATGGATTATATTACAATGTACCTTCCTAAAAGCTGCCGATACGCATTAATAATTCTGCAACACTTTTATCTTAAACACGTGAAATAAACAACTCATACAGTTTGAAACTTGTTATTGGTGATCATTTCCAATTCAAGGACGACAAAGGGACTCATTTGAAAATGCGGGCAGTAGAAGAATATTGATAATGCAAAATCCAATACCATTCATTTGAAAAGTCCGTAGTGGAACTCAATCATAAACGAAATGCGCACAGTAACGAACCATCCATAACTAGTTTCGTCATCTTTACAAGTAGCTAGAAGAAACCATTTAATGACATAAGTACATTACATATTTTACTTAGTAAATTTAATGGCAAATTTGCGTATAGAAACCATTTACTCCATGATACACATATAGCCGAGTCGGCTGGAATAGCTGGTTTCTAGCCGGGTATTTGCCTGATATAACCACGTCTAACCGGATATAGCCGGTTCTTGGCCGGGCCTAACTAGATATAGCCAGGTCTAGCCGGTCTTGGTGCATAACTTTTTCGTTTTACAACACTGTTATTCGTTTGAAGATGGTCACGTGTGTATGTGTAAGGTGTGTGAGAGAGGACTTGGTGCATTTGGGAAGTGGGAAAGTTGAGGGACCAACGTTAAGGGTGGAGTCATGATCCCATACCTCCTCATGCCTCACCACCCATCAATAACATCCTGCACCTTATTTCATGCCTCTCTCATGGCTCATCATAATTTTTTAGTGGGAAGCATGATTCCATATCTCACCTAATTTTATTTTTTATATTCATAATTATATTAAACAATTTAATAAAAACATAATATTTCATTAATAATTAAAAGAAAATTACATAATACTTAGAAGGAAAAAAATATATACTCACTCAAGTAATAACTTATCATTTTTAGGATTCAAAGTCTGAATTAAGTTAGCCCAAGCATATGGCCCAATTATTGAACCAATTATTCAAAACCCTAGCATACTATATACTCACTCAATACACATATTCAATCAAAGCTGTCGTTATCTCATTCATTTTGTGAGTATTGTGGAATAGTTCGGTGAAAGAAGACACTCATCAAATCTCACATTCAATGCAATCATCAGGTATAATATTAATAATCATTTTTAAATATTGCTTATTTTGTTTCCACTCTTCCATGCCTCAACGGCAAAGTATGTCGAGGTCCTTCATGCCGCAAGGGTGGCGGCGGTGTTGCCGAGCGGCATATGGCTCCATGCTGTGTGATACCGAGCTCCATTGCCACCCCCTTAGAGTTTAGACAATTTTCTATGTTCTAGTTAAAATATAAGGGGTGTTTGGCTAAGCTTATATACGGCTTATTAGCTTATATATGTCGAAGTCGAACACTTATAAGCTAATAAGCCTTATATAAGTTTAGCCGAAGGCTCCAAAACTTTACATTTATATGTTCAAAAAATAAAAGTTACATGCGAATGTGCCAGTTTGCTTCCAACCAACAACTAGTGCATGTATGGTCCTTTCCTCTTGTTTTGGTCTATGACAATATTGGAATTTTTTGCACCCATTTTTTGAGCATTTGTACTTATGTGTGTTTTTATAAGATTTGCAAATGAAAAATAAGATTTGCAAAATCCTTGGTCTCTTAGATATTCTCATAAAGGGTAAAAACCATATATTAGCAATGTGCTTTCACAAATTTTTAAATCTAGGTAACAAACTTATTTTATTACTAATATAGTCATTAAAACCGGCTAATTTGCGACGATATAGTAAATATGACCTGCTGATTTAGTGAACTGACTAAAATCCTCTTGTGTTCTTCACATAAATTTGCATCGTTAGTCTTTTATACTAACGGCCGTTAGTAAATAACTTAAAATTTGGATTTATTACTTACTCATCAAATTTCGTCTGTTTTAACACGTTTTCGTCCGTTTTTGCACGTTTTCGTTCGTTTTAAAATGATTCCGTTAACCCACTTCGTTAGAAAATTACATGTTTGGTCCTTGAATATATATAATCATTTCATGCACAGTCCATCACCACCAAAAAAATTCCAAAAAAAAAATCAATTTTTTTTTAAATTTAAAAATATCAGAAAATTAAAAAATAATTTTTTTTAATTTTATAAAAATATAGAAAATAAAAAATTTCCAAAAAATTAAAAAAAAAAACAAGAAAATAAAAAAAATTCAAAGTTTTTTTTCGAAAATATTTTTTCGAAAAATAAAAATTTGAAAATTAAAAAATTTCAAAAAAAAATTTTCAATTTTTTTTTAAAAAATAATTATTGTAAAAAAAATTTGGAAAATTTTTTCAAATTTAGAAAAAATAATTTTTTTTCGATAATTATTTTTAAAAATAATTTTTTCTAAATTTGAAAATTTTTTCCAAATTTTTTTTACGATAATTATTTAAAAAAAATATTTTTCAAAATTTTTTTATTTTCTAATTTTGTTTTTCAAAAAAAAATATTTTAATTTTTTTTAATTTATTTATTTATTTTTTTAATTTTTTCAAAATTTTTATTTTCTATATTTTTTTAATTAAAAAAAAATATTTTTAGTTTTTTTTATTTATTTTATTTTCTAATGTATTTGTTAATTTTTTTTAAAAAAAATGTGAAATATTTTTTCAAAAAAATTTTTTGATTTTTTTTATTTTCTATTTTTTTAATTTTTATATAATTTATTTTTAAAACGTGAAAAAACGGATGAAAACGTGTGTATAAATGACTAACGGTGTAAATACTGTTAGTATATAGGACTAACGGTGAAAATAATAAACGTGCAAATACGGACGAAAAAGTGTAAAAACGGACGAATAAGTATGAAAACCAAATTTTAAGTTATTTACTAACGACCGTTAGTATAAAGGACTAATAATGAAACATATTTACAAACGATCGTTAAAAAAATGATGTGTCAATCATTTTCCATATTCAACAGGTAGCAGGTAACAATATTTACTATATCGTAAAAAATTAGCCGGTTTGAATAACTAGATTAGTAATAAAAAAAATTTGTTACCTATATTTGAAAAAATGTGAAAGTACATTTCTAATATATGGCTTTTACCCTTCTTATAAATAATGTACTTTAAACTCACATTTGGATGCGAAAAGATTTGGGAATATAGATAATCATTTGGTATGGAGTATCGACCTATGGGTTTACAAATCCCTAAATATTCAAAGTCCATAAGTATCTAAACATAGGGCTGAGCATACCCGACCGACTACCGCCTCCCGTCCCGATTCCGACTAGTAAACGGGTCGGGAGTCGGTTTTCGTTTTCCGGCCAATTGGGAGTCGGGACTATCGGTATCGGGTCGGGACGGGATGAAAACCGAAAAACAACAAAGAAAACTGACAAAGAAGACCGATCCCGACCAATCGGGACTGTCCCGATACCGAACCGACTGATTTCGGGTCGGGAGTCGGTTTGGTTTTCCGGCGAAATCGGGATGTCAGGATTCTCGGTTTCGGGTCGGGACGGAACCGGCCCCATGCTCACCCCTATCTAAACATGATGATTGAGATAGTAGACTAGTAGTTGTTGATTGTCACTATCGTTGTTGTGTTACTTGTGTATGTAAGGCAACATTAGAACAAAAATATATATGGCATTGGATGAATATAAGATATTTCAAAGGATAGTCTCACTAATCATTATGAACATTCAGCTATTAAAATAAGTTCACGTCATAAAAAGTTTTGATATGTGTGTGTGAATTATCTAATAAGATTTATGTTGGTTAGTGACTATTGAGTCAGATCGAACGTGAAGCAAATTTACATTTTTATTGTTTTTTTTTTCATTAGCTTTCACAACTCGTTTTCTTTTTTATGGTATTTTTGGCACGGAGCGGTGTGAAGCTTTTTGAAATAGTGAGCAATTAGCATTTTGATTTTTAGTAATTGTTTGGTAAAAGAACTGTGAGATTTGCTATTTTTTAAAAATGCTCATTTTTTCAATGTTTTTTTAAGAAGTGGTGAGCGGTAAGCTGCGGTTAATGCTCACAGCTACTTTTAACAGACACACATTTAATCTATGTGAAATCAAATATTAACATGGTTTCCAATGAAACAAGTTAAAATATGCGAAAAAGTTAAGAGTTTATAAAAGTTTTCGAATATTCCAACCCCCTCTCAGATTTGTCAATCTGAGAAAGAAATAGGTGTTCGAAGACATATAATAGTCTCAACACATTTAACTTACATAAACTTATGGTACATAACTAACTAAAAGCTTCTATCTTTGGCCTATGTGGGATAGAGTTTCAAGATAAAAGATTGAAACATGTATGAGCTTAAAGAAATACATTTTGTAATCAACTTATGTTTGCTATTTGTAGCGACGCAAAACATTGTGGTAATATAACAAGTAATCATTTTAGTCTAAACCGACTCTAACGTTTCCATAGAGGCAAAATAAAAGTGATTTTTCATTAATGAAAAGTCTCACAAAACATAAATCATGTATGAGATTCCTTAAATGGTTAGTTTACTTTATTACATCGGCTATATACCCTTTACCCAAAAAATAGTTAGTTTACTTCAGTTCCATTTTCCCATATATATACATGCACATAAAGTGAAGTTAAATGATGTTTTAAAATATGATTTAATTTAATTTAAAATATGATTTAATTTAAGTTGTCCATAGAAAAACAGTAATGATAATAGTAGAAAATTACTTTCTACATGCATAACAAATGAACGAAATATCATATTATTCTAGACACATAATACTCGCATACTTCTGGGTATATTAGTCACAAACAATTTCTTTCTCCAACCTATGTGGGATAAAATAAAAGAATAGAATGTTAGAAAAGGTATCCATTAAACAAAACATGGTAAATTATTTCAGCATAAAAAAGATTTTAAGTAAATGTAAGAGTTGGTGAAAGAAAGATATGTTAGTTGGAACTACAAATTGAAGTTTATGTGCTTACGAAACATGAAGGTAACAACATAAAATTTTTATATTGTTATTGATTTAAAAATGAATATGTAAGATTGCAGATGTTAAGTTTAAGCATTGTCCTTTGTGCTTATAGTCATAGAGAGTAAAATGTTTACTTTACAAATTGTTTCCGATATATGTACCAATTATGAATGAGACAGATGTTAAGTTTAAAAATGATAACTGAAATAGTAGTTATTGTAATGGTGTATGATCGCGTTAGGATGAAAATATATATGACACTAGCTAGATGAAAATAAGACATTCTCCTCGTTATGAACTTTCGTATATAGATGGTTTTGATATGAATATGAATTATCCAACGGAACATATATTGCTTGTTGACTTCGATTGTATTGGATTTACTAGCTTAGATTTAAATTTGAATTTAGTGTAAATTTTATTTGTCAATTATAATATTATGCTCATTTATATTCAAGTTTTAAATAATGAAAAAATGGTTTGACCGCATCTGCTTATTTTCTTCTTTTTTCCTTCAGTTCTGATTTAATTAGTTGTAAATTACATTCCCCGCCCAACGAGATTTTGGGTATGTTGTTGTTGTAGTCAAGGCCGGTCCTGAGGTTTTTGCTGCCCTGGGCGAGAAGGTATAAAATGCCCCTATCTAAACCAATAAGGGTTAATTGTTTAAAAATGTATTATACTAACATTTTTTATAGTTGTGTGTATCATTGTTCGAATCTGATTATTTCGTGCACATTTTTTCAAATTTTGATTATTCTGTGTATGCATTGGTGTATTTTTGGGAATCGAATCACGTATATTTGGGAATCGAATCAAGTATATTTAAGAATCGATACACAGAATATTCAAAATTTAAAAAGATGAGCACGAAATAATGTATTTGAACAATGATAAACAATGACAAGTTTGATACTACATTTTTATATAACTAGCCCGATAAATAACACACTATCTATGGCTTTTCATGCCAACAAAGCCCGCATATCAACTTAATGAATTTAAGTATGCTTTTTTAGACAACTAGCCCAATAAATAACACACTATCCTTTTCATGTGACCAAAGCCGACATATTCACTTAATGAATTTTGGACAATTATTTTACTTGGGGTATTACTAGTGTATCCTTAATGTTAACTTCACTCCTCTTAAACCAACATTTGTAGTTTCTTTTACTATTTTTTCTTTCTAAATTTCTCTATCATTTTTTTAAGATTAAAAAAAAAAAAAGAAAAAGAAAAAATGCATTGTATTATAAAACAGGAGATTTTATTAATGTAATGTTGTCTAAATTGAATACAAGCTAAATTATAAAACTTATATCCAATGAATTAAGTTGATATGCACAAAATTAAATGTGCACATATGTAGTAACTATAGAATGGTAATATCAAAATTAAATGTGGTAAAAAATTGTACTAGTAATAGGAAAACAGAAAAGAATAAAAGAAATAATTAAATTAATTTCCCTAGCTATCTATGTACCTGACAAAATAGTACTCCTGATATTTTTGTTTTTACTCAATACCTCATGTGACCATAAGTCATCATCATCCTCTTGTCCTATGATCCTATCTCTCTCTTTTTTTACCGGAGACTGCATAGTTTTATTTTTCCGGCAAAAACATTTTTTTAAACACTATTCCAACACGTCAACTGGTCCATTTTATCATCATAACATCATCTTCATCATGTAGAACTGACGCAGAACACCAAAAAATTGATGCCCCCTAGTTGTTTGATGCCCAGGGCCGTCGCCCGCGCTGCCCATAGCCAGAGCCGGCCCTGGTTGTAGTGGTAAATCACATTACTCGATTTCCCAACAAACTTAGGGAACCAGAGAATTGACTCAAGAAATTCAGAGAAGTGAAATGAAGTGAAGAAATCAAATCATAGAAATGAATTCCCAAAGAAATTCAATATAAATTCCAGTGTTTGGTAACACCAGATAATTGACTCAAGAAATCAGTATTATTATTAATATTATTATTATTATTATTATTATTATTATTATTATTATTAAATAATAATAATATTAATTAAATAATAATAATAATTATAATTATTAAATAATAATAATAATAATAATTATCATCATCATTATTATTATTATTATTATTATTATTATTATTATTATTATTATTATTATTATATTAATATATTATTATTATATTAAAATATTTTTATTATTATTATTATTATTATTATTATTATTATTATTATTATTATTATTATTATTATTTTATTATTATTATTAAATAATAATAATAATAATAATAAATTATTATTATTATTATTATTATTATATTAATATATTATTATTATATTAAATTATTATTATTATTACTATTATTATTTATTTTATTATTTCATTATTATTATTTTATTATTATTATTATTATTATTATTATTATTATTATTATTATTTAGTTGTGCAAAGAATTCATTTCTTTACCAAATAGACGGAAACCAACTCTCCACAAAATACAAAGGAACCAAATTCTAAGAGTTACAATTCTTCACATTTTTTTTTCTTTGAGGTACCAAACATAAAAAATGATTTGATTTTCATTTCCTCATCCTCAATTCTTTGTACCAAACATGCCCTTATTGATTCTCAAATTCTTATTCTTTATCAATTGGCTTTCAAAGTATTCTTTCTTTAAGGCCATGTGAACTCAATGACTAAACCAATTTTCGGTAAAACATGTTTTATAGTCAGTACAACGAAAGATAATGAAAAAAATAATCGAGAATCGTATTTAACTTTCAATCCTATAATCTCAATGCTAACTATTTTAGCTAGCAAGAAGATAAAAGGATTGAAAACGTAATAGTATAATACTATTCACGACACATGTTTCTATGGTATGCTATGGTATATTATTAACAAGCAAGTTCTTTCTTCAACCAATGTGGGATAAACTGTTAGGATTGAAGGTTCAAAATGGTCTCCATCTTATATAAAGATTTTTATGAAAAGAAAGAGACAATACAACACTTATTAAAACTTGTTGAAAGAAACATATCTTGAAACTCGAGACTGGATTTTAAAAGCAAATTAATTTATGTGTTTGGATCACGAATCATATACACTTTGGACGATAACGTGAAATTATTTGTAGTTATTACTCTAAAAAAGAAAGATTGCAAATGTTTATGCATTGAACAAAAAGAACCTGTGATTTTTCCTAAGAACAAGGGGTTAGCTTTACTTATCTACAATAATTCGCAAAGAAATTTTATACATGGATGAATAAATTACGCTTTTTGGTCATGGATGTTAAAAGTCTTTTTGCATTATGATACCTGTTATGACCATGGGTTGTTTAGCAAACTCATTATGCTGATCGCTACACATTTTTGAATGCTCAATGTGTATATTTTAAATTTACAAATTTAGGTTTGCAAGTAGCTAAGCAAAGTTTTCGAAAATATGCTTATCATATGAGCATTTATGTCAAAATCTACAAATAAGTGGCCAAGCAATCCTTTATCATATACAGATTTGATAACATAAATCATGTGTTTTTATTACTCTGATATGAACTGTTATTCAAGTAGAAATCGATATACAGGGCTGAATGAATTACGAGTTGGTATGTCCTGGGAAAATATTTCTATATTATGATACTTGTTTTGTTTGTTTGGCCCTAGGTTAAAATCTTTAAGTACGTTAAAAAGAGTACTTATGTTAACATCTCTTCTTAAGCGACCAAACAATCCTTTATATACTTCAGTTACTATATATATATATATATATATATATATATATATATATATATATATATATATATATATATATATATATATATAAGAGATTGTTTTCATAGGGAGTTAATTAATATATATATATATATATATATATATATATATATATATATATATATATATATATATATATATATATATATATATATATATATATATATATATATATATTAAATGGGAGGTGATTTGCACATTCTCATAATTGATTGACACAGTCAAATTATAAGTTTTTTGACATTTATATCCTTACAGAGTGAAAATAAGTAAAAATGATCTGAGTGTATAAATGTCAAGACACTTTATAATTTGAGTGTGCTAATCAATTGTGAGAGTGTGTAAATCACCTACCATATTAAATAGCGTCAAATTGGTGCATTTTCATAGGGGTGTTCATGGTTGGGGTAATAAAACGAGTAAATCGAAAACCGAACCGAAATGAACCGAAAAAAAAACCGAACCGAACTTATAACCGAATCGAATTTATCAAAATCGAACCGAACCCAATTAAAAATTCGATTTTCGGTTTGGATATGAGTTTGGCTATCTGAACCAAAAACTGAACCGAAAACTGAATTTATATAAATATACATATATATATATATATATATATATATATATATATATATATATATATATATATATATATATATATTATTTATATTATTTTATATATAAAAAATATCCATTAAAATTTTATACTAATATAAAAAATACTTTTTATGCTTGAAATATTTTTTTCCCAAAAATATATATAATTAAATTTAAAAAAAAATATAAATAGTGTAATTCAGGTATAAAATTCGGTTTTCGGTTTTGACCCATAACCGAACCGAACTTCGGTTCAGTCATAGATATTTTTGGTTTGGTTCGGTTTTTGGTTATAACCCAAAATTTTTAACCGAACAACCCAAACTGAATAAACCGAGAACCGAACCGATGAACACCCTTACATTTTCATTAGCTGCCTCTGTTCAGTCCAATATTCGATTGGCCCAGCCCATTGCACTTCGCTAAGTCCATTAACCTAGCATGTTTTTTTAGTCGCCTATTCTATTAGTGTGAAACAAAACCCAAAAACTAAAAACCAAAAAAAAAAAGAAATAATAATAAATAAATAAATAAACTAAGGCCCACTACAATAACATATTTGACCTATTATGTTAGTTTCCATTTTCCAACAATAACATATTTGGTCTATTATGAAGCTTTTAACATGGCAATATAATCTTAGAGTATCTTCAATGGGGTGGTTTTTAAAAGACTTTTTACTATTTAGAAAAGCTTTTAGCATGTTAATTAACATTTGAGCAAAGGCTTGGTTGATGACTTTTTAGCAATGGCTTTTGTAGTAGCATGTATTTGACAACAAAAGTGAAAAGCTATTGCAACAAAATGAACTAAACATTCATTGTTAAACAAAATATATAATTAAAAAACTCATTCATTAAATGCAACAAGTACAAAAAGTAAATGCAAAAAGCTATGGATGGTTTTTGCCATTGCATATTGTATCACCTCCATTTTTACAGATAGCAGCGGAAGCTAAATCTGAGGTATTACTTTATGGATCACAGTCACAATAATAGAAAACGACTCAAAAGAGACGTTTTGGAAAATAATGTTATCATTCATTAAAATATCAGAGTTTTACAAAAGAAGGTCCCAAAATCTATGTGAAACATAGAGTTTGAATGATAACATATTTGAAAGTCCTTCAAGTCCAGCGTCACTCCGTGCCATAAGTTGCTTAGTTACCTAGGATACATCCTTAAAAAGTGTCAACACAAAGGTTGAATGAAATTCGTGGTTTTACTTTTGCAAATGAAATTCCGAGTTTTAGTTTTGCAATGGTTTGAATAAAAGTTTCATGGATTCGACTATTACACCCATTAAGGAAAAAGTATAGTAATGTAGTATAATATTATTGCAACTAAGCTCATGACACCCTACGTTAACATGTCCATGTCAAATGATGGCACTGCAGACCAAACCAACAAATATAAAAATAACAAAAAATATTAAAAATTTAAGAATTCATATTAATTCCCAGATGAATGAACTTTCTCATGCTATCTATGATTAGCTTACCAAACCAACAAATATAAAAATAACAAAAAATATTAAAAATTTAAGAATTCATATTAATTCCCAGATGAATGAACTTTCTCATGCTATCTATGATTAGCTTGCAAACCTTTTTAGCATGATAATGAACACCCATATGAGACCATAATACTAATCTAATGACAAGTAACTGACATACCCTATGCTACATATGTAACCAACAAGTTCATCGTTCAACCTATGTGGGATATTATGTGGATAGAAAGTTGGCACAATTCTATTCTTGAATGAAATACAACAAACTGATTTATAGAGCTAAATCATGAATAAAAAACAACTCTAACAAGATTTTATCAAAGGGTTATGATCTCTTAATATTGAGTGGCGCCAACACACAAATTAGATATTTTACGCTCAAATTATTAATACCTACATTTATCAGGATATACTGGAGCAAAAACACCGTAGCGCTACAGTGTAAGACACTCACATCCGAACAGTAAAATGTACAGTAACTAAAGGTCGTTAAGTACTTAACGGCCGTTAAGTAGTAACGACCGTTAACTTTTTTTTTAATTCCGTCTGCAATTGGTCTTTCGTCTTAGAGGTTCGTTGCAAATTTAGTTCTTATAACTAACGGTCGTTAACTGCACTAACTACTTCTTTGGAAAAATATCCCGCGGCAACGCGCGGTTGATCCACCTCGTGTTTATTAAACATGAGGAAGAAAAAAAAAGTACAAAGAAACTTCACCCTCTCATCTTTATTAAACGTTAATTAAAATGATGGGGAGAAACTTAAACCTTGGTAAACTCGGCATTAGAAGATCAGACAAATTAGGACAATTTAATTGTTTTCATACTATTTATTGATTGACTTTTTTAAAAATACTTTTCCTCTTATACTGTACGAAGCTAAAGATTATGATGTTTTCGCCATGACATGTTTTACAGTAAAAAAATAAAAATAAAATGGAAAAAAAGGTTAGGAGTTCATGTAAGTTTTCAAATAGCATCACTTTTTGTTTAAATTTTAAACAATTAAAAAAAAGGGAGGTGATTTGCACACTCTCATAAATGATTGGGACACTCTAAATTAGAGTGTATTGACATTTATATCCTCACATTACTTTTTATTCATTCTTATCGTATAAATGTCAAGACATTCTAGTTTAGAGTGTCCAAATCATTTATCAGAGTGTGCAAATCACCTCCCTTAAAAAAGTAAGTAATCTACTTAAAAACAGCATACTTTTGTAACACCCCAACCCGACAAGGATAAAGGTATCACAATATGATTTCACATCAGAACATATATAACAAATCAAAAGCGGAAGTCTTACAAAACAACTAAAAGAAAACAATAAATGAAACAAATTTCTAAATTTTTATAATACGTAAATAACTTCAATCTAAGATACTATGGTCAAGTCTGCACTCAGCTCTACTCTCAATCCCTTGAAAGCTATTCCCAAAAGCTATCTTGAATACCTGCCGTGGAGAAAAGAAATGCTCCTGAGCTTAAAAAGCCCAGTGAACGAATATAACAATACTGAACTGAAATATAAATGCTGAAGTACAAATGAGCGGTGAGAATGAGCTTTTTTATTTTTGATGTTTGTTTGTCATGAGAGCTGTGGGCTTTGCTATTTTTTAGGAAAGCTCATTTTCCCAATGCTTCTTTATGAAGCTGTGAGCTTTTTTGGCTACTGCTCACAGCTCACAGCTACTGCTCACTGCTACTGCTCAATGCTACTGCTCACAGCTACTTTTGCCAAACATAGCCATAGTATGGGGAAACATAATTAGATATAATGGATAGTACGGAAATGTAATGTGTAGGTTAAATAAAGAATCTATATAGTCACCTGTATAAACAAAATCAGAATACTATGAGCTCAGACAAACATATCCAAATCATATCATCACATAAGGCAACATAAGTGGAGGGGAGACCTCCCTGAGTTGTGAAGGACGTGTATTGCACGCACAGCCATATTCACCAGACAAATTTCATATCATAACTTTACATGAACGTGATTTGTAGCGACGCAAAACATTGTGGTAACTCTACAAGTAAACATTTTAGTTTAAACCCACCTCTAAAGTTTCCGTAGAGGCAAAATAGAAAGTGATTGTTCATTTATGAAAAGTCTCACAAACACTAATCATGTATGATATAGCTTAATAAATGGTTAGTTTACTTCAATTCCATTTGCTAAATTTCCCATATACGAGCATATAAAATTCCGGTTTAAAAGATGTTTTCAAATATGATTGAATTTCATTTCATTTGCTATTTATAATAATCAAAACAAATTTGAACAATTTAATTGTTTCTCAGACTCTTTCTTGATTGACTTCTTAAAAATACTTTTTCCTCTTATACTCTATGATACTAAAGATTAAAATGTCTTCACCAAAACATGTTTAACAGTAAAAAGAAACAATATATTTAGAAGAAAAAAAAAGTCAAGAGTTCAAATAAGTTTTCAAGCACATCATTTATGATGTTTAAATTTGCAACAATTTAAACACCTAAATTGATATACTTGAAAACATTATACTTTTCTTGACACATGAAACTCAAATATACTACGATATATAAGTAACCATAAAGTTCTTTCTACAAACTATGTGGGATATAACGACATGATAAAAAGTTAGAAAAGGTGTCCATAGAAAAATGGTAAAAAAATGGTTGAAAATTTTTATATGTACATGGAAAGAAAAATTAATGCAAGAGTTGGCAAAAGAAACATACGTCACTTGGAATTCCCTATTGAAGTTTAGAAGCAACTATTTTTTGTTTCTGGAGCAAGAATCAAGAACTTAAATTATCTAGGTATTATGAAACTTCTTTTGGCCTAAGGTGCCCAATTTATATTACCATTATTTCTTTATGTTATAATCCTCATCAGTCATCAACTACGTTCATTTATCTCATATATCCTTTTCAAATAACATACATTTTAGATTATTTTGCGACACTTCAAACGTGTCCCGTTTATGAACTCACAATAAGTTAGTAGACGTTAGACCATTAAACTTTTTCTAACTATTATGATGGTTAAAGTATTTTTGCATTATGATACATGTTTAGCCATGGGTTGTTAACCAAAATTTTGAATGCTCAACGTGCATATGACTTATTGAGCTGTCCGGGGAAAGTATTTCTAAAGTATGTTAAAAAGTATGAACCTATGTATAGGGGTGGCAATTTTTGACGCGACACGAAACCCGACCTGAAACCGACACGAAAATTAACAGGTTCGGGTTGAGCTAAATAGATTGTGGGTCAGGTTTGGGTCGACATATCTAACCCGTTTATTAAACATGTCAGGTTCGGGTTGAGAATAAAATAAACGGGTCGACCCGCCAACCCGTTTAAGTTTTTTTTTCTTAACTAAAAATTATTTATATTTAATTATACGGGTTAAATGGGTTAAACGGGTCGACCCGCTAACCCGTCTAACCCATTTAACTCGTGTAATGTGCTAACTTTTATATATAAAACGGATTAAATGGGTCAACTCGAAACCCGTTTAACATATTCAACCCATGTAACCTATTTAACCTGTCAACCTAAGTATATATGCGGGTTAAATGGGTCAGGTTTGGGTTACGTGTAAATAGGTTAGGGTTGACATAGTTGACCTGATGATTTAAATAGGTCAGGTTCAGGTTGGGGTTTTCTGACCCGCCAACCTGATATCCCGAACCCGCCAACCCGAACCCGACCAGAATTGCCACCCCTGCCTATGTATAATTAAATATTGATATTGTTTTCCACCCAAACATGTTATACAGTAAGTAAAAAAAAAAAAAAAAAAAAAAAAAAAAAAAAAAAAAAAAATCTGTAAAATAGATTAAAAAAAATGTCAAATGTTTCAAAAAAATATCATATTTGACACTATTTGTTTTTCTGAATAGCGAACAAAATTTTTGGCTTTTAAGGGCATTTTTCTTTCAAATTCGTACTTCTTAATGTACTTTGTAACATTTTTGCCCTTCGAAAAAAAATTCCTATTAGCTGCGAGGGACAAAATTGACACATAATTTCGCAAAATATCTAAAAAAGGCAAAATTTGGAAGAAATGTACCCATATAAACCAAAATTTTTGTTTGTTATACAGAAAAACAAATTGTGTCAAGTATAGTACTTTTTAAAAACATTTGCCAAAAAGAAAAAAGAAAAAAAAAAAAAAAAAAGTCAAGCGATCATAATTTTTTTTCAAGAAATATTTCTATCTTCCATTTTTTTTTAAATGCAAGAGAGTGATAACTTGAAAACATAATATTATTCTAGACACATATAACCCACATCCAATATGATATATTAATAACCCACAATTTCTGTATTCAACTAATGTGAGTTAAAATGTTAGGATAGGAGGTTAAAAGAGGTAGACCAAGGATCAAATGAGAAGAAATCTTAAAATGAGAAGGATGAGAAATAATTATAACTACATATTTAAGATGCATCGACTTGAATTAGATGCATCACAGTCTTTTAGAAATAATTATAATATATTTTCTAGTAAAAAATTAGATGCATATACATATATTAGATGCATTTCATCAAGTTAGACGAATCCTATACATTTTTCGTCCTCTGCGGATTAAATTTGTTGTTAGTACTACCTTGCATCGTTTTCACTTCAAAATCACTTTCGAAACTAATTGGGATGCATCTAAATGAATAGAGATGCATCTAAATCAAGTCGATGCATCTCAAATGTGTGGTTATAATTATTTCTCATCCTTCTCATTTTAAGTTTTCTTCTCACCGGATCCTTACCCGAAAGAGGTATCCATAGTATATAAACGATAACAATGAAAATTATATGTTGTTATAGCTCTTGATACGAATGATTGCAAATGTTTAAGCAATGTGTGATATATTATAAGAAAAAAAGAGTTAGCGTTTATTTATTTGAAATCGTTTATGTTAATATCTACACATCGCTCACTGAACTACGTTTTTGGACATGAACTTAAAGTATCTATGTATTATGAAACTTCATTTGGCCTAAGGTGCCCAATTTATATTACCATGGTTTCTTTATGTTATAATCCTCATCAACTACGTTCATTTAGTTCGTATATCCTTTTCAATCAACAAAAATTTACATTATTTTGTGACTTTTCAAACGCGTCCCGTTTATGAGCTCCCAATAAGTTATTAGACGTTAGACCATCAAACTTTGTCTATCTATTTTCTTCAACCCTACTTTCTAACTACATTTTCTTAGGACATATAGTATTAATCGCTTAAATTTCGTGAATGACAGCCACAATATCATCAGAAGACAAACTTTTTCTTTTATTTTTGAGTGCCTCCTTAGTTTAAATCCGTTCATTACTTCTTTTCTAATCATCAAGTGTGGCTCCTATTAAGAGAAGCACGAAAGATATGCCAAATTTGTAGATTGTTGTGGTCCATGAATTTAGTTCTTTTAGTGACGTGTAGCTCAGTTGGTTCTAAACAAGAAATAAGACTTACAAAACAATCCTCGGTCTTTTAAACGTTCTCATAACAATGTACTTAAACTCGCGAGTGGATGTGAAAAAGACTTGAGAATAAAGAGCATCGTTTAGACATCCTTTAATAATGTACGCCCATAAGTATTTAAACATAATTGAAATACGAGCTGCTGATTGTCACTATCGTTGTATTTGGGTAAGGTTACATTAGAACGAACATATATATGGTTGTAGCCAGTGTTTTGAAACCCGGGTTTACCCGGTCGGGTTAACCGGTGTGACCGGTTCTGGTACAAAAAAATGGGTCAAAAAAACCTGGATTTCTAAAACCGGGTTAACCGGTTAGACCCGCCGGGTTTTGAGTGACCCGGGTCAACCCGGGTCTTAAAACCCGACCGGGTTTCATTTTTTCAAAATTTTTTAATAAAAACCCGGGTTGACACGGTGGTCGAACCGGTCAAAAAAATAAAAAAATAAAAAATTGAAAACGGGGTGACCCAGCGGTCGAACCGGTTGACCCGGTGCCCGATGACTCGACCGGGTCGATTTCGAATCCGGTTTTCAAAACATTGGTTGTAGCTGAAGATAATATATCCCAAAGGATGACTCGTTATAAACTTACAACTATGATTAAAATATGTTCATTCCTAGATGGTTTTTTTATGTGCGTGTATTATCTAACGATACATATGTTGCTTGTTGAGTTACATTGTACGTAGATTTATTAGCTCACTTAATAAGTTTGAGCTTAATTGTAAATTTTATTTGTAACCAAGATCTAATGTTATTTTAGACTTAACTAAGTGTAACAATTTAAAAAGCGTTTAACAGTATTTGCGTAATTAGTTTTTCCTTTCTAATTTTGGCGTAATTATTTTTCAATCAGGTTGCTTAATTTTACCATATTAGCAAAATTGAGCGAGCTTCGATAGAAAAGAATAAAGAACAATACGAGAGAAAAGTAAAAAAGATCAAGAATTCATATTAATTATCCAGTGTATGATTTTCCTCTAGTTAGCTTGCAAACCTTTTAAGCATGAAGCAAATCATACACCTGAAAATGTAATACTAATCAAGTCACAAGAAACTCACGTACATTATGGTATATTAGCAACCAAATACGGGTATGTTTGGTGAAAGTAACTGTTGCTGGAACTGGTGCTGGTGCTGGTGCTGGTGCTGGTGCTGGTGCTGGTGCTAGAGATTATAAAAAGAGATTATTTTTATAAGCTATATGAAGTAACCTTTGGTTTTAAGAGATTATGAAAGATTATTTTTTTTAGAATCCCTTATAAGTTATGTCTGCCAAACAAATATTATTTTTTAAGTAGCTTATTTTTAGAAAAAATGGCACAATCTCCCAACAATCTTGTGTGCCAAACATAGCCTACTTCTTTTTCTAACCTATGTGGGATAGAATATTGGATAAACGAATCTGGTGTTTAATTAGAATTTTATATTGGAAAAGAACCCGTTGGTGGTTGATGTAATAACGAAAGACATGTAATAATGAAATACGTGTTGTTGGTGGTAAGCACGCGTTGATAGGGTACTATTAAACATTCTTAGGGTATGTTTAACAAAAGTAATTGCTGATAAATTGGTGCTGATGCTGGAGATGGTGCTGGTGTTAGAGATTATAAAAAAAGATTATTTTTATATGCTACATATATAAGTCATAATGTGAAACCATTAGAAAGGTCATACACACTTCTTCATCTTAATTAGTACACACCTACAAAACCTTTACAGCCATAAAAACAAATGAAATACGCTAAAATCGATTCAAAATGAAATTTTCATCAAACAACATCAACTAATGCATAGACACCCGCTGCAACGCACGCTGTGACAATTCTCGTTCTTGTTCTTTATCGATAGGCTTCTAAAATATACTTTCCTTTTAAGTCATGTGAAATTAAAGACTAAATCAGTTTCCACTAAATCATGTTTTACGTTAAAAAGTACAAAGAAAGACAAAAAGATAATACGTAGTTAAGAATTTGTATTAACGTACTTTCAAATATACCATCAACTCAGTAACAACGGTATATATTTTAGCTAGTAAAAATGTAACAAAATTGAAAACATATTAATATTCTTAACACAACTAGCTCAAGACCCGACTAGACTATATCTAGCCAAGACCCGGCTACTCCGGCCAAGACCCAACTATATCCGGCCAAGACTCGACTACTCCGGCTAAGACCTGACTATTCTGGCCAAGACCTGGCTATTCTGGCCAAAACCCGGCTAGACTATATCTGGCTAAGATCCGGATATAAGTCACATGTGATTTTGTTAAAAATATTCAAATTAGTGTTTAATTACATGTGTTTTCTCATGCAAGTTTCAACAACGAGTAAAAAAGAAAAACAAAGACGAAAAAACGTAAAAAAAGTGAAAAAGACAAAAAAAACAGTTTGTCGAAAGTATATATCAAAGAGCATATCTATTAAAAAGATATTAAATGCTCGTCGTGACGGTATATTTATATTCGATTAACGATAACGGTTTAAGAGATATTAATATTTGAAAAAAATGATAAAAATGGGTTTGTTAGAATGTTCGGTTTAATCTCATTTATTGGATCAAATGAAAATGGAGGGTGATTGGTCATTTGTTATATTAATAAAGTTTGGTATGTAAATAATTTTAAATCAAGAATAAGAGCGATAACCAATTCAAAATAATAAAAAAGATTAAGAATTCATATTAATTCTCTTGTTTGGATTTTCATCATGCTTGTATTGTTAGCATGCAAACTTTATAAACATGAAGAAAATACTGAACAAGAAAACATAATACTATTCTAATAACAAGTAACTGACATACACCATGGTATATTAGTAACCAACAACTACTTTCTTCAACCAATGTGGGATTGAATGTTTGGAAAGAAGGTTCGCATATACGCATAGTTCTCCATATTATATGCTTGATAGAAAAATAATTAAGGCCATCTATAATCATAATATGCAAATCCTTGTTTTATACATATTTAAAGAATGGAGCATCAAAACTCATCTCCAACTATTCTCTAAATCCGGAGAAAATTTTAAAGCATTTCTCAAAATACTCCATCTTTAGAGGATCACTATCTATCTTTCAAAAAATTATTAATACTTTTTAGTATCTTTTGATTTCTTATTGGACCCTTGATAATTTTCAATTAATTTAATATCAATATGTTTGAAGTTGAAGTTTGGAGGATGTGGTTGGAGATAAACTGTTTTTGGAGGATGAATGTAAATAAAAGAAAAAGAAAAAAAAAATGCTATTTCATGTTTCAGATTTAATGATTTATGTAGGAAACGGTTGGAGATGGCCATGGATGAAAGACACTTGCGACTCCAATTTGATGTTCAGAAACAACTAGTTTATGTCTTTACAACATGATACATGAAGGCAACAGTTTGGAACTTTGGATAGCATGAAATTATATGATGTTATTACTCTAAATCTCTAATAATGAAATAAGTTGTTTAATTCATTTCATTATTATATCTTCTGATCCACAAACTTACAACACAAGCAAGTCAAAAGGCACAATGAACACGTTGGAGCAGTATTTTCATTTGTCGTAATCTTTTAACCCACGGGGCTATGCTCGCAAGTGCGTCGACATACTGGCCCATGGAATCCAACTTCTCGACTCTTATTCATACCACAAACATCTTGAATATTTAGGTTCTTTAAAAATAAACTGAATTTCATTGAAGCAAGTAATTTCCTCCATTTTTGTCTTGTACAATTTGACTCCACAATTTTATCCCAAACTTCTCCTTTGTCCTTCAAAAAATCCGCAAAATCAAGCTTCCCGTGCTCATCAAATGGCACAAACTCAACATCAAACACATCACAGAGAACTTTCCATAACATTTTCCATGCAAACACTTCACCATTTGTGCAGCTAAATGCTTGATTATTTGCCTTTTTTGTCACTGAAGCCTATATATGTAGAATATTGTTGCTATAAAGTAAAATATATGTATGGAATGTACGCTACCTGCCCAATTACATCTACTACTTCAAACTTCCACATTTCGGAGTTTTGGTCGTCGCTCTCCTGTATATATAGTTTTATACATGAATCGTTGTAAGTGAAAAGGGTATTATTTCATTGGTTTAGATTATATTCTTACTGTGTTCATGATGTATTTTACATATCAGTCAAATTCATAAGATAAACAAAAATAAATAGACAGAAGTGACTAAATGTACAAATAGTTGATTAACAACGAGTTTTCTACTCATCAAGTGTTAGAACGATTGAGTTTAATAAAAACGAAGTTTATTAAACCGAACTCTAAGAAAGTTCCGTGACACCGCACCAGACCCCTGATTCCGCCGCTGCACGAAAAGACACGTGGCACTAGATGAAAAGAAAGATGGTTCAAAGATAAAAATAGGTTGAGTTAGTACTAGAAACATTCACGGTTATCCTTTTAGCATTCTAATTAACCTGTATGAAATTAAAGATAGAAATAATTTCCATCAAAACATGTTTTACAGTAAAAAAAAGATTAAAAAATTGTTAAGAGTTCATATGTGTTTTCAGTTGTGCTCAACAAACGTCAAGTTCAGTTTTCTTAACGCGCCATCTGATAAGCGCTCTGAAAACAACATATTATTCTAAACACATGACACCTGTATACTTTTTGGTATATTAGTCACAAACAATTTCTTTCTCCCACCTATGTGGGATAAAATAAAATAATAGAATGTTAGAAAAGGTCTCCATTAAACAAAACATGGTAAATTATTTCAGCATAAAAAATATTTTAAATACATGGAAAGAACAGATAACTAGATAACGTAAGAGTTGGTGAAAGAAAGATATGTTACTTGGAACTACAAATTGAAGTTTATGTGCTGACGAAACATAAAGGTAACAACATAAATTTCTTTTGTTGTTATTGATTTATAAAATGAATATGTAAGATTGCAGATGTTAAGTTTAAGCATTATCCTTTGTGCTTATAGTAAGATCACATTAGGACGAAAATATATATGACACTAGCTAGATGATAATAAGATATTCTCCTCGTAATGAACTTTCTTATAGATGGTTTTGATATGAGTATGAATTATCCAACGAGACATATATTGCTTGTTGACTTAGATTGTACTCGATTTATTAGCTTAGATATAAGCTTGAATTTAGTGTAAATTTCATTTGTCAATTATAAAATTATGCTAATTTATATTCAAGTTTTAAAGTATGAAAAAATGGTTTGACCTTTTTTATTTATTTTTTATTTATTTTTTCTCCTTTAGTTTTGATTTAATTAGTGGTAAATCACATAACTCAATTTCGCAACAAACTTATTGATTCTCAAATTCTTATTCTTTATCAACGGGATTTCAAAGTACTCTTTCCTTTTACGCCTTGTGAACTTAATGACTCCAATTACGCTAAAACATGTTTTATAGTGAGTGCAACGGAAGATAATGGGAAAAAAAATTGAGAATCATATTAACTTTCACTCCCGTAAACCACCTTACCAACTATTTTAGCTAGGAAGAAAGATTATCGGAATGAAAACATAATACTATTCAAAACACAAGTGGCTCATGTATGCTGTGGTATATTAGTAACAAAGAATTTCTTTACTCAACCGATGTGGGATAGATTGTTACGATAGAAGGTTAAAAAGAAAGAGATAATGCATTGTCCTTTGTGCTTATAGTAAGATCACATGAGGACGAAAATATATATGACACTAGCTAGATGATAGTAATAAGTTATTCTCCTCGTAAAGAACTTTCATATACTTGCATGTTGTATTGTTTTGATATGTGTTGTTGTTTCTTATCAATCTTACAATTAGCATACACACACTGTCGACATATATTTTCTTTTGCATTTCTATATATAACACAGTCCCAATTCACCCAAAAATAGGTTGTGCATTAAACAATATACAAAGTAATTGTTACCGTCTTCTAAGAAATTTTAAGAACAAATTATCTCATGTATGAGCTTAAAGAAACACGTTTTGATACAAATTAAGTATCTAATTTTACGATAATTGTGATGAACTACAAGTTCTCTTGTATTATTGGATCTTTATTAGTGCTAAAAGATCGATATCTTCATGGTTAGAGTGGTGTTCGGATCCGGTAAGACCATGCAAGTTTCCTTTTAACTTATGTGAAACTAAAGATTACGATTCTTTCCACTAAAACATGGTTTACAATAATAATAAAAACTTAAAAGATTATATGAGTTATAACATATATCACATTTTAACAGACTTTATTTAACTTGTAAGAAAGTGATCAATTTTTTAAACTCGTATAATACAGTTAGCCTATCAACAAGTTAAACTCAAACCAAATGGGACAGAAATTTCATGCTTTATCAGTACTTGATGCGGAACCATCTGAATCTTCAGCCATGGATATCGTTACGTCATTCAGGAACAAAGGAGCCTGTGAGAGTTTGTGACTTTTGGCTGCTGCAAGTTTTAATGTGTCCTAGGCTGCAATATGTTTTCTGAATGCAGAGATACATGCTATAGTATCTTGGATCAAGTAAAAGACACATCGGGGGTGTACAACATAACAAAGGTATTACTTTGATGGGATATTCAGCTGCCAGGGCCGGCCCTGGCTATGGGCAGCGCGGGCGACGGCCCAGGGCATCAAGCAACTAGGGGGCATCAATTTTTTGGTGTTCTGAATCAGTTCTACATGATGAAGTGGTGTTGTGATGATAAAATGGACAATTAACATGTTGGAGTAGTTTTAGAAAACGTTTTTGCCGAAAAAAACGTTTTGCCGGAAAAAAAAACGTTCCAGTCTCCTGTTAAAAAAAGAGAGAGTGAGGAGGATGATGACTTTTTGGTCATGTGAGTTATTTTAGTATTATTATTATTATTATTATTATTTGAACTTGGTCATGTGAGTATTGAGTAAAAATATGCTACTAGAAGTACTATTTTGTCAGGTACTTGCATTGGGAAATTAATTTAATTATTTCTTTTTTCTTTTTTTCTTTTCTATTTTGATATTTTCTATTGTACAAATTTATTCCACATTTTGATATCACTTTTCTATATTTTCCGTAAGACCATTTTTTTTTTGAACGCATTCCGAAAGACATATATTTTATATATTTGAAGTTCTGCAAATTAATTGATTAATTTGATTATACTAGTATATGAATTGTAGATCATATGAATTGTAAATCATTAAGTTAATATGTAGGCTTTGTTCTCATGAAAAGTCATAGATAGTGTGTTATTTATTTGGCTAGTTGTCTAAAAATATATGATACTTGTCATTGTGTTTATAGGTGTGTGTATCATTATTCGAATCCGATTATTTCGTGCATATCTTTTTAACTTTTGATTATTCTCTGTATTGATTCTTAAAAATACTTGATTCGATTCCCAAAAACTATATCAATGTACACAGAATAACCAAATTTGAAAAAATGCGCACGAAATAATCATATTCATACAATGATACACACAACTACAAAAAGTGGTAAATATAGTACATTTTTAAACAATTAACGTTTATTGATTTAGATAGGGGCATTTTTATATGTTCTCGCCCAGGGTAGCAAAAACCTCAGGACCGGCCCTGTCAGCTGCTCAAGTTTTTGGAGTATTCACTGAGGTTGAGTCAATTGAGTGTGGTTCAGGTACTATTACAATGAGATATTCAGCAGCTCATGTTTTTGGAGTATTTAGTGAGGTTCAGCCAATTGAGTATGGTTCAGCACTTGATTGGAGTAAATATGAGTGGAACATGGTTTGAGTGAATATGTGGTGTGTCACTTCTCTGGTGTTGATTATGCAGCATCTCTTCATGGTCTGATAAGTACACCTTTAATGTTTAAATGGTTTAAATCATCATGGCTTTATTATTAGTCAAATGAGAAGTCAGGGGATTTACAAGTGACAGTTGGTCATAATATATTTGGATTTCGTATGTATTTATGTGTAACAACATGTTTGGGATAGTTTCTAGATTTGCTTTGTTAGGTGCTATATCTTTTTCTTCTTTTTGTTTGGGTCTCGCTCTCTTTTAATTATCTTATTTAATTGAGGTGAGGCGCCTTGTATTGTATTTGCTTCGTTTCGGGGTCTCAATAATATATTGCCTTTCTAAAAAAAAAAAAAAAAAAAAAAAAAAAAAAAAAAAAAAAAAAAACTCAAACCAAATCCTCTCAGATTTGTTTAGTTCTATAAACCTGGGAGCATATGTTAAGCTTGAAAACATCATACTATTCTAGAAACATACAACTCACGTACACTATGGTATATAAATTAGTAACAAAGAACTTGTATCTTCAAGCTATTTGGGATAGAACGTTTTGTAATAGACTTATGTTTGCTATTTGTAGCGACGCAAAACATTGTGGTAACATACTTTGAACCGAGCTCTAACTGTTCCATAGAGGCAAAGTAGAAAGTGATTTTTCATTTATGAAAAGTCTCTCAAATGGTAATCATGTATGAGTTTGCTTTAACGGTTAATTCACTTCACTTCCATTTGCTAATTTTCTCATATACGTGCACAAATATTTCCTAGTCATTAAGTGAGCTCCTTTCAAGATTAGCTCGAAAGATATGCCAAATTTGCATAAAATTGTGGTAAAAAAATGCTTTATATTTAAATTAAGGAATTTGCTAAATGTTGCATATTGGGCACTGTTTAAAGTATAAACATATGAAAAGTTTGAGTTTATTAAACTGAAAAACATATTTAATTATAGTGAATTTTACATTTATTTAATGTTTATTAAATGCATTTTTGACTGAAAAAAAGAAATTTGAGTGTATTAATTACATATTAATTGCATGTATTTGTAGTTTAAAAGATGCCCACTGGGCACTCATTAGCAAATCCATTAAATTAAAAAATATGGTAAAATAAAGTTTGAAGCTTATACAAATTTTCACATAAAACAAATTCTGAAATCTCTATAAGTTTTTTTCACATATTTGTTGAACTTAGAAAGATTCCAAGAAATAGTGTACCTGAGAACACTGTACCATTCTAGGCAACAATTTCTTTCTTCAACCAATGTGGGATCAAAGGTTAAGAAGAATATTCATAGTAAATACTACTTATAATTCCTGTGCACGCGCGAGTTTGTTTTTTTTTTAATAATATATTTTTATTTATTAAAAAACAAATAATTTAAATTTTGTTTTGTTTGATTTATAATGTTTAATTATAGTTTTTTATTACTAAAGATAATTATTTAAAAATTTTGATCTTATTGTTAATTGTATCTTATCTATATTTTTTGTATTTATCTTCTACTTGTGTTATGGATAAATATAAAATATTACCTAATAAGAAAATAATTTTTTTAAAATAAAATTATTAATAAATAAGGTATGAATCCATTTTTTTGAAATGAAAAATTCCCAGTAGGGGTTTTGTTTTATTGTATAAAAAAGATACAGTAAAGATTTTTATGTACATGCAAAAGTTATCAACAGTTGGTGAAAGAACTATCTGTTACATGCAACTCCGAATTCAAGTTTACAAGCAACTATTTTTTTGTGTTTTTGGAGCACGAAAGTATATGTTTTTTCTTTAAAATCGAAAGATTGCAAATGCTTAAGCATTGAACCGAAACAATCTGTGATTTTTTCAAAGAACAAGGGGTTAGCTTTTACTGATCTGAAATCATCTGTGAAGAAATTTTTATACGTCGCTGAATAAATTACTGTTATTCAAGTAGAGATAGATATACACGACCGAATGAATTACGAGTTGGTCTGTCCGGGGAAAGAATTTCTATATTACGATACTTGTTTTGTTTGTTTGGCCCTAGGTTAAAATCTAAGTATGTTAAAAAGAGTACTTATGTTAACATATCTTCTTAAGCAACTAGACAATCTTTTATATACTTGCAGATAATATATTTTTTCACAGGGAGTTAACTTTAAATATTTATGAGCAAATAACAAGTTTACAAGACATAATTGGGCCTGAATATAAACACATGCATCATATCAACCAAAATTATTGGGCTATGTGTAGCACCCGCATGTTCATCTTATTTTTTTCAAATAGCGTAAATGAACCACATAAGACAAGTTTTTTTTCTTTCTAAATTTCAATTGGTTACCTACTTTGACATCGTTACTACTCTTCTTCGAGTCATCAAAGTGTAGCTTCTCTTAAGATAAGCTCAAAAGATATGCAAAATCCGTTGGTAGTTGGGGTCCAAAACTTTTAATGGCGCGTAGCTCAATTGGTTTCGGACGAGAAATAAAACTCGTAAAGTCCTTAGTCTTTTAGGAATTCACATAATAATTGTTATTTAAATTCGCCCGTGGTTGTAGAAAATATTTGAGACTTTGTAGAAAATATTTGAGACTATATAGCAGCGTTTAGTATGGACCAATGTAAAATTAAAGATCAAAGTGGTTCTGCCCTAAAATGTTGGAGAGTAAAGAAACATAAATAAAAAAAATGAACAAAAAGTCAAGATGTATATGAATTTTCAGTTTTGATCTTTCTTACAAATTCTTTTAACTTGCAAGAGAGCGCATTAACTGAAAACATTATACTATTCTAGACACATGTGACTCACTTAGACTACATTATATTATTAACAAACAACTTCTTTCTTCAACCAATGTGGGATTACATTTTTGGGTCATGAACGTTGGAGTTTATCGATGTTTTCATACTTGTTTAGAAAACTTATTCGAATGTGTAAGCATGTTTTGAATACTCAAACCGTTGTAAGAGAAAAGGTTATTATTTCATTGCTTTAGATTATGCTCTTAATTTGTTCACGATGTATTTAGATATCAGTCAAATTCATAAGATGAACAAAAATAAATAGATAGGAGTGACTAAATGCACAAACAGTTGATATCGATGAAGTAATAATAAAGTACTTTGGCTTGATTGATATCATCCAATGTGTGTGCGTATGGTTCATAGCATTTCATCAAAATTTGCCTCTCAAGACGTCGAGACTCACAAATCCGTTTCCACTCGATAGGGATCTCTTTGTTCATATGAGTGTAATGAAAACCTTGATATTCATATTTAACAGTGTATAGATTAATTGGTCGTATATCTTATGCGTAAGTGTTGTTATTAGTTTTATTATCGGACACTCTAGAAAAGTCAAAGATCATTCGAAGATACGGTGGGTAAAATACATAAACTGTGATTTCTTATAACTGAAAAAGGGTGTTTACTTATCTTAGTATGGAGAGATCAACCTACGTCTGCTATATGTAACGACGAAACGTGTTGTGGTAATATTTGATCAAGTAAAAGATTAAAATGTTCTCCACAAGAACATGTATGCTAAAAATAGAAAAGTAAACATAAAAATGAGTTAAGAGCTAATCATGCATTTTCAGATAGGAAATCACCTACCACTTTAAAAAAAAAAAAAAAAAAAAAAAAAAAAAAAAAAAAAAAAAAAAGAAAGGTTACAAATCTGAGAACATAATATCATTCTAGACATGCAAAACCAGCATACACCGGAGTATATTAGTAACCAACAACATATTTCTTCAACCAATGTGGGATATATACAATGTTAGACTAAGCTATTTTCATAAAAAAATTGGTAAACTGTTATATAAAAGACATTTTTTGTACATAGAAAGAAAGAGACATGTCACTTAGGACACCATACAGTATTGAAGTTTAAAAGCATTGTGAAGGAACATCTTGGATTAACGTGAAATTATATGTTGTCATTTAGCTCTAAAATGAAAGATTGCAAACGCTTAAGCATTGTATTAAAAGATTTTGTGATTTTTAAAAGATAAAAGGGGTTAGCGTTTACTTATCGTTTATGTAGATAAATATATAGCTGAATGCATTACCTTTCTGGGTCAAGGATGTAAAAGTATTTATGTATTTCGATACTTGTTTTGTTTGTTTTCGCCATTGGTTAAAATCTTACTTATGTTGAAAAGAGTAATTATGTTAGCATCTTTTTAAAAAGCAGCTAGGCAATCCTTTATATAGTTGAGTCTTGGAGATAATATGTACGAGAATTTAACAACGGCATAAGATATAATTGCGCCTGAATATAAAGAACATGCATCACTTCAGCCCAAATTTGTTGGGCCTTTGTCTATGTTTTTCTTTCTTTTATTTATTTTTTATTTTTTAATTATTTATTTATTTATTTTTTATTATAATTTTTTGGCCAAAGCGTCAACATTGTTCTTTAAAAATCCTATCCAAATTGCATAAATTTGTTGTTAGAGCGGGTAACTCACTTGGTTCCAAATGAGAAATAAGATTTGAAAAACCTTGTTCTTTTAGATATTCTCACGATAAATGTACTTTAAACTTGCATGTGGTTGTGAAAAAGATTTGGGAATATAGAGCATTGTTTTATATGGAGTATGGACCTATTGGTTTAGAAATACTTGAATATTCAAAGTCATAAAAGGTTTTGATATGTGTATGAATTATTTAATAAGATTTATGTTGGTTGTTGACTGTTGAGTTAGATTGAATGTGTATTTAATTTGCACGTTGTGTTTTAACCAAATAAAATTAAGATACACTTTTACATTTGAGTTGTTTCTTTATTAGCTTTCACTCTAACCTGTGTGATATATTAAAGATTAAAATGGTCTCAACCAAAACGTGTTTTAGAGTACCAAATAAAAAGGAAAAAAGTTAAAGAGTTCATATGAGTTTTCGAACCTTTCAAAGTCTCTCTGATTTTATCAACCTGAGAGAACATGAAACGATCAAATACATAATACTATTCTCAACACGTTTAACACACATACGCTTATGGTATATAACTAACCAACAACTTCTATCTTTGGCCAATGTGGGATAGAGTGTCAGGATAAAAGGTTTGAAATATCTTCATTAAAAAAATGGTAAAAAGGATTTAATTCAAGAGTTCTTAACATTTGATGAAAGAAACCTTTGTTACATGGAACATCTAACTGAAGTATTGAAGCAACTAATTTTATGTTTAGAAGTTTTGGGTCATATCTTATTCTTGCACTCATGATTCAGGGTTCTCACAGAACATACCTACTATAAACAACAGAACTTACAACCAAAGAAAACAAATAAGAAATCACAATCCATGTTTTCATTTTATATACTTTTAACCAATACAAAATGATATTCACTAGTAGTAGCACACTGGACGTTTTGCTTACACTTGGTTTATAAATGCAATGGATGTAGGAAAAATTAACTCGAGTAATAGAATTAATAACTAGCATTTGTAATGAATGTCTCCACAATAAACCGAAGCCCTTTATTTATAGGGAAGCTAAATTTGGGGAAAAATTTAACCAAATTCGTCTAGAACCGTCTTCAAACTTAAAATAAGGGAACCTATCGCGACACATATATGGTCTAATGGGTATACCCCATATACGGCGTAAACAAATGAAACCAAAAACATAAATTTAACGAGATCGAGCACATTTAACGTAAAGGATAGAGTCTTATACGGCGTATATGGTTCACGACACAAACTAAAATTAAATAATAGCTGATTACGACATAGGTAAGGCTCGAGCCCTATGCTGTAGAGAAAACAACCTCTACGTTTTCTTCCGTTGAGATTTCTTGCCACGCTCTATATGCTCCATGTACTCCTCGTCTAACTCTTCAATCATGTCGTCATCAATATGGCACCAGATGAAAATAAGACGTTCCGAAGGATATCCTCGTTATGAATTTTCAACCGTAAGTTGGTTTTGATACATATAAAAATTATCTAATGAGACATACATTGGTTGTTGACTGTTGGGTTAGATCTTACATGTATATATTTTCCACTTAATCGTTTTTATTAGTAAACGTCTTACAAGTATTCCTTTTTGCATTTTAATCAAAAGAATTAAGATATACGGAATTTAATTCATTTTTGCATTTGCATTATTTCCTTATTCACTTCTAAAACATGTTTTCCTCTCTAACATGTGTGAAATTCAAGATTAAAATAATCTCCACCAAAACATGTAATTCAAAATTAAAATAATCTCCACCAAAACATGTTTTAAGGTATAAAAAAGTTTTAAAAATTGTTAAGAGTTCATATGAGTTGTCAAGGTATAAAAAAGTTTTATGGTCACTTGCATGTGGTTGTGAAAAACATTTGGGAATATAGAGCATTGTTTTCTATGGAGTATCAACCTATTGGTTTAGAAATACTTGAATATTCAAAGTCATAAAAGGTTTTGATATGTGTATGAATTGTTTAATAATATTTATGTTGGTTGTTGACTGTTGAGTTAGATTGAATGTGTATTTAGTTTGCACGTTGTGTTTTAACCAAAAAAAATTAAGATACACTTTTACATTTGAGTTGTTTCATTATTAGCTTTCACTCTAACATGTGTGATATATTAAAGATTAAAATGGTCTCAACCAAAACGTGTTTTAGAGTACCAAATAAAAAGGAAAAAAGTTAAAGAGTTCATATGAGTTTTCGAACCTTTCAAAGTCTCTCTGATTTTATCAACCTGAGAGAACATGAAATGATCAAATACATAATACTATTCTCAACACGTTTAACACACATATGCTTCTTGTATATAACTAACCAACAACTTCTATCTTTGGCCAATGTGGGATAGAGTGTCAGGATAAAAGGTTAGAAAATATCTTCATTAAAAGAATCGTAAAAAGGATTTAATTCAAGAGTTCTTAACATTTGGTAAAGAAACCTTTGTTACATGGAACATCTAACTGAAGTATTGAAGCAACTAATTTTATGTTTAGAAGTTTTGGGTCATATCTTATTCTTGCACTCATGATTCAGGGTTCTCACACAACATACCTACTATAAACAACAGAACTTACAACCAAAGAAAACAAATAAGAAATCGCAATCCATGTTTTCATTTTATATACTTTTAACCAATACAAAATGATATTCACTGGTAGTAGCACACTGGACGTTTTGCTTACACTTGGTTTATAAATGCAATGGATGTAGGAAAAATTAACTCGAGTAATAGAATTAATAACTAGCATTTGTAATGAATGTCTCCACAATAAACCGAAGCCCTTTATTTATAGGGAAGCTAAAATTGGGGAAAAATTTAACCAAATTCGTCTAGAACCATCTTCAAACTTAAAATAAGGGAACCTATCGCGACACATATATGGTCTAATGGGTATACCCCATATACGGCGTAAACAAATGAAACCAAAAACATAAATTTAACGAGATCGAGCACATATGACGTAAAGGATAGAGTCTTATACGGCGTATATGGTTCACGACACAAACTAAAATTAAATAATAGCTGATTACGACATAGATAAGGCTCGAGCCCTATGCTGTAGAGAAAACAACCTCTACGTTTTCTTCCGTTGAGATTTCTTGCCACGCTCTATATGCTCCATGTACTCCTCGTCTAACTCTTCAATCATGTCATCATCAATATGGCACTAGATGAAAATAAGACGTTCCGAAGGATATCCTCGTTATGAATTTTCAACCGTAAGTTGGTTTTGATACATATAAGAATTATCTAATGAGACATACATTGGTTGTTGACTGTTGGGTTAGATCCTACATGTATATATTTCCCACTTAATCGTTTTTATTAGTAACCGTCTTACAAGTATTCCTTTTTGCATTTTAATCAAAAGAATTAAGATATACGGAATTTAATTCATTTTTGCATTTGCATTATTTCCTTATTCACTTCTAAAACATGTTTTCCTCTCTAACATGTGTGAAATTCAAGATTAAAATAATCTCCACCAAAACATGTAATTCAAAATTAAAATAATCTCCACCAAAACATGTTTTAAGGTATAAAAAAGTTTTAAAAATTGTTAAGAGTTCATATGAGTTGTCAAGGTATAAAAAAGTTTTATGGTCACTTGCATGTGGTTGTGAAAAAGATTTGGGAATATAGAGCATTGTTTTGTATGGAGTATCAACCTATTGGTTTAGAAATACTTGAATATTCAAGGTCATAAAAGGTTTTGATATGTGTATGAATTATTTAATAAGATTTATGTTGGTTGTTGACTGTTGAGTTAGATTGAATGTGTATTTAGTTTGCACGTTGTGTTTTAACCAAAAAAAATTAAGATACACTTTTACATTTGAGTTGTTTCTTTATTAGCTTTCACTCTAACATGTGTGATATATTAAAGATTAAAATGGTCTCAACCAAAACGTGTTTTAGAGTACCAAATAAAAAGGAAAAAAGTTAAAGAGTTCATATGAGTTTTCGAACCTTTCAAAGTCTCTCTGATTTTATCAACCTGAGAGAACATGAAATGATCAAATACATAATACTATTCTCAACACGTTTAACACACATACGCTTATGGTATATAACTAACCAACAACTTCTATCTTTGGCCAATGTGGGATAGAGTGTCAGGATAAAAGGTTAGAAAATATCTTCATTAAAAAAATCGTAAAAAGGATTTAATTCAAGAGTTCTTAACATTTGGTAAAGAAACCTTTGTTACATGGAACATCTAACTGAAGTATTGAAGCAACTAATTTTATGTTTAGAAGTTTTGGGTCATATCTTATTCTTGCACTCATGATTCAGGGTTCTCACACAACATACCTACTATAAACAACAGAACTTATAACCAAAGAAAACAAATAAGAAATCGCAATCCATGTTTTCATTTTATATACTTTTAACCAATACAAAATGATATTCACTGGTAGTAGCACACTGGTCGTTTTGCTTACACTTGGTTTATAAATGCAATGGATGTAGGAAAAATTAACTCGAGTTATAGAATTAATAACTAGCATTTGTAATGAATGTCTCCACAATAAACCGAAGCCCTTTATTTATAGTGAAGCTAAACTTGGGGAAAAAGTTAACCAAATTCGTCTAGAACCGTCTTCAAACTTAAAATAAGGAAACCTATCGTGACACATATATGGTCTAATGGGTATACCCCATATAAAGCGTAAACAAATGAAACCATAAACATAAATTTAACGAGATCGAGCATATATGACGTAAAGGATAGAGTCTTATACGGCGTATATTGTGACAACCGGCAGTTTAGGGAGCTATTTTAAAAACCCGCATTACGATTAAAGTTCGTTTATAATTTTTATTTGAAATTTTATTTCTCAACGAACTTGTAAGACCCATTTTATGGATATTTTTGATTAATGACGTTATGGAATTCGTGAATTATGTTCATAATTCATTATTGATTTAATGCTCGGTGATGTATACTTGAATTCTCACTTGGTACTACGTTGACTCTGGCACTAGGTTTACCTAACGAAAGTTTTATGATTCGTCTTACGAGTCCGACTATATTTTATTTATTTACGAGATGTCTTTCGAGAGATATTGAAGTTTGAAATGAGTTCGGGTTCGGGCCACATGTTTTTACATTTACCCACGTTACCCGCTCCACACCGTAGTAATATTATTATTACTATTATTATTATTATTATCATTATTATTATTATTATAAAAAAAAATAATAATAATAATAATAAAAGAAAAGTAAACTACAAAATCCGGCCCTTTGTGGATTTCGGTATTAACACAACAACACCACACCTCACTCACCATTTTCACCTCTCTCTCTCTCCCCTCATCTCCTCCCCCATTTCTTAACCCTAGCCGACATCAAATCCGGCCACCACCACTGCTCCACCGCCGGTCACCACCCTACACCACCATCACCAATCGATTCCCCATCATCTCTACTCCTAGATCTACTACAACACGCGCCCTATAACCCCTTATTTCATTTCGAATCACCACCAAATTCACCACTATTCGTTTGTTTTTGGAAGGATTATCACGGTTTGGGCTTTATAGATCGAAGGTGAGACGAGTTTTACTCGTATTCTTGATAAAAACGTGACCTAGGGTCACGACTTGATGATGTACCGAATGGGTTTCTATTAAAAACGTGAATACTTATGGGTTGTTGATTGGAAAAACGTTTTTCTCAAAAGAGGTTTGGTATCCGGGTTTTGGTTTGGTCGTTTGGGTCGAGACACGACCGAGAGCCCATGCTCTCGGCTTGTGTTCTTGATTAATGTAACCTTGGCCTTGATGATTATTTTGGCCCTCATATGTGATTTGTGGATGTTTGGATTGATATGTCGATTCATGGTATACATGGGATGTTTGGATTTATGTTCTTTTCGTTGGGTGATTTGAGGCCGACGACCCAATTGGGTCGGTTGGTTTTTGGTTCGAGCTCTCAAGAGCTAGCCGAGACCACAAAGGTCTCGGGTGGGACCCACACGAGTTGTGGTGAAGTTTTGACTCGGGTTGACTTGGTAACTTGACCCGGATACGGTTATTTTTGAGAACCGTTTGTGGTGTCGAAATATATATATTTCGGCTAATTTTTATTTGTTATGATTAATTTTTTGGTATATGTTGATTGGTTACTTTTATTTTTGCGGCTTATTGGATTTTGATACGGTTGACGAGTTATTTTTGAACTCGTGGTATTATTTGAAGAAGTGTTGACGAATTGTGGTATTGGGGACCGATTGTGAGACGGTCGTTAGATTGACGGAGATAGGTTAGTCGGGTGCCGTAGTCGGACCCTCATGTTGTAGCACGTGGATTGAGATTGTTTGGACGGAGATGTATTATTTTATGACTTTTACTTATTATATTGGACTTGGACAATGAGCCGAGAGTCATGACTCGGACATGTGACCATTTCGTATGACTCGATAACTATTAAAATTAAAACGAAGATAATAAAACTCGTAATAATAATTATTGATAATATGAACGTTTATATGGATATATACATACGTGAATAACGTATATATAATTATATAGGCGCGTATATTAATAATAATAATAATCAAGAGTCGTATTATAAATAATACAATTAGATATATATTAGGCTACGAAAGTAGCGTAATATTATTGAACGTATTATTACTATAAAAGTGTATTATAAAACGGGAAACTCCCGACAATTATTAAACGGTTAATAAAATGTCATTTCGGATATATAACGGATAAACTTATTGAGTTATGCGAAATCGTTGTCACTCGGGTCCAGGTAAGTTACTATTTGGGACGTTCGTGTTGTCACGGATATATGACGATTAATATAGACGTTTTCTATAACTAAATAACCACTTAACCGTAAGGTTGAACCGGGTTATTTGGCTATATGAAATGAATATATTAATGGGCATCGTATCCTACGACGCCCATAGGTTGTAGTACATGTAAAGTGTAATAAATTGCGAGTGTATATATCGGGAAATCTGGCCAATTTGACGATATATATGAGGAATTTATTAAACTATGATATATACTATATAGTAATTATGTGCTATGTGCTTTAGGTTGGGTGTAATCTTGGAACGGTATGTTACGTAAATAAATACGAGGATTATCAAATCGACGGATTTAATAAACTTCGGCGATTTATTTAAATGATATATTGGGCTACTATTAGATCCATAGTTTATTTTATTATTCTTTATGTGATCTTTTTGGTTTGTTATGAGTCAACCCACTACCCATATGGATACCAAACGCAAATATACCAAACTAATACGAAATGGATTTTCGGAAATAAAACGGATTCTCGTCCGGGTTTGGGAATATTATAAATTTGAGGAAATGATTTCTGAAAGAGTTAATATTGTTAGGTCGTGCCAAGTCCGTAGTTGCTGTTTCGTGAGTTATCATACATCTTATTTCTACCGACTTCTACTTGATATAATTTCTGGACTTGAGGTGAGTCATAGCCCCACTTTTCAATCTTGAACTATGTTTTCAATACTTGGGGTGAGAAACGTGCAAATTATTTATGTGGACTATTATCGCTTTTATATTCTTTCTAAACTTGCTATGCGTATGGACTAGGACCTATTGTCAGCTTTAGTCACACATGTCGTGTGTACTATTCAAGGTTGGCTTATTTGGTTATTGGTGGATTGTCAGCTTTAGTCACATATAGGTTGTGTGTACTATTCAAGGTTGACTTATTTGGTTATTTGGAATTGTCAGCTTTAGTCACATATATGTTGTGTGTACTATTCAAGGTTGACTTATTTAGATACTATAGTGTGCACCTATAGGTTATTAATATTCCGGAGGTTATCCGAGTTATTATTGGTATTGCGGGGGCTACCTGAATATCTATGTTAGTACGGAAGGGTATCCGTGTGTTTTGTTGGAGCGGAGGGTATCCGCAGGCTTTTAGCGAATCCTTAGTCTAGCTAGCAAGCGTTTTGCGTATATGTCCACTATATTGTTAGTTGAATTTAAACCTATGATCTCACCAGCGAAAGCTGACTTTTAGCACGTTTTCTCAGGTAATTAAGTGTTGAGATGCATGCTTGGAATGGAAGGCTCGGCCAAGGCACACGGTTCATGGATCCATTTTCCTAAACTCTGATAATTAAATTTGGACCTATTGTTATTTTATTTTGGGCCTGACTCTGAATGATGTTGGGATAAATGTAAACCTTAAAACCCCGTTTTGGCTGTGTTTTTATTATGTTTACTTTATCTCGTTCTATATTGTCTTGTGTTGGATACCAATCCCCGTAGCACCCCGAAAGCTTGTTGAGTCTTCCGCTGTATCAAATTTTGGGGGTGTTACAGATTGGTATCAGAGCCAAGGTTATAGAGAACTAGTTAAATAAACGCCTAAACTATAACCGTATTTTTATGTAAAATGATCCTTGACCACCGCCCGCCAGCCCGCCAAGCCGAAGCATCTTCTATTATTTGAGGTATTATGAGATTATTGAGGTAATTGTTAGATTTGGAATTTATTGAGATGATTTGAGGTTTATGGATTTTAGTAATAAGATGGGGTTCTCGGGGATTTATATGGTCTATATGTTTTATAAACATTTTAGTAATGCGGTGTTTGAAATTCTTTTATTGAGATTATATATGGAACTATTTGTTGAATATTTTTAGTATGGTATTATGAGTTGTGATTTAGTTGTTTTGAAACACTTGCACCTACCCTACGCCGTTGTCACAAATCATAGCCTCCTTTGCACGTGTCGATATTAAGAATTGTTATTGTTAGTACGCGTCGCCGACTTTATCGCCTCGTGGTTCGCCTGCTCGGAGATGACGAGTGATGGAATACCCCCTTCGATGAGGAGTACGCGGGTGAGCAGAATGATAACCCTCAAGATGAGGAAGAGAATGATGACCCTCAGGATTGGGAAGAGGATGATCCTCAGGAGGAGGATATGCCTGATGATGATGGGTCGCTAGCACATTCAGTTCATTCTGCGAAGACCGATTCCCCGATACATCCGTTAGAGCCGGTTTCACCTGATCATCCGTTTTTGTTTGATTCACCACCTGGTAGTCCTGTGGCGTCGGATGCGCCTTCTGAAGTTTCTTCTGAGCATGCAGAGTTAGGTGAGACTGGTAGGATGTGGGCTCGGATTACTGCACAGAGCGAGAGGATCTCGCGGATGTCTGACCGACTTGAGATGATTATTGCTGAGTTTGTTGCTGAGTTGAGAGTTGATTAGACAACTGTCATGGGCAGGGACGACAACGATTAGGACATGTATGATAAAGATACATGAGCAGATAGAGAGTCTGCAGAGAGGTTTCCTCACGGCTCGCGAGGGAGATCGCAAGCTGTGGCAGAGGAACACAGTGTTAGAAAAGGAGGTTGCGGACCTCAAGAGGGATAGAGATACACATAGTATTGAGCATGGATCGTTATTGAGGAATTTGGATGGTTTGGGATCGGAGTTGAGGAGTCTATGCCAGCATCATGGCTAGATCGATTGGATTTGTGTTCTTGTTATGTTGCCTCCTAAGCCAGGGAGTGCTTGGTTAGGAGAGCTGGTTATTCTATCCCTTAAGTCATGCTATTCGGATTGTATGTTCGTCTCGTATGGAACGATTAGTATTTACTATGTCTTTTGGTATTTTGGAACGAAGTGTCGATCGCTACTTGTATGGACGATGGTGATTTCGTATGATATTCTATGGTTTTTGGCGTACACGGAGAATTGTGTTCCTATTTGCGTGGTTGATATTGTCTTGGAATTATATTAATGGCCGTACGACGAAACCCTGTCAGAGCTACCCGAACTGGTACGGCAGCGACTACCCCTGGTCGCCGAGGACGCCGACCTACTCGAAATGTTGAAACCCCTACTCCTGACAACCTGGACACCACTAACCGCAACAACAGGAATCAAAATGTTGATGTTCAGGGAGACAATGATCATGTTCCACTTAATGCACCTACTGTGGATCAAGCAATGATCAATCAACTTGTGGAGCAAAGAGTTGCTAAACTACTAGCTGAGTCAAATCATTCCAACAATTCTGCTGGAACTTTTCCACCTGTTCGTGCTAATGGATGTCAATACAAGGAGTTCAAGATTTGTGGACCCATTGAGTTTGGTGGAACTGAAGGAGTGGTTTACTTAGTCAGATGGATTGAGAAGACTGAGTCAGTGTTTAATGTCAGTGGTTGTGCGGAGAATGCGAAGGTAAAGTTTGCTTCTTTTACTTTCAAGGATAAAGCTTTGACTTGGTGGAACAACTACCGAAATGCAGTTGGGAGTGAAGTAGCTTATGCCATGACTTGGGAGCAATTTAAGTCTTTGCTGATTCAGACTTATTGCCCAAGGAATGAGGTCAAGAAGCTAGAGATTGAGTTTTGGAACCACAAGGTGAAAGGTAATGATATGGCGACTTACAATCGTCGTTACCAGGAATTAGCCTTGTTGTGCCCAGATATGGTGAAAACTGAGACTCAAAAGATCGAGAGGTATACTGATGGGTTGCCTGTAGCTACGAGAAATGATGTGATTTCTGCTAGGCCTGCAAACATCCATGAGGCAATCACCATTGCTCAACAACTTATGGATTCGTTGGAATTAGAAGAAGCTGATAAGGAGAAGAATGGAAAGAGAAAGAGGGATCGTCACTCTAAGAGTAATGATCACCGAAGCAAGAGACAAGCTAAGGCTTATGCTATTGGGAACGGAGATAAGAAGAATCAGAACGGTGATGCACCCAAGTGTGACCGTTGCCACCAGCATCATACTGGATGGTGTAGTGTGAAGTGCCAGAATTGCTCAAAGAAAGGACACACAGCTAGGGACTGTAGAGCCCGACCTCTTGCTATGATTCAAGCTGCTCCTGAGATGAGAAATAAGGCAGATGTTACTTGTTATGGGTGTGAAAAGAAGGGACACTATAGGAATGAGTGTAGAGAATCGCGGAACCGTGGAAATCAAGGCTCGGGTGGTAATGGGTACAATTATGGAAACCGTGGAACTGGAGGAAACCGTGGACGACAAGATAATGGGGACCAACGTGTGGAAGCTGGAGCTGCTCAGGGAAGAGTGTATGCACTCGGGAACGAGAGAGGAGAAGATCCGAACGTCGTTACTGGTACGTTCCTTCTCAATAATCGTTATGCTTCCATACTATTTGATACTGGTGCCGATAGAAGTTTTGTGTCCACTACGTTTGCACCCTTACTAGAGAAACCCACGATGGCCTTAGGAATTGGATATGATATTGAGTTAGCTAATGGGAACATAGAAAGGATTAATACCATCATTCGCGGTTGTACGTTAAATTTCTTGAACCATCCTTTCAACATAGATCTTCTACCCGTCACGTTAGGAAGTTTTGATGTCATTATTGGTATGGATTGGTTGTCGAAGTATCGTGCTCACATACTTTGCGACGAGAAGATCGTGCGCGTACCATACGGAAAGGAAGTCCTAAATATATTAGGAGACCGAAAGGATTCTAGGAGCCCATCCCGATTAGCAGTTATATCTTGCACAAAGTTACCGAAGCTAATGGAGAAGGGATGTTACCTTTTCTTAGCTCAAATTTCTGAGAAGGGAGAGACGAAAAAAAAGGAAAGGTGCATTGGAGAAGTGCCTATAGTTCGTGATTTTCCTGATGTGTTTCCCGATGACTTGCCGGGAATCCCGCCGACTAGACAAGTGGAGTTTCAGATTGAGTTGATACCTGGAGCTGCACCTGTAGCACGAGCACCTTATCGTCTTGCACCTACCGAACTGGAAGAGTTTTCGAAACAATTGGCGGAGTTAGCCGAAAAAGGATTCATAAGACCAAGTTCTTCACCTTGGGGAGCCCCAGTCTTATTTGTGAAGAAGAAGGATGGATCGTTCCGAATGTGTATTGATTATCGAGAGTTGAACAAGTTAACGGTGAAGAATAGATACCCGTTACCGAGGATCGACGATTTGTTCGATCAGCTCCAAGGATCGAGTGTGTATTCGAAGATCGATTTGAGATCGGGATATCATCAACTTCGAGTTCGCGAGGAAGATATTCCGAAAACGGCTTTCAGAACCCGTTACGGGCATTACGAGTTTCAGGTGATGCCGTTTGGGTTGACTAACGCACCAGCAATATTCATGGATCTCATGAATCGTGTGTGTAAGCCTTACTTAGACAAGTTGTGATTATATTCATCGATGACATTCTGATTTATTCAATGAATGAGAAAGAGCATGAGGAGCATCTAAGACTCATTTTGGAATTGCTCAGGAAGGAGAAACTTTATGCCAAGTTTTCGAAATGCGAATTTTGGATTCCGACGGTACAATTCTTGGGTCATATGATTGATAGACAAGGAGTCCATGTGGATCCTGCTAAGATTGAGGCGATAAAAGATTGGGCTGCACTTACAACCCCGACCGAAGTTCGTCAATTTTTGGGTTTAGCTGGTTATTACCGAAGATTCATTGAGGGATTTTCGAAGATAGCTAAACCATTGACAAAATTGACTCAAAAGAGCGTTACATATGAATGGGGAGATAAAGAAGAGGAAGCGTTCCAATTGCTTAAGAAGATGTTGTGTAGTGCTCCTATCTTAGCGTTACCGGAAGGTAACGAGGATTTCGTCGTCTATTGTGACGCCTCGCATAAAGGTTTGGGAGCCGTGTTGATGCAACGAGAGAAAGTGATAGCTTATGCTTCCCGACAGCTCAAAAAGCATGAGAAAAACTACACTACCCATGATTTGGAGTTAGGTGCTGTGGTTTTTGCTTTAAGAATATGGAGACATTACTTGTACGGAACAAAGTGTGTTGTGTTTACCGACCATAAAAGTTTACAACACATCTTAAATCAAAAAGAGCTCAACATGAGACAGCGACGTTGGATCGAGTTGCTAAGCGATTATGATTGTGAAATTCGCTACCATCCTGGTAAAGCAAACGTTGTTGCTGATGCTCTTAGTCGCAAGGAAAGAGTACCACCATTACGAGTTAGGTCATTGGGAATGACTATCGTATCGCCACTACCGTCTCAAATACTTGAAACTCAAATGGAAGCGTTAAAAGCAGAAAATAGATCTGCTGAGAATATATTTGGGATGGCTGATAATGAGAAAGGATTTGTTAAGTGTTCTGATGGATTATTATGTTTTGGAGATCGGATTTGGGTACCTTTATATGGAGGAATTCGGGAGTTGATTATGCATGAGTCGCATAAGTCAAGGTACTCCATTCATCCTGGTTCCGATAAAATGTACCAAGATCTTAAGAAGTTCTATTGGTGGCCAAATATGAAGGCAGATATAGCATCGTACGTTAGTAAGTGCTTGACATGTGCTAAGGTTAAAGCTGAACACCAGAGACCGTCAGGATTACTAACGCAACCAGAGCTTCCAGTCTGGAAATGGGAGCGGATTACTATGGACTTCATTACCAAATTACCGAGGACAGCTAGCGGTTGTGACGCTATCTGGGTAATTGTGGATCGTCTGACAAAGTCTGCTCATTTCTTAGCTATTAGTGAAGATGATAGTGTGGATAAGCTTGCGAGGTTATATGTGAAGGAAATTATTTCGCGTCATGGAGTCCCGATATCTATTATTTCGGATCGTGATAGTCATTTTACGTCAGCTTTGTGGCGATCACTTCAAACGGCTTTGGGGACGAGGCTTGATATGAGTACTGCATATCATCCCCAAACCGATGGTCAAAGTGAGAGGACCATTCAGACATTAGAGGATATGCTTCGTGCATGCATCATAGACTTTGGAAAAGGCTGGGAGAAGTATTTACCCCTTGCGGAATTCTCCTATAATAATAGCTACCACACAAGTCTTAAGGCTGCACCATTTGAAGCTTTGTATGGCAGAAAGTGTCGTTCGCCTATTGGTTGGGCAGAAGTTGGAGATAGCCAACTTACAGGCCCTGAGCTTATTTTAGAAACTACAGAGAAAATGGCTCAGATTCGTGATCGATTGCAAGCAGCCAGAGATAGGCAGAAGAGCTACGCCGATCAGAGACGTAAACCTTTAGAGTTCCAGGTTGGAGACAAAGTAATGCTGAAAGTCTCGCCTTGGAAAGGTGTAATACGTTTCGGGAAACGTGGTAAACTCAACCCACGCTACATTGGACCATTCTTGATCTTAGAAAGAAATGGGCCCGTGGCTTATAGGTTGGAATTACCACATGAACTGAGCAAAGTTCACGACGTGTTCCACGTGAGTAATTTGAAGAAATGTCTTTCAGATGAGATGCCCGTCATTCCAATGAGGGTTATTCGTGTTGACGAGAAACTAAATTTCGTGGAAGAACCGATTGAGATTTTAGATCGTGAAGTTAAACGACTCAAGAGAAGTCGCATTCCGCTCGTCAAGGTTCGTTGGAATTCCTGACATGGACCAGAATTTACGTGGGAACGTGAGGACGAGTTCAGGAAGAGATATCCGAAGCTTTTCACTTCGTAGATGAATTTTTTTTCCGAGTGAAACCCGGGACGGGTTTTCTTCTGAGACTGGGAGGATGTGACAACCGGCAGTTTAGGGAGCTATTTTAAAAACCCGCATTACGATTAAAGTTCATTTATAATTTTTATTTGAAATTTTATTTCACAACGAACTTGTAAGACCCATTTTATGGATATTTTTGATTAATGACGTTATGGAATTCGTGAATTATGTTCATAATTCATTATTGATTTAATGCTCGGTGATGTATACTTGAATTCTCACTTGGTACTACGTTGACTCTGGCACTAGGTTTACCTAACGAAAGTTTTATGATTCATCTTACGAGTCCGACTATATTTTATTTATTTACGAGTTGTCTTTCGAGAGATATTGAAGTTTGAAATGACTTCGGGTTCGGGCCACATGTTTTTACATTTACCCACGTTACCCGCTCCACACCGTAGTAATATTATTATTACTATTATTATTATTATTATTATTATCATTATTATTATTATTATAAAAAAATAATAATAATAATAATAAAAGAAAAGCAAACTACAAAATCCGGCCCTTTGTGGATTTCGGTATTAACACAACAACACCACACCTCACTCACCATTTTCACCTCTCTCTCTCTCTCCCCTCATCTCCTCCCCCATTTCTTAACCCTAGCCGACATCAAATCCGGCCACCACCACTGCTCCACCGCCGGTCACCACCCTACACCACCATCACCAATCGATTCCCCATCATCTCTACTCCTAGATCTACTACAACACGCGCCCTATAACCCCTTATTTCATTTCGAATCACCACCAAATTCACCACTATTCGTTTGTTTTTGGAAGGATTATCACGGTTTGGGCTTTATAGATCGAAGGTGAGACGAGTTTTACTCGTATTCTTGATAAAAACGTGACCTAGGGTCACGACTTGATGATGTACCGAATGGGTTTCTATTAAAAACGTGAATACTTATGGGTTGTTGATTGGAAAACGTTTTTCTCAAAAGGGGTTTGGTATCCGGGTTTTGTTTGGTCGTTTGGGTCGAGACACGACCGAGAGCCCATGCTCTCGGCTTGTGTTCTTGATTAATGTAACCTTGGCCTTGATGATTATTTTGGCCCTCATATGTGATTTGTGGATGTTTGGATTGATATGTCGATTCATGGTATACATGGGATGTTTGGATTCATGTTCTTTTCGTTTGGTGATTTGAGGCCGACGACCCAATTGGGTCGGTTGGTTTTTGGTTCGAGCTCTCAAGAGCTAGCCGAGACCACAAAGGTCTCGGGTGGGACCCACACGAGTTGTGGTGAAGTTTTGACTCGGGTTGACTTGGTAACTTGACCCGGATACGGTTATTTTTGAGAACCGTTTGTGGTGTCGAAATATATATATTTCGGCTAATTTTTATTTGTTATGATTATTTTTTTGGTATATGTTGATTGGTTACTATTATTTTTGCGGCTTATTGGATTTTGATACGGTTGACGAGTTATTTTTGAACTCGTGGTATTATTTGAAGAAGTGTTGACGAATTGTGGTATTGGGGACCGATTGTGAGACGGTCGTTAGATTGACGGAGATAGGTTAGTCGGGTGCCGTAGTCGGACCCTCATGTTGTAGCACGTGGATTGAGATTGTTTGGACGGAGATGTATTATTTTATGACTTTTACTTATTATATTGGACTTGGACAATGAGCCGAGAGTCATGACTCGGACATGTGACCATTTCGTATGACTCGATAACTATTAAAATTAAAACGAAGATAATAAAACTCGTAATAATAATTATTGATAATATGAACGTTAATATGGATATATATATACGTGAATAACGTATATATAATTATATAGGCGCGTATATTAATAATAATAATAATCACGAGTCGTATTATAAATAATACAATTAGATATATATTAGGCTACGAAAGTAGCGTAATATTATTGAACGTATTATTACTATAAAAGTGTGTTATAAAACGGGAAACTCCCGACAATTATTAAACGGTTAATAAAATGTCATTTCGGATATATAACGGATAAACTTATTGAGTTATGCGAAATCGTTGTCACTCGGGTCCAGGTAAGTTACTATTTGTGACGTTCGTGTTGTCACGGATATATGACGATTAATATAGACGTTTTCTATAACTAAATAACCACTTAACCGTAAGGTTGAACCGGGTTATTTGGCTATATGAAATGAATATATTAATGGGCATCGTATCCTACGACGCCCATAGGTTGTAGTACATGTAAAGTGTAATAAATTGCGAGTGTATATATCGGGAAATCTGGCCAATTTGACGATATATATGAGGAATTTATTAAACTATGATATATACTATATAGTAATTATGTGCTATGTGCTTTAGGTTGGGTGTAATCTTGGAACGGTATGTTACGTAAATAAATACGAGAGTAAATTGCAAAAATCGTCCCTAAAGTTTGACCAATTTGTATGTTTCGTCCTACAAATTTCGAAACTGCAAGGATCGTCCCTAAAGTTTCGCCCGTGTGCATGTGTCGTCCCTAAAGTTTGGTCCGTGTGCATGTATCGTCCCTAAAGTTTGACCAATTTGGGACGATATATGCCCCAAAAGGACGATATTTGCCTCAAAAGTTTGCCACAGGGACGATTTTTGCAGTTTCAACAGTTCTGGGACGAAACATGCAAATTGGCCAAAGTTTAGGGACGATTTTTGCAATTCCCTCTAAATACGAGGATTATCAAATCGACGGATTTAATAAACTTCGGCGATTTATTTAAATGATATATTGGGCTACTATTAGATCCATAGTTTATTTTATTATTCTTTATGTGATCTTTTTGGTTTGTTATGAGTCAACCCACTACCCGTATGGATACCAAACGCAAATATACCAAACTAATACGAAATGGATTTTCGGAAATAAAACGGATTCTCGTCCGGGTTTGGGAATATTATAAATTTGAGGAAATGATTTCTGAAAGAGTTAATATTGTTAGGTCGTGCCAAGTCCGTAGTTGCTGTTTCGTGAGTTATCATACATCTTATTTCTACCGACTTCTACTTGATATAATTTCTGGACTTGAGGTGAGTCATAGCCCCACTTTTCAATCTTGAACTATGTTTTCAATACTTGGGGTGAAAAACGTGCAAATTATTTATGTGGACTATTATCGCTTTTATATTCTTTCTAAACTTGCTATGCATATGGACTAGGACCTATTGTCAGCTTTAGTCACACATGTCGTTTGTACTATTCAAGGTTGGCTTATTTGGTTATTGGTAGATTGTCAGCTTTAGTCACATATAGGTTGTGTGTACTATTCAAGGTTGACTTATTTGGTTATTTGGAATTGTCAGCTTTAGTCACATATATGTTGTGTGTACTATTCAAGGTTGACTTATTTAGATACTATAGTGTGCACCTATAGGTTATTAATATTCCGGAGGTTATCCGAGTTATTATTGGTATTGCGGGGGCTACCCGAATATCTATGTTAGTACGGAAGGGTATCCGTGTGTTTTGTTGGAGCGGAGGGTATCCGCAGGCTTTTAGCGAATCCTTAGTCTAGCTAGCAAGCGTTTTGCGTATATGTCCACTATATTGTTAGTTGAATTTAAACCTATGATCTCACCAGCGAAAGCTGACTTTTAGCACGTTTTCTCAGGTAATTAAGTGTTGAGATGCATGCTTGGAATGGAAGGCTCGGCCAAGGCACACGGTTCATGGATCCATTTTTCTAAACTCTGCTAATTAAATTTGGACCTATTGTTATTTTATTTTGGGCCTGACTCTGAATGATGTTGGGATAAATGTAAACCTTAAAACCCCGTTTTGGCTGTGTTTTTATTATGTTTACTTTATCTCGTTCTATATTGTCTTGTGTTGGATACCAATCCCCGTAGCACCCCGAAAGCTTGTTGAGTCTTCCGCTGTATCAAATTTTGGGGGTGTTACATATATGGTTCACGACACAAACTAAAATTAAATAATAGCTGATTACGGCATAGGTAAGGCTAGAGCCCTATGCTGTAGAGAAAACAACCTCTACATTTTCTTCCGTTGAGATTTCTTGCCACGCTCTATATGCTCCATGTACTCCTCGTCTAACTCTTCAATCATGTCATCATCAATATGGCACTAGATGAAAATAAGACATTCCGAAGGATATCCTCGTTATGAATTTTCAACCGTAAGTTGGTTTTGATACATATAAGAATTATCTAATGAGACATACATTGGTTGTTGACTGTTGGGTTAGATCTTACATGTATATATTTCCCACTTTATCGTTTTTATTAGTAAACGTCTTATAAGTATTCCTTTTTGCATTTTAATCAAAAGAATTAAGATATACGGAATTTAATTCATTTTTGCATTTGCATTATTTCCTTATTCACTTCTAAAACATGTTTTCCTCTCTAACATGTGTGAAATTCAAGATTAAAATAATCTCCACCAAAACATGTAATTCAAAATTAAAATAATCTCCACCAAAACATGTTTTAAGGTATAAAAAAGTTTTAAAAATTGTTAAGAGTTCATATGAGTTGTCAAGGTATAAAAAAGTTTTATGGTCACTTGCATGTGGTTGTGAAAAAGATTTGGGAATATAGAGCATTGTTTTATATGGAGTATCAACCTATTGGTTTAGAAATACTTAAATATTCAAAGTCATAAAAGGTTTTGATATGTGTATAAATTATTTAATAAGATTTATGTTGGTTGTTGACTGTTTAGTTAGATTGAATGTGTATTTAGTTTGCACGTTGTGTTTTAACCAAAAAAAATTAAGATACACTTTTACATTTGAGTTGTTTCTTTATTAGCTTTCACTCTAACCTGTGTGATATATTAAAGATTAAAATGGTCTCAACCAAAACGTGTTTTAGAGTACCAAATAAAAAGGAAAAAAGTTAAAGAGTTCATATGAGTTTTCGAATCTTTCAAAGTCTCTCTGATTTTATCAACCTGAGAGAACATGAAACAATCAAATACATAATAGTACTATTCTCAACACGTTTAACACACATACGCTTATGGTATATAACTAACCAACAACTTCTATCTTTGGCCAATGTGGGATAGAGTGTCAGGATAAAAGGTTAGAAAATATCTTCATTAAAAAAATGGTAAAAAGGATTTAATTCAAGAGTTCTTAACATTTGGTAAAGAAACCTTTGTTACATGGAACATCTAACTGAAGTATTGAAGCAACTAATTTTATGTTTAGAAGTTTTGGGTCATATCTTATTCTTGCACTCATGATTCCGGGTTCTCACACAACATACCTACTATAAACAACAGAACTTACAACCAAAGAAAACAAATAAGAAATCACAATCCATGTTTTCATTTTATATACTTTTAACCAATACAAAATGATATTCACTGGTAGTAGCACACTGGTCGTTTTGCTTACACTTGGTTTATAAATGCAATGGATGTAGGAAAAGTTAACTCGAGTTATAGAATTAATAACTAGCATTTGTAATGAATGTCTCCACAATAAACCGAAGCCCTTTATTTATAGTGAAGCTAAACTTGGGGAAAAAGTTAACCAAATTCGTCTAGAACCGTCTTCAAACTTAAAATAAGGAAACCTATCGCGACACATATATGGTCTAATGGGTATACCCCATATAAAGCGTAAACAAATGAAACCATAAACATAAATTTAATGAGATCGAGCATATATGACGTAAAGGATAGAGTCTTATACGGCGTATATGGTTCACGACACAAACTAAAATTAAATAATAGCTGATTACGGCATAGGTAAGGCTAGAGCCCTATGCTGTAGAGAAAACAACCTCTACGTTTTCTTCCGTTGAGATTTCTTGCCACGCTCTATATGCTCCATGTACTCCTCGTCTAACTCTTCAATCATGTCATCATCAATATGGCACTAGATGAAAATAAGACGTTCCGAAGGATATCCTCGTTATGAATTTTCAACCGTAAGTTGGTTTTGATACATATAAGAATTATCTAATGAGACATACATTGGTTGTTGACTGTTGGGTTAGATCTTACATGTATATATTTCCCACTTAATCGTTTTTATTAGTAAACGTCTTACAAGTATTCCTTTTTGCATTTTAATCAAAAGAATTAAGATATATGGAATTTAATTCATTTTTGCATTTGCATTATTTCCTTATTTACTTCTAAAACATGTTTTCCTCTCTAACATGTGTGAAATTCAAGATTAAAATAATCTCCACCAAAACGTGTAATTCAAAATTAAAATAATCTCCACCAAAACATGTTTTAAGGTATAAAAAAGTTTTAAAAATTGTTAAGAGTTCATATGAGTTGTCAAGGTATAAAAAAGTTTTATGGTCACTTGCATGTGGTTGTGAAAAAGATTTGGGAATATAGAGCATTGTTTTGTATGGAGTATGAACCTTTTGGTTTAGAAATACTTGAATATTCAAAGTCATAAAAGGTTTTGATATGTGTATAAATTATTTAATAAGATTTATGTTGGTTGTTGACTGTTGAGTTAGATTGAATGTGTATTTAGTTTGCACGTTGTGTTTTAACTAAAAAAAATTAAGATACACTTTTACATTTGAGTTGTTTCTTTATTAGCTTTCACTCTAACCTGTGTGATATATTAAAGATTAAAATGGTCTCAACCAAAACGTGTTTTAGAGTACCAAATAAAAAGGAAAAAAGTTAAAGAGTTCATATGAGTTTTCGAATCTTTCAAAGTCTCTCTGATTTTATCAACCTGAGAGAACATGAAACAATCAAATACATACTATTCTCAACACGTTTAACACACATACGCTTATGGTATATAACTAACCAACAACTTCTATCTTTGGCCAATGTGGGATAGAGTGTCAGGATAAAAGTCCCGTGAGACCACCATACCCTGATTCCGCCATTGCATGATTGGTCTAATGAGATATATGTTGGTTGTTGACTGTTAAGTTAGTACTGGAAATATTTACGGTAATCATTTTTGCATTCTAATCAACCTATGTGAAACTAAAGATACCAATAGTTTCCACTAAAACATGTTTCACGAAAAAAAAAATGTTAATAGTTCATATGATTTTTCAAGTTTCTAACTTCCATTGAGTTATGTTTTCTTAACTCGCCGGATGATAAACATCCCGAAAATATCATATTATTCTACACCCATAAACTCACATACATTATGGTATATTAGTCACAAACAATTTCTTTCTCCAACCTATGTGGGATAAAACGAAAGAATAGAATGTTAGGGAAGGTTTCCATTAAGCAAAAATTGGTAAATTATTACAGCATAAAAAAGATTTTTGAAGTACATGGGAAGAATGGATAATGTAAGAGTTGGTGAAAGAAAGATATGTTACTAGGAACTACAAATTGAAGTTTATGTGCTTACGAAACATGAAGGTAACAACAAAAAAAAATTATATTGTTATTGATTTAAAAACTGAATATGTAAGATTGCAGATGTTAAGTTTAAGCATTGTCCTTCACTCCTTTGTGCTTATAGTCATAGAGAGTAAAATGTTTACTTTACCAAATTGTTTCTGATATATGTATGAATTATGAATGAGGCATATGTTAATTTTAAACATGGGAATTGAAATAGTAGTTGTTGATTGTGACTATCATTGTTGTATTGGTGTAAGATCACATTAAGACGAAATTATAAATGTCACTTGATGAAAATAAGATAGTCTCCTCGTTATGAACTTTCATGTATACATGGTTTTAATATGAGTATGAATTATCCAACGAGACATATATTGCTTGTTGACTTAGATTGTACTGGATTTATTAGCTTAGGTTTAAATTTGAATTTAGTATAAATTTTATTTGTCAATTATAATATTATGCTCATTTATATTCATGTTTTAAAGTGTGATAAAATGGTTTAACCGCATCTGCGTATTTTAATTTTTTGTATTTTCCTTCAGTTCTGATTTAATTAGTCATAAATTACATGCCCCACCCCAACGAGATTGGGTATGTTGTTGTTGTAGTGGTAAATCACATTACTCAATTTCCCAACAAACTTATTGATTCTCAAATTCTTATTCTTTGTCAATTGGCTTTCAAAGTATTTTTTCCTTTAAGGCCATGTGAACTCAATGACTAAACCAATTTCACTAAAACATGTTTTAAAGTAAGTACAACGTAAGATAATGAAAAAATAATAATTGAGAATCATATTTAACTTTCAATCCTATAACATCCATGCTAACTATTTTAACTAGCAAGAAAACAACAGGATTGAAAATATAATACTATTCATAACACAAGTTTCTATGGTATGCTATGGTATATTAGTAACAAACAATTTCTTTCTTCAACCAATGTGGGATAAAATGTTAGGATCGAAGGTTCAAAATGGTCTCCATCTTATATAAAATATTTTTATGAAAAGAAAGAGACAATGCAAGAGTTATTAAAAGTTTTTGAAAGAAACATATCTTGGAACTCAAGATTGAATTTTAGAAGCAAACTAGTTTATGTGTTTGGAGCACGAATCATATACTCTTTGGACGATAACGTGAAATTATGTGTTGTTATTGCTCTAAGAAAAAAGGGTTAGCTTTTACTAATCTAAAATCATTTGTGAAGAAATCTTATACATCGCTAGCTGAAGGTTAAAGTATTATTGCATTATGATAGTTGTTATGGCCATGGGTTGTGTACTTGTGTAGCAAACAAATTATGTCGATCAATACAAATTCTTGAATGCTCAATGTCTATATTATGAATTTACAAATTTAGGTTTGCAAGTAGCTAAGCATAGTTATAGAAAAACATGCTTATAGAATGAGCACTTACACCAAAATCGAAAAGTAAGCTGCTAGGGTATCCTTTATCATATATGGATTTGATCACGTAAGTCATATGTTTTTATTATTCAAGTAGAGATTGATGTACACGACTGTATGAATTGTGTGTTGAGTTGTCCAGGGAAAGTATTTCTACATTATGACTAACTTGTTTTGTTTGTTTCTCCCTTGGTTAAAATCTCAAGTATGTTAAAAAGAGTATTTATGTAAACATCTCTTCTTAAGCAGCTAGAAAATCCTAGTTGTATATTTGCAGATAATATATAATAGATTTTTTCATAGGGAGTTGAATGGAAATATGTATAAGAATATAACAAGAGTACAAGACATAAAAGATAATTGGACCTGATTTTTTTTAATATAAAAAATAAATAAAAAAATGCATCATTTGAACCCAAATTCTTTGGCCTATTTCATTATAAGACTAGTTTAATCTAAATTTAAATTGCTTACCTATTGTAACATCGATCGTTAACCACTCTTATTCAATTCATCAAGGTGTAGTTCCTCTAGCTTGAAAGATACGGGAAATCAGTTTGGAAATTGCGATCCAATACTTTTAATGGTGCGTAGCTCAGATGGTATCAGAGGAGAAATAACTCGTAAAATCCTTAATATTTTAGGAATTCACATAATAAATGTTATTTAAATTCGCCTGTGGCTGTAGAAAATATTTGGGAATATTTAGTGTCGTTTTGTGTTGACCTATGTAAATTAAACATATTTTAGAGTAAAGAAACAAAAATGAAAAATGTTCACATCTCACAATTTTTTTTTAACATGAAAGAGAGTGCAATGGCTGATCACATTATACTATGCCAAACACATGTGTTTCACTGGGACTACATTATATTAGGAACAAACAATTTCTTTCTTCAATCAATGTGGGATTACGATTTTGGGTCATGAAAGTTGGAGTATTTCTATGTTTTCATACTTGTTTCAGCCCTAGATTGTTTAGAAAACTTATTATGCGAATTGGTAAGCACGAATGGACCCAAGATTTTAAAGAGGGTATTGCACAAAAGAATCGTTAGGCTAACTAAAGTTACATTGTAAGAATGAAAGTAGCAAATAAAAATTTGGGGGTTGCACAACCAGAAAAACGATAGTTTTTTTATTTTATTATTTATTCTTTATTTTATTTTTTTCACTACGTGATCTAAAATCGGGTGTAGCCCGTACCACCCGGCACCCATGTAGGTTCATCCCTGTCAGTAAGCATGTTTTGAATGCTCAAATGTACAAATTTAGATTTGCAAGTAACTAGGCAAAGTTTATGACAAACATGCTTATGTCGAGATCTATTAATAAGCAGCTTGTCAGTTGTCAATCCTTTAAGCTTATTACAGTCATAAATTGTAAAATGTTTTACTTTATAAATGGTTTCCTATGAATTATTGAATGAGACACATTTTGGTTCTTGTGTTAGACGATGTGTTTATTTTGCACGTCAATATTAATTGCTTTTGTCAAACATCTTACCATAATATTTTGTATTCTAATAAAAATTAGGATATACCGCTATTGACAAACTTATTTTTGCTTTTGTATCATCATTCCATCGCAAATACACATTTGACCGGTCAAAAAAGGCTTAAGAAAAATAGGTCATTAGCTCAAATTCAACTTCTGACTAAAAGGTCGATGAGACATGTGTTCAATGCCGGAAGCTAGGTCTTTAGGGCAGGGTCAGTCGGTACCCAAAGGGGTTGCACGAAGTCAAGATTTACCCGCTGATTTAGATCTTTTTTAAGACATATTGTTGCTTTTGCATTGCCATATAACATTCCCAATGGCAACCTAATTGACAATTTCTATTTTCTATGAAGTCTTAAGGACAAACACATGTTTGAGCTTAAAGAAATACGTTTTGTAATCAACTTATGTTTGCTATTAGTAACGACAAAACATAATGTGGTAAGATGGTAAGTAACTATTATTTTCTTACTTTACCGAGCTCTAACCATTTTTCATAAATGCAAAATTTATAAAAAGTATCACAAACAGAAACTATGTAGTGTATATATATATATATATATATATATATATATATATATATATATATATATATATATATATATATATATATATATATATATATATCTATATAGGATCCGGTTCCATTGAGAAGGTTTTTATTTTGAGAAGATTGAGAAATCTTCATTTGAACAAACTGATTCATGTTTTTGATTTGATTCACAAGTAAACATCATTTTATGGTGAATCGAATCTATAAATCATAAATTTGATTCACAAATCATTGTTAAAATCGAGTTATGATGATGATTCATTAAATTTGAACAGATGATTCAGTATTCAACATATATCGCAAAATCGAGAGATTTTTAACATTGATTCAATTTTTTTTTACACATTTTGAATTTTAATCCCATTAAAATAAGTTTTATGCTTGAAAAACATGAATCAAAGTTAAAAATCTATCGTTTTTGAAAACTTTCTCAATCTTCTCAAAATAAAAACCTTCTCAATCGATCCAGATTCTATATATATATATATATATATATATATATATATATATATATATATATATATATAGATATATATATGTATATATATATATATACATACGATAGTAAATTTACTTCATTTCCATTTTCTATTCGTTGCAATAAAAATTCACCAAAAACTATATAACAACTAACAATTTTACATACATGAATCAATCTCCGATATAAAAAATAAAATAAAATAAAGAAGACAAAAAATATTAAAAAAATAAGAATTCATATTAATTCTCGGGAATGTGATCACTGTCCTGCCATATATGATTAGCTTGCAAACTTTTTAAGTATGAGAAATATCACTTACCTGAGAACATAATATTAGTCTAATAACAAGTGACTCATGTACACTATGGTATATATGTAACCAACAACTTCATTGTTCAACCTATGTGGGATAGAATGTTTAAATAGAAAATTGCCATAGTTCTCTATATTATGTATTCTGAAAGATATAACTAATAATAGCGCACAAGACGTTTGGTTTACAGTTGGTCTAAAAGTGCAATGTATGCAGCAAAGTTAATCTCTATTTATAGAATGAATAACTATTATTTGTAATCTCGATGAGTAAAGAACATGGGATTTTGACTATTCAGGTTCTTGAATAACCTTCATAGACAAGATGGCACTGCTTGAATTGGCATTCTTTGTCCTTCGTTGAATTAACAAAGTCTAGCCACCTCTAAAAACAAAGATAAAAAAAACTGAACAACATTTAGAATGAGAGAAAAAGTAACTAAAATTTAAAAGCATCTAGATATTAGCATTGCGAAAGCATATAAGATACAAAACATTTTAACGGATGACCAATTTTCATTCAAATTGCAGACTATAGCAATGGAGCCAAGATGATTCATATCATTATAGAGCGTTTGGACATGCGTTTTGAATGGATCTTTTCAAATTCCTTATATAAATAGGTTACTGCACCTAACTGGAAACTTATCTACATATTGTTTAATCCTTGAACGAGTTAATAATGACTCACTTTATCGGAACAACAAAACTTTATAATCATGATGTTAGGCAAAAATAGTCACATAATTAATTTTATAGCAAGTTGGGTAAGGAAACGGGTCGTTTTGAATGGATCTGTTTGGTATGGGTCAAAGCAGGCCAGTGTTCTTCTCCTCGATGCCATTCCACTTTCTACACACGCATAGTTAAGTGTAGACAACAACTGTCGACTACCCTAATGGACTTTGACCCAACCAACCCAACACAGGTGAAACAGAGCCGAACTAGTATAATTCCACATGGATAAGTAAAACAGTAATTTTATAGATATCGTGAAGCATGTATCGTTGTTCAGAGCTTGGTTTCACCTTTTCCTCCTTTAGTCAAAATGTAGACTCGTCAATAAGTTAGACTTGATTAAAGGTAGCAAATGTGCATACGAGTCTGAAAAGAAAACCTACATTAAAAATGGTTTGTCACAAAGAGCATGTTACAAGAACTGTTACAATTAGGCATAAGACTAGCACTAAATTACAAATTTACAATTTATTTTGTGTCTACATATTAGGCATAACATTAAAAAGTATACAGTTTTACAGAATATTTGTGTTAAAATAAACATCACCTCATTCGGTTTTATACAGAAAAAACGCAGCTCTATACCAGAAGATTTTCCAGCAGCTCTTCGATCAGAAGCACACAAGGTTTTCGTGATCTTTCAGGCAAGTAAGTCAAGTCCGGCTGTACAACAGCTTTGGACGTCGTACCCTGGGAAACAGACGTTGTACCCTGCTTTAACGTTTAGATACCCATAACTCGTTAATATGAACTATTGACTTAAAAAGAAACTAATGTTTTTGAAATGTCCCCGTTCAATTAATGATAACTAAAAAAAAAAAAGTAATTATAGAAGCATAACATATGACAATTGGTCTCAATACATACAATAGTGCATAGCTCAGTTGGTTTCAGATGAGAAATAAAACTCGTTAAATCTTTGGTCTTTTAAGAATTCCCATAATAGATTTTATTTTAAATTTGCCCGTGGTGTGGTTGCAGATAATATTTGAGAATATAGAGCATCATTTGGATAGAAAGTTGCCATAGTTCTCTATATATTATATATTCTCAAAGATATAACTGATAATAGCGCACACGACGTTCGGTTTACAGTTGGTCTAAAACTGCAATGTATGCAGCAAAATTAATCTCTATTTATAGAATGAATAACTAGCATTTGAAATCTCGATGAGTAAAGAACTTGGGATGTTGACTATTCGGGTTCTTGAATAACCTTCATAAACAAGATGGCACGGCTTGAAACGACATTATTCGTCGAACGTGTTAAGAACCTCATCATCACTATCAGAAACCACAACCTCACCCACCTTTGAAAATGGTTTAGCCCTCTTAGTGGAAGAGGTAGATGGAATAGGATGACCATCATCATCCACAAGAGTAGCTTTCCCATCAATAAGTAGCTTTTCAAGCTTACCAATTTTCTCAACTATAGGAGTAGAACCAACTTCCTTTGTTCCCATTGAATCACTCACAAGCGGTTCTTGTGATGTAGTACCAGTCTTAATCGACTCATCCTCATTAACTTCCATTGTACGGCCAGCATCCACATCCTCGTTGGTGTCATTAGTAGGAATACCAAAACCATCCGTATCATCCATATTAAGCGCATCAAACTGATTGGATGTAGTGATCTCCGTTCCACTTATACTAGCCACATCAGAAGCATTCTTCTTAGTGACAAAAACTTTCTTAGATTCAGGAGGATTCTTTTTGGGTTGGTAATGAAACTGCTTACCCACAACAGGTTTCATAAAACCTCCTTGACCCAGATTCGTTGAACCAACATGCTTTCCCTTCTTCTTAGTGTTGACAGTCTTGAAACCATCATTAACATTCTTAGTCGGTTGAGCATGAGGCACAACAACTTTAGGACAATCCACCAAATTATGACCAAAGACCTTACACTTATCACATCGAGGCGGTTTCCACTCATATTCAACACGAATCATCTCAATCGTCGAACCCGTACCATCAAGTAAAGGTATCTCAACAGTGATGCTATCCCGGAGCACCTCATCCGATTTCACTTCAATCATACACCTAGCAAAACTACTACGACCCCAGGATTCCCTGCACATTTGACTAGTAAAAGCATCTAACCTTTTGGGCGTACCAATCAATGTAGCAAGAAGACTAAGCCCGTCATCCGAGAACATAGCAAGAGGGACATCATGGAATTTAACCCACACAGGGATGTTAGTCAAATCCTCTTTAAGCAAATTGGTGTTCAATGTCCATGGTTTAAGAATAATTGGTACATTACGAATCAACCATGGACCATTATCAAGGACATCATCAACACCTTTCTTCGAATTAAACTTAAAGAAAAAGAATTAACTACAAATTGTTTAATCCTTAAACGAATTGATAATGACTCACTTTATCGGAACAAAAAAACTTTATAATCATGACGTTAGGCAAAAATAATCACATAATTAATTTTATAGCAAGTTGGGTAAGGAATGAAAACGAGTTCATTTTGAATGGGTCAGTTTTGGTACGGGTCAAAGCAGGCCAGTTTTGGTATGGCTCAATCCAGTATTCATCTTCTCAGTGCCAATCCACTTTCTGCACACGCTTATGGACGGCAAGTGTTGGTTACCCTAATGGACTTTGACCGAACCAACCCAACAAAGGTGAAACAGAGCCGAAGTAAAATGTCACATGGATAATTAATACGGTAATTTTATGTTTTTTAAGAAATTTGCTCAAATGCAGCTAGGGTCTTATGAGCTTATTTTCCGGACCCGATAGCTAGGTTCTGCAATATAACTAGGTAAACTAATTCTAGATCAAAATAGATACTTTTGGTGTGTGGAAAGGACGTTTGCATATACGTACTCTCTTAGAGGGCATTACTGATATGAAAGATGGTGGACCATAGATATTGCTATGAAGACTTACCATCTACAAGCACAACAAATTAATGAAACATCAATGTGAACCATGTTTGAATCTTTAGAAAGCCTACATCAGTTTAATTGCAATATCAGGACCATTCCATACTTGGGCCCGCTTTGTTACAAGACTGGGTCCTGAAATCAAGTTTTCGTAGAATGAGCAAGACATCCCTCAAGATGTATTAAATGGTCAAACATGTAAAATATGCGGAATAGTTATTGTTATATGAAACGTGTATTTAGAAATCACTTAAGAAATGAAAATACAAGTTCAACGGCACAAATCACTTTAGAATCAATAATCAAGAAACATGACTCAAAAGGATTTGTTATTAGATGATGAAGTTTGTTACAATGAGTTGTTAGAGAAACAGAGAGAATTACAAAGTTCAGAATGAATGAAAATGACAAGTGAAAAGATTATAAAAGGAGGTTTGGGAAAAGCTAACAGCTTTTCCCGCCAAATGTTGTTTGACTTTCTGTGTTGACTTTTCTATCTTTGACTTCTTAATTCCAGCTTGTTACAATCCATCCCTCTTATAAAATTCTTGACCTCAAGAATTAACTGAAAACTCTGGAAAACGTTGTATCAAATCCTCAGCTAATTCCCAAGTAGCATCTTCTTCTCCATGGTTGGCCCATTTCACTAGCTAATAGACAGCAGCTCTATTGTTTACCTTTGCTATTTTTCTGTCAAGAATCTTTTCAGGCTCCACTGATAGCAACCCATCTTCACCACAGTCAGGTAAAATACCCATTTTCAAGGCATTACCTTTGCACAGCTTCAATTGAGATACATGGAAGGTTGGGTGGATTTGACTAGTACTAGGTAACTCCAAAGTATAAGCAACTGCGCCCACCTTAGCCACAATTAAAAAGGGACCATAATACTTTGCTGATAATTTATTCTATTGACTTGATCTGATGGTAACTTGTCTATGGGGTTGAAGCTTCAAGTATACCCACTGACCAACTTGGAATTCCCTTTCAGACCTTCTTTTATCTGCATAACTTTTGAACCTATCTTTAGCCCTTTTCATGTGGAACTTGAGCATTTCAATGGCAGATTCTCTGGCTTGTAAAGTTCTATCCACAGTCTCCACAGCACTTTCCCCAGCCAAGTATGGAATATGAAGAGGTGGTTTCTGGCCATAAACTAACTCAAAAGGGGTCACATTGGTGGATGAATGCTTGTTTGTATTGTACCAAAATTCTGCCAAAGGCAACCATTGGACCCATTCCTTTGGTTTCTCCCCTGACATGCATCTCTAGTAGCACTCTAAACACTTGTTCACAACTTCAGTTTGTCCATCTATTTGTGGATGGTAGGCTGTGGACATTTTAAGCTCCACTTTCAACAACTTAAAGAGTGATTGCCAAAAATGGCTAAGGAACACACTGTCTCTATCACTGACAATTGAAGTTGGTAGACCATGTAACTTGTAGATAGAATCCAAAAACACTTGAGCCACAGAACTCGCAGTATAAGGATGACTAAGTGCCATGAAATGTTCATATTTACTTAACCTATCCACCACCACAAAGATCATAGACTTACCTTGTGACTTAGGTAAGCCAGTAATGAAATCCATAGAAATATCAGACCACACTTTCTCAGGAATAGGTAAGGGTTGTAAGTAGCCAGGATAAGCTGCCAAATCAGGCTTTTGTCTTTGACATACATCACACTCTCTAATAAACTTCTTGACCATCTTATGCATACCCTTCCAGTAAAACAAAGTGCCAATTTTATGAGAAGTAACATTAGTACCTGAATGACCTCCAACTGCATCAGAATGGTAGTGTTGCACAATAGTAAGCCTCAACTTATCATTATTGCCCACTACTATTTTTCCTTTCCTCTTCAACATTCCATCCTCCAAAGTATACTTAGTCCCATCATATGAACCATCTTGTAACTGTTGAATTACCCCTGCCAACACACTATCTTGTACACAGCTGTCCTTAATTTGTTGCAGTAATTCACTGGTTATTGTAGATAGGATCAAAGAATTTAACTCACTACTACAATTGATCCTGGATAATGCATCTGCCACCATATTTTCACTGCCTTTTTTGAATAAAATCTCATAATCATAGCCCAAAAGCTTAGGCAGCCATTTAGCTTGGAATGGAGTAGTAAGCCTTTGGTCTAGTAAGAACTTGAGACTAAAATGATATGTTTTTATCTTGAAATGCCTATCCAACAAATCCCCCCCCCCCCCCCCCCCCATTTTTCCAATGCCATCAACACAGCTAAAAATTCCTTCTCATAAGTGGACAAAGACTGGTGTTTGGGAGAAAGGATTTTACTGAGATAAGCTATTGGATGTCCTTCTTGTTGAAGTACTGCACCAATTCCCATGCCAGAAGCATCAGTTTCCACCACAAAAGTCTTTTGAAAGCCAGGTAGTGCAAGAACAGGTGATTGTATTATAGCTTGTTTGAGCTTGTTAAAAGCCTGTTGTGCTTCTTCACTCCATTCAAAAGCATTTTTCTTCAACAAATTTGTCAAAGGCTTACTGATCATAGCATATTGTTGAATGAATCTTCTATAATAACCTGTTAGACCAAGAAAACCTCTTAATTGTTTAACTGTTTGTGGTGTTGGCCATTCCTGCATAGCTTGTATCTTTATAGGATCTGTTGACACCCCTTCAGATGCAATTATATGACCCAAATACTCCACCTTATTCACCCCAAAGAAACATTTACTCTCCTTAGCAAAAAGAGTATTCTTCTGCATCACTTGTAGTACCTTACTCAAATGTACCCAATGCTCTTCCTCACTTTTGTTGTATATCAATATGTCATCAAAGAAAACCAACACAAACTTTCTCAAAAATGGTTTAAACACATCATTCATCAAAGATTGGAAGGTTGAAGGAGCATTAGTGAGACCAAAAGGCATCACTAAAAACTCATAGTGACCTTCATGGGTTCTAAAAGCTGTCTTATGGATGTCCTCATCACTCATTCTTGTTTGGTCGTAGCCAGATCTAAGATCAAGTTTTGAGAACACTTTGGACCCATTGAGCTCATCAATCAATTCTTCAATTACTGGTATAGGAAACTTATCCTTGATTGTATGTTTATTGAGTTGCCTATAATCAATGCACATTCTCCATGCTCCATCTTTCTTCTTAACCATAACAATAGGTGAAGAAAACGGGCTCTGACTGTTTCTGATGACACCAGCTTCAAGTAACTCTTTGACCATTAATTCAATTGCATCCTTCTGATTGGGTGGGTGTTTGTAGGGCCTAATGTTCACAGGTGTTGTGTTTGGTGCCAATGGAATAGTATGGTCATGTGATCTCTTAGGTGGCAACTCTTTTGGAACCTCAAAAACATCAGCATAATCTCTAAGGAGTGTTTGGATCTGTGGACTTGTGGACTTCTCTTGCACATCCATATGCATCAAAGTTGCAGGATACACATACATAGCCATAGAAGAGATATCAGACTCCCCCATTTGACTTAAATTAGCTTGTTTCTGTTTTCCTTGCATCCATTGTAAGGTATTCTGTTGTGTCCCTCTCAAAACACACCTCTTCCCATTTGTCACAAAATCCATGACCAAATTTTTGAAATCACATTTGACTATTCCTAAAGTAGATAGCCATTGGATTCCTGACACCATTTCACACCCTCCCAAAGGCAAAATCATTACATCTGACTTATAAGTATTTCCTTGTAACTCCCATCTAAACTGTTTACACTCATACAAGCTTGATATAACTTGGCCATTAGCCACAGAAACTTGCAAGGGACATGTTTTTCTCATTCTGCAACCTAACCTCTTGGCAGTGTTAAGGTCCAAAAAATTATGAGTGCTGCCTGAATCAACTAGTTGGTGCAACACTTGTTTCCCTACATAACCCTTAACCCTCATAGTCTGGTAACTGATTATACTAGTCATTGCATTAAGAGAAATTTGAGGCATTTGTTCAACATCATTTTCAACTACATTTTCTATCCCTTGATCATTTAAAACCAAGTCATCATCTTCATCTAACACATCATCATCAACACATACTTCCAAACTAAACATCTGTCCAGGACACTTGTGACCTGGAGTGTACTTTTGGTCACAATAAAAACACAATTGTTTGGCTTTCTTTTCTTCCAATTCTTGTTGTGTCTATTTCGTAAAAGGCCTGTTTGGTACAGTATTGTTGACATTCCTAATTGCATTACCCCCACCTCTATTAACAAAACCACCAGGCACATTGGTTCTATGAGTATTCAATAATGGCGCATTTCTGCTCTTATTCACAGCAATGTGAGCCTCTTGTAATTTTGCTAAAGAAAACACATCACTCAAAGTAACAGGTCTAAACATGCTAATAGCATAAGCAATCTCATCTTTCAATCCTCCAATGCACAAACTAACAGTACATGTATCAGGCAAATCAACTGTATCAACTTTATTCAGAAGAGCTTCAAAAGATTCTTGATATACCTGAACTGAAGAAGTTTGTTTGAGATTCTTGAGTTCCATCACAGGATCAGAAAAAACTGACTCAAATCTCTTCCTAACATGAATCTCATACATATCCCAAGTAACCACTTCCCCAAATCGCCTCATGAACTGTGTATGCCAATTAAGTGCTCTACTAAACAGATGCATCGAAACAAGTCTGATTTTCTGATCATCAACCATGATTTGATCCATTTCAAAGAATCTCTTAACCCTATACAACCATCCCTGTACATCTTCACCATCAAACTTAGGAAACTCAATCTTGGATAACCTACCATATTGACCCCCATTGTTTTGATTGTGTTGACCCATTTGACCACCAAGAATGCCATTTTGAGCACCAGAAACACCACTCCTCTGACTAGGCCCTTCACCACTATCAAATCTTTGCTGCATCACTCTCATATCATTTGTCAATGTATTAACAGCCCCCATCAATGCTGTTAATTGAGTTGCTAGACTCTCAACAGTATGTCCATTAGTGTTGGTACTATCTTGTCACCCAGTACCATTAGTAATTGATCTTGTTTCCACCATTATTCCAGTTACACTACCACTCAGCAACAATGATAAATTACTGACCAAATGGGGTAATGACACTGAATCTGTTCTGGGTTACTCAATCCAACTGCTGCTTGCCAGCTTGTTCAAGATAAGAAAATTTAACGAGAATTTCGGCTTATCTTGTGGCCGTACAGATGATTGACACTAACCAATTGTAATCAGAACAGTGAAATCTGTGGTGGCTGATTTCTTGCCGGAATCTTGATTTCTTGCCGGATGTTGACCGGAGAAGATAACCGGAATTTCAAGATTGTCAGTGTAACAATCTTGAAGCCAGGATACGCTCTGATACCACTGAAACGTGTATTTAGAAATCACTTAAGAAATAAAAATACAAGTTCAGCGGCCATAAATCACTTTAGAATCAATAATCAAGAAACATGACTCAAAAGGATTTGTTATTAGATGATGAAGTTTGTTACAATGAGTTGTTAGAGAAACAGAGAGAATTACAAAGTTCAGAATGAATGAAAATAACAAGTGAAAAGAGTATAAAAGGAGGTTTGGGAAAAGCTAACAGCTTTTCCTGCCAAATGTTGTTTGACTTTCTGTGTTGACTTTTCTATCTTTGACTTCTTAATTCCAGCTTGTTACATTATACGTAATGTATATAGTTTCTGGAATGCATAGTACCTGCCCAATTACTACTACTTCATCTAGTGCATAGTAATGATTCTCCATCTGTAGTATAGTAACATACCACCAATATTTCATTCTTATAAGTTTCTCTTAGAAATTCGTTTCAATGACATATTGATATAAACACATCAAACCATTTGCTCTTTCTTTTCCTTTTTTTGGGGTATATATTCCTCTTAATCTAAAGTATTGAAACCCTTGTCGAGTCGCCCTCCGACTCTACACAGGGACGGAGCTAGAAAAAAATATGACCGGGTGCACAAATTTTTTTGAACCGTAATATAATAAAGTTAAAACGTGAATTAAAATGAAGATTTCGTTAAAACGATAAATAAATGAACATATTACCTTCTAATTAGTGATTCTACGATCCCCTTAGCAAAATAACACTTACGTGCACCCTCATTTTTAATATTAATAAGTTCTTCTATCTCTATAGCACACAAGTTAAAGCGCCATTAAAATAATCATCACCCATCCGATTTCGCAAAATCAGTTTTAATGAGCATCATTTAAAAAAAAAACATCTTTCAACCGTAGCAGTAGCAACAGGCAAGACTAAAGCCAACTTCAATTAAGCACTACTTTTCATATATATTGTAACTACGACAACAATAAAAATGCCCCATGACAACACAATTAGGGTGTTATTCATATTCCAGTATATTGTTGACTATCACTTAAACTTATTATCCCTATTTGTTTTAATAGAAATTGCATAGTTATTCACTTATTCTTATTGCCCTAAGCTCTTATTGATGATGATAGACTATACGGTACCAACAATTAGTCAAGATTTCATACAAAAATCAAAACTTTAAAACTTTAAAAGAAATAATAAACAAATGAAAGGTATATGTTACGACTTACGAACCTGTTTCATCTTTGTGTGTTGGTTAAATTTTGGATTTTGTAAATTGTTAGGATGATTAATAAACTTGTTCCATTAATAAACCTATTTCATCTTTGTGTTTTTGTGCTTGAATTTATTAAACTTGTTTTATCTTTGGGGGTTTACAAAATTTTATATTTAAAGTATACGAATTAAATAATACTAGAGATACATTTAATGCACCAGATGCATTTAAGATACATTTAGGTAAAATCGATAATTTTTTAAAAAATTAACACTATATCAAAAAAATCCATGGGGTGCACGTGCACCCGCGGGCACCCCTTGGCTCCGTCCCTGACTCTACATACATATGCGGCTCATGTTGCTAAATGGAACCACACTATCTAATGTTGTTAAATTTATAGGTTTTGAATTATAGGAAAAACTATTGACATGACATCACTTTTATCTATAAGTTGAGCCGTATGACTTTGGGGTGGGGGGCATTGATTCATATATATATACTTTTAATCTATGATGTCCGTTATTTCAACAAACATGATACAATAAGTAAATACTCCTTATATTTATTGACTTGAACCAATGGGCTTGTGGTCCACTGGGCATGTCTTATTCAGTTAAGTGTGCCTAGTGGAGAGTAGTACCGGTTTGGGTGACCAAACCGGGAAGTCCTCCCTTGTGGACCACTGCCCTGTCGGTACGATTTCAAAGTCTTTCAATGAAGGTTTCAACCCACAAGGGTTCGAATATGGAGAAGGCAGGGTTTACTTCAATTTAAGTGTCGTGCCTTCGGGCGGCTTAAGTTGAAGGTTTTCCCCCCATCGGGTTTCAAATTGGACTTGGATTTCCCCAATGAAAGTCAATTTTCAAAAAAAAAAAAAAAAAAAAAAATTATTGACTTGAAATCTGTTAAAATTACTGTATCAAATCATTGACATGTCAATTTTCAATTAAATGTTTCAAGTGTAAGAATTATCAAAAGAAATTATGGAAATAAATTGTCTATTAAATTCCTACCCTCCTCCTTTGACTATGATTGAGTACTACCAAGTAACAACCTATGTGCTATTTTCATACAACCTCTTGTTCAAACTAAGAGCAATGAGATAGTATTAGGTGTAGAGAGATGTCGAGTCGGTTTCTTGTGACAACCAAAATGTTTGGGAAAAACGAGCTTATTAACGACATCAACTCAATTATAACTAGGACCAAAGATATAAGTAGCTCACATTGTCTTGTTTACAAAGCGAGTATATATTCGTGTATAGAAATGAGATTTTATAACGGCAAACTCAATTATAAATGTATATATTCACGTTTGCAAATAGCCAAACAAAGTTTAGGACAAAGATGATATGCTCAATTTGTCAAAATCTAAAAGTAAGCAGCTATAGGGCAATCCTTTATTACAAATTAAAAAATCTTACGAGTAGAGATTGGCACATCTTAATGAATTACGTGTTCAGCAATCTAGGTAAAGTATTTCTATAGTATGAATATAGAAATACTTGTTTTGGCCCTAGGTTAAAATCTTGATATGTAAATACAAGGGTGACCAGCGGTAAGAATACCAGCCTTCTAAAGAAGAGGTCAAGGGTTCGAATTCAACGAGGAGAAAATTAATCCCCTTTGGCTACGGAGGTTCACCTGCACCGACTCCGGGCTATCCATAAAGGGTAGTCGTCGTGGGATTAATCGGCTCGCAATGTCGAGTCGGAAACCCATGATTACTAAAAAAATAATAATAAAATAAAATAAAAAATCTTGATATGTTAAAAGAGTACTTATATGTTTATTTCTAGTTGGCTTCCAAAATATGTTCTGTTTACTAACCTATGTGAAATCTAGATTAAAAAGATCTCCATTAAAACATGTTTTATTTTATAGTATAATAATTAAAAAAAAAATTAAAATAAAAAATAAGTTAAAAAGTTAAGAGTTCGTATAAGTATTCGGACATTCCACGGCACCTAGATTATTTTCAACCCTAAATAATGTGGAATATCAGAAAACATTATAACATTCTTAACACATTTGGTCCACATACACTATGGTATATTAGTAACCAAGAATTTCTATCTTGAGCAAATGTGGGATAGAACATTCTGATAAAAGGTTAGAAAAGACCTCCTTGCAAAAAATGGTAAGAAAGAGATAATGCAAGAGTTATTAAGAGTCGGTGAAAGAACAATTTGTTAATCGAAACTCCAAATTGAATTTTTGAAGCAAACAAATCTTACGTGTTTGGTGCAAGAAGCATTTACCGCTTGGACGATAACATGAAACTATACGTTATTGGCTTTTTGATCTAAATATGAAAGGTTGCAATTGTTTAAGCATTGTATTAAAAGAACCTATGCTGTTTTTTTTAAGAAGCAGGTGTTAACGTTTACTTATCTGAAATAGTTTACGTAGAAATCTATATATTGTTGGTTTTATAGACAAAATAATAATAGTCGTGTGTTAGGATCGAACTTGAGATCACGGGATTGCACACAATACGTATGAAGAGAAAATGTAATAATTATTTATAAGATGTTATAATTAATTATTAAACACAAAACAAATAATAATAATTAGTATTATTGATTAATGACTAATTATTTATTAAACGAAGATTAGGAAAGTAATTACTAGACAAAACATGGAAACAAGAGAAGGTTCCGGAATCCCCTAGGGGGTGCCATAGCCGATCGGCCCAAGGGGTAAACCCACCTCCATCGTGCCTTGAGCTCCAAGTTTTGTGTAGTATATAAGCAAACCCAAGATGTAGGTTTTCTCATAACTTGTACACACACATCTTGGTGTTTTCTTCTTTCTTTCTCTCCTTGGTCGATCCATCAAACGAACACCCCTAAGGGTTTCGATTTTCTTGTGTCAAAAAAAGGGTTTTGTGTTTATTACTTGCAAATACTTTTCTTGAATTAGTACGTGTGTACAAGAACGTGAATCAAACACACTATTGTTTGATTCTTGGATTGAATTACAAAAAGGTAAGGGGTAATTCATATAATCCTTATAAACCCTAATTAGGGTTCTTGGTTCCGGAAGATTGCATTGATTCTTGTTCGGGCTAGAATCACAAAGGTACGTTTACGATTTATATAATTGATTAATTAATTACATGTTATTCGATCTATTATAATTGCTTCCGCTCATGCTTACTTTGATGTACTTGGTTTATTAATATGAATGTCATGATATAATAATTCTGACAGTGGCATCTAGAGCCGTTATAATGTGTAATTAATTATCGAAACGCATAAAAAATTGGATCTTGATTCGTATAGTTACATGTTTTTAGGGTTTATGTGTTAGATCCCTAACCCTAATTTTTTTTGGGTCGATTTTGACCTAAAGGGTTTTTAGGGTTTATGGTTTTTAATTTTTTAATTTGATTAGAAACCCTAAGATGTCATGTAATTGTTATGCGTTTTAGTAAACGATCTTGGTGCAATGTGTTAATTGTTAAGCTAAATCCATGAAAAAGTGCATATTTGCATGGATTTTCATTGTGTTATAATTTAAATTGTTTAAATTGTTTATATAAATTAATGGTTAAGTTATATTAAAACATGTAAATTTTAATAGATGTCGAATTGGGGAAGACTCCAATATTAAGTAATCAATTATGTGCTATGTGGTATTTATTTAATTTTGGCTTACGCAATCGATTTATCGATGTATGTGGCTCTTTTTCCTAGAAAAAGAAAGCCCTAATTGAATTAATACGTAATACACCTAGATTTGATTATTAATAGGACTTTTGTTTTAATAAGATTTGCATGTGGCTACATGTTTTATACATATTTAATTGTTATGATTATGTATATGTGTTTATTTAGTTGTTTTATTTTTTATTGTGTATTACTTGTTTTGTTTATTTATTGTGTTAGACATGTTTATATAAACGAAAAAGGTAATTTTTTGAATAAAAAAATAATACGGACTAAATAATGGCGACATTGTTTTGGTTTTTAAGAGTTTAAAATTTCAAAGGATTGGTTGATTGATGTTTTTGTACGTAATGGTTAAATAGGCTCGACCGAAGTTTACACACTATAAGATGGGTATAAGGATGGCAACGCATTAAATTGTGGCCTTAGATAGACAACATTCTGTCTTAACGCTCGTTTGTATGTAAATTAGACTTACCGAACAATCATTACATGTACATTGTCATCTTAAGGGTGAATAATCCACAATTCCACAATGATTATCCGAAACACTAAGCTTTCGAGCTTATGCAAAAGTACGATATAGTGGACGATAATTGATGGTTATTCTTTAATTGGTGAACCCGATACCTCAATCAAAACTTTGTTATTTTACTCTTAGCTAATTGGTAATAAAAATGTTTTGTAAAACCAATGTTATGAAGTTGTATGCATGCTTCTTCATACATTATTTTGATCACATCAAAATATTAATACCCTTATAAAATTAAGTCGAATGCCATCTAATTAAGAACACTTGAAGTTGTAATATACGTCATGTGAGAACTTAGCGAGATTGCAATGGAGAGGTAAATTTCATAAATTCATTGCTAGCAGATCAACTGATGTGATGGATTTGTGAGTTTACAGTTTTTAAGTTAGACGACTTAAATTGAGTAGGAAGTGAGACTTGGACTCAAGGCATTAAGATGGGGACTAAACATGCTTACAATACAAATGTTTTGTGATTGTAAATCCCATAAATTTAGGAATTAGACAAATGTTATGCCAATTACTTGTACGAAAAGTTACCTCATATTATACTTTCATTACTAGCAGATCAACTGATGTGATGAAACTATGTTTATGGAGGATCCTAGTTTTCCAGATTATTCTATGGATATTATTTCCTTGGGTATTTTAATTTTCTTGAAAAATTGTATTATCAAAAATACTAATGTTTTGAACTTTCTTTATCTGTAAAAATGGCTCAAACTGATAACACCAACTTTCGTTCTGTGTTCAAAACTTATTTTGAACGAGAAAAATTGACTGGCTCGGAAAATTTCAATGATTGGTATCGTTCACTAAGGATTGTCCTGCGAGTGACTGGTCAACTTGAAATCTTGAAAACGCCTTGTCCTGAAGAACCTATAGGCGAGGCAGCTACTGAAGCTGCTAAGGCCAAATGGAATCTTGATTGTAAGGAACATATTGATGTGGCCGCAATGATGTTAGGGGCGATTTCCACACCTCTTCAAAGGCAGTTTGAGGAGTATTTCCCCATGAACATGATTGATAAACTCAAGAAACTCTATGAGAAACCATCAAATGTAGAGATTTACGATTTGATGGAGGCTCTACATGCTTGTAAGCAGGGTGATGGTGAACCTGTGAGTGCTCATGTGTTGAAGATGAAAAGTTTCATGGATCAACTACAAACACTTAAGAAACCCTATGACAATGATATGGCTGTGAACTTAATCAATAGGTCCCTTAACAAGGATTTTAATGGTTTTGTGAGGAACTTCAATATGCATTGCGTGGGGAAGACAGTAAGTGAATTGCACGCACTGCTCATTGATTATGAGAAAGGGTTGACACCAAAGGCTCCTACGCCCCAAGTTCTTGCTATACAAGGGGGTAGAATTAACAAGCCAAATGCGAACAAGAAGAAGGGTAAATGAAAGAAGAAGGCTGATAAGAATAAGCAGGTTATGGCTTATCAACCACCTCAACCTAAGAAGAACCCTCCTGTCAAGAATAATCCAAAGAAGGATCAAGGATGCCATTACTGCAAGGTGATGGGCCATTGGAAGAGGAATTGTCCTCTTTATCTCGATGACTTGCGAAACAATAAGGTTAAGAAGACTCGGCACATGGGCGCCAGCACTTCAGGTAACTTATTTGTCATTGAATTATTTAATTTATCTCGAATAATAAATTCCTGGGTATATGATACTGGATGTGGTATTAATATTTGTAATACACTGCAGGGGTTTAGAGAGGAAAGGAGACTAGCTTATGGGGAGCAATTTCTGCATGTGGGAAATGGAGCACAAGCAGCAGTTGAAGCCATAGGAATGTTTGATTTAGTTTTACCTTCGGGTTTAGTATTTTGTTTAAACAATTGTCATTATGCACCTTCTATAATTAGAGGTGTTGTTTCCTTTTCATGTTTATTGGATCTTGGTTTTTCTCATACTATTGATGGCAATAAAATTGCTATTTCTTTAAATGGTGTATTTTATTTTAATGCTGTTGCTGTAAATGGTGTGTTTGAAATTGATATGAATAATTGTGTGACTTCCAACAATAATAATAATTCAATGTACAGCATAAGTAAGAGAATGAAGTATGACTTGAATTCATCTTACCTTTGGCACTGTAGACTTGCCCATATAGGCAAGACTCGCATGCAAAAGCTGCAACGTGAAGGGCTTTTGAATAATATCAATGATGAGTCATTTGATAAATGCGAATCTTGTATTTCTGGGAAGATGACGAAGAAACCTTTTCATAATAATATGGAAAGAGCTTCAGATCTACTTGGTTTGATACACACGGATGTATGTGGACCACTTAGACATGTGTCAAGGAGAGGTGTTGTTTACTTCTTAACTTTTACAGATGATTTCAGCCGTTATGGTTATGTTTATTTACTTAAACATAAACATGAGGTGTTTGAAACATTTAAAGTTTTCAAAGCAGAAGTAGAATTGCAATTGGGAAAGAAGATTAAAGCTCTTCGTTCAGATCGAGGTGGTGAATACCTTAGTCAAGATTTTAAAGATTTCTTAACTGAGAATGGAATTGTCCAGAATCTCACATCTCCATATACTCCACAACAAAATGGTGTATCTGAGAGAAGGAATCGTACATTGTTGGACATGGTTCGATCAATGTATAATCTTACTAATCTTCCTTTGTCTTTTTGGGATTATGCTCTTGAATCAGCTGTTCGTATTTTGAATATGGTTCCCACCAAGAAGGTTGATAAGACACCATATGAGATATGGACTGGAAAAGCTCCAAACTTGTCTTATTTAAAGGTCAGGGGTTGTGAGGCGTATGTTAAACGTGACTCACATGATAAACTCCAACAAAGATCTGTCAAATGCATTTTTATAGGATACCCAAAGGAAACAATGGGTCACTACTTTTACTACCCACCTGAGAACAAAGTGTTTGTTGCAAGATATGGTGATTTTCTTGAAAGTGAATTTGTGGTTCAAGAAATCAGTGGGAGAGTATATGATTTAGAAGATGATCTAAATAATGCATTACCTTCAGAAAATACTAGCACACTTCCTATAGAACCGGAAAGTCTGGGTCCTCCACCGGAAGTTGAAGCAATTCCCATTCGCAGATCTTCAAGATCTGTGAAAGCTCCTGACCGTCTATGTCTTAATGTAGAGGTTGATGAGCATACACTAGGGGATTTTAATGAACCTACTAGTTATAGAGCTGCCATTAATAGCCCTCAAAAAGCTAAATGGAAATCTGCTATGGATGGGGAAATACAATCCATGCATGACAATGAAGTCTGGGAAGAAGTTGACTTACCTCCTGGTGCCAAGGTAGTTGGGAGTAAGTGGCTTTACAAAATCAAGACTGACATGGATGGATATGCACACATTTATAAGGCTCGTCTAGTTGCTAAAGGTTTTAGTCAAACTTGAGTAATTTGAGTAATTCTATAACTTGAGTAATTTTTGCTATAACTTGAGTAATTTTTGCTATAACTTGAGTAATTTTTACAAAATCAAGACTGACATGGATGGATATGCACACATTCTATAACTTCGAGATTACAAATACTAGTTATTAATTCTATAACTTGAGTAATTTTTGCTGTATACATTGCAGTTTTTGATCAACCGTAAACCGAAAGTCATGTGCGCTATTACCAGTGAATGTCATTTTGTATTGGTTAAAAGTAAATAAAAGGAACACATAGATTGTGATTTCTTATTTGTTTTCTTTGGTTGTAAGTTCTATTTGTGTAGGTATGTTCTGTGAGAACCCCAAATAATGAGTGCAAGAATAAGATATGACCCAAAAACTTCTATACATAAAATTAGTTGCTGCTAAACTTGAGTTTGATGTTCCATGTAACAAATCTTTCTTTCATGAAATGTTAAGAACTTTTGAATTATTTCCTTTTTACCATTTTTTTAATGAAGATATTTTCTAACCTTTTATCCTAACACTCTATCCCACATCGGCTCAAGAAAGAAGTTGTTGGTTACTTATATACCATAAGTGTATGTGTGTTAAATGTGTTTAGAATAGCATTATGTTTTCGGATATTCCAAGTTTGTCAGGTTGAAAAAACTTTGCAATCTATAGGAATATCTGAAAGCTCATATGAACTCTTGACTTTTTTCTTTTAAATCGGTACCCTTTCTTTTAATTTGGTACTCTAAAACAAACTGTGAAGTGCAATCATTATGAGAATTTCGAAAAGACCAATTATTTTAAAAGTCTCATTTCTTAATTGGAACCAGCTAGGTACACGTTGACCAAGGATCTTAAAGGTATTAACCATAACTTTCTACAAATTTGGCATATCTTCTCAGCTATACGTCAGAGGAGCTACACTTTGATGACTTGAAGAAGAGTAGTTAACAAATTTAAAGTAAGTAAGCCATTGAAATTTAGAGGTATCTTGTCTTATAATGATATTCATTACAAGATGTTGGGTCGTCGTTCACGCAATTTAAGCCACTATATGTCCTAAGAACATTTATGGTTCCGTTCAAATGATTCTAGATATTACTAACATTTTAGACAAATCTATGACTATGGTTCCACATTTTGGCAATCGATTCGCTCAAATAAAGTTCTTTGTTGAGTTGGCGGGTTGAATCCTTTTTATTTATATGTCAAATAAAAAGCATATAAGCAAAGAGAAAATAAGAAACAAGATATGTACAACACGAGGGCGGCTTGTTTTTCCTATCTAGTTTTTGATTAATTATTTGTTAATCATGTTGCTTAATTTTATCACGTTAGCAAAATTGAGTGACCTCCGATAAAAAAGAATAAAGAACGATAACCAAGAAAAGTGAAAAAGACAAATTCACATTAGTTATCCAGATATGAGTTTCTTCCCACTATTATGGTTTGCTTGCAAACCTTTTAAGCATGAAGAACACCTGTAAACGTAATACTACGTAGTAATCTAGTCACAAGAAACTCACATACACTACGGTATACTAGTAAGCAACAACTTCTTTCTTCAACCTATGTGGGATATAACCGTATGTTACGCGTTGACGGGTACCTATCACACAGTCTAACTGTCTAAGTATATAAATCACAATGTGAAAACCATTACCAAGGTCATCTTATAAATTAGTGGAAAGGTCATCTTATAAGTTAGATAATATGTCTATATAGTTTGCATGTTGCATTTTTTTTTTTTTTTTTGAAACGGCGAAAAATTATATTAAAAATCTTCGAAATACAAAATAACCATTGGCCGCAAAAACGCCAATTAAACTGAAAGGATAGAAACTATCTCATTATAACACAAATACATGAGATAAACACCTATCCTAATGAAAAAGAAACTTGTTGTAATCGTTACAACAAACCTGGAAACTAGAGCGGAATAAACCTGATCGTGAAGTCGAACGCACCACAGCAGTCGATACAGAAAAGTAAATAACACACAAGATGGTTTAACCGATCGTTGTATTAAACCTTGAAAGAATGAATCGTACATAAACCCTCACCCCCTCATCTCTATTTATAGAGAATGAGAGGGTAAGAAACCGACTTGTTCATGGACTTGAAGTCGGTGATAAAAACAGGAAATAAGGAAACGTTGTGCAGCTTGGGACTCAAGCTAACACCAACTGACCCATGCTATTTGACTAATGACACATAACCCCTTGGACTTTGACTTAAGCTAATATAAAGACTAAATACATAACAATTTCCACCTTAGGCTTCATATTAGCCTATACCGACCTTCAACAACTCCAAGCAATGTTGTAACTTCCGTCCAGGTACCACCTTCGTCAAGGCATCCGCAGCATTGTGTTCAGTACCCACCTTTAGAACTTCAACCGTCTTTGCTTCCAAGACCTCTCTGATAAAGTGGTAACGCACATTGATGTGCTTAGTCCTTTCATGAAAAACATGATTCCGCGATAAATGAATCGCGCCCTGATTATCACAATTAACTGCCACAGTGTTAAGCTCCACGCCCAACTCTTCTAAGAGTCCCCTTAGCCAAATAGCTTCCTTCATAGCCTCTGTAAGGGCCATATACTCCGCCTTTGTAGTTGAAAGAGCCACCACGTGTTGTAGCGTTGCCTTCCAGCTTACAACACATCCCTGTACTAAAAACGCGTAACCCGTGATTGACCTACCTTTATCCGGATCCTTGGCGTAGTCTGAATCAACAAAACCTGTTACGTCCACATGGTTGCTACGATCTGTCCCATACACCAAACCCACATTTGCAGTACCCCGCAAATATTTCAAAATCCACTTCACTGCTTCCCAATGCTTTTTACCTGGATTCGCCAAATATCTGCTAACAACACTTACCGCATACGCTATGTCTGGCCTCGTGCACACCATCAAGTACATTAAGCTCCCAACCGTATTTGCATATGGCACCCTACTCATCCTTTCAACATCACAATCCCTAACCGGACAATCCTTCAACGACAGCTTGAAGTGCCCACCCAATGGCATCTTAACCGATTTCCCATTGTCTATTCTATAATTATTTAAAATCTTAGAAACGTACCCGGATTGTGACACCCTCAGAATCTTGCGACTCCGATCCCTGATGATCTCCATACCAAGAATCTTCTTTGCTTCCCCGAGCTCTTTCATGTCAAACTCCTTTTTAAGCAAAGACTTGATAGACCCAATCTCAGCCTTGCTTTTACAAGCAATCAGCATATCATCTACATATAACAGTAGATAGATATACTCACCTGGTACATAACTCCTGTAATATACGCAACTGTCATAACTGCTACGCTTGAACCCGTTGCTCAGCATGTACTCATCAAACCTCTTATACCATTGCCTAGGTGACTGCTTCAAACCATAAAGGGATTTCTTTAACAAACATACCTTGTTACCTTGTTCATAACCCGGTGGCTGCTTCATGTAGATCACTTCTTCAAGATTCCCATGTAAAAATGCCGTCTTTACATCAAGCTGCTCTAGCTCATAATCTCTACAAGCAGTCAATGCAAGTATAACCCGAATAGATGTGTGTCGAACTACCGGCGAAAATACTTCATTATAGTCAATACCTGCCCTTTGTGTGAATCCACGAGCCACCACCCTCGCCTTGTACCTAGGCTTTTGAACACCTTCAATCCCTTCCTTTATCTTGAACAGCCATTTGCAGCTCACCAGCTTTTGCCCAGCTGGATGATCCACTAACTCATAGGTCTCATTCTTGTTCAGAGAATCCACCTCTTCATCCATAGCAGCTTTCCACTTAAATCTATCTTTACAAGTAACTGCCTCCTGGTATGTCAATGGTTCATGAGTATCTTCTTCCTCTGCTGCAGCAAACGCGTAAGCAGCCATATTACTTTCATCTCGAAACCTCAAAGGTTTCATTCTTGTCCTTGGCTCTCTATCCCGAACCAACTGATAATCTGTGAGATCCGGTGTTTGATCATGATCCTGATCCCCTGCATCTTCATCAACGCCATCTTCCTGACCATCAATCAGATCTTCCTCAAGCGAATGATTATTTAACCTCTGCAGTTCCACCTCAACCTGTAATTCCTCAACAGACTTATCAGTACCTGCACCAGAATCCTTCAACGTGTCTTTGTACATGACACTTTCATTGAAGACCACGTTCCTGCTAGTGACTATTTTAGGTGATTCATCATCAAGCCTATATAGTCTGTACCCCTTCACACCTTCAGGATACCCCAAAAGAACGCATTTTACCGCTCTCGGCTCGAGCTTACCTTGTTTAACGTGTGAATATGCGACACAGCCGAAAATCCTCAACATCCCATAATCACTTGGATGTCCCGACCACATCTCCATAGGTGTCTTTTTCTCAATCGCTGTCGATGGTGACCTATTTATAAGATATGCAGCCGTACATGTCGCTTCCGCCCAGAAGGTCTTGGGCAATCCAGACTGAATTAATAAGCAGCGTACCTTATCCATGAGAGTTCTATTCATCCGTTCTGCTAATCCATTCTGCTGCGGCGTCCCGGCAACTGTCAAATGTCTAGCAATCCCACTCTCACTACATAGCTGCTCAAACTCCCGATTACAGAACTCAATACCATTATCTGTCCTCAGCTTCTTAACCATCCTCCCAATCTGATTTTCTACCAACTGCTTTCACTCTTTGAACTTTCCAAATGCTTCGTGTTTGAACCTGAGAATATAAACCCATACCCTCCTGGAATAATCAACAATAGATAAGAAGTACCTCTTACCTCCCAATGATTCCACCTGAGACGGACCCCATAAATCTGAATGAACATAGTCTATCACTCCCTGAGTAGTGTGCCTTCCTACACCGAAACTGACTCGATGTGACTTTCCCAGAACACAATTCTCACAAAAATCGAGCTTACCTAGACTTTTCTTGCCAAACAGCTCCTGCTTTTCCAGCACCTGCAGTCCCGCCTCACTGATATGTCCCAGTCTTTTGTGCCAAACTTGCGCAAGACTCTCTTTTTTTTCAACACTAGCATTAAGCTCACCTGCCACTGCATGGCCATCCAAAGAGTATACGCAATTATCCCTTCGTGTTCCAGATAAAATAACCCTAGAACCATTAATCACCTTGATTTTGCCCGACTGCAATTTTACGGTATATCCCTCTTTTTCAAGAGTTCCCAGCGATATCAAGTTTCTTTTCAATTCAGGAATATACCTGACATTGTTTAATACAAAACTTGACCCATCTTTTAGTTGTAACCTGACCTTGCCAACACCTCTGATCTTGCACTCCCTGTTGTCACCCAACAGTACCCTGCCCCCATCGCATTCCAGAAAATCAAAAAATATGTCTGACCTGGGTGTCATGTGGTATGAACCTCCTGAATCCATAGTCCAATCCAATAAGGCTTCTGCACTCATAACCATCATCACCTCAGAACCGTCATAAATCGAACCACTAGAGCTTGGCTGATCTTCTTTCTTGACGAAACCATTTGACTTCTTGCGATTATTCTTCGGACAGTTTCTCTTCAAGTGCTCCTTAGACTGGCAAATATAGCACTTGAGTCTTCCACCTCGAGACTTGGATCTTGACTTTCCCCTAAACTGATGCGAATTCCTACGATGAGTTCTTCCTCTCACGTATAACCCTTCACCATCATCCCCCTTAGCCTTAGATCTTTCTTTGATTTCCTTTGAATTCAGTGTGGCCATCACATCCTCCAAAGTCAAAGCTTCCCATCCATATATCCACAAAGTGTTCGTATGATGCTGGTAAAGAAGTGAGTAATAATAAAGCAAGATCTTCATCCTCGAATTTTACCTCAATATTTGCTAAATCAAGAACGATTTTGTTGAACTCATCTATATGCTCGGAAATCGTACGTCCAGCCGGCATGTAGAAAGTATACAACTTCTTCTTTAGGTACAACTTATTGGCCAAGGACTTTGTCATGTATAAAGTCTCAAGCTTGGACCAAACCCCCGCTGCAGTCGTCTCCCCGGTAACCTCTCTCAGAACCTTGTTACCTAAACACAAAATCATGGCACTTTGAGCTTTCTTGTTTAGCTCAGCTTTCGCTGTAGCATCCATATTTTCGGGTAAAACCTCCAGAGCTGCTTCACATCCATGTTGAATTAATAAAGCACGCATCTTGACTCTCCATAACCCGAAATCACCAGTTTCATCGAATTTCTCGATCTCAAACTTGGCTCCCGTCATTCTTTAATCCCTTTATTAATTTGTTAAACCTTGTGAAAAAACCCCACAATCACAAACTAATAAAGTCCCTTGTGCAATAATAATACCCTTCTTTCAATTTATTTATTCCTTATTGAAAAATAATAATAATATATTAACCTTATTATTATTACTCAATAATAATATAATAGCCTTGAATAGACTTCCCCACCAAAGAGTATCAAATATGATTTTTAAACAACTAAAAACCAAAAAACCTGGTGTTTGTCATCTTCGTCTATAACCAGAAAAAAGAAAACCGACCACCAGAAAATTAACAGATCTCTAGTAAACTGAAACCAGCTAAACCTTAAGCCTTCTACACCTTGTCGCGAACCCGGACAATCGAAGAACCCAAGAACCCTTAACTGTCGACTAACCTGCGGCAACCTTGTCGTTCAAGAACCTGAACAACAAGAACCTTTTTGTACTCGATAACTGTTAGCCCAAACAGAAACTATATTCTACTCCTTCCAGAAAACGAAAACCAAAAAGAACCCCTTCACAAGATCGATCCTAGTATACCAGAAAAACCCGCGAACCCGAGCTCTCGATACCACTTGTTGTAATCGTTACAACAAACCTGGAAACTAGAGCGGAATAAACCTGATCGTGAAGTCGAACGCACCACAGCAGTCGATACAGAAAAGTAAATAACACACAAGATGGTTTAACCGATCATTGTATTAAACCTTGAAAGAATGAATCGTACATAAACCCTCACCCCCTCATCTCTATTTATAGAGAATGAGAGGGTAAGAAACCGACTTGTTCATGGACTTGAAGTCGGTGATAAAAACAGGAAACAAGGAAACGTTGTGCAGCTTGGGACTCAAGCTAACACCAACTGACCCATACTATTTGACTAATGACACATAACCCCTTGGACTTTGACTTAAGCTAATATAAAGACTAAATACATAACAAAACTAGACCGGAGAAAAAAATAAATGACTACAACAAAATTAAAGGCTACCAATGAGCTCGATCAATAAAACTTTTGACCAATCCTTAAGAAGATCTTGAAAAGAACCCAACATCCAACTTCCGACTAACTTCAACCTTAAACTTCAACACAAAAAACCTTCGAGCAAAGCTAGATGAAGACCCACCGACCAACTAAAAACTAAACATATACTTCTAGATAATACCAAAACTAACAAACCAAAACTAACGAAACAAACTTAGAAAGACGACATAAGAAAATCGACGAAGAGAACCTAAATCTTTAACTCCAAAACTAAACAAAACATGAACCTCCATCGAGATCGAGAAGAAATAAAATCCATATACTTATACTACCTTATACTAAAGAGATTAGGTGCTTCAAGCGAGGCTATCCGCTGATTTCCGTCTCTGATTCAGATTCTTCATAAATTCCCAAGTCGGAGAAAAACAGATTTTTCCTAGTTACCGGAGATAAACAAGTCTCATATGAATCTATTGGGTTTCGTTGAGGAGTTTTGTGAAGAACGTTGCATTTTAATAAGATACATTTTTACTTATCTTATAAGAAAGACCAAAACATGTTTCGAAGTACCAAATTAATAGAAAAAGCTAAGAGGTCATATATGATTCCTGATACTTCACAGAATTTACTAGATTTTTGTAACCTAACAAATTGTGTGAAATATATAACACTATACTCAACACATTTAACATACATACACTTATGATATATAAGTAACCAACAACTTCTATCTTAAGCCTATGCGGGATAGAGTGTTAGGATAAAATTTTACAAAATGTCTTCATATATAAAGAGTAATTTAAGAGTTGTTAACATTTGGTGAAAGAAAGATTTGTTTCATTGAACATTAAACTGAAGTTTAGAAGCAACTAATTTTATGTACATGAAAGATTACAAATTTTCATATATCGTATTAAAAGAACCTGTGATTTTTCCTAGCATTTACTTATTTAAAATCAACTTAAGCTTTGGGTCATAACTTATTTTTGCACTCATGATTCAGGGTTCGTACAAGACACACCTACATAGCAAAACTTACAAGCAAAGAACATGAGATGTTGACTGCTTAAACGTCTTCCGATTCTTGAATTTCTTCCGGATCTGCATTTGTTGTCCTTGGTTAAATTAACAGCATCTCTATCTGCAAGTTGAGTCACTACGGCCTGTAAATTTGCCACCTTTAAAAACAAAGATAAAACCGATAAAAAAAACTGTTTAAACCATTAAGCATCAGTAATACGAAAACATATACGAAGCTAAACACAAAATTTACCAATAAAAGAAGCTAAACACCAACCACATAATATAATTTGCTTGTGATGGCTACACATGCCAAGATGCCAGGCCTTCAAACCTCATGATAGGCGTGCTAGCGCAATCGCACGTGTGTTATTTTCCATACTATACAACCAGATTTATACTTCATTACCACCCTTAAACAAAAATTATATCCTGTTATTTGCAGGCAGAAAACTTGTTTGTAGCCATAGAGGAGGACAACCAAGGAAATCTGATTCTTTTGAACCAAAGATTGCTTCTCCATCGGACATATTATAAACTTCCACATCTCCACCACCTCCATCTGGTAGATCACGGTAAGGTTCATAAAGATCATCCATGAAGTAAATACAATCAGCATCAACTAATGACGATGAATTGAATCCTAGAAAGACCGCTTTGTTTAGCGATTAACGGTTTAAGAGAGATTTATATTTGAAAAAAAGAAGGATAAAAATTGGTTTGTTAAAATGTTGTGTTTAATCTCATCTATTTGATCAAATGGTAATTGAGAGTGGAGATTGGTCTCTTGATATATTAATAAAGTTTTGTATGTAAATGATTTTAAATCAAGAATAAGAGTGATAACCAATTCAAAATAATAAAAAAGATTAAGAATTCATATTAATTCTCTTGTTTCGGTTTTTATCATGCTTGCAAACTTTATAAGCATGAAAGAAAATGTTCAACAAGAAAACATAATACTATTTTAATAACAGGTAACTTACATACACCATGATATATTAGTAACCAACAACTTCTTTCTTCAACCAATGTGCGATAGAATGTTCGGAAAGAAGGTTCGCATAGATGCATAGTTCTCTATATTATATGTTCGATAGAAAAATTATTAAAGCCATCTATAACCATAGTATTCAAATCATTATTTTCTCCATATTTAAAGAATGGAGAACTATTCTCTAAATCCGGAGAAAATTTTGAAGGATTTCTCAAAATACTCCATCTTTAGAGGATCACTATCCATCTTTCAAAAAATTATTAATACTTTTTAGTATCTTTTGATTTCTTATTGGACCCTTGATAATTTTCAATTAATTCAATATCAATATGTTTAAAGTTGAAGTTTGGAGGATGTGGTAAGAGATAAACTGTTTTTGGAGGATGTATGTAAATAAAAAGAATGATTAATTTCCTATTTTCATGATTAGTTTCATATACCTAAAATGCAAATATCAAATGCATAATGTATAATGTTTTTAATGCATGTTTAAATATATATGAAATTTTCAACAAAAAAGATGAGAGATATGAAATTGCCCCATAAAAAAATGTTATTTCATGTTTCAAAATTCAAATTTAATGATTTATGAAGGAAACGATTGGAGATGGCCATAGATGAAAGACAGTTGCGACTCCAAATTGAAGTTCAGAAACAACTAGTTTATGGGATTACAGCAGGATACATGAACGTAAGAGTTTGGATAGCATGAAATTATATGATGTTATTACTCTAATAATTAAATAAGTTGCTTAATTCGTTTCATTATTATATATTCTGATCCACAAACAACACAAGCAAGTCAAAACGTACAACGAACACGTTGGAGCAGTATTTTCATTGAAAAATGATTGGGAGACCTAACATATGTGCCTAAACTTAAGCCTAAACATATGTGGCATAATCGTTTGTGAAAAAAGTGGGTCCCATATTTGCAACCATCAAAATGATGTCACACAGGTTTAGTCACATCTTTAGACACAACTGTAGGCCTCCTAATCGTCTTTTAACCCATGGGGCGATGCTCGCAAGTGCGACGACATACCGGCTCATTTCACGACTCTTATTCATACTACATACATCTTGAATATTAGGTTCTTTAAAATGAACTGAATTTCAAAGTAAGTAATTTCCTCCAATTGTTGTCTTGTACAATCCATTTGACTCCACAATTTTATCCCAAACTTCTCCTTTGTCCTTCAAAAAATCCGAAAAATCAAGCTTCCTGTGCTCATCAAATGGCACAAACTCAACATCAAACACATCACAGAGAACATTCCATAACATTTTCCATGCAAACACTTCACCATTTGTGCAGTTAAATGCTTGATTATTTGCCTTTTTTGTGACTAAAGCCCATATATGTAGAATATTGTTGCCATAAAGTAACATATATGTAGTTTATGGAATGTATGCTACCTGCCCAATTACATCTACTACTTCAAACTTCCACATTTCGGAGTTTTGGTTGTCGCTCTCCTGTATATATAGTTTTATACATGAATCGTTGTAAGTGAAAAGGGTATTATTTCATTGGTTTAGATTATATTCTTACTGTGTTCATGATGTATTTTAGATATCAGTCAAATTAGTAAGATAAACAAAAATAAATAGATAGGAGTGACTAAATGTACAAATAGTTGATTAACAATGAGTTTTCTACTATACTCATCAAGTGTTAGAACGTTTGAGTTTAATAAAAACGAAATTTATTAAACTGAACTCTATGAAAGTCTCGTGACACCGCGAGACCACCAGACCCTGATTCTGCCGCTGCACGAAAATACACATGGTACTAGATGAAAAGAAAGATAGTTCAAAGATAAAAATATGTTGAGTTAGTACTAGAAACATTCACGGTTATCCTTTTAGCATTCTAATTAACCTGTATGAAATTAAAGATAAAAGTAGTTTCCATCAAAACATGTTTTACAGTAAAAAAAAGATTTGAAAAATTGTTAAGAGTTCATATGCGTTTTCAGTTGTGCTCAACAAACGTCAAGTTCAGTTTTCTTAACGTGCCATCTGATAAGCGCTCTGAAAAAGCATATTATTCTAAACACATGACACCTGCATACTTTTTGGTATATTAGTCACAAACAATTTCTTTCTCCCACCTATGTGGGATAAAATAAAAAATAGAATGTTAGAAAAGGTCTCCATTAAACAAAAAATGGTAAATTATAACAGCATAAAAAAGATTTTAAGTATATGGAAAGAACAGATAACGTAAGAGTTGGTGAAAGAAAGATATGTTACTTGGAACTACAAATTGAAGTTTATGCGCTAACGAAACATGAAGGTAACAACATAAAAAGTTTGTGTTATTGATTTATAAAATGAATATGTAAGATTGCAGATGTTAAGTTTTAAGCATTGTCCTTTGTGCTTATAGTAAAATCACATTAGGACGAAAATATATATGACACTAGCTAGATGATAATAAGATATTCTCCTCGTAATGAACTTTCATATAGATGGTTTTGATATGTGTATGAATTATCCAATGAGACATATATTGCTTGTTGAGTTAAATTGTACTGGATTTATTAGCTTAGATATAAGCTTGAATTTAATGTAAATTTCATTTGTCAATTACAAAACTATGCTAATTTATATTTAAGTTTTAAAGTATGAAAACATGGTTTGACCTTATTTGCCTTTTTTTTTTCCCCTTCTTCTCTTCCTCTCCCTCCCTTTAGTTTGATTAAATTAGTGGTAAATCACATAACCCAATTTCGCAACAAACTTATTGATTCTCAAATTCTTATTCTTTATCAACGGGATTTCAAAGTACTCTTTCCTTTTACATCTTGTGAACTTAATGACTCCAATTACGCTAAAACATGTTTTATAGAGAGTATAACGGAAGATAATAGGAAAAAAATTGAGAATCATATTAACTTTCACTCCCGTAAACCACCTTACCAACTACTTTAGATAGTAAGAAAATCACCGGAATGAAAACATAATACTATTCAGAACACAAGTGGCTCACGTATGCTATGGTATATTAGTAACAAAGAATTTCTTTCTTCAACCAATTTGGGATACATTGTTACGATAGAAGGTTAAAAAGAAAGAGATAATGCAAGAGTTACTAGGAGTTTGTGAATAAAGATATGTTGCCTTGAACTTCAAATTGAAGTTTACGTGTTTCGAACACGAGACATAAAGGTAACAACTTTAATAACATGCAAGTATATGTTATAGTTGCTCTAAAAATGAAAGGTTGGTCAATGTTTATCGTAAGACTTGCGATTTAAAAGATTAACGTTTACTTATCTAAAATCATTCGTAAAGATTAACTTTATATCGTTGATTGAATTATGTTTTGGGGTCATGAACGTTAAATATTTAAGTATGACTGTATCGTGCTACTTGTTTTGGCCTAGGGTTGTTTTGAAAACTTATTATGCCGATCACTAAGCATTTTTTAAAGAATTGTTATATCCTCTTAAAACATCTTACTACTCATCATCCAACTCACACAATCATAATACATGTGTCATGCATTAATTTTATCTCTTAATTTAGTTCATTGATCTTTACATTTGTCATAATCGTGCAAGTAGACACAAATAATAAGAAGAAACATCATTTCCCTTTATTATTAATGCTCAATGCGTGAATTATGAATATACATATATTTAGGCTTGCAAGTTACAAGCAGCTAGGCAAGGACACATGCTTATGTCAAAAACTTAAAATATGTTGCTAGGCGATCAATCCTTTATATTGTTTTGATATGTGTTGTTGTTCTTATCAATCTTACAATTAGCATACACACACTGTCGACATATATTTTCTTTGGTATTTCTATATATAACACATTCCCAATTCACCCAAAAATAGGTTGTGCATTAACCAATATACAAAGTAATTGTTACCGTCTTCTAAGAAATTTTAAGAACAAATTAACTCATGTATGAGCATAAAGAAACACGTTTTGATAGAAATTAAGTATCTAATTTTACGATAATTGTGATGAACTACAAGTTCTCTCGTATTATTGGATCTTTATTAGAGCTAAAGGATCGAGACTTGCACAATACATGCACTTAAGTGGCCTATTCAAATTTCTACTAATCTTCTATAATCGGATAAGAAGAATCGCGAACAAACAAGAGTAAATGATTAAAACCGTGTTTAACTAGAACTGAGTATGGTTCTTAATGTTACAGGTAATTCAAATATCAGTTTTCAGGCAGTGTTCATGTGACATACTGACAAATATCATTGGTTGCAACGGTGGCGATTCGAGATGTTACTGGTGATAGAACTATGCAAAGTTAACTACCTACTCAGCTACTTGTGCCACGTATATTCGTACACAACAGTTGTTTATTTTCATCTTTTGTTCTAAAAAAATTAATCGAGAATCGTACTAACTTACAAACCTATTATCACCTTACTAACTACTTTAGCAAGTAAAAAGATAACAATATTGAAAGCATAATACTATTCACAACACAAGTTTCTATGGTATGCTATGGTATATCAGTAATAAACAATTTATTTCTTCACCCAATGTGGGATAAAATGTTAGCTAAAGAAAGAGACAATGCAAGGGTTACAAAAGGGGTTGAAAGAAACATAACTTGGAATTCCAGATTGATTTTTAGAAGCAAACTAGTTTATGTGTTTGGATCACAAATCATATACATTTTGGACGATAACGTGAAAGTATATGTTGAGATTGCTTTAAAAATGAAAGATTGCAAATGTTTAAGCATTGATATAAAACAACTTGTGATTTTTACTTATTTAAAATCATTCGTGAAGAAATCGTATACATTGCTCATGGTTGTGTAGCAAACTCATTATGCCGATCACTAAATGCTCAATGGTTAGTTTACTGGATTGTTAAATTCCAAATTAATGCATATTACGAAGAAACGTCTCCGGAAAGGCACACACACTAAACATCCGAGAAGTTAAAAAATAAAAAATTAAAAAGGAAATATCATCAATATATAGCGATCCATCCCAAATAAAACTTCTGTGGTTATGAAATAAAGCCTACGACATCACATTTTAAACCAGCACCAACCATTCTCACCTTCATATTTTGGTTCAAGTGTAATACTCTAACTAGAGGTGCCGTTTTTGCGTGTATAGTGTCGACAGACGTTTAGCTTAAGGGGCACGTTTTCAGGGAAGAGGATCACGATCGACCGGTGGCCATAGTGATGTGACGTTAACTTGAGAATCACCAACATTAAGTAAGATAACGGAACCATAATTAAAAACTACCATATAGCTGATGTCACTCTCACTTATAGCACCCAAACCCTGAAAACTGAAAAGATTAAGCATGTGTATTATCTTACGTGTTAAGCTACTTCTAGCTTACAAATAATCATAATCAAATCAACCAAATTTTCTTGAATGAGCAAAAGAGACTTACAATAATCGTCCGAGCTTGGTGTTGCCAAATCTCAATACAACGTCCGGGGGTTCAACTACGTAACGGTAAGTTACGCAATTGCGTCTGTACTTTTTGCCTAGACTTTTCACATCCACGCTGACACCAAATAACCACACAGTGAAAATTCAAATTGATCAAATTCGAAACACTAAAACATATCAATGAAAAACATTTCAGATTCGAACTTGTATTATAGCTATATAATTGAGTATAGTCAATCATCTCCGTAACCTCTGCCACAACATCCATCTCCTTCCACTCCACCACCGACGATGTCGAAAAACATTTTCCTTGTAACGAGTTCAACCTTGGCGCGTGTAACTTACGTGCCGCACTAGCAATTCGGATTGAAGATCGTGTGAACATGGTGGTGACAGTGTGATGGTTGAAGACGCGGTGCCACATTTTGATACAGATAAAGGGTTTCATGGTTGTGATGTGTTGTTAGGTTATTTTTGGGTTTTATATTCATTTTGAAGACTTTGCTAAACACAATCTTTTAGAATCTGCTACCTTTTGCATGAAAACTACGTTATATTCCACCAAAATTTAGTTTCCTAATTTTCCTATCAAAGGTTATTAGTTTGTTTTATTTTGTCACCATGATATGATGCATTGATGCGTCTTTTACAAAAACACTAGTTGGGTGCTCGCGGATATATAGCGGCGGGAATAAATATATTTATACTCACGTATATATAGCGGAAGGAAATGTTGTCAAGAATGAGGCTTCTCCATGTATATTCTAGACTTGATGTATTTGTGAACTCTAGCTTTTACTACTTTTCTAAGCTTCTTAAGGCTGGTTCTCTTGAATGCTTTGCGTAAAGTTGATTATTGATTGAAATGATATATGTTAACCAATTTACCAAAATAAAAAGAACAAGTCAAGAGAGCCATATATTTGGACTAGTTTAGCTGCTTGTGACTGTTTTAGACGGTATCAAGTATGCTCTTTGTAAGTTGCTTATTGTTTGAAATAAAATATTTTTTTTGGCTATCTTTCAGAAGTAATCGTAATATCATCTAATGACGAAGATCTTTTGAGTGATGAAGAAATTTTCTTAATGGGTGATGTTAGTTTCTTAGACACTGATACAGGATTGTTATGTTTATTTGTGTTGTGTTTGTTTATTAGAATGTTTGTTAGAAGCAATGGATGTACGATATTGGGGTTTGACTGTTAGTCTTCATATTATAAAAGATTTTTATGTTACATGTACCTGTGATTTTTTCTAAGAACAAGGGGCTAGCTTTTATTTATCTAAAGTCACTCGCGAAGAAATTTTATACATCGTTGAATAAATTACGTTTATGGGTAATGGAGGTTAAAAGTATTTATATGACCCACATACACTATGGTACATTAGTAGCCAACAAGTTTTCCAATTTCAAAAATGTTTTAAGGAGTAAGTTGTTTAATTCATTTTATTTGCTATGTATAATGTTCGATCAAAACAAAATCGAGTAATATTATTGTTATCACAGAAAAAAAAAAGTTTAAAGTTCGTACAAAGTTTTCATGTTAACGACATTATTGATTCGTACAAATTAAATTTGTAACAATTCAAGAATGTAATCAACATGAAAACATTATACTATTTCAAGCACATATAACCCACATAGATTATGGTACATAAGTAACTAACAAGTTCTTTCTTCTATCAATGTGGGATAGAATGTCAATAAAAGATTTGAAAAAGTCATTATGTTATATACTCTGTAAAAGATTTTTATGTAAATGGAAAGAAAGAGATATATAATGCAAGAGTTATCAACAGTTGGTCAAAGAACTATTTGTTACGTGGAACTCCGAATTGAATTTTACAAGCAACTAAATGTTGTTCTTGCAATTGTTTTCTAAGGACAAATGGGTTAGCTTTTACTTATCCAAAATCATTCACGAGAAATCTAAAATATCACTGTATGAATTAAGTCTTTTGGTCACAAAGTTAAAGTATTTTTGCATTATGATACATGTTATATATGGCCATGGGTTGTTTAGCAAACTTATTATGCCGATCACTACACATTTTTGAATGCTATATGTGTATATTGTGGAATTTACAAATTTAGGTTCTCAAGTAGCTAAGCAAAGTTTTCAGCAAATATGCTTATCTAATGAGGATTTATGTCAAAGTCGAAAGTAAGAAGCTAGGCAATCCTTTGTTATATATATACAGTGTTGACAACTTAAGTCATACAATTTGTTATTGTTCTAAAATGATGAATGGATATTCGGCTGAATGATGCCCGTTTGGTTTATTTTGGCCCTAGGTTAAAATCTTATTATGTTAAAAGAGTATTTATGTTACAATCTCATTATAAGTAGCTAGGCAATCCTTTATACGAGTTTTATTCATAGGGCGTTGGTTGAAAATATTTGTAAGCATGTAACAAGAAACAAGTAAGAGATAATTGGGCCTGAATATAGAGAACATGCATCACTTCAGCCCAAATCTACCGGGCTTTTGTCTACTTTTTATGCTAAAAATAGTTGGACCCTCAGACCATGTACTTTGTTTACCTATTTCGACTTCGATTCTATTTTGTCGGACATTAGTGGCTAAATTTGAGTGAACGACAACCACAATATCTAGTGTAACTCATCCTCAAAGTAGCTCAGCTAATAATACGAACTATGTCTATGTCTTTTGGAATCAAACATTAGTAATAATCCGTAACATAGTCTTATATCAAAATATCTGACACCGAGAGGGATAGTTTTTCATCCAACTGTTTACAAATCCTACTTTTAATTGCTTGTTTACTTTTAATTTCTTATTTACATTCAAGTTATTAAGTTTAATTATTAATTTATCAAACAAAACATCAATCAATTATTTATTTCGGACAACTTTAGCTATAAGCACATACTCATCGTGGATTCGATAGCCACTTACCTTATCTAGTATAAGGTATTTAGGTTTATTTTTTACTTCAACACCGATCAAGAGATAAAGTGATCTACATCTCATCTCATTCATACCACGTAGAAGACAAGATCGGGTAAAAGTTGATTAATTTCTGATGTGTGCATGAATAATCTAATGAGGCAATGTTGGGTTTTTACTGATAAGCTCAATTGTATTTGGATTTTTTTTATTTTGAATGTCATTTTCATTATTGTCACTAAACATCTTAGTGTAATCCTTTTTGCATTTTATTCAAGACTTACGATGATACACAATTACTTCATTCTTGCATTTGTATTATTTCCGTTGTTCATAAAAAAATATATTTTCCTCTCTAACCCTTGTGAAATTCAAGATTATAATAGATTCCACCAAAACATGATTTACAATAAACAAGAATTAAAAACTGTTAAGAGTTCATATCAGTTTCCAATATGTCAGTGGCACCGCAAGTTTTTCAAACTTGTTGTGCCACGACTAACTGAAAACATAATATTATTCTAGACATGTAACACTAACGTACAGTATCGTATATTAGTCACAAAAAATTTATCTCTCCGACCTATGTGGGATAAAATGAATGAGTAAAAGATTAGAAAAGATCTCCATAAACAAAAAAATGGTAAATTACTACACCATAAACATATTTTTATGTACATGAAAAGAAGTTTATAAACATATAGTTTATGTGCTTGGAGCACCAAACTTGACGGTAACAACATGAAATTATATGTTGTTAAGTATTCTTCGAGGTACCAATCCTACAATCCACTTTTTGCACACTCCTAGTTAAGTATGGACGGCAATTGTTGGCTACCCTAATGGACTTTGACCAAACCCGAACTAGAATTTCACATGGATAAGTAATAGGATAATTTTTTTTTTTTTTTTTTTTTTTTTTAAAGAAGTTGCTCAATTGCAGCTAGGGTCTTATTATGAGCTTATTTCTTCGACTCAACCCAACAATATATGAAACGGTCCTAATTCCTAAGTAAGCCAGGTTCCGCAATATATTTCGGTGTACTATACTAATGTGAAAGATAGTGGACCGTAGATACGTTCACTACGAATAGAGATAAAAGAAATTATTGTCAACATGCATAACATGCAAGATTAATAAAGCCCGTTCTTGAATCTTTTGAAAGCCCAATTGATGATTCTGTTTAAATGCGTTTTGTGGAGAATTTCATACTTGGGCTCGCTTCTTTACAATATTGGCATCTTGAAATAGGGTTTTTGTAGAATATGTAAGACATTCTCAATAGGGTTGTAAACGAACTGAATGTTCAGTGAACATTTCATGAACCGTTCAGTAAAAAGTTCATTTATGTTCGTTCGTTTATTAAATGAACGAACTTGAACAATATTTTACGTTCGTTTAGTTAAATGAACGAACATAAACAAAAGTCTCGTTCGTTCATATATGTTCGTAAACGTCTGATTAGGCGTTCATTAAAGTTCGTTTATGTTTATTTATCTATTTATGTGCATATATCATATCTTTTAATTTTATAATTTTAAAAATTGGTTTGTTTAAACAAAACAAGACTTATAAAACAATATATTGTGAATAATTCAATAAACTTTATGTTTATTTGTCTATTTTCATTTATGTTCGATCGTTTATGTTCGTTTAGTGTATTAATAAACGAACATAAACGAACATGAACAATTCATTTTAATGGCATGTAATAGTAACATACTTTCTCATTTATTACATTATCAGATACGAACCCAAAATATTACAAAAATACCCATCTAACTTTATAAGTTTTGTGTTGATATCAACAAATTTATCTTTTTTTCCAACAAAATACCAAATGGGTCCCACCCTCACAAATATACAACATTTTTCATCTTCTTCCTCAACTTAAATTTTATGGCCACCTCCAGTCTCCACCATGTTCACCACGCCACCACTATTCCTTTTTTTTTTTTTTTTTTTTTTTTTTAAACTTATGAAAATTCAAAAATCTTTTTTTTTTTTACAAACAAAACCCATAAATTATAAACACAAATTATAGATTCAAACTATCCCACATTCATACGAGTTTTATAGAATGATTCCACATTCAAAAATCGTTATCTTAATTTACCACCAAATAAATACACTGCAACCAATACATTAAGGGTTTTGCCTATATACAATAGATGAACAAAAAGTGTTGTTTTATACTTTTAGGCAATATTGTGTCGTTTTAACATATTAACAGATCTGAAACACCTCATTTTGTGGCCGGTCATGGCAGTTGTGGAGGCATTTTTTTCAAAGATGACAGTAGGTGGGTTGCCGGAGATGTCCGAAAACCGTCAACTTCATTTCGATCATTTTTATTCTTCTTCTTAATCGATATCATGTTCGCAACGGAATTAAGTAACTGGCCAATGATTCGACGCTTTATTTGACCACGACGTGGAGGGATTGTTGGATTTGGTGAAGAGTATGATGAATCAGATTTCATATTGTATAGTACTATGAAATTAGAAATAAATTTGGGAGTGATGTGGAGAAATGAGGGAGTGATAGTCAACACTGACCAACTACCAGTGTTTTAAAGTCTTTTTTTATATAAAAAAGTTCCAATGAATGATTTTTTACCGGTGTAGCCGGTTGCCTGTAATGCCACGTAAGCAAACGTACGATAATGAAACAAAACTTATAAAGTTGGATGGGTATTGTTGTAATATTTTGGGTTCGTATCTGATAATGGAACAAATGAGAAAGTATGTTGCTATTACATGCCATTAACCTTACTTCCGTTTAAGCGTCCGTATCCGTTTATTTGTCCGGTTAAAATTAAATGAACGAACATGAACAGGGCTCCGTTTGTGTTCATCCGATTCGTTTACAGCCCTAATTCTCAAGATATAAAAAATGGTGAAATGGGTAAAAGATGTAGAATCTTATTGTTTAGAATGTATACCTACCTAATGACATCTTCTACTTCAAACCTTCACATTTCTAATTCCTCGTCGTCGCTCTCATGTACAAATTGTTTAGAAGCGAGTCTCGTTCTCACTCATCGCAGAGCGAAAACTAACGCATCAACATCTGGAGCCTCTGGATGCACATCCAGAGAAATGAAGTAGTCAGATGAAAACTAACGCACATCGTTCTCACTCATCGCAGAGCGAAAATCTTCTAATTGGGCAACCATTTTCATAAATTTACTAAGAAACGCACACAAATTTACCTAATAAAACAGTTACTTTCTTTGCACAAAAAACGCTTTGAAGAAGGGTGCAAGGGTGAGTATGTGTTTTTACTATGTGTTTTAGGTAAAAAGGAGGCGGTGACTCTTATATAAGGAGCCCAAAAACCCTAGATGACGCCCACGTGGATCCCACTCACAAAACGTGTGGCTAGAAACCGAAACGGTACATGCACTTTTTCCCGTTTTCCGAGGGACATGTGGACACAACCCCCGATTTTTGAGGCATTTCTTTGAAATATCTATGACTAGGTACATTGTACTCAATATTGGGCGGCAATATTTCAAAGTTCTCCCGCCCGCTTACCGCTGTTGTGACTAGTCTAGCATCGGCGGCTACGAGCCGCGCACACTAGACTGGGGGACATGATGACGTATAGTCTATATATGGGCCACAAGCCCAAATATTAAACATTACTAAGGCCTAAAGCCACCATGCGTGGGCTATTATAACTTGGGCCGCATCAATAATAGGAATGGGCTCACGCAAGCCCAACCAAACTATATATGGAATAGATAGAGATCTTCTATCTATGGAATGGATATCCTTAACCCGGATAAGCACCATGTGTGCGAAACGTAAGGAGCACGAACCCTACAAGGATTTTGCGCCTGTATAAGGAATGACATAATTCTCATTCAAGGTACGATTCACAAACCCTATAACTCTTTACGAGAACCCTAAATCGATTACTTACTCTCACGCCGGAGTCTAATCGTGGGAGACAATCCCACGATAAGCCTAACGGTGTTGTTTATTTTCTTAGTGCGCAGGTTTCAAGCATTAAGAAGCGAATTGGTACGAGAGCAAGAGCCCATAATCAGGAACGCCCAACTTTTGTATCAACAGTTGGAGATGAGTTTGATGCTCCACTATGATTTGCATATTATAATTATAGATGGCCTAAATAATTTTTCTATTAAACATATAATAAAGAGAACTATAATTTGTCTATGTGAATCTTTTTTCCAAACATTCTAGCCCACATTGATTGAAGAAAGAAGTTGTTGGTTACTAATATACTATGATGTATATCAATTACTAGTCATTAGAATAGCATTATATTTTCTAGGTTGTGTTATATTAACCCTCTTGGCCCCTAATTTTTTTTCAGTACAACACAGTTTTTTGTCAGTTTCTATTTTGTATTTCTGACACTTTTAAGCGTTTAGCTTATTAAACTTTATATTTTCTGTTCCGCACTTTCAGGTTTATAGCTCTTTGATATAAACAAAATTATAAGAATACAAAAAAAATCAAAAAAAAAAAGAGGAGGGGAGGGGGAGGGGGAGGGGTTGGGATAAAAATATAGGAGGGGTCATTATAACCACTCCCATATTTTCTTGTTGAACACTTTCTTCATGCTTATAAAGTTTGCAAGCTAACCATACAAGCATGATGAATATGAAAACAAGAGAGTTAACATGAATTCTTAATCTTTTTTATTATTTGAATTGGTTATCGCTATTATTTTTTACTTAAGATCATTTACATACCAAACTTTATTAATATTCCAAGGAACAGATATCCACCCTTCATATTCATTTGATGCAATGGATGAGATTAAACATAATATTTTAACAAACCCATTTTCATCATTTTTTGCAAATATTAATATATCTTAAACTGTTAATTGTTAAGCAAAAATAAATATATAATCACGACGCGCATTTAATTATCTTTCTAATATGAACTATGATATACTTTTGACAAACTTTTTTGTTTCTAGAATAATATGATGTTTTCACAGTGATCATCATCTGTCGAGTTAAGAAAACTTGACCCGTCGGGTGGTGAACGCATGAAAACTTATATGAACTCTTAACAATTTTTTAAAGAAAACTTGACCCGTCGGGTGGTGAACGCATGAAAACTTATATGAACTCTTAACAATTTTTTAAATCTTTTTTTTCCCGTAAAACCTGTTTTGGTAGAAACTATTTTTATCTTTGATTTCTCACAAGTTAATCATTCACCAAGCAACATATATCTCATTAAAACCAATTATTTGAAGGAATTCCGGTGATATTAACAAGAACGTTACAAGGCGAAGAACAATCTGAATGTTGCCTACTTACATGCAAACCTGTATATGTACATTCACAATTTACAATAGCATATAGATTTCTATATAAACGATTTGAGATAAGTAAATGCTAATCCTTTTTTTCTAGTAAAAGTCATCATATCAAAGGTGTTTGCCTTTATGTTTCTTGTTATAAACTAGTTGTTTCTAAACAACAATTTGATTTCCATGTAACAATTTTTTCTTTCACCAACTGTTAACAACTCTTGTCCAAACACCCCTTAACCATTTGTATTTTGCTAGCTCCATTGCTATAGTCTGCAATTTGAATGCAAAGTTGGCCATTCGTTAAAGTGTAGTGTATCTTATATGTTTACTAAAGGCTAAATAGTTTTAGATTTTAGTTAATTTTTGTCTAACTAAATTTTGTTCTTTGTTAAAGGTGGCTAGACTTTGTCAATTCAACCAAGGACAAAGAATGTTGATTCAAGCCGTGCCATCGTCTATGAAGGTTATTCAAGAACCCGAATAGTCAACATCCCATGTACTTTACTCTTCGAGATTACAAATACTAGTTATTAATTCTATAACTTGAGTAATTTTTGCTGTATACATTGCAGTTTTTGATCAACCGTAAACCGAAAGTCATGTGCGCTATTACCAGTGAATGTCATTTTGTATTGGTTAAAAGTAAATAAAAGGAACACATAGATTGTGATTTCTTATTTGTTTTCTTTGGTTGTAAGTTCTATTTGTGTAGGTATGTTCTGTGAGAACCCCAAATAATGAGTGCAAGAATAAGATATGACCCAAAAACTTCTATACATAAAATTAGTTGCTGCTAAACTTGAGTTTGATGTTCCATGTAACAAATCTTTCTTTCATGAAATGTTAAGAACTTTTGAATTATTTCCTTTTTACCATTTTTTTAATGAAGATATTTTCTAACCTTTTATCCTAACACTCTATCCCACATCGGCTCAAGAAAGAAGTTGTTGGTTACTTATATACCATAAGTGTATGTGTGTTAAATGTGTTTAGAATAGCATTATGTTTTCGGATATTCCAAGTTTGTCAGGTTGAAAAAACTTTGCAATCTATAGGAATATCTGAAAGCTCATATGAACTCTTGACTTTTTTCTTTTAAATCGGTACCCTTTCTTTTAATTTGGTACTCTAAAACAAACTGTGAAGTGCAATCATTATGAGAATTTCGAAAAGACCAATTATTTTAAAAGTCTCATTTCTTAATTGGAACCAGCTAGGTACACGTTGACCAAGGATCTTAAAGGTATTAACCATAACTTTCTACAAATTTGGCATATCTTCTCAGCTATACGTCAGAGGAGCTACACTTTGATGACTTGAAGAAGAGTAGTTAACAAATTTAAAGTAAGTAAGCCATTGAAATTCAGAGGTATCTTGTCTTATAATGATATTCATTACAAGATGTTGGGTCGTCGTTCACGCAATTTAAGCCACTATATGTCCTAAGAACATTTATGGTTCCGTTCAAATGATTCTAGATATTACTAACCTTTTAGACAAATCTATGACTATGGTTCCACATTTTGGCAATCGATCGCTCAAATAAAGTTCTTTGTTGAGTTGGCGGGTTGAATCCTTTTTATTTATATGTCAAATAAAAAGCATATAAGCAAAGAGAAAATAAGAAACAAGATATGTACAACACGAGGGCGGCTAGATAAGATGCTTCATTCATTTTTTACTTTTGGTTAGTTTTACTTGGCTAATCCATGGGTTTCAAAGCATGCCGGCACACTGACTTAAATCAGGTAAAACTCTCTTTTAGAAAGTCGGCATGACCGCAATAGGTTTGTTTGCACCAAACAGGATATGAATTTGTGACTCTCACACTTTGGTGAGGATATTGAGTGTTCATATAACTCTTTTACCAACTCAAGCAACCCGGGTGAATAAGTGAACATATAATCTAGATGCAGTAAAATGAAGAATCAAACGTAGTTGATGAGGGTCAATCATAAAGAACCCATGTTAATATGGCTTAATCGAACACATAATGCATGAGACCAATAAGACTTGACAGCCTATTGGGCTTATTTCTCTTTATTTCTTAGAAGCTTATTGCTTGAAGCGATGCGCTCTAATACTCCATTTATAAACTGCCCAGTTATCTCTAACTATTTTGAGATTTTAAAATTATGCTCATCGTCTTACAACGTACATTTGTAATTAACACGTTTATAGCCAAAACAAGGATCATAACTGTAGGTGTCAATTTTGGACCCATTGATTATTTATATAGATGAGTAATGTTCAAGAGATGACGAGTTTTGTTGGGTCTCTCTCTATATTTTGGATGGGTCTAGATGGGTGCGTTTTATATAACCTACAATCGTATAACAATTAACCAACTCGTTTAAGGCGGGTCTAACGAGTCAAAGAAAATTTCCCAAAACCCGACCCTAAATGAATCATTTAGACTCGGACAATCTAAACTCAAACCCATTTAGATCCGTGATCTGACCCGACCCACACATTTTGCCACTTATAATCATAATATATAAAAGAGAATTACATTCATGACCTAAACACGTGACTTATACATCAACATGTAGATTTGATTTCTTCTTAAATGATTTTAGATAAGTAAACGGAAACCCCTTTTTCAAAGAAAAAATTAGTGGTTCATTTATTACAAGTACAACGTTTATCATATGCAATATTTGGTTTTAAAGCAATGACAACATATAATTTTACGTTATCCGTGTTCTGTCTTTTATGAAACGCGCTCCAAACACAACAATTAGTTGCTTCTATACATTAATCAGTAGTTCCAAGTAACATATCTTTCTTTTATGATGTGCTCAAAAGGATTTAAGTAATAATAGTTTACAAACTTTTTTTTTTTTATGGAGACTTATTGTAAGTTTGTAACCATCTATCCTAACACCTATCCCACATAGGCCAAAAAAAGAAATTATGGATTACTAATATATGGTAGTATGTATGGATTATTTAAGTCTAGAATAGTATTATGTTTCCATGTGTATCACTTTCTTGCATGTTAAAAAATAAAAAACATGCCTTAATTGTGTACAATTGAAAACTCGTATAAATCTCGAGGGTGAGTTTTTTTTTTTTTTTTTTTTTTTTTTTTTATTTTTTTTTTATTTACTGTTAAACATGTTTTGGTAAAACCATTGTAAAATCTTTAATTTCACATAGTAAGTTTTTTCTTCTTTCTTATTGTAAAGCCTTTTTTTTTTTTTTTTTTTTTTTTTTTTGAAACTATTGTAATCTATAATTTCATACATGAGTTTATTCTTAAGACTTCTTAGAAAACAAAAAATATCACTTTATATATTGCTTAATTAATGCATTATCTATTTTTTGGTGAATTGTGAATGTTATATAGGCATATAGCAATGCAAAAGCAAAAATATGTTGACAGTGTGTATATCCTAAGTTTCTTTCTATTATAATACAAAGATATTATGGTAAGAACAATAATGAGGTGCAAAATAAACCACATGTGATTCATTGAATAATTCATATACATATCAACTCTTGATGACTATAAGCACAAAGGACAAAGCTTAAACACTTGCAATCTTTCATTCCAGACAACATACAATTTCAAGTCGTTACTTTTATTTTTCGTGCTCTAAAACCATAAAAAAAGTTGCTTATAAACTTGAATTTTTTGTTCCAAGTAAATATATCTTTCTTGCATTATCTCTTTCTTTCCATGCACACAAAAATCTATTTATTGCTGTAATAATTTACCATTTTTTGTTTATGCAGACCTTTTCAAACATTCTATTCTTTCATTTTATCCCACATAGGTTGGAGAAAGAAATTGTTTGTGACTATTATACCAAAAAGTATGCGAGTGTTATGTGTCTAGAATAATATGATGTTTTCAGGGTGGTCTCACGTAACTTTCATAGAGTTCTGTTTAATAAACTTAGTTTTTATTAAACTCAATCATTCTAATACTTATTTGAGTAGATAAAATATGTAATTAACGGTTTTAAATTATGGAAGCAATCGAAAACAAGAAAAAAAATTGTCTTATGATGATATTTTCGTTGTTATTCCTATGAACAAAGAATGATATAGAGCAGGTGAGCAATTTAACTCCTCTTATAATGACATTGAGGCTGTCATAACATCCACGCAATTTAAGCCATTATAAGGGTCCAACTTTGGGCTTGAAGCTTTTGCGAAAAAAGGAGATGAAAATGGCTACTAGACATAGGCCTAATAATTTGGATTGAAATGATGCATATTTATATATTCTGGTCCATATTCCACACTGCAGATGCTCTGTATTTCCGAACCTTATATGCAACCATGCGCAACTTCAAAGTATTGACAATTTCTAAAAGACTGCGCGCGGGTTTTACTAGTCTAGCTTCTTTTAAGGTTCTTTTTTCCTGGAACCAACTGAGCAAATCTTAAGGTGAGTCACACTTGATGACTTTAAAAGAAGTTATGAACGAAAATGTGTGTTAATAAAATTAGTAACAATACCCACTCATAACCTTTAACGAACCCGATTTCATCCCTTACTCAGCTTGTGTGATCGACCATGCATTTTGCCACACCTACTAGTATGCTTCTTTTAGAAAAAGTACTTTTAGAAATCAACTAAGAAAGTGTGGAGAAACAATCAAATTGTTCAAATTTCTTCTAACCATTATAAATAGCAAATGAAATGAAATTAAATCATATTTTAAAAGATCTATTAAACCGGAAGACATCACTTTATGGAAACGTTTCGAGACTTTTCATAAATGAAACCTTCTATTTTGCCTCTATGGAAACGTTTCGAGCTCGGTTTATTAAAAATGGTTACTTATAAGCAATGTTATAAATAGCGTTAGACGTGGCGTGACGGCACATTCACGCCTCAAGTCTTACAAGCCTTTGCGAAACCTTGGCGTTTCTTAAGGCTTGCTTAAAACGGCAAAAAAAAAAAATTTAGATTTATGTATTTATGATTTTATATCATTTTTTTTAAAAGCAATTTCAAATAAGAAAGCCAAATCCCAAATAGCCAGGCCCAAGTAGGAATTAAGTTTTGAAATTGCAAGACCCAAGAAGGAAATAGCCCAAATACTAGAAATTCAAACCCAAATTCATAAATCCCCTAAATGCTTCTAAAAATGGCGCCACGTCTTACCAAAAGACGCGCATTTTCTCGCCTTGCCACACGCTACGTCTAGAGCTGCCGGCAAGGTCCATTTCACGGCTGCACCTTTTAGAACACTGCTTATTAGTTATAATGTTATAGCAATTGTCGCAACAATAACAAACGATAAGTTGATTACAAAACATATTTCATTAAGTGCATACATTTTCCAACTTTTTATCCTGACACTCTATCCCACATAGGCTTATGATAGAAGTTGTTGATTACTTATATATCGTAAGTGTATTTGTGTTAAATGTGTTGAGAATAATATCATGCTTTTGAATCAATTCGAGATCCGTTGGGTTGAAAATATCCTACAGATCTCGGAATATTCAAAAACTCATAAAAACTCTTGACTTTCTTCTTTTAAGTTGGTACTCTAAAACAAGTTTTGGTGGAGACCATTTTAATTTTTAACTTCACACAAGTTAGAAAGGAAAACATATTTAAGAGGCCAATAGAAACATCTGAAGTCTGAACTTTACCCAAACACATGAGCACGTAATTCATTTAGCCGAATCACAATTTTAAACCTGAATAGCAGTTCATAATAGAGCAATAAAAACATATGACTTATGTTATCAAAGCAGTGTACAATAAAGGATTGCCTACCTGCTTACTTTTAGGATATGACTTATGTTATCCCGCATGGGTTGAAGAAAGAAGTTGCCGGTTACTAATAGACCGTAGGATATGGGGATTATGCCATGCGTCTAAGAATGATATTATTTTTTCAGACATATGGTTTTCTTGCAAGCCAAAGAAGTTTGTAAGATAACGATATGGCTCAAAGTTAATTTTCTTTCATTGTTAAACAACATAAATCCAAAACAAGTATCATAATACTAAAATACTTTAACGTTTGTGATCGAAAAACGTAGTTCACTGAACGGATATGTTAATATATAGATTTATTTCTTAGATAGAAAAAAAAAAAAAAAAAAAAAAAAGTCTAATACAACATGTGATTTCACGTTATTCAAGTTGTTAGTTCCCATCGTGATTCATGCTCCAAACACATTTACCATTTTTTTTGGACACCTTTTTCTGGTCTTCTATCCTAGCATTGTGTCCCACATAGGTTGGACAAAGCAAACCTTCATGTTTCATGCTCTAACTATTGCATTATATAGTTTGGTATATACGTTCACGCTTTGAGAGTGATATGCATGGTTAGTGGTTAGCTCGTGGTGGCCTTCATCAGCTCGTGCTTTGAACTGCGATCAAACTTAACGTTCTTTTCGCTAGTGATTGGAGTTATTACGGTGAAGTAAAATAGATGAGAGTGATGAGAGGATAAATGGATTTGGTGTTAAATTGACAGTAGCGATGGAGCATGGTTGTAATTACCACTAAATTAATCAATTTTAATTTTTCATGTATATTAAAACCAAATATTCAAAGGACTGTTACAAGGCGAAGAACTATCTCAAGCGTATGCAAGATATATGAATGTTGCCTAGTTACATGCAAATCTATATATGTACATTCACAATTTACACATTGAGCATTCGAAAAATGCTTAATGATCTAGACTCGGCACAACAAGTTGTTCAACAAACCTAAACAAGTATAACAATATAATAAGGAAATGTATTCATGACCTGAACACATAAATCATCACAGGTTCTTGTATCCAAGCTGTTGCCTTTATGTTTCGTGCTGTAAACCCATAAATTAGTTGCTAATAAACTTTAACTTGATGTTCCATGTAACAAATAACTGTTAAGAACTCTTGAGAAAGAGTGAGAAACAATCATATTACTCAATTTTGTTTGTATCATTATAGATAGCAATTGAAATTGAATTAAACAACACATTTCTGAAATTGGAAAACAACACCTTCTGTGCACGTATGAGATATTTTTGGGATTTATATATGTAAAAGTTGTTACTTGATATATGAGGTGAGTTATTTTATAAACTATGTTTTTGTTATAAATTGAGGGACAAATCCCCAATATTTATCTAGTTTGATCTAATGGTGGAAATTAACTTAAAGATTTAATAAGACAACCTAAGTCCATTTTTTTTTTCTTGTCCTTTTTGTCTATCTTATTTATTCATTTTTTTTTTTTTTTTTTTTTTTTTTTTTTTTACGTTTTTTCCGTTTTTCATACATATTCGTCGGTTTTTTACGTTTTCGTCAGTTTTCTTACGTTTTCGTTCGTTTTCATACATTTTCGTCCGTTTTCATATGTTTTCATTTGTTTTCTTACGTTTTCGCTCGTTTTCATACGTTTTCTTACGTTTTCATCTGTTTTTGATTTTTTTTCATACGTTTTCGTCGGTTTTCTTACGTTTTCGCCCATTTTCATACGTTTTCGTTCGTTTTCATATATATATTCGTCCGTTTTCTTACGTTTTCATCTGTTTTTGAATTTTTTCATACGTTTTCGCCCGTTTTCATACGTTTTCGTCCGCTTTCTTACGTTTTTGTCCATTTTTATACGTTTTCGTCCGTTTTATATGTTTTATCCATTTTCATAGGTTTTCGTCCGTTTTTATACGTTTTGTCCATTTTTATACGTTTTCATATGGTTTCATCTGTTTTCGTCCGTTTTCATACGTTTTCGTCCGTTTTCATTCATCTTCGTTCGTTTTTAAATGTTTTCAGACGTTTTCATACCTTTCTGAATATCACAAGTGATATACTGTGATTATCAGAATATCACTTGTGATATTCAAAATATCGTGAGTGATATTGAATATCACTCGCGATATTCTGAATATCACAAGTCATTTTTAACATTCTGTAACATGAAAATCACAAGTGATATTCAGAATATCGCAAGTGATATTCAAAATATTGCAAGTGATATCTGAATATCGCAAGTGATATTCTGAATTGTAACACCCCCAATTCATGGTTGCAGCGGAATTCGAACTGGGTGTTACTCGACGGCACAATAGTCACAATAATAGAAAACGAACTCCAATTGAGTCGTTTTAAAAGATTTATCATTCAAATTATATAAATATCAGAGATTACAAAATGAGGTCCCAATTGGTTCCATGTTTACAATGTATAATAAATGTGTTTTTGAATGATAAGTAAATTTATAGCCCTCTTGAGTATCCGTGTCCTTCCGTGCCATCCTTGATCGTCATGAACCTGAAATACATGCTTGAGAGGTCAACACAAAGGTTGAGTGATATTCATAGAGTTTGTTAAATTGTTTGAACACAATGTGTTGGTAGTTAAATCGTTTGAACACCATAATCGTAGTGTTTGTAGGTAAATCGTTTGAACACAATAATCGTAGTGTGAGCTGTAGACTCACACCAATGTTTGGAAAACAAAACAGGTAGGCTACGTTATTATACGCCCATAAAATGTATTATACACTAAGCTTATGAAACCAAAACGTTAACGTGTACCAATATCGATTGGCAGATTTATCCCGGTAGGTACTTTGCTAACATACCTAAATCTCAAATATTAATGCATTTGTTTGAACTTAGTCAATACAAATGGGATTCGTCAATCCCAATAGGCCTATTATTAATATTCGCGCTCACTATTGCTAGTGACTAAATGGTTCATAATAAAGGATTTCGGTTTAGCAAGGTTGGTACTTAGTGATAATAAAACATCGTCGTGAAGCATACATTAGAAAGCATTGTATTCGATTTAGAAATAGCATGTATTCCCCCCAAGGAATTGTAAAACAATTAAGTAATGGAAAGTGGGGCTATGAACTCACCTTAAGTAAGATAGCAAGTAATGAATGTAACGGTTGAATCGTGAAGGTTTCTACGAGCAACCTATAATCGAATGTTGCGACTTAGGATTGGAGTAATGTCTAAGGAGACATAAACACGCCAATATATATCTTGCACTTAGTCCATGATGTGGTATGATGTATAGTATAAGTCTTTGAAAGAAAGATTCATGAAACATGTATGTTTTGGTATATCGTTTACTACCGTTCGGGCCAACATAATTCAGAAGTCATGTTAGCAAGCGTTCGAAGAGCCAGGACACTTTAATTCGTAAATCCACAACTCAACTCGACGGCTTACATAATGAACTCCTCACATGAGGCTCCCTACTATTGTAGTAGTTGATAAAATATATAGATATCAGTTTTGATCCGAAAAGTTACATGTCCGATATTTGGATAAACTTAGGAAAGTTTATTAGTACATGAAGATTGTTATTAGGGGTAATTTCATAAGTCTTGAATGACCATTTTCTCTTGGTAAAATCTCATGGTTTCCTTTTAAGTGAAGTAGCTCCAAATTGCTTGTTCATGTTATCGCCTAATTCATTGTTTCATGTTTACGCCTATGTAAGTTGTTATGGTCATTTCGTCATGGCCTAGCCATGACCTTTAGTCCTTGTTCCAAGGTCATGAGACACAACCTTGGCTCTAGCCATGGTGGTGGTCTTGATTATAGGTCATAAGACCCCTTTGGTCTTCATAAACCATAACCTATATGTAATGACTTTGTCTAAAAATGGGCTGTTTAGAATTTGAAGAATTTTATCACTCGGAAAGCATTTTTAGGTCTCGAGCTTCTTTATTCCTGAACGAAAACGGCGTTCCGGACAACTTTCGTGTTTTAACTTTTTGATGAATCGGACCAGAAGTATAACTTTCAAAACCCAAATTTGATCAGGAAGCTATTTGGCAGTTTTGCCGGAAATCTTTGGTAATTTCAAATCGCCATAACTTTTGACTCGTTTACTCGTTTTGGGTGGTTCAAATTGCTATGGTTTCCTTGTTAAGTCCTCTACTACAATATGTAATGATCCAATATCATATTTTTACCATTTTGATCAGGTCTTACCAAGAAAGTCACTAGTTTACTTGTTTTAGTAACTTGTTGTAACAATCAATAACAATAACTTGTTTTGCTCACTTTTATACATCATGGACATGCATACAAGACATAATATAGCATGAATAATAGGTAAATAACATGAACATGATTATTTAACAAGAAGCAAGTTAGGGTTTGCTTACAACTTTTGGCTTTCTACAAGAAAGGAAGTCAAGTATGGAACTAGGACACTAAACCTAAGCTTGTAAACCCTTTACCACAACTCTTGTAACCCTTGCTAGCCTTGATTTAACCCTTGTGAAAATCATTTAACTTCAGCCCTAGTAACCTTGTGTAGCTCCTAAATCAACCATGGAATCACCAAACAAACTTAAGATTCATGTAGAGAATAACTAAGCCTTGAACTTTGATATGTAACTTGTAGCTTAAAGATCAAAGGATCATGGAGCTATGATTTGTGTTGGCTCGTTTTTATGGATGAAAAGATGAAGAAGAAGGTGTTCTTGAGTGGCTATTTATAGTATGAGAAAGTTAGCTAACCATACATGGGTTAGATATTAACCATGGTTAAGTTTAGGTGAAACTTTGTGCCCAAGTTAAGATGAATGGTCAAGATTGAATCACATGGTGACTAATCCCCCCCCTAAGTCGGTTGGGGCTGTGTGGTGGCCAAGTTGGTGACTTTTGGATGATATCTAAGAGTTTAAGCTAAGTTTTGACTCCGTAAAATGCTAACCGTAAGCTGTTAAGTCACGAAACTTAAAACCGGGTATCGTAAAAATACGAAACTTGGGAGAATGGTTAAACATGTCATAATACTCCATAATAAAATATGAAATGAGTGGTTGGTTCCATTTGGGTGCTCAAACCCTGCTAAAACTGGAAACACGGGTCTAAAACGCGTAATACGCAAAACGTACGAATATTGCGTAAAATTGAGAAAAGTAAAATGTTACTTTTCTAATAGGATAAAAATGATTTAAAATGACTTATAATGTCTAGACTGGGCTCAGTCCAGTGTCGGTTGGTATTAAATGTCTCTTAGACATCAAACCGTAAGCCTAAAAATCACGAAATGACTTATAACATCAAGGGATGATTTTTGGTCAATGGAGGAGGGAAAAATATGTTGACTTTTTCTAATAAGTTGAAAACTCAAATCGTCTTAGAAATGCGGTGCAGGTATAGGCTAAGGTTACGGCTGAGTAAAAACGCTTAAAACTGAAAATTCCAGTTTTTCACGGCCGAGGTTTATTCTGGTCATATTTTTCTCAGTCATGATTTATTCTCAAATAAATCATGAGTGTGTCAAACATTTTTCTGATGTGGGGTCACCTGACGGAGTCAAATTTCGTTGTGCGTAGAATTTCTGAATGACGTTTTACCCTAAAACGTGTAATTCCGTGTAATTCCTTAATAACTTTCACGAAAATGAGCTTATGAATGTCAAACTTTTAATTTGTCATGGAAATGATTTATCACTTCAGCCCAAGAAATAAAAATCAAATTTCGGGAAAATTTTCGGGAAAAATGAATAGTAAAAGTGAATAGTGAAATTTTTCGGGAATAGTAATTATCCTGAAAATGTGAATTGTTACAGTCTCTACCCCTTACGGGGAACTTCGTCCCGAAGTTCTTTGTGTGTCATATGTTGGAGTGGTGTCGATAAAGATATGTGGTTACTTATGAGGACCAAAGTCTGGAATTACTAGTGATATAGTTTGATTTGTCTCAGAATATGGTGTGTCAATAGAGATTGATAACATGGTTGAATATCAGTAGAGATCCATATAATAGTCGAATATCAAAGAAAATTGATATAGCAGTCGATTATTAATAGAAATTGATATAGTAATTGTACAGAAATTGATATAGTTAAATATCAAAATGGAAATTGATATAGTTGTCAAGTATCAATAGCAATTGATATAACAGTTGAACAACAATAGCAATTTACATAGGAATCCAATAAATGGAAATTGATATAGTAGTGGAATATCAATGGAAATTGGGATAGTAGTCGCAATCGTAGTCTAGTAGGTAATCGGTTGTTGTACCTAGTGTTTATGTCATGGTTTGAGGCGATGTCGGTGAAAAGATAGGATTTCTTATGGCGAATATAATGTAGGTATCATGCCATACCCGAGCAATGTAATGTAGGTATCATGCCATACCCGAGCAATGTAATGTAGGTATCATGCCCTACCCGAGCAATGTAATGTAGGTATCAAGCCATACCCGAGCAATGTAATGTAGGTTGACTTCATACTTATGTTATTTCGGATACAATTAAGCCCACTTGTTTATAATTCTTTATTTACATAGAGAGGCATCCCAAACAATGTAAATAGAGGAATATAAACTTATGGTTCGGTGATTTACAATTTCTTTAAATGAAAAGGCATCCCAATCCATTCAAATAATTACAAATCATCCTACTTAAGAATTCCCAACACAACATTCATACTTAGCCGGTGAGTTACAAGGTAGTGTATTATGAGATGATATTGGTGTTCCAAAAGTACAAGATGAATATTCAAACTTGTAAAGCTGATGAGGGTACTTGTGGTGTAACTAAGGATGATTTGAGCTTTAAAAGTGCATCAAAATCTGTTAATGAGCTTATGGTTCCAACGGTTATGAAGATAATGTTATGATATGTTGATGAACAAAAGTGTGTAGTGTATGCTTAACATTAATACTCTTAGGCATAGATGTTGAGTTTGCTTTGAAAATCTTAAGAGATTTTAAAAGTTTATGATGGAATGGTATCCTAAACAGGATGGTACTTCTACAGGATGAAGAGAATAATTGATAACTATCCCAAGATAGTAGTTCGGATTATCTCATAAATGAAAACTTTCAAGAATGAATTTAAATCATAGAAATAAGGTGTTAAGATTTCGCTGAGTGGTAAGACACTATCGTGTCTCTAGATTGTTTTAATGTATTCTGGTGGTTTATCGTGTTCATGTAGGAAATCAACCTAAACATAACCCTAGTACAACTACTCTCAGTATTTGAAAATGTTAAGTCGAATATAGTTAGTCAGACTATATTCCACTGTCCCTAGGTTAAATATAGGTGACTAGTCTATATTTAGCCAAGGTTCGATAAAATTTTCAAATACCTAAATTAGGTATACTTGTGATATGTCCGTTGGTTTTGGGAAACTGTTCACTAAACAAAGGCGATGTCAACCCTTAAGTTGCAAGTCCCGTATGTTTTCATATTCCATTGCATAGAAGGTAGTAAGGGTAGATTCGTATGGAAAGGAAGTTTTAAGTAGTTCTAAAATAGAACATACTTGGCCAGGATCACGAACTTTTAATAATGAAGGTTTCATCAGAAAACTTTGATGAATGTAGAGAAAGTTCAGCTTTTGTCGATGATGGATTAGTTTGTCCTTTAGAAATCTCATATTTCTTGTTTGGAAATCGTTAGATTGTGATGGGTTTTTGATATCATAAGAAATGATATTGATGAGGTCGTAAAATAATTCCAGAGACCATTGCACAATTCACAATGTCTCGGAAGTAGGTTAGACCATTGTGCAATTCACAATGTCTGGGAAGTAGGTTAAACCATTAGGTGACTCAAAACATTTGAGAAATGATTAAGACCATTGTATCATACAATGTCTTGGAAAATGAATGAGACCATTGTATCTCACAATGTCTTGGAAAATGAATGAGGCCATTGTATAACACAATGTCTTGAAAAATGAATGAGACCATTGTATCTCACAATGTCTTGGAAAATGAATGAGGCCATTGTATAACACAATGTCTTGAAAAATGAATGAGACCATTGTATCTCACAATGTCTTGAAAAATGAATGAGACCATTGTATCTCACAATGTCTTGGAAAATGAATGTTGGAGTAGGAACATGATTGGGAGAGTGTGGCTATGTCGAAATGCCTTAGAATAGGCATACACAGATATGTTTAGTCCATTGTTTAGATGATTGAAAATAAACCGAGTTTATATATCAATAAACTAATATGTTCATGTAGCATAAAATGCCTAGTGTGTATATATCAATATACTAATATGTGTTCATGTAGCATAAAATGCCTAGTGTGTATATATCAATATACTTATATGTGTTCATGTAGCATAAAATGCTTAGTGTGTATATATCAATATACTTATATGTGTTCATGTAGCATAAAATGCTTAGTGTGTATATATCAATATACTTATATGTTTGTGTAGCATAACATGCTTACTAAGTCCATAATCGTCTGGAGGATGGAAGACACGGAGAGCGGAAGGCTATAAAATGTTTTTGTTTGTGATTGTAGTTATAGTTTAGGTCTCACTTAGACCCGTTTCTCTATAACCATGGCTCTGGTACCAATCTGTAACACCCCCAATTCATGGTTGCAGCGGAATTCGAACTGGGTGTTACTCGACGGCACAATAGTCACAATAATAGAAAACGAACTCCAATTGAGTCGTTTTAAAAGATTTATCATTCAAATTATATAAATATCAGAGATTACAAAATGAGGTCCCAATTGGTTCCATGTTTACAATGTATAATAAATGTGTTTTTGAATGATAAGTAAATTTATAGCCCTCTTGAGTATCCGTGTCCTTCCGTGCCATCCTTGATCGTCATGAACCTGAAATACATGCTTGAGAGGTCAACACAAAGGTTGAGTGATATTCATAGAGTTTGTTAAATTGTTTGAACACAATGTGTTGGTAGTTAAATCGTTTGAACACCATAATCGTAGTGTTTGTAGGTAAATCGTTTGAACACAATAATCGTAGTGTGAGCTGTAGACTCACACCAATGTTTGGAAAACAAAACAGGTAGGCTACGTTATTATACGCCCATAAAATGTATTATACACTAAGCTTATGAAACCAAAACGTTAACGTGTACCAATATCGATTGGCAGATTTATCCCGGTAGGTACTTTGCTAACATACCTAAATCTCAAATATTAATGCATTTGTTTGAACTTAGTCAATACAAATGGGATTCGTCAATCCCAATAGGCCTATTATTAATATTCGCGCTCACTATTGCTAGTGACTAAATGGTTCATAATAAAGGATTTCGGTTTAGCAAGGTTGGTACTTAGTGATAATAAAACATCGTCGTGAAGCATACATTAGAAAGCATTGTATTCGATTTAGAAATAGCATGTATTCCCCCCAAGGAATTGTAAAACAATTAAGTAATGGAAAGTGGGGCTATGAACTCACCTTAAGTAAGATAGCAAGTAATGAATGTAACGGTTGAATCGTGAAGGTTTCTACGAGCAACCTATAATCGAATGTTGCGACTTAGGATTGGAGTAATGTCTAAGGAGACATAAACACGCCAATATATATCTTGCACTTAGTCCATGATGTGGTATGATGTATAGTATAAGTCTTTGAAAGAAAGATTCATGAAACATGTATGTTTTGGTATATCGTTTACTACCGTTCGGGCCAACATAATTCAGAAGTCATGTTAGCAAGCGTTCGAAGAGCCAGGACACTTTAATTCGTAAATCCACAACTCAACTCGACGGCTTACATAATGAACTCCTCACATGAGGCTCCCTACTATTGTAGTAGTTGATAAAATATATAGATATCAGTTTTGATCCGAAAAGTTACATGTCCGATATTTGGATAAACTTAGGAAAGTTTATTAGTACATGAAGATTGTTATTAGGGGTAATTTCATAAGTCTTGAATGACCATTTTCTCTTGGTAAAATCTCATGGTTTCCTTTTAAGTGAAGTAGCTCCAAATTGCTTGTTCATGTTATCGCCTAATTCATTGTTTCATGTTTACGCCTATGTAAGTTGTTATGGTCATTTCGTCATGGCCTAGCCATGACCTTTAGTCCTTGTTCCAAGGTCATGAGACACAACCTTGGCTCTAGCCATGGTGGTGGTCTTGATTATAGGTCATAAGACCCCTTTGGTCTTCATAAACCATAACCTATATGTAATGACTTTGTCTAAAAATGGGCTGTTTAGAATTTGAAGAATTTTATCACTCGGAAAGCATTTTTAGGTCTCGAGCTTCTTTATTCCTGAACGAAAACGGCGTTCCGGACAACTTTCGTGTTTTAACTTTTTGATGAATCGGACCAGAAGTATAACTTTCAAAACCCAAATTTGATCAGGAAGCTATTTGGCAGTTTTGCCGGAAATCTTTGGTAATTTCAAATCGCCATAACTTTTGACTCGTTTACTCGTTTTGGGTGGTTCAAATTGCTATGGTTTCCTTGTTAAGTCCTCTACTACAATATGTAATGATCCAATATCATATTTTTACCATTTTGATCAGGTCTTACCAAGAAAGTCACTAGTTTACTTGTTTTAGTAACTTGTTGTAACAATCAATAACAATAACTTGTTTTGCTCACTTTTATACATCATGGACATGCATACAAGACATAATATAGCATGAATAATAGGTAAATAACATGAACATGATTATTTAACAAGAAGCAAGTTAGGGTTTGCTTACAACTTTTGGCTTTCTACAAGAAAGGAAGTCAAGTATGGAACTAGGACACTAAACCTAAGCTTGTAAACCCTTTACCACAACTCTTGTAACCCTTGCTAGCCTTGATTTAACCCTTGTGAAAATCATTTAACTTCAGCCCTAGTAACCTTGTGTAGCTCCTAAATCAACCATGGAATCACCAAACAAACTTAAGATTCATGTAGAGAATAACTAAGCCTTGAACTTTGATATGTAACTTGTAGCTTAAAGATCAAAGGATCATGGAGCTATGATTTGTGTTGGCTCGTTTTTATGGATGAAAAGATGAAGAAGAAGGTGTTCTTGAGTGGCTATTTATAGTATGAGAAAGTTAGCTAACCATACATGGGTTAGATATTAACCATGGTTAAGTTTAGGTGAAACTTTGTGCCCAAGTTAAGATGAATGGTCAAGATTGAATCACATGGTGACTAATCCCCCCCCTAAGTCGGTTGGGGCTGTGTGGTGGCCAAGTTGGTGACTTTTGGATGATATCTAAGAGTTTAAGCTAAGTTTTGACTCCGTAAAATGCTAACCGTAAGCTGTTAAGTCACGAAACTTAAAACCGGGTATCGTAAAAATACGAAACTTGGGAGAATGGTTAAACATGTCATAATACTCCATAATAAAATATGAAATGAGTGGTTGGTTCCATTTGGGTGCTCAAACCCTGCTAAAACTGGAAACACGGGTCTAAAACGCGTAATACGCAAAACGTACGAATATTGCGTAAAATTGAGAAAAGTAAAATGTTACTTTTCTAATAGGATAAAAATGATTTAAAATGACTTATAATGTCTAGACTGGGCTCAGTCCAGTGTCGGTTGGTATTAAATGTCTCTTAGACATCAAACCGTAAGCCTAAAAATCACGAAATGACTTATAACATCAAGGGATGATTTTTGGTCAATGGAGGAGGGAAAAATATGTTGACTTTTTCTAATAAGTTGAAAACTCAAATCGTCTTAGAAATGCGGTGCAGGTATAGGCTAAGGTTACGGCTGAGTAAAAACGCTTAAAACTGAAAATTCCAGTTTTTCACGGCCGAGGTTTATTCTGGTCATATTTTTCTCAGTCATGATTTATTCTCAAATAAATCATGAGTGTGTCAAACATTTTTCTGATGTGGGGTCACCTGACGGAGTCAAATTTCGTTGTGCGTAGAATTTCTGAATGACGTTTTACCCTAAAACGTGTAATTCCGTGTAATTCCTTAATAACTTTCACGAAAATGAGCTTATGAATGTCAAACTTTTAATTTGTCATGGAAATGATTTATCACTTCAGCCCAAGAAATAAAAATCAAATTTCGGGAAAATTTTCGGGAAAAATGAATAGTAAAAGTGAATAGTGAAATTTTTCGGGAATAGTAATTATCCTGAAAATGTGAATTGTTACATGAATATCACAAGTGATTTTCAACAAATGTTCTGTGACATGAAAATCGCAAGTGATATTCAGAATATCGCAAGTGATATTCTGAACATCAAATGTGATATTCTGAATATAAATCACAAGTGATACTCAGAATATTACAAGTGATTTCACGCTTTTTTTAATTCACGTTTTTTCAAAAGTGATATTTTGAATATCACTCTAAATATCACAAGTGATTTTCAATAATTGTTCTGTAACATGAAATACACAAGTGATATTTAGAAAATCATAAGTAATATTCTAAATATTACAAGTGATATTCCGAATATCACAAGTGATTTTCAACTAATATTTTGTAACATGAAAATCACAAGTGATATTCTAAATATCACACATGATTTTCAACTAACGTTTTGTAATATGAATGTCACTTGTAATTTTCTGAATATCACTTGTGATATTCAGATTATCACTTGAGATTTTCATGTTACAAAACATTAGTTGAAAATCACAAGTGATATTCAGAAAATCACAAGTAATATTCAGAAAATCACAAGTGATATTCAGAAAATCACAAGTGATATTCCGAATATCACAAGTGATGTTCAACTAATGTTTTGTAATATGAAAATCACAAGTGATATTCTGAATATCAAAAGTGATATTCAGAAAATTACAAGTGTTATTCAGAATATTATAAGTGATTTTCACATTTTTTTAATTCACGTTTTTTTCACTTTCTTACGTTTTCTTCTGTTTTTGTTCGTTTTCATACGTTTTTTTTCGTTTTCATACGTTTCTGAATATCACAATTGATATTATTAATATCACAAGTGATATTTTGAATATTAAAGAAACTCACTGGTGATATTAAGAATATCAATTGTGATATTAAGAAATGTATGAAAACAGACGAAAACATATGAAAACTAACGAATACGTATGAAAGCTTAAAAACACGCCTGGAAAGGGACAAAAACGTATGAAAAATTGATGAAAACGGACGAAAACGTATAAAACTGCTGAAAAGTATGAAAACAGACGAAAGCGTCTGAAAACAGACAAAAATACATAAAAACGGACGAAAATGTTTATAAACGTATGAAAACAGATAAAAATGGATGAAAGCATATAAAAACATACGAAAACGTCTTAAAATGGATGAAAACGTATAAAAACAGACGAAAACGTCTGAAAACAGACGATAATGTAAAAAATTGATGAAAACGTTTGAAAGCGGATAAAAACGTCTGAAAACGTATAAATATTGCCGAAACGTATGAAAATAGACGAAAACGTTTGAAAACAGAGAAAAATGGACGAAAACAGACAAAAACGTCTGAGTATCTCCGAATATCACTTGTGATATTCAGAAACGTATGAAAACGTCTAAAATTGGCCAAAAAATTTTAAAAACGGACGAAATCAGACGGAAACAAATGTAAACATATGAAACCGGACGAAAACGTATAAAAACGAATGAAATCGTGCAAAAAACGTATGAAAACGGACGAAAACGTATATAAACGTATGAAAACGGACAAAAACGTATAAAAACGGACGAAAACGTCTGAAAACGGACAAAAACGTATAAAAACGGATGAAAACATATGAAAATGGACAAAAAAGTCTGAAAACATATAAAAACTGTCGAAAACGGATAAAAACGTCTAACGTAAAAAAACGGACGAAAACGTATAATAACGAACAAAAACGTTTGAAACAGACAAAAACGTAAAAAAAACAGACAAAAACGTAAAAAAAAACGGTGAAAAACGTCTGAAAACGGACAAAAACGTCTGAAAACATATATAATCATGTGAAAACAGACAAAAACGGACGAAAACGTAATAAAGTGAGAAAAAATCGTGAATTTATTTAAAAAAGAAAAGCTTAACTTAAAAAAAATGAATTAGAAGGGAAAAAAAAGGAAAAAATATATAACGTTAATTGGAAAAAAAAAGACGTGGACTTAGGTTTCCATGTTTAATCTTAGGTTAATCCCCACCATTAGATCAAACTAAATGGATGGTGGGGATTTGTCCCTTAGTATGTAACAAAAAACTATTCCCTAAATGAACTTTTCTCCTTGATATATATTTATAATTTAAAGTATGTTAAGCATTTATGTAATCTCATACGTTATTCCTGTATATAAAACTTGTCATGAATGAAAACATCACTTCCTATTTGGATTCTATGGAAAATGTTAGAGATCAGTTAAAATAAAAATTGTTACTTACAGTTTTACCACAATGTGTTTCGTCGTTACAAATAGCAAACGTAAGTTGATTACAAAACGTATATCCCTAACCTCATACATGAGCTTTTCTTAAACCTTCTCATAAAACAGAAAGTATCACTTTATATGCTCCTTAATGCATTGCCTATATTTAGGTGAACTGGGAACGTTATAGAGTAGCAATTCAAAAGCAAAAGTATGCTGACATTGCTTATATCTTACCTTTTTTTTTTTTTTTTTTTTTTCGGTTAAAAACGATAAGAAACAAAATGTGTCTCATCCATAATTCAAACACATATCGAAACAATTTATAAAGTAAACATTTTACTCTCTATGACTATAAGCACAAATGACAAAGCTTAAACATTCGCAATCTTTCATTTTCAGACAACATGTAATTTCATATGTGTTACGTTCATGCACTCTTGCATTTTCTCTTTCATTGCATGCGTATAAAAATCTTTTTTATGTTGTAATAATTTGCCATTTTTTGTTAATGGAGACTTTTTCGAACCTTCTATTTTCATTTTATCCCACATAGGTTGGAGAAAGAAATCGTTTGCGACTATTATACCATAATCTATGTGAGTGTTATGTATCTAGAATAATATGGTGTTTTCAGGCGGTCTCCATTTCGGCGAGTTAAGGCCGCATCTGTGAACGCCTGAAAACTCATATGAACTCTTAACAATTTTTGAAATCAGTTTTACCGTAAAACATGTTTTGGTGGAAATTACTTTTATCTTTGAATGAAATGCATGTAGACAGTGATTCTTTTGAGCAAGATCTATATAGAAAGTAGTGAAGTTCATTTCTCTCTATCCTTATCAGGACAGTAAAAATATGGTTTAAAGATCCTAAGCGCCAGTAGCGCAAGTATATATATCTACGGTCCACGATCTTTCACATCAGTGATACCTTCTAATCTGTCACAGATCTTGCTACTCTTGTTCATGATACGAAAGAAAGAATGTAGACAGTTTACAAAGTTTTTTAAGCCACGGTCCGGATTCACATTATAAAGGTCACAATTCTTTTGATGGTAATAGAGGTTCAAATCAAGGGCCAGCTCATTATAGTTGGTCCAATCATGGGTTGATGATACTTCAAGTATATACGAGGCTTCACAAATAAAAAACTTCAGAGCTTGTTATTTTCAAAATTGGACTCCTTAACGTTTTAACGGTAATGAATGTTTTTGTTATTTTCACCTTCGTCATATTTTTTCGATAGTCAAAACTGTTCTATGACAAACATTCATTGTTTAGATATATTTAGACATTACACAACCATAAATATTTATAAAGGAATAAGGTAGTGACGTATCACTTTTCACTGGGGTGTGTAAAAAATAACCGAATCCGACTAACCCGGCTTTACCCGAATCGCACAGGTTAAGAAACATTATCCTGGCTAATCGAATTAACCAGAACGCTTAGTACAGTTACTCACTGTTTTTATTTCTATTTTTTATTTAGGATTATTCGGATTAGCTTGTACATGATTAACCCGAACCAGATTAATCCGCACCTTATTTGTGTCGCATATGGGTAAGCTTTTTCTTCCCCCAAACCCGATTAACCCGACCCAAATAACACTCAATCGGGTCGGGTTTACCTGAATAACAACCTAACTTCTGCATACGCAAGGACATAACCGGGACGTAGATTTACCAGGTACTAACAAAATTGAAAATACAATTCTTTTAGAGCCGGTGAATATAAAAATAACGGAGTGTTTTTCGCAAAATTGACATTACACAGCAAAGACCATGAATGTCCCGCAACACTAACATACATTATATATAGAGTAAATTACATGGATGGTCCCTGTGATTTGACAAAAGTAACAACATTCGTCCCTACAAGTTTGAAGTTGCACTGGTAGTCCATAAGTTGGTAAACATATAACACCATCGGTCCTTTAGTTAACTGGTTTTAACTTTTAAGTGAGTTCTTTCACTGAGTCACCGAAAAATAAGTTTTGAATCCATTGGAACTTTTCATCTTTTTTTTAGAAAAAGGACAAAACATAAGTTTTGAATCTTTAGGACAATTTATATATTTATAATTGGCATAGATTCATAATTTAATTGAATAGATGTATCTAGGGAGAATTCACTTTGAAGTGACGGCACCCTAGATACATACATCATGATATTTTACTTCACAATTAAATCGGTGGTTCCTGTTTGGAAAAGAATCAACAGAATAGCTAATAACATAAAAACAGATCCAAGTAAAGTATAAAAGAAAAGCTGATATGCTAATATATATTTCTCTCAGGCATTACATCAATCCCTTTATACTCATCATCGATAAGACCAAAAACTTGCCATATATGTAGTGAGTCTTTAAATGAATGTCTGTGAGGAGAATCTGGACTTGATGATGGGCGTGGATAAACTGGGTTTGTTTGGAAGGTGAGTTTGATTTCAAGAAATGGTTAAGTGTCACTAAATTTGATGAGTTGGTAAGATGAAGGTCGTTTACTATTCGTATAGAAGATTCTATGGTTATGCTATAAAATTCAATAAGGTGTAAAAGTCAAAATACTAACACTGTCGCTAAAATACTGTTATAGTGTCGCAATTTTTTTTTTATTATTATTATTTTTTTATTCACAAAAATTCTGGAAATGGAATAAATATCATGAATCAAGCATTCGTAAATGTGCGAAAAAATGGGTGTTTAGATGAAATAGAAATTTGTTAGGAAAAAATGCGAAAAAACAAGTATGGTTATCATTTTCACTTTCTCAGTTTCTTTCTATTCTGTATCCCTGTTTTATTTTCACTTAAAAATCCTCCGACCGAATAAAGTGATGCTGTCTTTGAGTATACTCAGTGACAGACTATTTTTAAGTGGTGATGGACAACTCCAGTAAGGAATATGCCTTTGATGAAATTAATGTTAGAATATTGTAAACCCCGTGAGGTGATATGTTTTATTGATACGATATATATAGACAATACATAATGAAACCCTAATGGACCCAACCCCACATACCGGGCTTGGGCCTAATCCTCTAATACTCCCCCGCAGTCCGAGCGGCGAAATCGCGAAAGCTCGGACTGGAGTAGTAAACAGGAAAAGAAAATAAAAACAAAACATTAACGTAGTAAAAACACAACTTTAGTCGACTCGTATAAAACCTATCAACGGTCGACTTTAGTCGACTGGTACCAACGGTCGACTAAGTCGACTGATAACAACACCGTACCAACGGTCAACTTAAGGGACTGGTACCAACGGTCAACTTTAGTAGACTGGTAACAAAGTCGTACGAACCATCGACCAATAAACAACTAACAAAAATACTATATATATTTTTTTTCAGCTAACCAAGAACAAAAAGGCAACAAACTTGCCATTGATATTGAGATACGACACCAACTCTTCCAATCAAAACAAAGTGTCCAAGAAGCATTTATTTTCTTGGCCGCGGATAACTCAAACTAAATATGGTTTTTCTTCTTCTTTTCTTCTACAGTTGATTGATCTGCACTCTATGGGTGGATTACGGGACTTTATGGTTCGAGGTTAGTTTTTTTTTTTTTTTTTTTTTTTTTTTTTTTTTTTTTTTTTTGACGGGGTGGCCTTGGGGTGGCGGCTCAACATAGCCACCTAGGTCTGAGGATCAGACCCGCTCCGATACCATGTTAGACTACATAATGAAACCCCGTGCGGTGATATGTTTTATTGATACGATATATATAGACAATACATAATGAAACCCTAATGGATCCAACCCCACATACCGGGCTTGGGCCTAATCCTCTGATACCAATTGTTGAGTTTGTTAGACTCCATGGACCGTTTTGAGCACTAGGGTTAACAATAACAATGATAATAACATGCAGCGGAATAAGAACAAATCATATGTTATTGACAACAAGGTTTTTCCCAATCACCTCCAATTGTTATTTGATCAGAATAATAAAATGTTACCTAAATGTAACAGGGATCTAAGACACCTCAGACTTTGAAAGATACGAACAACTCTAACCAACACTAGTCTAGGCGTTTATAATACACGCCCTAGACACACACACCTTTTGTAATTGACTACATTGTGGAAGACACACTTATAAAACCCTAACCCATGATCTCTTTATATAATAGAGATTTAGGGTTTACAAGAATACTACGAAGGACTAAACTAAAAATCTTCTTTTGCAAGCAAGTCCTTCTCCATCTTTTGTAGAATTCCTTCTTGTCATAATAAGTCCCTATTGTTTCATTTTTTATTGTTTTGTATCATTAAATCTAATAGACCCAACAATATTGTAAACCCCGTGAGGTGATATGTTTTATTGATACGATATATATAGACAATACATAATGAAACCCTAATGGACCCAACCCCACATACCGGGCTTGGGCCTAATCCTCTAATAATTAAAACTTTTCCTTTCTCTTGGATTAGTCACAGGAAAAGGGATTTTCGGTCTAATTAGCGAGATTGGATCAATGATGGCCCGCAAAAGCCTCTAAGATTACATTGTAATCTCATTTTGCTAGATCTAGCTTCTTGCTAAAGTTTTGCTTAATATACTCCAACATTTAATAAAATTAAGGAATATGCCTTTAAAATATGCTAGTAGATGATTTAGTTCATGATGAAGCTGGAATACATACATACTGCGAATTCATGAAACTTAGAATTATTACAAACTGACACAACCAGGAAGTACCATAATTAATTGCTGCAAATTATAAGTCTTGAACTCCAAGAAAACTATATAGACCACATTATAGATAAATATTACATAGAAACAATTATAACCTTAATAATCATTATGGATGCTGCAGGAGATGCTCACTTAATTCACACTCTAAGAAGCATTAACGTGCTTCATTTTCTTCTAACACCATGTTTCTGCTACTCAAGTAAGAATCCCATTCATTAGTACCATACGAAACTAATGGAGCATCATAAAGATCAGATTGCTCAACTTCTAAGACTAAGCTTGTAGTCTCCTGACTTGTTTGTGGAATCCAAGGATGAGTTGTCAATTTCCTCATGCCGTCTAGCTCCGTTGCCACCTCTTTCATTGTAGGTCTATCTTGGCTTTGTAAACTAAGGCATCTCTTGACCAAATCAGCTAGTGTATGTAACTTGTCAAGAGTTCCTTCACGTAAGAGTCGAGGTTCAACAATTTCGAATAAGCGGTTTTCTTTAACTGAATTAACAAAGTATGTAGCTAGATTCTTTTCTTCGTTGCTTCTATCAGCGCCAATGGGTTTTTTCCCTGTTATGAGCTCTGCAAGGACCACTCCAAAGCTATATACGTCACTTTTCTCTGTTAACTGGCTTGTGTGATAGTATTGTGGATCCAAATACCCTAGTGTACCTAAAATAAGAGTAGTTACTTGCTCGTGATCTAATGGGACTAGCCTTGATGCACCAAAATCTGAAACTTTAGCGGTGTAGGTATCATCTAATAGTATGTTGGTCGACTAGACATCTCTATGTATAATTGGCATAATAGTTTCTGAATGAAGATATGCAAGTGCTCCAGCTGCTTCAGCAGCTATTCTCAACCGGTTCTCCCATGATAACCAACTCATTCCACCCAATCTATGATGAATGTGATGGTAAAGAGTGTTATTTGAGATGAATTCATATACAAGTACAGGGACTTCTTCTTCCAAGCAGCAACCCAAAAGTTTTACCACATTTCGATGGATGACTTGTGTAAGGATTAAGATTTCATTGATGAACTGCTCTGCCTGGCTCCCATCCACTACTTTTGACTTCTTTATTGCAACTACACGTTTATCGGACAAAATTCCTTTGTACACAACACCATAGGCACCTTGACCAATAATTTTCTCTTGAGAATAATTGTCAGTGGCTTTACGAAGTTCTGAGGTGCTAAACAAAGTCATTTCCTTGTGTGAGCCTTGTGAATCAATCTTTTGTTTCAGCAACACCCCCCCGTTTTGCTCAAAAAACTTTTCCCTGAGCCTTGTTACCTTCCTCTTTCTTATACCAATGCAAATCCCCGTAATCCCACAAAATATTGCTAGTAAGCCGATCACGATTGCTACACGAGAAATTAATATGAAACACACTTTAGTTAATATTCATTAATGACATGTAATAGCAACGAACTTTCCCACTTGTGCAATTATCAGATACGGACCCAAAAAAATACCACAATACCCATCAAACTTTCAAATTTTGTTTTATTATCAGATACGAACTTTAAAAAAATACTACAATAACCATCCAACTTTCAAAAAAATTTCATTATCGTACGCAACGAGATGAGATTTTTACATTGATAAAACAAAATTTTAAAGTTTGATGGGTATTCTTGTATTTTAGAAAGTTTGTAGCTATTATATGCCATGTAAAGAAAACATGGTTTTTGAAATCCAAAAACATGTTGAATCGATGGTATTTAAAGGCTATACTTATGGAAATACACATATTCATATTTGCATGAAAGAGCTACTGTACCTATAATGAGTATTTTCCATCTTGCATCTTTAGAAGCAATAGGTTGGCAACCATTTTGTGTTTTTGCATCGCCAGTAGTACCTGGTAAACAAGTACAATTGTAACTCCCTGGAGTATTAATGCATATACCATAACAGGGGTAGGTTCTTGGATCTATGCACTCGTTGATGTCTGAAAATCAAAATGGAAAAAAATAAAATAAAATAAAATAAAATAAAATAAATAAAATTGTTCATGTATGGACATGCATTGTATGTTCACTCCGAGCAAAGTAGAAAAGTCTAGACTAGTTAATACTTGCATCTATCTAGTCAACTAACCTTTTACTGTTTAAATAAAAACCACAGTACTATTTTTTATACGAGTATAAAATGAACTAAGTCAGTAAACTTTTCTTCTTAAAAGTCTGAAAAAAGGACATGTAGTGATGAGATTTAAACTTAAGCAGGTTGGAAAGAAAGGGAAGATGTTTAATCACTTTACATACACAGCGGTGTCCACCTTTACATCAATCCGTAGTTAATAGGTGTTAATTATTGTACATTTGCAGCCAGGAGACAGATATGGATTTCCTTCGTAGCCATCATTACATACACAGCGGTATCCACCAGCTGTTTCCCTTGTAGAGCTAACACATTTGCTATTCACTTGGCAGGCATAACCATTGGTTTCTTTGGCTTCAGAGCAATTCAGATTCCCAATAGCCCATTCGAACACTAATGGCACTGTAGCTTTAATCCTCTCTACGAAAGAAGTACGATTTATTAAATCAGTCGCACCATTGAATTTAAATTTGTTCTCCTCACCAACAAAGGCGTATGTACAAGGAGCAAATGATCTCCTGTTGCTCACATTTCCTGAATTAGACAAGGAATTGAGCTCAGTGGTATAGGAGTTTATGTCTTGGGGTATGGATGATTGACAACAACCATTTCCTGTACACTCATCACCTACAACCTCTTCCCGGCTTGCACAAAAAACCATGCAGCCCGTCGACACGTTCCTAGACTTTGTTGCTGATGTCAGCCAAGCATAATCATGACAACCAATTACTGTAAACCTATTTACTTTAGAGAAGGTATACGGCCTATACCTGTAGTCTGATGAGATTGTATATTCATCGTATGTTGTGCCATTTGGATAATAGCACTTGCTCGCCACTATATTCGATATCCGGACGGTTGAATCAGATATCAGTTTGATCGAGGTGTAGTCTGTTTCTATTAAAGTGGCCTTTGGAGGGTTTACAGAAGTGTTGCAGTATATGCGAAATCCCTCATTTATATAACACTCTGGGTTGTCTCCGAGACCGAAAGGGTAGGGAACAATTAAGTCCCCACATCGGCTGTTGCAGCTTGGCTTAGCAAGATTGGTAGAGTTAATGAGGGAGTAGGATTCAGTTGTGGAATTTGTATCAGAAGTTGTAAACGAAAACATTTGAAATACTGCCCAAATTAGAATAACGAATTTCATGGCTGTTTTTTGGGGTTTCTAAGTGCTGTAGTATTATAAGCAATTCTCAGTTAACTCTCTAGTCTCTATATATAGGCAACAAATTAAAGCATGCTTTTGTAATATCCTAAAAAAAATATATTTACTTAACTTAATTATTCAATTTTACTTGTAGTAGATACGTAATCAGTTAAGATTCCTGTGATCAGAATAATAGTATTCGAGATGGTGATTGTTCTTCTTTAGTCTTGATGTACTCTAGCTATTTTGTATTGACTGAGCTACCTTGTGCTATCGTTTATGCTAGCTTTTGGATTTGACCATATGATCATCTTGTCCTCTAGAGTATTTTTCTTATTAATCCCAAATGAATATCTATCATGAACAGTATTTTGTTTTCTTTCAAAATTTATTTTTGGTATTTCAACTAACTGGTGGCACTCGTTTAATTTAAAGCAATACACAGTTGATTCTTCTAGCTACTGGACAATTTTTGATGTTATACTCAAAAGTCTTGATCGACACTTACATCAACTATTTTTCTCATTGGTCCCAAACGAATATACCATGAAATTCTATATGTGCCGTGTCAAATTTATTTTTTATGTAATACGTATTGACACCGGATCCCTTGCAAAGGAGGCTAAAATTAAAAAGTCTAAAAAGAGTTGTGGTGATGGCACGTGTCCCCTATACTAAATATTCAAAAAATCACGTCATGGGCAAAGTCGTAATTTTACTCGTTTTTACTTTTCCACCTCAATTTTCAAACGCATATATCTCTTAAACGACAAACTTTTAGAAAAAACCGATTTCACCATAATTTTTAAAATTTAATCCTCTTTAATTTGGTATAAATTTTGTTAAAAATTTTGAAACTTTTTTTTTTTACATACGAAATAGGTGTTAATTTTCTTGATTTTTTGGGCATTTTTGACCTTATTTTGTACCATCATAAATGCCGAATCGTGAAAAAATTTAAAACATGAAAGTCATAGCTTCTTGGCCATTCTTTACCCGGAAATTTGAATCAATCAAATCAAATATGATATGAGTGAGATATCGTATGTTAAAAATGACGTTTTACTCATATTTGTTGCACACAACATGTTTGATGAAATGTTTAGCTTAGATTTTTAGTCTTAAAATCGAGTTAAATTCACTCATTTTTGTACAACAATGCACCTTTAGTCATTTTATTAATGTAAGATTCAAAAAGTTTTTTTTTTTTTTTTTTTTTTTTTTTTTTTTTTTTTTTTTTTTTTTTTAACTGATGAACCTTATTAACTGATTTAATAAGTTCATCAGTTAATAAGGTTCATCAGTTAATATAGTTCAACCAGTTAATAAGGCTGATGAACCTTATTAACTGATTTAATAAGTTTATCAGTTAATAAGGCTCTTTAACTGATGAACCTTATTAACTGATAAACCTTATTAACTGATTTAATAAGTTCATCAGGTTCATCAGTTAATAAGTTCATCAGTTAATATAGTTCAACCAGTTAATAAGGCTGATGAACCTTATTAACTGATTTAATAAGTTTATCAGTTAATAAGGTTCATCAGTTAATAAGTTCATCAGTTAATGTAGTTCAACCCGTTAATAAGGCTGATGAACCTTATTAACTGATGAACCTTATTAACTGATTTAATAAGTTCATCAGTTAATAAGGTTCATCAGTTAATAAGGCTCTTTAACGCGCGATATGTCTTTTTTAAAAATCAGTTAATAAGGTTCATCAGTTAATAAGTTCATCAGTTAATATAGTTCAACCAAAGTAACTGATGAACAAAATATCTTTTTTAAAAATCAGTTAATAAGGTTCATCAGTTAGTATGGTTCATCAGTTAAAAAAAGAAACAACAAAAAAACAAGAAAAAAACAAAACTTTTTGAATCTTACATTAATAAAATAACTAAAGGTGCATTGTTGTACAAAAATTAATGCATTTAACTCGATTTTAAGACTAAAAATCTAAGCTAAACATTTCATCAAATACGTTGTGTGCAACAAATATGAGTAAAACGTCATCTTTAACATACGATATCTCACTCATATCATATTGGATTTGAGTGATTCAAATTTCTGGGTAAAGAATGGCCAAGAAGCTACAACTTTCGTGTTTTAAGTTTTGCAAAATTCGGCCTTTAAACTAGACAAAATTAGAGCCGAAAATGCTAAAATTTTCAAGAAAATCATGACCCAATGAATATGTCACAAAAAAAGTTTCGAAAAAATTAAAAAGATTTATACCAAATTAAAGAGGATTAAATTTTAAAAATTATGGTGAAATCGGTTTTTTATAAAAGTTTGTCGTTTGAAAGTTATTTGCATTTGAAATTTAAGGTGGAATTAAAAAAATGGGTCAAATGACAAAAATGCCCTCTAACCGAAAATATTAAAGAAAAGAGGGAGGGAGTAGGTGGGGGACACATGACACTAGCTTAGTGGGGGACACAGATAAAGTGAGTCATTATAAACTTGTTTAACGATTAAACAGTCCCTAAATAAATTTTTAGTTAGGTGTTGCAAATCTGTTTATGTAAACAAATTAAAAAGGTCCATTCAAAACGCATGTCCAAACACCCCCTAACGATCTGAATCACGTTGGCTCCATTGCTATAGTCTGCAATGTGAATGCAAAGTCGGTCATTCGTTTAAGTGTAGCGTATCTTATATGTTTACGATGGCTTTAAAGTTTAATATTAGAGTTACTTTTTCTCTAACTTTAAATGTTGTTCGTTTTTTTATTTATTTATTTATTTATTTTAATCTTTGTCTTTAAGATGGCCAGACTTTGTTATATTTAACAAAGAATAAAGAATGCCGATCCAAGCATTGCCATTTTCTCAAGAACCGGAAGAATTGAAATTTAAGTAGTCAACATCACATGTTCTTACTGATCGTGATTACAAATACTAATTATTCATTCTATAACTTGAGAGTTTATTTTTGCTGCATACATTGCAGTTTTAGACCAACTGTAAACCAAACGTCATGTGCACTATTACCGGTGAATATTATTTTGTATTGCTTGAAAGTATATAAAATGAAAACATAGATTACGATTTCTTATTTGTTTTCTTTGGTTGTAAGTTTTGCTATGTAGGTGTGTTTTGTGAGAACCTCGAATCACGAGCGCAAGAATAAGTTATGACCCATAACTTATATAGATTTCAGATAAGTAAACGCTTAGGAAAAGTCACAGGTTCTTTTAATACAATGCATAAAAAATTGTGATCTTTCAGAGTTATAACAACATATAATTTCATGTTATACAAACTGTACTTACCTTCATATTTCATGCTCTAACTCTTGCTTTCTTTCTTTCTTTCTTTCTTTCTTTCTTTCTTTTCATGTACATAAACTTAGTTGCTTCTAAATTTCACTTTGATGTTCTATGTAAGAAATCTTTCTTTCACCAAATGTTAAGAACTCGAGTTATCTCTTTCTTACCATTTTTTTATGAAGATATTTTGTAACATTTTATCCTAACACTATATCCCACATTGGCCAAAGATAGAATCTCTTGGTTAGTTATATACCATAAGTGTATGTGTGTTAAATGTGTTGTGAATAGTATTATGCTTTCAATAATTTCTTCGATCCATTGGATTGAAAAAATCCGACGGGTCCAGAAATATTTGAAAACTCGTACGAACTCCACTTTTTCCTTTTAATTTGGTACTCTCAAATATGTTTTGGTCTTTCTTTTAAGGGGCTAATTGTTTTAAAATGTATTGTACTTAGACACGTTTTTTAATTCTATGTAACAACATTAAAATGTGATTATTCTGTGTAAAGAACTTTTTTTAGGTGTTAATGTGTGTAGAACTGACCTCCCCAGCAGGTTGTAATATGTGGATCAGGTCACTTCCATGTCACTGCCACGTCATCCGGCTCACTCCAATTCATTGTCCAGCTCACTCTAATCTCATGCTAATACAACTACAAAAATTGGCAAGTGTAATACATTTTTAGCTATTTAATTTGCATATTTACTAAATAAATTAAAAGAAGCCTGTAACTAAATCTTCAACTCAATTATAATAAGCGAGAACACAAGAAACTGAATTTCACAATACAAGTAATTAGTGATTTACACCTGTCTTGACCTAACAAGAAACCAAATTAAATTTTGATATATTTGTTGCAAATTTGTTAGATTTATTAAGTTGTCGTATTTGTTAGGTAAAAGATGTTATGTATTTATGGATATCTTTTAAAGTTCTAAATCTGTTTCGATTATGATTGAGTTCCACTACATTTAAGTTACAAGTAGGACGGACTTTTCAAATGAATGGTGTTGGATTTTACAGTATCAATATTCTTCTAGCTACTTGTAAAGGCGACGAAACTGGTGTTAGTGGATAATTAGGCCCAAGCCCGGATTGTGGGTCTAGGGTATTAGGGTTTCACTATTATATATAGTGGTTAATAATAAAGTTATACCTACGGGTTTCATTATCTTACAACTAGTTATGGCCGGTTCGTTACTGTGCGCTTTTTTTTTTTTTTTTTTTTTTTATAAATGTAGTTTTTGGTTTGTCCCTTTGTCGTCCTTGATTTGGAAACTGTATATCTTTTCTGGAATGAGAAATGATCACCAATAACAAGTTTGAAATTGTTTATTTCACGTGATTAAGATATTTTGATAATGACATTAAAGCTGGCATATTAGTCACTATAAATGATAGAATATGTTTGATGTGTGAGCTAGGTGTAAGAAAGCTTTTAATCGACTTCAAATAACCAGCTGACCATCATCTCTACATGTTGTTAGATTTTGGAATTTGTACATGATGGTGACAAATGTGTGGCAGAATTATTAATGGACATTGGGAGATCGACAGCTTTTAGGAAGATACATTTTGTAATATAATCCGTAATACCAACTTTATTTATCGATCTGAAAGGTGTCATCGTAGCTGTTGATGACATTAGGTTTATCTGCAGTTATAATACTGGGTATGTAGAAAGCAACAATGTGGAACAAACATTCTGTCCCACATCGGCCAAAGAAATTGTCTGTGAATAATATAATGTTTCCAGGCACTCTTCATTCATCGAGTTAAAAAAACTCAACTCTATAGATTTTGAGAAACTGAAAACTCTTAACAGTTTTTTAAATCTTTTTTACTGTAAAACATGTTGTGGCGGAAACTCTTTTAATCTTAATTTCACACGGGTAAATTAGAATGCAAAAGGATAACCGTGAATGTTATGCACGTAGACAGTAATTCTTTAGATCAAGATCAACATAGAAAGTACTGAAGTTCATTTATCCCTATTCTTATCCAGGACAGTAGAAATATGGATTAAAGATCCTCGACACCAGTAGTGCAAGTATCTCCGGTCCACCATCTTTCACATCAATGATGCTCTCTGAGAGTACGTATTTGTAAATGTCCTTTCCACATGCCAAAAATTTATAGTTTGGTGTTGGTATAGTTTACATAATTATATTGCAGATTACTTGGGTCTGTTTCCCTGTGTTGGGACCGGGTCAGGAAAATAAGCTGATAAGACCCAACCTGTAATTGACCAAATGCTTAAGAAAATAAAATTACTGTATTACTTATCCATGTGAACTTTTAGTTCGGGTCTGTTTCCCCTATGTTACGTCGGGTTGGGTCAAAGTCCATTAGGATAGCCAACAGTTGCCGTCCATACTTAACTAGGTGTGTTCAGAAAGTGGATTGGTACCGAGAAGAATACTGGATTGACCCGTACCAAAACTGGCCTGATTTGACCCGTACTAAATTGACCCATTCAAAACGAACCCGTTTTCATCCCTTACACAACTTATATGACCCACCATTTTCCACATCTACACCAGTAAGCTTCTTTTCATAATGTTTTACTAACATTAGTATCAAAAATCATTTTTTACCAATGAAACCGATTTCAAAAGTGTAACAGCAAAATAAACTGGTTTAAAACCCGAGGAGCAAAACTTGGTTTTAAAGAGAAAAGGAGATGGCTGATCATAAACACTTGCACATGGTGGATATGAAAGGTAACGCCGAGGTGATCTTCATTGACAAATACCAAAACGACGATTGAGAAAATGGTGAAGAAGTAATGGAAAACGCTGAACTAAAGGAAACCACTGAGGAGAACAATTAGTTTGCAGAACAAGTACCTTTTCTTGCTGAACTTTTGCTACAATAATGATTATGTGATTATTTTGGCCTAAAGTCATTATTATCGATTTTTGATGTTCTGTTAAGTTTTGGATAAGTTTTCAGTTAGCTGCAGCGAGTCTCTTTATAGAAAAAAAATATAACGATTATTTCAAAACTCATATCCAAACACCCCCTAACGATTATCCATCCATGAACTGCTGCTCCCATCAATTGCTACTATGACTCCCCCTTGTTCACCGCCTGCTTCAGGCTCCAAGGAGTTGTGCATAGTATTTCTTTCAAAGTTGTGCTTATGTATAATATTAATGTATACCATCAGGTGGAATGGTAGAAGCTGCAATGTGAGAAGATGCTTCATCTTTCGATATTAGTGATTACAAGTATCAAGTGGAAGCGTTAAAAAAAGGCTCAATTCTGCTCATTAGTGGTTGTTCCGTGAACCTAGAATATACCTATCCTTCAGGATCCAAGGTGTTGTTCATAGAATGAGATTGTTGAGTAGAATATACTTTGACTGCATACAGTACTGAGGTGATCTTATAGTTTCCATTTTCATTGTTTGCAGCCAGAATCATTTTTGGTAGGGTTAATGGCATGTAATAGCAACGTACTTTCCCACTTGTGCCATTATCAGATACGAACCCAAAATATTACAGATATCAGACACGAACTTTCAAATTTTTTTTCATTATTAGATACGAACTTTTTTATTACAGATATCAGATACGAACTTTCAAATTTTTGTTTCATTATCAGCAACGTACTTTTTTATTTGTTTCATTATCAACAATTTTTATTTTTAAAGTTTTTCTTATTCGTATCTGATAATGAAAAAAAATTTGAAAGTTCGTATCTGATATCTGTAATATTTTGGGTTCGTATCTGATAATGGCACAAGTGGGAAAGTACGTTGCTATTACATGCCATTAACCCTTTTTGGTATTTGGTTAATAGCATTGTGGAACGGAATCAGCCCTTAAAGCAAACACAAAGTATTATAATCATTAAGGAAATGAATCAGAATCTGCAGCCACGGAAGAAGCTGTTATTGGATTGCGATTTAGGTAATGTTTTCTAAAATATACTTCAATGTATCTTTAAATCTTGATACAGTAGAATAGTAGATTGCTATAATATGTGAAATGCTTAAGGAGCTTGCACAAAGAGAGAAGCAAACAAGTTTTTTTTAAGTGTTTTATTGCAGAATGTTTATAGTCATCTTTTAGGTTGAGAGTTAATGTCAAACTGAGTGTGCGATTTGCCATATGAATAATCAATATTAGAAATTTAGCAACTAGCCATAGGTATATTAATATTTCTCCAGCTCATAGATAACACATTAAATTGTACGCGTAAGACTGCATCGTTTTACTGCTTGAAAATTCTTAATTGTCATGTATTTCGTAATCTAAAAGTTGAGGTGAGAAAACGTGGGCTGGGAGGGTCAGGTGAGTTTTGATTTAATGGGTCAAAATAGGTTCAGATTGAAACGGGTCATGTCTTGGCTGGGCCAGATTAGTTTGGGTTGGTTCGTGCAAACGCCTTTTTCTCCATTCTCTATAAATCCTAAAATATAAAACAATTTAGGAGATTGTAAACATCCATAATTTGAATTATGTACATTTAACCACTTCAACTTTTAACCCGGCTGACCTTTTCAACCCACTTAACTAAGTTTTCTGAATTGAATATTATTGAGTAAATGGGTGTATATGATCCATCTTTTTGTAGGCTTATTTGACGAAGGAATGTTGGAGGATGGTGCTTTCTTTAAGCCAGACCAGGAAGAAGAGGTAGGCGGCAAAAAATGCAACCAGGTTAATTGATGAAAGACAACAACCAGAAGAATGGCGAGGAATCTGATATTCCAGCGGACTTGCTTTATACAAATGTTGTACAGGTATCTCTTATTCTATGATATGTGGCGGTAAATCTGTTTTAAAGTGTGTTTGGATTTGAATTTTAAAACTGATTATCAGATTTCAGCTTGCTAATTTGTGATAGAACAAATGTACTTTGTTATTTATATGACTTTGAAAGTTATTGCAGGTCCCTACTGATGGTTGCTTGCTGATGATCCCACCTGAGGGCGGCTTGTAAGATGTTTCATTCACCTTTTAATTTTGGTTAACAATCATTTTTGACATTTTTGCTGACTAATTTACGTGGTTTTTAAGCCAGTCACCACAAATACATAAATAAGGTGAAACTATCTCTTTTAGGACGTTGACGAGATCATTTCATGTTAGTTAATTTGTACCAAGCAATGTTTAAACATTTCACTTTTCACACTTTGCCACTTTGTTGATGATAATCAATTGCCCATTTACCAACTCGAGCAATCCTTGTGAATAAGAGAAACTGGTACAATTGAGAATGGAACGTAGTTGATGCGTATCAAATCATGAAGAACCGTTGCTAATAGTATTATGTTAACTAGGTGCTTCTAAACTTCAGTTTGGAGTTCCAACTTTTTCACCGACTCTTAATTACTCTTGCATAACTCTTTCTTTCCATGTACATCAAAATCTTTTATATCAAACCAAGACCTTCTCTAACCTTCTATCCCACATTGGTTGAAGAAAGAAATTTTTTGTTACAAATATACCATAGCATATGTGAACTGATTGTGTTCAGAATACTATGGAGTGGTATGTTTTCAAATTTGCAGCCATGCATCCAGCTAGCTAAAATAGTTAGTGAGGTGATGACAAATTTGAAAGTTAATAAAAATTCCGAACTTTTATTTTTTTATTTTTTATTTTTTTTTTTGTTATGTTAAGTTGTACTCACTATAAAAGATTCTTTAGCGAAACCAGAATTATTTTTAAATTATGTTTTGTTGTACTCACTATAAAGAATGTTTCAGCGAAACCGGTTTAGTCTCTTATTTAACATGGCTTAAAAGGAAAGTATATTTTAAAAGCCAATTGATAAAGAACAAGAATGAGAATTGTTACCTATGCATTGCGGAGGGTGTTTATGTACAAGTTGATGTGGTTTAGTCTCATTTGTTTTTATGGCGGTAATGTTTTTTAGATTTTTACTGATTAAGATGTAAAAGTGCGTGTGATTTATGTTAATGTGAGTGATGAGTTATTGGCTATCTTGTTTTATATAATAAAACAAAACCTTTATTGGGAATTTTTCATTTAAATACAATAGATTCATATCTTATTTAGTAATAATTGTATTTAAAAGAAAAGATTATTTTCTTATTAGGTAACATTTTATATTTATCTATAACACATGTAGAAGATAAATACAAAATATATAGATAAGATGCAATTAATAATATGATTAAATTTTTTAAATAATTATATTTAATAATAAAAAACTATAATTAAACATCATAAATCAAACAAAACAAAGATTAAATTATTTATTTTTTAATAAATAAAAATATATGATTAAAAAAATTCAAAAAAACCCGCGCGTGCGCGGGTATTATAACTAGTATTTTCTACAGTAACTTACCATTTTTTTAATGGAAACCTTTTCTAATCTTCTATCCGGACATTCTGTCCCACATTGGTTGGAGAAAGAAATTGTTTGTGACTAATATACCATAATATATGTGAGTGTTATATGTATAGACTAATATAATGTTTTCAGGTGATCATCTTTCTTCGAGTTAAAAAAAAAAAACTTAACTATACAGATTATGAAAAACTGAAAACTCATATCAACTCTTAACAATTTTTAAAATCTTTTTAATCTCACAAAGGTTAGAGAGGAAAACATATTTTAGAAGTAAATAAGGAAATAATACAAATGTAAGTATCAATTATATTGTGTAAATCTTAATTCTTTTGATTAAAATGCATAAAGGATTATTATTGTAAGATGTTCCCTATCAAAAATGAAAATGACGTGCAAAATAAATAGATGTCTCATTAGATAATTCATATGCATATCAAAACCAACTACGTAGTATGAAATTAACGCATTTAGTCACGGTTGAAAATTCATAACGTTGGTATCCTTTGGAACATCTTATTTTCATCTAGTGCCATATGTTTCGTGTAGTGATTGGGTCTAGTGGTCTCGCGGTGTCATGGGACTTGTTGGTGATGTTAGTGTCATAAACTATTTTAAGAAATTGTGATTTAATAGAGATCAACCGGATATCGTATTATGCTCGGATACGAGTTTGGTAAATGTGGCGTGGACACACGTTTGAGCTGACATGTTTCCACTATGCTTTTTCTTGCTCCTAGATTCTGGTTATAAATTTGGTTAGGTGATTATTTTTGCCTAACATCACGATTATAAAATTTTTATGTTCGAATAAAGTGAGTCATTAGCAGCTCGTTAGGCTTTTTTTCCCGACTATGCTTCGTTTTTATTGATATTAAAATAGGATTTACATAGAGTTAGAAGGTAAATGATTAGACAATCCCTAGATAAGTTTCTAGTTAGGTGTTGCGAATCTCTTTATATACACAAATTAAAAAGATCGATTTGAAACGCATTTCCAAACACCCCTAATGATCTCAATAACGTTGGATCCGTTGCTATAGTCTGCAATTTGAATGCAAAGTTGGTCACTCGTTAAAGTGTAGTGTATCTTATATGTTTACGAGGGCTTAAAAGTTTGTAACGTTTTATCCTAATACTCTATCCCACATAGGGTGAAGATAGAAGTTGTTTGTTACTTATATACCATAAGTGTATGTGTGTTAAATGTCTTGTGAATAGTGTTATGTTTTCAACTGATTTGACGGTCTTCTGACAAAATCAGGCAGATCTTCAAACATTTGAAAACTTATATGAACTCTTAACTTTTTTATTTTAATTTGGTACTTTAAAACATTTTTTGGTGGAGACCATGCAAGTCTTTAATTTCACACACAAGTTAGAAAAGAAAACAAACTGTGAAAGCTAATAAAGAAACAATCAAAAATGTAAACATGTATCTTAATTCTTTTGATCAAAGTGCAACGTGTAAAATAAATACACGCACAATCTAATTCGACATTTCACAACCAACATAAATCTTATTAGATAATTCATGCACATATTAAAACCTTTTATGCATGAACATATCTTAATAGTTGAATGTTCATAGTGACGATATCCTTTGGAATATCTTATATTTATGGGGTGAGGGCGGTTCCGGAACCGCAAAGAACCGATCCGGAACAGAGAGAACCGAGAAACGCAAAATAGAACCGGACCGAAGAGCATGTTTCAGTTCCGGTTCGGTTCTCGGGTCCGGTTCTGGTATTTTGGTTCTACCCGATTGGAACCGATTTTAAAAAAAAAAAAGTACCCAAAATTCAACATTTTTTTTTTATGTTTTAACTCATTTGCATCTAAAGCGTAAATAATATTGAAAGATTAAAGTATATAGCCGAATATATTTTGAAAAACACATTGTCGTTAAATGCTATTAACCCATTTATGAATGATAAATTTATTAGTGCCAAAAATACATGTATATCTATATATTTGTGTTTGTAATTTGAACATGGAATTCACAGTTAGTTTCTTCTCTATCGCACAATTATACTTGATAGTTTGAATAAGAATTTATGATATATGATACATATGTTGAGATATCACAGAGGTTGATATAGCTGAATCATATATGTTTTTAGCTTACAAAAAAATTAAAAGTAAATAGCACGAAGAAGTATACGACAACAACAATATTCTCTCTCAGACGAGGATATGAAACTGATAGAATAAATAATCAAACATATCAAGTGAAAAGAAGACAACTTTACAATTTGTTAATTTCTTTGAACTAAAACGCTAAAAGGTAACTACTTGTAAATTTTAACAAGACTTTAGTGTCGGGCGGTTCTTCGGTTCGAGAACCGATACCTGTGGTTACGGACCGAACCGAACAGAAAACCAAAATTTGAAATATCTAAGAACCGAGAACCGGACCGCGGTTTTAAAATGCAGTTCGGGTTGTGTCGGTTCTGGTTCGGGTCTTGGTTCCGGTTCGGTTCTCGTTCTATTTGCTCACCCCTTATTCATATAGTGTCATATATATTTTTGTTCTAACATGGTGACAATCGACAACTACTATCTCAATATCATGTTTAGATACTTATGGACTTTGAATATTCAAAGATTTCTAAACTTATAGGTCAATACTCCATATGTAACGATTCTCTATTTTCTCAAATCTTTTTCACAACCATTTGCAAGTTTAAAGTACATTTATTATGAGAATATATATAAGACCAATGATTGCCTAGCTGTTTAAACCAAATATGAATAAAACTCGTATATAAATGATTATTTTAAACGAAATATGAATAAAACTCGTATATAAATGATTGCCTAGCTGCTTTATAAAAAGATGTTGAAACAAACAAAACTAGTATCGAAATACATAAAATACTTTAACATCCTTGACCCAATAACGTAAAGCATTCAACTAAATATCGATCTACAAAAACGATAAGTAAACACTTATCTTATAAAAATCACATAAACATTTAATACAACGCTTAAACATTTTCGGTCTTTCATATTAAGAGCTAATGACAACATATTATTTCCCGTTAATCCAAAATGTTCCCTCATAATTCATGCTATAAACACATAACCTAGTCGCTTTTAAACTTCAATCTGGTGTTCAAGTGACATATCTCTTTCTTTCTATGTACATAAAAGTCTTTCATAATTCATATAACAATTTACCAAATTTTTATAGAAATATCTCCTAACATAGTATCCCACATAGGTTTTAGAAATATGTTGTTGGTTACTAATATACTCTAGTGTAAGCAGGTTATACATGTCTAGAATAATATTATGTTCTCAGATGCATCCGTTCCTTGAAGTTAAAAAAAAAAAAAAAAAAAAGAAAAAAAAAATGTATGAAGGTATGTATCTGAAAACGCATATTAGCTCTTTTTTTTTTTTTTTTTAGCTAATATGCGTTTTCAGATACATACCTTCATACAATTTTATTTTTTTTTTTTATTTATTTTTTTTTTTTTTTGTGTCTACTTTTATTTATTTACTTTATAAAACGTGTTCTTGTGGAGACCTTTCTAATCTTTTTTACTTCAAATAGCTTAAGAGGGAAAAATATATTAGAAGTTATTTAAGAATGACTACAAACTGAGAAAGGTTGAAGTAAATTAACCATTGTTGTAATCTCATGCTACATGATTTATGTTTGTGAAACCTTTCATAAATGAAAACATCACTTTCTATATTATGTATTTATCAAAGATGGTTAGATCTCAGTTAAGTAAGTAACAAATAGTCTAACACAATGAGAAAAGTTCAATGCGAAATAACATTTATCTGAAGAACAAATAATAATATCTCAACCATCCATCTTTCTTCCATCCAACGGTTTAGATTAAAATGAACAAATATACTAAGGGCCATTTTAGTCATTCCTACTTTCTACCTAACCCCCTAAACACACACACAATAACACTCGTCTCTCTCATCTCTCTCTCAGATCCCCAATTCTCTCAAATCCCCAAACCACCACAAAACCCTAATTGTGAAAAATCATTCAATTAAAATCATGCGGTTGTTACATAGCCTCTCATTTACTGTCACCAACAAAAATTCCGGCGACTGTTGCGATTGTTCCGGCGGAGAAGCAATGAAGCGGCATCATTTTCCGTCGTAATCCACGTCGTCATTAAACAATGAGAGTCCAGTGAAGTTCACCGGTCACCACTGTCAACATCACAATATAACTAAACAAAAGAAAATGGAAATTTAAATAATTGATTTTTTATATGTGTTTACTTTTCTTTTTTTCCTCCGAGAATGATGATAATGTATGTTGAAGAAAGAACATGGTAGGAGTAGGAGACTAGGAGTAAATGATCCAACGCAGCATATGGGTAAATGAAATGCTTTGTCGTTTTCTTTTTTATCTTTTTTAAAAAGATAATACTCCATTATTTAATAATTTTAAATTAGTTATTAATAACGTTTTGTTTTTTATATACATACTAAAACAATTAGCAATTTAACCATTTTGTTTTTGACATTTGGATGTACAGATTTTTAAAACGTTCTATTTATTTGGTAATTTGTTGTTTTTCTTTAAATTTCAAAATATGGGTCATGATGTGATGAATTTTTTGAAACGTGTTTGTTGTATTTAGTCTAATGATTCTTTTGACAAATCCTTTGTAATTTATACAGAATCCCATGGGATTTATACATAATCCCATGTGATTTACAGATTACCCATGTATTTTATACAGAATCTCGTGGGATTTTTTTACGAATACAGTGGGATTTTTTATGAATCCCGTGGGATTTTTTTATGAATCCCTTGGGATTTTTGGATGGAAATTTTGAAAAACAAAAATCGACTTTTTACGAATCTCATGGGATTTTTACGAATCCCATGGGATTTTTCTGGATGGAAATTTTGAAAAAAAAAATAATTTTTTTACGAATCCTGTGGGATTTCTTTACGAATCACGTGGGATTTTTCTGGACGGAAATTTTGAAAAAAAAAAAAAAAAAAAAAAAAAGAAAAAAAAAAACGTCTTTTTACGAATTTCATGGGATTTTTCTGGACAGAAATTTTGAAAAAAAAAAAAAAATCGCCTTTCTAAGAATCCCATGGAATTTTTTACGAATCCCGTGGGATTTTTCTGGACGGAATTTTGGAAAAAAAATCGTCTTTTTACGAATCCCATGGGAACTTATATTATTTTTACGAATCCCATGGGATTTTTACGTATCCCGTGGGATTTTTCTGGAGGGAAATTTTGAAAAAAAAAAATAAAAAAAAAATAAAATAAAAAAAAGTCTGTCTTTTTACGGATCCCATGGGATTTTTACGAATCCCATGGGATTTTTACGAATCTCATGGATTTTCTGGACGAAAATTTTGAAAAAAAAAATCGTCTTTTTACGAATCCCATGGGATATTTACGAATCCTGTGGGATTTTTCTGGACGGAAATTTGAAAAAAAAAAATCGTCTTTTTACGAATCCCATGGGAATTTTACGAATCCTCTGGGACTTTTCTGGACAGAAATTTTGAAAAAAAAAATCGTCTTTTTATAAATCCCGTTAGATTTTTCTGGACGAAAATTTTGAAAAAAAAAATCATCTTTTTACGAATCTTGTGGGATTTCTTTACGAATCCCGTGTGATTTTTCTTGACGGAAATTTTCCAAAAAAATAAAATAAAAAAAATAAATAATAATAATCGTCTTTTTACGAATCCCATGGGATTTTTACGAAACCCATGGGATTTTTACGAATTCCATGGGATTTTTACGAATCCCGTGGGATTTTTCTGGACGGAAATTTTGAAAAAAAAAATCGTCTTTTTACGAATCCCATGGGATTTTTTACGAATCCCATGGGATTTTTACGAATCCCGTGGGATTTTTTGGGCGGAATTTTGAAAAAAAAAAAAATATCGTCTTTTTACGAATCTCATGGGATTTTTTACGAATCCCGTGGGATTTTTCTGGACGGAAATTTTGAAAAAAAAATCGTCTTTTTACGAATCCCATGGGATTTTTACGAATCCCGTGGGATTTTTCTAGACGGAAATTTTGAAAAAAAAAAATCGTCTTTTTACGAATCCCATGGGATTTTTCTGAACGAAATTTTGAAAAAAAAATTCGTCAAAAGTATATAATAACAATGCATATCTATAGAAAGATAATTTTTTTCTCGTCGCGATTGTATATTTTTCGTGTCTTGAAGATTTACCGTTTGCAAGATATGTTGTTTTTTAAAAAAAAGGTGGAAAGTGGGTTTTTATATTAAATGAGCTAAAATGACAATTTTGCCCTCCATTTGTTATTTTTTGATTTGATCTTAGCCATTAGATGAAAGGTGGATGGATGGTTGAGATTGACTTATTTGTTTTTTAAGTGATACTTGTTTTGCATAGATCTCACCTCCTAACACAATAATCAAAATGGGTGTCATCCCATAATTCATACACATATCGAAACGATTTATAAAATAAAACATTTTACACTTTATGACTGTAATTAGGGATGGCAAAAAAACCCGAACCTGATGGGGAAACCCGAAACCCGAACTTTTTGGAGCGGGGCGGGGCAAGCTTAACGGGTTTTGGGGCGGGTTTCGGAGCATTAACGGGGATTTTTAACGAGTTCGAAGCAGTGACTGGGGCCAAGCATCCCCGCCCCGCCCCGCCCCGATATAATATATATACATGTTATAAATTATATATTATTTATGTGTATGTATGCAACTTTAGTAAATAGTATATCAACTATCAAGTAAGTTATTATATTTAAACATTTGTTTAGACTTTTAAACAGATGATTTGAGCTATTGTTTTTGAATATTAAATGAATGAAGACTTCCTTTCATGAGTTGTTTCAAAGGAAGGAAAAGACCAAGTCAACATTAAGTTTTTATTATTTTGTTTCATGGGGAAGATTGTAAAAACTTTATGATCCTTGTTATGTCTAATGTTTAAGTGTTTCTTGTAATTTGTGACTAGATAATTTGAAGTTGTTTTGTTTAAAACAATCTACGTTGAATTCGTTTTGCTTAGAACATGCCAAAGAAGACACCCCATTAAGGACCCGATAAGATCCCGAATGAGGATCGGGGCGGGTTTGGAGGAGTATCGCGCCCAAATGGGGCACCCAATAAGATCCCCAATGGGGAATGGGGCGGGTTTGGGGCACGTTTTGGTAATTGGATTCGGGGATAGGGATGGCCGCCCCGCTCCAAACCCGCTCCATTGCCATTCCTAACTGTAATAAGCTCAAAGGATTGCCAAGCTGCTTATTTTTGGATTTTGACATAAGCATGTTTGTCATAAACTTTTCCTAGCTACTTAGGGCCTTGGCAACACATGCGGGGAGGCACGGCACGGTAGCCCCACCGCACGGGAACACCGCCGCCGGTGCCTCCTTACCGCACGGTGGAGATGAAACACGGTAAACCTTACCGATTGAAACTAGCCGTTGCAAAGTTGTAAATTGGAACGTTGGGGGTGCATTAAAGGGACCAACGGATACTTTTTATTTTTTGTGTATATATACTTTTGCAAAACAAAGACACAACATAAAAAAAAAAAAAAAAAACAAACACCACCGAAAATTCGAAAGACGCCGGAGAATGTTGTCTGAGGTAGCAGAGGAAGAAGATGAAGTTTAGAAGCTAAAACCATTTTTTATATAATAAGACAAATAGGAGGAGTAGCTAATGTAGTAAAGTAACAAAAGGAGTAGGGGCACATATGTAAAAAGTTTTATACAGTTAACTATTTTTTATTTTATGTAGTAACTTTTCATTGGTAAAACTAAAGTATTTTCTTTTAAATATATATAAATGTACATTTCTATTTGGTTCTTGCTCTCAATGAAAGTTGTGCTTCGGTTGGTTGTAGATAACTCACAACTAGCAATGTATAAAAACGCATTAACATAAACCTCCGAACCAATATACCACTCAGTTAATTATGTAATGTTTATTTTACTATTAGTGGATATTTATGCCCAAGCCCGGTTTGTGGGTTTTGGGTATTAGGGTTTCACTATTATATATAGTGCTCAATAATAAAGTTATACCCACGGGATTCTATCCTTCTAACATGGTATCGGAGCAGGTCTGATCCTCAGACCTAGGTGGCTATGTTGAGCCGCCTCCTTTATGCCACCCTTCAAACCCTAGCCACCACTTTTATCTCTTATCAAAAAAAAAAAAAATAATAATAATAATAATAAAATCCAATTTTTTTGGCTTCTGATAAGCCCGCTGCTGAGGAAGAGGCCGCCGATGGAAAGCAAAAGAATGCTACTAATGAACAAAGAGCTCGCATCCAGCCGCCACTTTTCAACATAAAAGCAGTGATGAAATCTTTGCCAAACCGGGTGCTCATGTCATGGAGTATCTTTATTGAGAATTTATTATGTTTTTCTTTTATTGTTTGAAAAAAAAAAGTGTTTTTATTATTTGGGTTTTTATTTAATTGTTTGTTTTTTTATATGTCGAATCCAGGGTATAAATTTTCGATACGACTTTTGTTGGTGTCGAATCTAGGGTATAAACTCCCGAGACGACTTTTGTTGGTGTCGAATCCAGGGTATAAACTCCCGAGACGACTTTTGTTGGTGTCGAATCCAGGGTATAAATTCCCGAGACGAGTTTTGTTGGTGTCAAATTTGCTTTCTTAGTTTATTTGGGTTGGGTTATCCCATTTTATTTTGGTTTATTGTTTTACTTTGCTTTCTTAGTTTACTACTCCAGTTCGAGCTTTCGCGATTTCGCCGCTCGAACTGCGGGGGAGTATTAGTGGATAATTAGGACTAAGCCCGGTTTGTGGGTTTTGGGTATTAGGGTTTCACTATTATATATGTACAAATTTGTACATTTGAGCATTCAAAATATACTTACCGATCGGCATAATAAGTTTTATGAACAACCTAGGGCTGAAACCAAGTATGAAAACATAGATAATAAACTCCAACTTTCATGACCCAAAAATGAAATCCCACATTGTTTGAAGAAAGAAATTATTTGTTTCTAATATAATCTAGTCAAAGTGAGCTACATGTGTCTAGAATAGTACGTAGTATAACATTTTCAGCCAATTCACTCTCTTGCAAGTTCAAAAAAATTTACAAGGATGTAGAAGGGTTGAAAATTCATATTAACTCTCGACTTTTTCTCCATTTTTCATCTTTTTTCTCTTTACTCTAATACGTGTTTAATTTGACATAGATCCATACTAAACGAAGCTCTATATTCCTAAATATTTTCTACAACCACCGGCGAATTTAAATACATTTATTATGTAAATTCCTAAAAGACCATGGATTTTACGAGTTTTATTTCTCGCCTGAAACCAACCGAGTTACGCACCATAAAAAGTGTTGGACCACAACATCCAAACTGATTCCCATATCTTTCGAGCTAATCGATCAGGGACTACACTTTGATGACTTGAAGAAGAGTTAACAAAGTTAAAGTAGGTAAGCAATTTAAATTTACAGTAGACTAGTCTTATAATGACATGGTGGTTTTCATCCACGCAATTTGAGCCACTACTAGGTCCAATTATCTTTTATGTCTTGTACTCTTGTTATATGCTTAAAAATATTTCCAGTCAGCTCCTTGAAAAAATATCTGCAAGTATATAAAGGATTTTCTAGCTGCCTGATAAGAGATATTAACATAACTATTCTATTTAACATACTTGAGATTTTAAAGTGGGCCAAAACAAACGAAACAAGTTTTATAATATAAAAATATTCTAGAGTGTCTATCGATCTCTACTCGAAAAATAGCTATTGGTTATTGACCCAAAATTCTGGGCTAAATTGATGAACAATTTACAATTGAACTTATTACTTGTTGTATGCTTAAAAATGTCCTAAGAACATGTAGTTACTATACAATTATACAAGTTGTTGTATGCTTATAAAAAATTTCAACCAACTCTATATGAATAAAACTTGTATATAATTTCTTCAAGTTTATAAAGGATTGCCTAGCTAGCTGCTTATATTAAGATCATAAACACACCTATACACTTAAAATTTTGTATATGTATATATACATATTTTTCTTTTCATTTTTAGAGCAATAACTACATATACCATAAGTTATCAAAGCTGTATGTATCCAAAAAGGTTTCCCTAGCTCTTTAGGTTTTGACACAAGTGCTCATCTTATAAGCATTTTTGTCTAAACTTTGCCTAGCTATTTGTGAACCTATATATTTACAAAGTCATTATTATGTACACACTGAACCTTCAAAAAATGGTCATACAGAAATACATTGACGTTCATGGCCCAATAAGTAATGCATTCAGCATTGTATAAATGTGTCTACATAAATGATTTCAGATAAGTACATGAATGCGGCTGAAAAAAAAAAATAATAAAATAAATAAATAAATAAATGATTTCATATAAGCAAACACTTAGAAAATTTTACAGGTTCTTTTAATACAAATGCTTAAACATTTTCGATCTTTAATAAGTTAATGTCAAAGCAAGTATCATAAAAAATGACGTAATTCCTTCAGCAATATATAGATTTCTACATAAGCCACCTAAACATAAGTAAACCCTTATAGAAAATCCCAGGTTCTTTTAATATAATGCATAAACATTTACAAATTTTCATTAGTAGAGCGAAAACAACATATAATTTCATGTTATCAAAATTGTTACCTTGATGTTTCATGCTCTAACTCTTGCTTTAATATAGAGAACTATCCCAAATTTCTAACCAAACATTCTATCCCACATAGGTTGCAGAATGAAGTTGTTGGTAACTAATATACCATAGTGTGCGTGAGTCACTTGTTATTAGACTAGTATTATGTTTTCGGCTGTATGATCAACCTCATGCTTGTGAAGTTGGCAAGCTAATAATACATAGCATGAGGGTGTTCGTAGAGTTGAAAATTAATATAAATTCTTGACCTTTTTTTTTTTTTTTTTTTTTTTTATCAAGAATGATTAATGTATGTAAACTTGTTTCTTGAAATATAGTTTTGGTGTATTTTTATTGCAACGAATAGCAAAGGAAGTGAATTAAATTAACCATTTACGTAAGACTTCATAGAAAATAGAAATTATCAATCATGTTGCCGTTGGGAATGTTATATGGCAAATGCAAAAGCGAGAATATCTCTTCAATTTAAATCGGCAGGAAATCCTGACGTCGTACACCCTTTTAGGGCGTTGACCGACCCTTCCCCGAAGACCTAGCTCCACGCATTAAACACACTTTCAAGCGACCTTTAAGTAAGGAGCTGAGATTGAACTTATAACCTATTCCTCCTAATTTATTTGACCGGTCAATTGTTTACTTGCGATGAAGTTATTGATACAAAAGCAAGAATTTGTCTGTTGACAATGGGCATTAAAATACAAATATATTACGGTAAGATGTTCGAGTAGATCGATTAATAAGGACGTGTGAAGATAACACATCCTCTAAGTCTCTAACACAAGAACCAAAATGTGTCTCATTCAATAATTCATACACATATGGAAACGGTTTATAAAGTAAACATTTACACTTTGGTCTATAATAAGCTTAAAGGATTCCCAAGCTGCTTTTTTTTAGATCTTGACATAAGCATGTTTGTCATAAACTTTGCCTAATTACTTGCAAACCTAAATTTGTACATTTGAGCATTCAAAACATGCTTACTGATCAGCATATTAAGTTTTCTAAACAACCTAGGGCTGAAACAAGTATGAATACATAGATAAACTCCAACTTTCATGACCCAAAAACATTATCCCACATTGGTTGAAGAAAGAAATTGTTTCTTACTAATATAATGTAGTCTAGGTGAGGCATGTGTGTCTAGCATAGTATAACCTTTTCAGGTCATCCGAGTGGCTCAAAATTTATACATAATTCTTGACTTTTTGTTCGTTTTTTATTTTGTTTCTTTACTCAAAAACATGTTATATGGTTGGAACCATCCGAATCTTCAATTTTACATAGGTGTATACTAAACGATGCTCTAAATTCCAAAATATTTTCTACAATCACTCTCGAATTAAATACATTTATTATGTGAATTCCTTAAAGACGAAGGATTTTATGAGTCTTGTTTTTCATTTGAAACCAAAAGAGCTACGCGCTATTACAAATTTTGGACCACAACTACCAACAGATTTCGCATATCTTTCGAGCTAATCTTAAGAGGAGCTACACTTTGATGACTTGAAGAAGAGTAGTTAACGATGTTAAAGTACGTAAGCATTTAAATTTAGAGTAGAGTAGTTAACGATGTTAAAGTACGTAATCATTTTACTTATTCCGTGATTTATAAAATTTCTTCCCGAATGATTTCAGATAAGTAAAAGCTAACCTCTTGTTCTTAGAAAAACTCACAGGTTGTTTTAGTTCAATGCTTAAACATTTGCAATCTTTCGATTTTAAAACACAAAAACAGTTGCTTCTAAACTTGAATTTGGAGTTCCATGTAACAACTAGTTCTTTCACCAATTGTTATTAACTCTTGCATGATATATATCACTTTCTTTCCATGTACATAAAAAAGTTTTATATAGCATGGAGACTTTTTCTAACCTTTTATCCCACACTGGTTGAAGAAAGAACTTGTTGATTAGTTATATACACTAGTCTATGTAGGTTATATGTGAGTGGAATAGTACAGTGTTCTCTGGTTCTCAACATGAAATCTTTACAAGTTCAACAAATTTCTAAAGATTTAGTACTTGTTTGCCTGAAAACTTGTATGAACTTCAAACTTTTTTCTACTATCTTTTTTTACTTATAAAACATGTTTTCGGTGGAAAACATTTTATGCTTAGTTTCACATAGCTTAAGAAATAAAAATATTTTTGAAGTGAGTCAAGAATGATAAAAAGCTGAGAAAGAGTGAGTAACAATCATACTACTCAATTTCGGTCTCATCATTATAAATAGCAAATAAAATGAATTAAACAACTTTTTTTTTAAAACATTTTTGAAATTGAAAAGGATCACTTTCTGTGCACATAAATGGTTATATATGAATATAGATTAATCTATGTAAATGGTTATACTGGATATGGATTGTTGTTACATAGCCAATGAAAATGATGTAAATTAACAATTTATTTAATCTCATATATGATGTCTCATATCTGTTTATGAAACTTTTCATAAATGAAAACGCCACTCTCTATTTAGCATCTATGGAAACGATTAGAGCTCGATTCAATACAAATGGTCACTTAAAATTTTATCACAAAACGTTACGTTATTACATATAGCAAACATAGGTTGTCAAGTTGATCACTTTGTATTATGATAAGTAAACACTTAGCCTTTTTCTCTTATAAAATATCACAAGTTCTTATAACAAAGCTTACTCATAATAATCTTTCATTTTTAGAGCAATAACAACATATAATTTTACGTTATTGAAACTGCCCCCTTCATGATTTGTGCTCCAAACACATAAACTAGTTGCTTCTAACTTCAATTTGGAGTTCCAAGTAAAATATCTTTCTTTTACCAACAATTAATAACTATATCTTACTATTTTTATTAGGTCTTTTCTAACATTTTATCCCACATAGCTTGAAGATAGAAGTTGTTGGCTACTAATATACCATAATGTATGTGAGTCAAATATGTTGAGAATAGTGTTATGGTTTCGGAGATTTCACTATCTTTCAGGTTAGAAAAAAAACTGCATGGTTGTGAAATATTCGAAAACTCATATGAACTCTTAATTTTTTTTTTTCTTTTATTTGGGGTACTGTAAATCATGTTTTGCTGGAGACGATGTTAATCTTTAATTTCACACAAGTTTGGAAGGAAAACGAACTATGAAAGCTAACAAAGAAACAATAAAAACGTAAAAGGTAAACTATAATAAGAGTAAGATTTACGGTATTGGAGTCAACGAAGGGGAAATGGCAGATATGGCGAGATGGTTGGGGTGTGGAATCGGAGAATTCCCGTTTACTTATTTGGGGTTACCTATTTGTGAAAACATGAGGCGAGCTAGCTCTTGGGGGCCCGTGGTGGAGAAATTCAAAAATAGATTATTGGATTGGAAAGCTAAAATGATGTCGTTCAGGGGTCGTCTTACATTGGTTAAATCAGTTCTCGGTAGCTTGCCATTGTATTATTTCTCGATGTTTCGCGTGTCTTTGAGTGTGATAAAAAATCTTGAGAGGATTAGGAAAAATTTCTTTTGGGGAGGGGCTGGGGAGGGTAAAAAAATCTCTTGGGTCAAATGGGATTCGGTTCTTGCATCATTTGGGGATGGGGGTCTTAATATTGGGTCGTTAAGGGCAAAAAATTGGGCGCTATTGGGAAAGTGGTGGTGGAGGTTTAGGAGAGAGGGTGGGAGTTTGTGGGTTAGGGTCATTAAGAGTATTCATGGGAATAGCGGGGTTTTGGGGGAGGTTAGGGCTCTGGGTAAGGGGGGGGTCGAGTGGAGGGGTTTGGAATGATATTGTGCGGATAGGAGAGGAGATTGAGGGATCGGGTGTAGAGTTTATATCTTCATTTCCTGGGGAGGTTGGGGATGGGAGGGATATTATTTTTTGGTTAGATAGGTGGGTCGATAATCGGAGACTTTGTGATAGATTTCCTAGATTGTATCATTTAGATAAGAGGAAGGAGGGTTGTGTGTGGGATAAAGGGTCGTGGGTTAACGATGTGTGGTGTTGGGAATGGGATTGGGTTAGAAGTATTAGGGGTAGAGTAAATAGGGAGTTCGATGAGCTTTTAGGTGTTATGCAAAATGTTGTGGTTAATTCTAATTGTAGGGATAAATGGAGAAGGTCGCTTGGCGAAGACGGCGTATTTATGGTTAAAGAGCTTGCTAGATTGGTGGAAGAGAAGATCTTACATGTGGAAAGTGGAGAACAAGAGACGCTTTGGAATAAATTGGAGCCTAGGAAAGTTAACATATTCGTGTGGAGAGCGCTAAAAGGTAGACTTCCGGTTCGAGTGGAACTAGATAGACGGGGAATCGATTTGGACTCGGTTCTTTGCCCTAGTTGTAATAATATTGTGGAAACTTGCACTCATAGGTTGGTCACGTGTGATTTAGCGATGAGTGTGTGGGAAAAAATATTCAATTGGTGGAAGGTGGGGAACGTTAATGCCTTTTCTATTGATGAAATTTTTTCATCCAATGGAGGTGTTAATGTTTCCAATCTTCTTTCTCGTGTTTGGCAAGCGGTCATTTGGACTTCCGGATACTACATTTGGAAAGAAAGAAATGCACGTGTGTTTGGCAAACAAGCATCAAGTACTAATAAGATTGTTCAAGATATCCAACTCAAAAGCTTCGAATGGATTGTGAGAAGATCAAACAAATACAAAGAGTTAGATTGGCAACAATGGTTATGGGGGCCATCCAAGTTTCGCTTACAGTAAGGTCTGATGTAGCTTCTGGTTTGAGATACAAGGTTGCTGCAATAAATTCGGTGAAGACAATTTTAAGGATACAGTTACAGTGGTCGACATAATATTTCGGTGAAGACGGTTTAACTTTAATTTCAGATGCTCCAATGTTACAATGCTGATTTGTGGGAGCCATCCAAGTTTCGGTTACAGTAAGGTCTGATGTAGTTTCTGGTTTGTGATACAAGGTTGCTGCAATAAATTCGGTGAAGACAATTTTAAGGATACAGTTACAGTGGTCGACATAATATTTCTGTGAAGACAGTTTAGTTTTAATTTCAGATGCTCCAATGTTACAATGCTGATAAACACTTGAGCTACAAAGGTGCTGCAGTATATTAAGTGAAGTCAGTCATGGTTAGATACAGGTAAATCTAAGTGTGTAGTGGGTCTACAGTTGCAAGTGCCTACATATTCTGTTTTGATTTGTGGGTTTTTTGTTATGGCTAGCCCCTGCATTGTGTGAAAGCTATGGCATCTTTATTTTTAAATTTACACCAATGTGTCTTGGTCCTATTTGGTTCTTCTTGGATATATATTCTTATAGTTGGGGTGGGTCATGGGATAGTACTGAGTATAGTGTTTGGGATTGTCAGGTAGTGGGATGTAAGTGAACCCATGACTTTTCTTTGCACCATGTCAACTGTCTTTATATTGTTATTTGTTGTCTTTTTCTTGGGTCATTTTTCTCTTTAATAAGCTTGTTGAAGAGATGGGACGCCATTTCTTGTGTAATTTGTTTTTGTTTGGTTCGTTCAATATATGTTGCCTTTCTAAAAAAAAAAAACGTATCTTTCATCTTTTGGTTAAAATGCAACGTGCAAAACAGAAGCGGACCATTACCCTTGAACGCTTAAAAGGCAAAGTTTGAAAATAACAGGCTAAAAAGTTATTTGGTCTGGTGGTAGAAGGCTCAAAATGCTTTGTGGACCCTTGTATAAACCATGATTGGACCGGTGCAATGAACCAATCCTTGATTTGACCGTCTAATATGACGAGGCCAATAAAAAGAACTTGATTGGACCGGTGGATTCTCATTTTTTAGAAACCGCAGCTGCAGATGCGGTTTGGTTTTTATGAAAAACCGCATCAACCCGCACCAAGCTCATCCCTAGTTGTAACGAGTATGTTTTATAGCCGTGCCCAAGCATAGCCGAAGTGTATGAAAATGAACATGACAAGACAATATTGTGTGATGTAAAACAGTATATTCTAAAGGAAACCTTTGATAGGAGAATAAGGAAACTAAATTTTGGTGGAATATAACGTAGTTTGCATGCAAAAGATAGCAGATTCTAAAAATTTGTGTTTAACAAATTTTTCAAAATGAATATAAAACCCAAAAATAACCTAACAACACGTCACAACCTAAAACCCCTACACATCGATCGCAAATAATACTCCTTGAACCGTATCAAAATGTGGCACCTCGTCTTCAACCATATGTTCACACAAATACAAATCTTTCTTTCACCAAATGTTAAAAACTACTACATCCGTCCCATAATAATTATCCACTTTTACTTTTTTGAGTCTTTCTTGATCAACTTTGACCATTAATATATTTATTTGCGTTATATAATACTTGATGAAAATTATATGAAATGAAAATATATTTATAACTCAATCTATTTATATATTTTCCATTAACTATTATATTACACAAATAAAAATATTTATAGTCAAAGTTGAATAACGAAGACTCAAAAAATTCAAAGTGGACAATAATTATGGGACGGAAGGAGTATTAAACTATCTCCTTCTTACAGTTTTTTAATGAAGATATTTTCTAACCTTTCATTCTAACACTCTATCCCACATAGGGTCAAGATAGAAGTTGTTGATTAGTTATATTCCATATGTGTATGTTTGTTAAATGTGTTGAGACAAATAGTATGTCTTCGAGTATTCTCACATCCTACGGGTTGAATAACCCTTAAGGACTTGAGAATATCCGAAAACCATATAATCTCTGAACTTTTTTCTTTTAATTGGGCACTCTAAAACCAACATAAACCTCTTAGATAATTCATACACTTGTCATAGAATGGAGATATTTTATCATAACCATATATAAAATGCACATGTATTTTTATCATAGTTAAAAATTCACAGTGAGGATATTCTTTGGAATATCTTATTTTCATCTAGTGACATACATATTTTTGTTCAAATCTGATCCTACATAGATATAACAACGATAATCACGATCAAAAGTAATTTCAATTAGTATCATGTTAAGATACTTATCGACTTTGAATATTCAAGGTTTTCTAAACCAAATGATGCGCGCTCTATATTCCTAAATCTTTGAGAAAACCACGTGTGAGTTCAAAGTTATTGTATTATCGGAATATCATATAGACCTAAGATTTTACAAGTCTTATTTCCCATCTGTAACCAACTGACTTACATATCACTAAAAGTTATAAAAGTCTTGGGATCACAATTTTTGCAAATTTGACATATCATTCTAGCTAAAATTACGACGAACCATACTTGAGGACTAGAAAAAAAAAATCACTGGTTGTTTTAGTGTAATGCTTAAACATTTGCAATCTATCGTTTTATTGAGCAATAACAGTATGGGCTTGTTTGGTAAGAAGCTTTTTTGAAGCTGTAAGCTTTTTGTCATAAAAATAATCTCTTCCAAAACAAGTAGCACTATTTGGATACATCGACTTCAAACTTTTAATTTAAACAAGTAGCTCCAAAATGAAAAGCTGATTCATCACGCTTTTAAAATATTCGGAGCTGTTAAAACATAAAATTACTGTTAGCAGCTTATAATTATAATTAACATCTAATTTACCAAACACTTTTATTGAAAAAAAGATACAGCTAGTAGCTCTTATTAACAGTTTTGCAGTTTACATCTTACAGCTTATGGTTTCCGCTTAAAGCATACAGCATACAGCTAGTTTTGACAAACATACCCAATATACTTTCATGTTATCCAAGATGTTCCCTTCATAGTGCTCCGAAAACACAAAACTAGTTCGCTTCTAAAGTTGAATTTGGAGTTCCATGTAACAAGTACTTCTTTCACCAAGTGTTGACAACTCTTGCATTAACTTCAAACTTTTTTTCTACTGTTTTTTTGTTTTAATTGTAAAACATGTTTTGTTGGAAAACTTTTTAATCTTTAGTTTCGCATAGCTTAAGAAGTAAAAGTATTTTTGAAGTCGGTTAAGATAGAAAATTTTCAATGGGGGTCGGGATCTAAATTTTTTTTTTCTAACGCTATTTTTCGGGTAATATGTTCGGGTCGGTGATTCGATTCGGGTCGGGTTAAAAATTAAATACTATTATTATATAAAAAAAAGTTTCAATCACTAAAAAACTAAGCATTTGTCCAAGACAACTAAACATTAAAAAGGAGACAAATAGTTGGTACCTGGTTCGATTCATTGAAGAAATTAGAGTTCAACCTTTCGAACTTTAAGATCCTTGAATTATTCAATTATGGACTCCGCATCAAACTTGTTAGCAATTTCTTTTTCTATGTAAATCACCATATTGTTTGCTAGATTCTGAGGGTCGAAGGGGGAGGGTTTGGGATTTGGTTAATTGGTTTGTTAATTGTTAGGGATTGTTCCATTTATTTATTTTATTTTATTTTTTTTTTTTTCAATGGGCTTAGTAATTGATTTTAGTTTGAGATTTGGTTTGTTAATGGATTTTAGTTTGGGGAGATGGGCTTATATAAAATGTAATGGATCAATTTTATTGCTTAATGTATAAAAAACAATTCACAATTAAAATGAGGGGTCGAAACCGAATATACCGAAATTTTTTTACACGAAAACTATATACCCCTTACATCGCAAAAAAAATTTCGGGGGGTCGGACGCCCCTCCCCGCCCCTAAATAGCTTCGCCAATGGCTAAGAATGACTAAAGCTTAGAAAGAGTGCGAGAGACAATCATATTTCTCAATTTTTTTTAATCATTATAAATAGCAAACGAAATGAATTAAACAACTTATTTCTTAAAACATTTTTGGAATCGGAAAAGATCACTTTCTGTTCACGTAAATGGTTTTAAATAGCCAATGAAGTGATCCAAATTAACAATTTATGTAATCTCATACATGATACGGAGTATCTATTAATGAAACTTTTCATAAATGAAAATGTTACTCTCTATTTTTCATCTATGGTAACAATTAGAGCTCGATTTATTACAAATAGTTACTTAAATTTTTACCACAATATGTTATGTCATTACAGATTCGTATAACAACGATTAAACATTCGCAATCTTTCATTTTTAGAGCATTAACAACATATAACTTTACGTTATCGAAATTGTCCCCTTCATAATTTGTGCTCCAAACACATAAACTAGTTGCTTCTAACATATCTTTGTTTCACCAACTGCTAACAACGCTTTCTTACTATCTTTTTAGACTTTTTCTAACCTTTTATCCCACATAGGTTGAAAAAAGAAGTTTTTGGTTACTACTAATATACTATAGTGTACGTGAGTGTCATGTGACTAGATTAATTAATATTGCATTTTCAGGTATATGATTTTCTTCATGCTTAAAAGGTTTGAAAGTGAACCATAAATAGCATGAACTAAGTCTTATAGCGGATAATTAATATGAGTTCTTGATTTTTTTTTTAATTTTCTTGGTTATCGTCCCTTATTCTTTTTGGCATATCATTCAAGCTTATCTTAAGAGCAGTTTGGAGGTCACATAAAAAAATAACAGGAAAGTTTGTCTTATGATGATATAGTGGTTGTCGTTCACACGTACAGTAAGAGTAAAAAAGACACGAGACTCGCTTCTAAACAATTTGTACATGAGAGCGACGACGAGGAATCAGAAATGTGAAGGTTTGAAGTAGAAGATATCATTAGGTAGGTATACATTCTAAACAATAAGATTCTACATCTTTTACCCGTTTCACCATTTTTTATATCTTGAGAATTAGGGCTGTAAACGAACCGTATGAACACGAACGGAACCCTGTTCATGTTCGTTCATTTAATTTTAACCGGACAAATAAACAGATACGGACGCTTAAACGGAAGTAAGGTTAATGGCATGTAATAGCAACATACTTTCTCATTTGTTCCATTATCAGATATGAACCCAAAATATTACAACAATACCCATCCAACTTTATAAGTTTTGTTTCATTATCGTACGTTTGCTTACGTGGCATTACAGGCAACCGGCTACACCGGTAAAAAATCATTCATTGGAACTTTTTTATATAAAAAAAGACTTTAAAACACTGGTAGTTGGTCAGTGTTGACTATCACTCCCTCATTTCTCCACATCACTCCCAAATTTATTTCTAATTTCATAGTACTATACAATATGAAATCTGATTCATCATACTCTTCACCAAATCCAACAATCCCTCCACGTCGTGGTCAAATAAAGCGTCGAATCATTGGCCAGTTACTTAATTCCGTTGCGAACATGATATCGATTAAGAAGAAGAATAAAAATGATCGAAATGAAGTTGACGGTTTTCGGCCATCTCCGGCAACCCACCTACTGTCATCTTTGAAAATAATGCCTCCACAACTGCCATGACCGGCCACAAAATGAGGCGTTTCAGATCTGTTAATATGTTAAAACGACACAATACTGCCTAAAAGTCTAAAACGACACATTTTGTTCATCTATTGTATATAGGCAAAACCCTTAATGTATTGGTTGCAGTGTATTTATTTGGTGGTAAAATAAGATAAAGATTTTTGAATGTGGAATCGTTCTATAAAACTCGTATGAATGTGGGATAGTTTGAATCTATAATTTGTGTTTATAATTTATGGGTTTAGTTTGTAAAAAAAAAAAAAAAAAAAAAAAAAAAAAAAAAAAAAAAAAAAAAAAAAATTTTGAATTTTCATAAGTTTTATAAAAAAAAAAAAAAAAAAAAAATAGTGGTGGCGTGGTGAACATGGTGGAGACTGGAGGTGGCCATAAAATTTAAGTTGGGGAAGAAGATGAAAAATGTTGTATATTTGTGAGGGTGGGACCCATTTGGTATTTTGTTGGAAAAAAAGATAAATTTGTTGATATCAACACAAAACTTATAAATAATATTTTGGGTTCGTATCTGATAATGGAATAAATGAGAAAGTATGTTGCTATTATATGCCATTAAAATGAATTGTTCATGTTCGTTTATGGTCGTTCATTAATACACTAAACGAACATAAACGATCGAACATAAATGAAAATAGACAAATAAACATAAAGTTTATTAAATTATTCACAATATATTGTTTTATAAGTCTTGTTTTGCTTAAACAAACCAATTTTTAAAATTATAAAATTAAAATATATGATATATGCACATAAATAGATAAATAAACATAAACGAACTTTAATGAACGCCTAATCGGACGTTTACGAACATATATGAACGAACGAGACTTTTGTTTATGTTCGTTCATTTAACTAAACGATTCATGTTCGTTCATTTAATAAACGAACGAACATAAACGAACTTTTTACTGAACTGTTCATGAAATGTTCACTGAACATTCAGTTCGTTTACAACCCTATTGAGAATGTCTTACATATTCTACAAAAACCCTATTTCAAGATGCCAATATTGTAAAGAAGCGAGCCCAATCCACAAAACGCATTTAAACAGAATCATCAATTGGGCTTTCAAAAGATTCAAGAACGGGTTTTATTAATCTTGCATGTTATGCATGTTGACAATAATTTCTTTTATCTCTATTCGTAGTGAACGTATCTACGGTCCACTATCTTTCACATTAGTATAGTACACCGAAATATATTGCGGAACCTGGCTTACTTAGGAATTAGGACCGTTTCATATATTGTTGGGTTGGGTCGAAGAAATATGCTCATAATAAGACCCTAGCTGCAATTGAGCAACTTCTTAAAATATATATATATATATATATATATATATATATATATATATATATATATATATATATATATATATATATATATATATATATATATATCCTATTACTTATCCATGTGAAATTCTAGTTCGGGTTGGGTCAAAGTCCATTAGGGTAGCCAACAATTGCCGTCCATACTTAACTAGGAGTGTGCAAAAAGTGGATTGTAGGATTGGTACCTCGAAGAATACTTAACAACATATAATTTCATGTTGTTACCGTCAAGTTTGGTGCTCCAAGCACATAAACTATATGTTTATAAACTTCTTTTCATGTACATAAAAATATGTTTATGGTGTAGTAATTTACCATTTTTTTGTTTATGGAGATCTTTTCTAATCTTTTACTCATTCATTTTATCCCACATAGGTCGGAGAGATAAATTTTTTGTGACTAATATACCATACTGTACGTTAGTGTTAAATGTCTAGAATAATATTATGTTTTCAGTTAGTCGTGGCACAACAAGTTTGAAAAACTTGCGGTGCCACTGACATATTGGAAACTGATATGAACTCTTAACAGTTTTTAATTCTTGTTTATTGTAAATCATGTTTTGGTGGAATCTATTATAATCTTGAATTTCACAAGGGTTAGAGAGGAAAATATATTTTTTTATGAACAACGGAAATAATACAAATGCAAGAATGAAGTAATTGTGTATCATCGTAAGTCTTGAATAAAATGCAAAAAGGATTACACTAAGATGTTTAGTGACAATAATGAAAATGACGTTCAAAATAAAAAAAATCCAAATACAATTGAGCTTATCAGTAAAAACCCAACATTGCCTCATTAGATTATTCATGCACACATCAGAAATTAATCAACTTTTACCCGATCTTGTCTTCTACGAGGTATGAATGAGATGAGATGTAGATAACTTTATCTCTTGATCGGTGTTGAAGTAAAAAATAAACCTAAATACCTTATACTAGATAAGGTAAGTGGCTATCGAATCCACGATGAGTATGTGCTTATAGCTAAAGTTGTCCGAAATAAATAATTGATTGATGTTTTGTTTGATAAATTAATAATTAAACTTAATAACTTGAATGTAAATAAGAAATTAAAAGTAAACAAGCAATTAAAAGTAGGATTTGTAAACAGTTGGATGAAAAACTATCCCTCTCGGCGTCAGATATTTTGATATAAGACTATGTTACGGATTATTACTAATGTTTGATTCCAAAAGACATAGACATAGTTCGTATTATTAGCTGAGCTACTTTGAGGATGAGTTACACTAGATATCGTGGTTGTCGTTCACTCAAATTTAGCCACTAATGTCCGAGAAAATAGAATCGAAGTCGAAATAGGTAAACAAAGTACATGGTCTGAGGGTCCAACTATTTTTAGCATAAAAAGTAGACAAAAGCCCGGTAGATTTGGGCTGAAGTGATGCATGTTCTCTATATTCAGGCCCAATTATATCTTACTTGTTACTGTACTTGTTACATGCTTACAAATATTTTCAACCAACGCCCTATGAATAAAACTCGTATAAAGGATTGCCTAGCTACTTATAATGAGATTGTAACATAAATACTCTTTTAACATAATAAGATTTTAACCTAGGGCCAAAATAAACCAAACGGGCATCATTCAGCCGAATATCCATTCATCATTTTAGAACAATAACAAATTGTATGACTTAAGTTGTCAACACTGTATATATATAACAAAGGATTGCCTAGCTTCTTACTTTCGACTTTGACATAAATCCTCATTAGATAAGCATATTTGCTGAAAACTTTGCTTAGCTACTTGTGAACCTAAATTTGTAAATTCCACAAAATACACATATAGCATTCAAAAATGTGTAGTGATCGGCATAATAAGTTTGCTAAACAACCCATGGCCATATATAACAAGTATCATAATGCAAAAATACTTTAACTTTGTGACCAAAAGACTTAATTCATACAGTGATATTTTAGATTTCTCGTGAATGATTTTGGATAAGTAAAGCTAACCCATTTGTCCTTAGAAAACAATTGCAAGAACAACATTTAGTTGCTTGTAAAATTCAATTCGGAGTTCCACGTAACAAATAGTTCTTTGACCAACTGTTGATAACTCTTGCATTATATATCTCTTGATTACTCTTGCATTATATATCTCTTTCTTTCCATTTACATAAAAATCTTTTACAGAGTATATAACATAATGACTTTTTCAAATCTTTTATTGACATTCTATCCCACATTGATAGAAGAAAGAACTTGTTAGTTACTTATGTACCATAATCTATGTGGGTTATATATGCTTGAAATAGTATAATGTTTTCATGTTGATTACATTCTTGAATTGTTACAAATTTAACTTGTACGAATCAATAATGTCGTTAACATGAAAACTTTGTACGAACTTTAAACTTTTTTTCTTCTGTTATAAAAATAATATTACTCGATTTTGTTTTGATCGAACATTATACATAGCAAATAAAATGAATTAAACAACTTACTCCTTAAAGCATTTTTGAAATTGGAAAACTTGTTGGCTACTAATTTACCATAGTGTATGTGGGTCAAATAAAATACTTTTAACCTCCATTACCCAAACACATACTTTATTCGGCGATGTGCCGATGTATAAAGTCTCTTCGCGAATTATTTTAGATAAATAAAAGCTAACCCCTTGTTCTTAGAAAAAATCACAGGTACATGTAACATAAATATCTTTAATACGATATGAAGACTAACATTCAAACCCCAATATCATACATCCATTGCTTCTAACAAACATTCTAATAAACAAACATAACACAAATAACAGCTAACACAACACAAATAAATATAACAATCCTGCATAAGTGTCTAAGAAACTAACATCACCCATTAAGACAATTTCATCACTCAAAAGATCTTCATCGTTGGATGATATTACGATTACTTCTGCTAAGATAGCCAAAAAAATTATTTTATTTCAAACAATAAACAACTTACAAAGAGCATACTTGATACCGTCTAAAACAGTCACAAGCAGCTAAACTAGTCCAAATATATGGCTCTCTTGACTTGTTCTTTTTATTTTGGTAAATTGGTTAACATATATTATTTCAGTCAATAATCAACTTTACGCAAAGCATTCAAGAGAACCAGGCTTAAGAAGCTTAGAAAAGTAGTAAAAGCTAGAGTTCACAAATACATCAAGTCTAGAATATACATGGAGAAGCCTCATTCTTGACAACATTTCCTTCCGCTATATATACGCGAGTATAAATATACTTATTTCCGCCGCTATATATACGCGAGTACCCAACTAGCGTTTTGTAAAAGCCGCATCGATGCATCATATCCCGATTTTTGTTTTGAAATAAACCAAGCTAAAAAAAATAGGGCAAATAATTAAAAAAAAAAAAAAAAAAGTAATATACTTGCCACGTATTCATCTTCTAGGTAGTGAACTAAAATTTTTCAGATTCAACACCATTAACTTGACTTTTTTTCATCTTATGGGTAATATGTGACTTGCTCAACCGGTACCAAGTTCCACCACCACCCAAAAGATGAATATGTGGCAAGTATAATATTTTTTTTTTATAATTTGCCCTAGCCATCACCACCCACTCCGACGACCACCGCCGCTCCGGCCACCTCAACCCACCACCCACCTTCTCCTTCCTCTCTCTTCCTCCTTCCTCATCACACAAACCCTAAAAAAAAAAAAAAAAAAAAAAAAAAAAAAAAAAAAAAAAACCTCCACCATTATTTGCCGCTGTTATTTCTACTGGAAACCACCACCACCATCATAACAGCCGCCGTTATTTCTACATGAAACCACCATCACTAAAATAAGGATTTACCAGTAGGTCAAATTAAAAAAAGAAAAGGTATTTTTACCATAATAGCAATTCAATAATTTTTACCTTAATAGCAATTCGATAATTTTTGTTAGTAAAGCAGCACATGAGTAGTGAACTAGAAACATCTCTACATTATTTCCATTATTCTGGTAGCCTTCATGGGGCGAGAAACATCTCTATCACCACTCGTAACTCAACCACAACCACACACCCACCACTGAAAACATCTCTCTCTCTCTCTCTCTCTCTCTCTGTTTTGTTGATACCGAAGATCCAAGGTAGATAATCCATGTACTTTCGAGGGTATTGGAGTTTAATAACGAATAAAAACTAATAAAAATGTAATAAATAATGGTTTGGTATTATGTTGGTGTCGAGAGGAATGATTCGGTATGTATGCGAAATGTGGGATATTTTGGGTTGCAATTAAGGTGTTTGATGAAATGCCTGAGAGAGATGTGGGGTGTTGGAATACGGTTATTTCATGTTATTTACATGATGGGAAGTAAATAACGGCGGCTGTTGTGGCAGTGGTGGTGGTTTCATGTAGAAATAACGGTGGCTGTTGTGATGGTTGTGGTGGTTTCCAGTAGAAATAACAGCAGCGAATAATGGTGGAGGTGCTTTTTTTTTTTATTAATTTTTTTTTTTTAGGGTTTGTGTTACGAGAAAGGAGGAAGAGAGAGGAAGGAGAAGGTGGGTGGTGGGTTGAGGTGGCCGGAGCGGCGGCGGTCTTCGGAGTGGGTGGTGATGCGTAGGGCAAATTATAAAAAAATAAGTATTATACTTGCCACATATTAATCTTTTGGGTGGTGGCGGAACTTGATACCGGTTGAGCAAGTCACATATTACCCATAAGATGAAAAAAAAGACAAGTTAATGGTGTTAAATCTGAAAAAATTTAGTTCACTACCCAGAAAATGAATACGTGGCAAGTATATTACATTTTTTTTTATTATTTGCCCAAAAAAATATTTGATATGAAAATTTGGAAACTAAATTTTGGGGGAATATAACATAGTTTGCATCCAAAAAGTAGCAGATTCTAAAAGATTGTGTTAAACAAAGTTTTCAAAATCAATATAAAACCCAAAAATAACATAACAACACATTACAACTATACTGTATCAAAATGTGGCACTGCGTCTTCAACCATATGATCACACGATCTTCATTTCAAACCCTACCACTAAGGTTGAACTCATTTCCGATGGCTAGTGCAGCGCGTAAGTTACACGCGCCGAGGTTTAACTCTTTACAAGGAAAATGTTTTTCGATGTCGGTGGTGGAGTGGAAGGAGATGGATGTTTTGGCAGAGGTTACGGAGATGATTGACTATACTGAATTTGTTAAGGCTTCTATTTTTATTAGAGGTTTTTTTATGGGCATAAGGTATATAGTACCAAGCCTCGAACGATTGTAAGTCTCTTTTGGTCTTTCAATTAAATTTGATTGATTTGATTATGATTATTTGTAAGCTAGAAGTAGCTAAACACGTAAGATAATACACATGCTTAATCTTTTTAGCGTTAGGGTGCTATAAGTGAGAGTGACATAAGATATATGGTAGTTTTTAATTATGGTTCCGTTATCTTACTTAATGTTGGTGATTCTCAAGTTAATGAGCATTAAAGTGCATGCCTCAGATGTTAACGTCACATCACAATGGCCACCAGTCGATCGTGACCTCCTCCCTGAAAATGCCCCCCTTAAGCTAAAGGGTCTGTCAAGACTACATGCGGAAAAATGGCATCTATAGCTGCGATATTTCACTCAAATCAAAATATGGAAGTGAGAAAGCTTTGTGCACGTTTAAAATGTGATGTTGTAGGCTATATATTGCATAATCCATAGAAGTTTTGTTTGGGATGGATCGCTATATGTATTGATGATACTTGCTTTTTAAGTTTTTCTTTTTTAACTTCTGTGATGTTTCTTCGTAGTATGCATTAATTTGGAATTTAACAAACCAACAAACTAACCATGGAGCATTCAGTGATTGGCATAATGAGTTTGCTACACAACCTTGAGCGTTTCTTCACGAATGATTTTAAATAAGTAAAAGCTAACCCCTTGTTCTTGGTAAAAATCACAGGTTGCTTTAGATCAATGCTTAAACATTTGCAATCTTTCATTTTTAAAGCTTTAGATCAATGCTTAAACATTTGCAATCTTTCATTTTTAAAGCAATATTTGTTGGAAAAAATTGAGGTGAAAATGTGTTTTTCACCCACTTTGGACACAAATAATTATTGACTTTAGTTGTCTATATGAATATCATAAAATTTAGTTACGTACTCCTTGATGAGAGCTTCGTAACAATATAGGGAGTGTCCAAAATGAAGCTAATGTGAACGAGATATCGAGTCTCAAACTATGGCATTTGGAATGTAACTTAAGGAAGGAAAATAACATTGGTGGGTTAACACACTTCATCAGTTTATAGTTAGGAATATGAAGCTCATAGTTAAACTGCGTTTAGCTAAAAAAACTTGGGCTCAAGCTAATGAAGCCACGTGCAACTGAACTTGGGCTTACTCTTTTTGCTCCGAATAAGTAGCTTTAATGATCAAATTATGATCTATTTTAATGCCTTGGATTATAACAGCAGATATTACTATATTAGGGTCAGTTATAGTTTATTTTTTAAACTTGATAACAACCAATTGAATGGAATTAATCACGTTTAATGTGAATCATTAAAACAGCCATTCCAAGACACACCAAAATTCACAGATTCACTCTTATCTCTCATTAGCTAGGAACGGACACGCTAGAAATCTCAGAGTGGCAGTGTCGGACACGTGTCAGATCACGGACACGCCTCGGACACGGCTCGGACACGTGTCCGACACGCACGTGCCGTGTCCCACGTGCTATTTGGGCCGGACACGGGTTTGGACACGGATTTGGACACAGATTTGGACAAATTACGAAGAAGTAGATCTGGTTTTTTTCTTCTTGATAATGGAGGAAGAAGACTAAAGAAGAAGATGACATATTTAAGAGAGAGAGGAGATAAAGAAAATAATTTTTTTTTTTGGGAAATGCTAACAAAAGACTTTAAGGTGGTTGTTAACAACCAACTTTTCAAAAAAATTGCTAATATTAAGATAAAGATGTCAACCAATTCCTCACTTTTCGCTTTGATAACCAATGAAAAAAGTGCATTGTATTTGTGTTCGAGAAAATCAAGGAAATTGTTGTTGATTATTCATAATTTTGTTTAGACATAGTTAATATTCTATGCTTAATTCTCAGAAATCAGTTGTTAACAACAACCCTTAAGGCTGTTGTTAGCAAAACTTATTTATTTATTTATTTATTTATTTATTTATTTATTGTGTCTGGTGTTGTCACATTGTGTAGGGAGTAGGGACCAATTTGTGGATAAGGGCCAATAGAACTAATAAAATACCTTAGGCGAATGTTGACCGGACCCTCCTCTATAATTTAACCAAACCTTCCCTAAATAGGGAAAGTGTACCTTGAAGGTACAATTTTGTATTTTTTTTTATTTGTCTTGTGGTGTAGGGTTTTTTTTATTTTATTTTTTTTTTAAGTTTGTAATGTTTAAGTATTGTATTGTAATATTATTTGTTGTGTATATTTTTTTGTAATGTTAATAATTGCCTATATTACGTTATAAAAAAATATAACGTTATAAAAAAAGATGACGTTGACTCATTTGCATTTATAAACTAGTGTTTGTAATGTTTTTGTGTTGTGTATACTTAATTAATAATTGCCTAAATTACGTTATAAAAAAATATGATGATATAAAAAAAGATGACGTTGACTCATTTGCATTTATAAACTACTACAAGATCAGTGTTTACACCTAAACTTAAATTATTTAAAAACAACAACTATTATTATAAAATTAAACGTCAACGTTAACATATTATTTAAAAACAACAATATCTACGATATATGAAGATTATTCATTTCGGTTAAAAGATCATGGAGCCTTGCACCCGACTGACAAGCGTGATCCTCAGGATTCCTTGCCAACTTGTTCTCATTATTTTTAGCAACGCAGTTTGAGCACTGCGTTGAAGAAGAGGCTTGATTAAAGTACTCTTCTTCAAATTCATCTTTCCACTTGAAGTATCGACACCCATAGTCTTTTGTACCTGGCTGTTACATGTTAAGAAAATAATAAGAAATGTATTTTTAACAAACAAATTATTTACATAACTAAGCAAACGTATGATTATTTACCACTGAAAGAGGACATGCATAAAACAGTCGCCCACGACTACCATCTTGCCAGGATTTCCGTTCTACAATAAATCCTCTATCACATCGACACCAGAAAGGATTTCTTCGGCCCACCTGATAAAAGAATTTGCATAATCAATCAATAATGTTATTTACTAATTTAAATAAATATTTAATCATTTACTATATAATACAAACAGTTATTTACAACATAAATCAATAATCATTTACAATGTTTTGTCTGTAACTTTATTTACAACATAAATCAATAATTATTTACAATGTTTTTGTCGGTATAATTATTTACAACATAAATCAATAATTATTTACAATGTTTTGTCGGTATAATTATTTACAATATAAATCAATAATCATTTACAATGTTTTGTCTGTATAATTTTTACGGCAATAGTCGATGTTGATATAAAGTTATCCATTTTTCTGCAATTGGCTCTCGGTAAACCCTCCATTGTGGGTGGTTACGCGGAAGTGAAAAAGTTGGGTCTAGCGTCGGTAAAATGTAGTGAGCACATGAGCTCTCCCCCACACGGGCAATCACAAGGGGGTCGATTCCTTGTGTGTTGTTTGGCCCGGAGAAAAGCGGAAAACATGTGTTCCAACCACGCTCGGATCTAGATTTACTTAATATAAAGTGTATTAATTTATCAATCTGTGTTGATTTACTTAATATAAAGTGTGTTAATTGAAAGATATATATGTTAATTTATCAGATCTAGATTTTTTTTTAGGAAACCCTAATTTTTTAAAATTTAGGGTTTCGTGGTGGCTGGTTCTGTGGGGGGGGGGGGGGTCTGTGGTGGTGGTTCTGTGGTGCTAAATTGTCTGTTATTAACTGGTGGTTTGCTGGCTCTGTGCTAGATCTTAATTTTAATTAAAAAATTAGGGTTGGGGGTTTTTCAATCTGTGTTGATTTACTTCATATAAAGTGTATTAATTGAAAGATATATTTGTTAATTTATCAGATCTAGATTTTTTTTAAGAAACCCTAATTTTTTGAAATTTAGGGTTTCGTGGTGGTGCTTCTGTTGTTCTGTGATGGTTAATTGTCTGTTCTTATGTGATTTGCTGGTTCTGTGATAGATCTTAATTTTAATTTTAAATTAGGGTTACAAAAATATTTGGGGGATTTTCAAAAATATTTGGTGGTGGTACTGTGGTGGTGGTTCTGTGGCTGGTTCTGTGGTTGTGGTGGTGGTTCTGTGGTTCTGTGATAGTTAATTGTCTGTTCTTATGTGATTTGCTGGTTCTGTGATAGATATTAATTTTAATTAAAAAATTAGGGTTTCAAAAATATTTGGGGGTTTTCAAAAATATTTGGTGGTGGTTCTGTGGCTGGTTCTGTGGTGGTGGTTCTGTGGCTGGTTCTGTGATGCTTAGTGGGGTAAAAAGTAGGGGAGGGTCCGGTCAACATTGGCCTTTATCATATCTAGATTTATAGTGCTGGTTCTTATGTGATTTGTGTGTGAGACAGATGTGGTGATAATAGTGCTGGTTGTGTGGTGCTGGTTCTTATGTGATTCTGTGGCTGTGGGTAGGTTAACACCTTGATCTGCCACCTTTTGAGTAGTATGAATACCTGCTCTAGCCTACCCCCAGTCCACAGGCTCTAGCTATAAGCATAATGAAACTGCTTAAGCAGTTTGTGATGAAACTTAATAAGCAGTTTGTTGTTTTAAAAGGATATTTGAAACTTGGTTTTTTTTTTATAAAAAAAAACCGATATACGGCAATGATGATTTAAAAAAATGATTTTGGCGTGGCATTTCCAAATGGACGGCAATAAAAACTTTGCAACATTTGAAGTTGCAGCCATATATCATGAGACTCTATTATGTCAAACTGCTTATAATCTGAGCCAATTGATATCTTGATGTAATATTGAAAAGGCGTAGAGCTTATTAGTACCTCTTGTGTGTAAAATGGTGAACTAGACATTTCGGCAGCCTTGTTACAATGTTGTTGCCTTTTTTGTGCTACTCTGCCCCAACCCTTGTTACAATATTGTTGCCAATTTTGACCGGACCCTCCCCTATAATTTAACCAAACCCTCCCTAAATGGGATGGTGTACCTTGAAGGTACAATTTTTGTGATACTCTGCTTCTTTGTGAGACTTTGGTTGCTCCAATATGGTTACCTTCTTGTGATACTCTGCTTCTTTTGTGAGACTTGTGTAGCTCAGAATTGGTTACCTTGTGATGATTATTTGTTTCTTTGGTTGGTGGTTATGTGGTATAGTGTTTGCTGATTTTAGTGTTTGCTGTAATGGTTATACTCTGCTTCTTTTGTGAGACTTGTGTAGCTCAGAATTGCTTACCTTGTGATGATTCTCTGTTTCTTTGGTTGGTGGTTATGTGGTATAGTGTTTGCTGTAATGGTTGTGTTTGTTGTGATACTGGTTGGTTGATTGAGCTTTGTTTATAATCCACCAAAGCTGCAATTTGTGGAATCTTACTATTGAGCTTTGCAGTTTGTGGAATCCTTATTGTTTGGGCTTGTGACATGCCTGTTTTTGACAGCCTTGTAGTGGGTTGGTTTTGACCACACCCTCCCCTGCTTTCTGGGGATACTTGAGTGTGGAATCTGCTATTGAGCTGTTGAGCTTTGCAGTTTGTGCAATCTTACTATTGAGCTTTGCAGTTTGTGGAATCCTTACTGTTGAGCTTGTGACATTCCTGTTCTAGTGATATTGTTAGGCGATGACGAATGGTTTTTAAGACCGAATGATATTGTTAGGCGATGATGAATGGTTTTTAAAACCGAATGGCATGATTTATACAATCGATTATTAAAGTACATGTTCTCATATTTTAACTACTGCCTTAAGTGCTACAAATAACAAATTCTATATATTTATTCAGTAGTATTATTTTGCTCGTTCAAAAGAAACGTATTACGGAGTATTATTGTTTTGTGAAACACGGTTGGTTGAGATTTTCAATATTAGTAATAGTATACCACCCATCTTTGGTTTGTATCTTTCAAGCTTGTTACCTTTAATATATAAAATAAATATTTAATTCCCGTGTCCACGCTGTGTCGTGTCCTATATTTTTAGATTTTTCCTTATCGCCGTGTCCGTGTCCATGGCTGTGCAACCTAGCTCATTACTCACTCAAGACCACCGACGAAATTTCAGGCAAGTAGGTTATCTCCGGCAGTACTTCTGCTTAGGCTGTTGTACCCTGGGAGACAACCGTCTAATTGGTAGACGTGAAGTGTTTTAAAGGAATCGTGTTGAACACGGGCATTAGCTATGTCTCTTGTATATTGTTATAATGCTTCCTGTTGTGTTTCGTTCTTATCTTTGAGTTCTTTGGTTATATCCTTGCTTAACTGTTATGCTTTAACTTTTTTTTTTTGGTAGTTATAATCATGATAATATTATTGGGTACGGTTATTTTCCCTTCAATAACAACAGATACTTTCACGTTATCGTCCAAAATGTATATGATTCCTACTTCAAACACATAAACTAGTTTACTTCTAAAAATCAATCTGGAGTTACAAGATATTTCTTTCAAAAATCAATCGAAGGCCATTTTCAATCTTCAATCCTAACGTTTAATCGGTTTATCCCACATTGATTCAAGAAAGAAATGGTTTGTTACTAATATACCATATCGTATGCGAGAAACTCGTGTTTGGAGTAGTATTATGCTTTCAATATTGTTATCTTCTTACTGGCTAAAGTTGTTAGTAAGATGATAATAGGTTTGAAAGTTAGTACGATTCTCGATTAATTTTTTTTATTATCTTTCGTTGTACTATGGAACATGTTTTTATCAAAATTGGTCTAGTCATTAAGTTCACATGGTGTAAAAGGATATAATACTTTGAAAGCCAATTGATAAAGAATAAGAATTTGAGCATCAATAAGTTGTTTGCGAAATTGAGTAACGTAATTTACCATTAATTCCAAAAAAGATAAAAATAAATAACAAATAAATAAACAAAATAAAAAAAGGTATGCAAATACTGTCAAACCATTTTCTCAAACCTATAAACTTGAATGTAAAAGTGCATAATATTATGATTGACAAATAAAATTTACTCTATATCTAAACTTAAAAATAAGCTAATAAATCAAGTACAGTCTAACTCATCAAGCAATATATGTCTCGTTGGATAATCATACGCATATAGAGTAATTTGATAACCATTACAATTCTCATGTTTAGGCTTATCGACTTCAAGTATTCAAGGATTTCTATACCCATATGCCATACACGCGAGTTAAATGTACAATTATTATGAGATTTTTTGAACAACTAAGGAATTTAGAAGTCTTCTCCTTATAAACCAATTGAGCTATACTCCGATCAGTGATGTATAAAAGTCTTGGCCTTCACTTTAATTAGGCAAATTTGACATATCTTCCGAGCTAACTGTAAAAGGCGCTACACTTTGATGACTTGAAGAAGAGTAGTTAGCGATTTTGAAGTACGTAAGCAATTGAAAATTAGAGGAATCTTGTCTTATAATGATATTCATTACAAGATGTTGGTTGTCGTTCACACAATTAAGCCACTATACGTACGTCCTAAGAACATGCATGGTTCCATTCAACTGATTATGAATATTAACATCTTAGACAAATCTACGACTTTGGTTCCACATTTTGGGTAATAGAAGAAGCTTATAAAAGCAGAAAATTAAAATTAAAAAATAAATAAATAAAATTAGAAAAAAAAAAAAAAAAAAAAAAAAAAACGTTTAAAATAACAAACCAATGAAGGCTGAATGTAACATAGCGTTTAAAATGACAAAACCAAGTGAGGCATGCATGATTAAACCAAGGATCTCCTTGAAAGACACTTTCTACTAATTTATATTACGACCTTGCTAATGGTTATCACATTGTGACTTATATACTTAGACTATGTGTAATAGGTAACCCATCAACGCGAGCTTACCACTACCAACCCATCCTTCGTTATTATACCAACCACCAACGACGCGTTCTTTTCTAATATAAAATTCTGTTAAGACACATTTCTTTAACTAAACACTCTATCCCACATTGGCTAAAGATAGAATTTTGTTTACTTATATACCATAAGTGTATGTGTGCTAAATGTGTTGAGACAAGTATTATGTTTGCAGACTTTTCACTCTCACGTTGAAAAACATTCAACGTGTTTTTGGATGTTCTAAGAACTCATATTAACTCTTAATTTTTTTCCTTAATTTGATATTTAATGTTCTTGTTGATATAAAAGTTGGGCGTACCTGGTTGTTGGGCTTTGCTCTTATATCAATTGGATCCTTAGCACTTGTTACCTGCGTACTAAGAAAAGAGAATAACACCGTTAGGCTTATCGAGGGATTGTCTCCCCCGATTAGACTCCGGTGTGAGAGTAAGTAATCGAATTTAGGTTTCGGTTGAAGACTTTAGGGATTATGTAAATCATACCTTTGAATGAGAATGTATCATTCTATATATAGGGCATAGAAAACGTGTAGGTTTCTTGCTCCTCACTCTTCGCACGCGTGGTGCTTATCCGAGGTAAGGATATCTATTCCTTGAATAGGTAATCCTTATCGGGTATAAGATGAGTTAGATTGGGCCTTTGAGCTTTGTGAGCCCAAGCATTAATACCGCGGCCCATACCATTTGTCATGGTAGCCCATTCGTGATGGGTTTAAGTGTAAGTAATGTCTATCATTTGGGCTTTTGGCCCAAATATAGGCTATACGTCATCATGTCCCCCCAGTCTAGTATGCGCGGCACGTAGTCGCGGGTACTAGACTTTAATGTAAGCAGCGGTAAGCGTGGCGGGAGAATGAATCAAATTGTTACCGCCTTTTTGGAGGTGCCATGCACCTAACATGTTTGAAATAGTTACCTCGGTAATCGGGGGTAGTGTCCACGTTTCACTTGGGATTCGGGAAAAAGTGTTTGTATCTTTTCGCATTCTAGCCACACATTTCATTGTGAGTGGGTTCCACGTGGACAAGGATTAGGGTTTTACTACCCCTATATAAAGGTCACCGCCTCCCCCATTTTTACTCACACAGTAAAAACACACAAAGCAACTATTCATCTTCTTCTTCATTTCTATAGAGTTTTTTGCAGAAAATCTTTTAATCCCTCGTAGGTAATTAGTGCGTCTGCTTAGGTTTAAGATGAAAGTTGTTGCGCAGTTGGATGATTTTCGCTCTGCGATGTCTGTCGAGGATGTAATGCATTTTTCCTCCGACCATTTCGTGCCTTTGGATGTTCATCCTGAGGCGCCAGATGTCGATGCGTGTATATCCGACTTCCCCGAAGGGAAAATAGGTTTATATACAAAATTTTTTGAGTACGCTAATTACCGCGTTCCTATTTCTTTATTTCTGAGCGACTTGCTCAATCACTATCGCCTTCACATCTCCCAGCTGCACTGTATAGGTGCGGCGAAGGTGTCGAATTTTGAGATAAACTGCCGTTTATTGGCGATAGAACCCACCGTGGACTTGTTCCGCTCTTTTTACCACTCAACGTGGTCAAATGGTTGGGTGTCCTTTGCGAAGCGCCCGGGGGCGTTTCAGTGCTACACGGAGAAGGTTGACGCACTCAAGAATTGGAGGGAATATTTCTTTTGGGTAGACGACGTAGTCTTTCCCTCCGATTTTGAGTTTTATACTCAGTTATCCTTACCGAGGGATGGGCGCCCCGCACCCGGTTCCTATAGGATTGCTGACGCGCAGACATTAAATGCCAATCGATTGGCCATTAACCCTTATCCAGAGGAGTTTTTGGTTCATGTAGGATTGAGTCGCGCGTATTTTGGCGCAGCTGATGAGGTTCCCACTTTCCTGAGTGAGGATGGCCGGGGTGGGTGTTCATCCCTTGTAATTTGGTTGTAAGTACTTCCTTCATATATTTCTTCGCGCATTTACCAACTAATCTTTCGTTGTTTTTCCTGCTTTATTGTTATATGTGCAGAAATGGACTTGTTCGCGGTCGTGAAGCTTGATAAGCCAAAGCAGGTCGCTATAGGGGTTCGTCCGTTGAGGGAAGGGGAGACACCCCTACTTGACGCGACCGCGGGGCATTTGACTGTTCTGCCCTCGGCCACCCCTGAGAGTACGCCCCCACTCGTGGTCGCGCCTGTACAAACTGTAGCTCCCGAGGTGGTGGAGGAGCCTGCTGAGAAGGCGGTGCCTGAATTGGAGGTGGCGCACGAAGAAGCGCACTCAGGGTCATCTGATAGCATTCGGATTCTGAAGCCTGAGGAAGTACTGAGAGAGGAGGTTGCGCAAAGTTCGAAGCGCAAGGCTGAGGTTGGTGGGAGTAATAATAGGAAGAGGCGCCGCCATGTCATTAGAGACGCGGAGTCGAACGCAGAGGAAACTTCGACCTCTGGCGCTCGATTGAAGGTTGATGACGCTTCCCCATTTTTGTAAGTATAAATTAGTGGTTCTCTCTCTTTTTTCCTCTTTGTGCCCTTATTACTTGTTGTAATTAGTCTTTTTGTTGCGCAGGGATGATGGCGCAAAGGATGATGAAGTCTCCTCTCCACAGAATGAAAACAAGGAGGGAGGTACCTTTGCTGCTGATGGTGGTGAGGCGCAGCAACTACTTGATGAGTTGGCTGCGACTACTGCCCGTCAGGCTGAGCTGGTGGCGCAGCTGAGGGGAAAGCGTGCTGGGGAGAGTCGTGCTCTAGCCCAGAAGGAGGAGGAGTTGGAAAAACTTCGCGCGTAACTGGCGGGCGTGCAGGTTGAGCTTGCAGAGTCGAAGGCGTATGGGGAGAAGATCGCCCAGGACAAGATGAGCATCTTGGCTGATCTGCTATATGCGAGGGGGAAGCTCGAGCAGGTAAAGGCCAAGGCGTCGTGGTCTGTGTCGTTCCTTGAGGAGAAGAGATCTGAGCATTATGTTAGGCTTCAAGAATTCAAGGAGAACATGGAGAAGACGCTTGTGGCGTATGAGGAGAAGCTGCGCGCCCTTAGCATTGAGTACGACGAGGAGCTGTATCCTCATCTCATGTCTGTGATTGCTGAGCGCAGGTACTCTTACACCCTTATCTTTTAAAATTTGTTTCCTTCACTCCATTGTTTATCTTATCTTGTTACCACGTTGTGAATGCAGGTGGTTGATCAGCCATGGGCTGCGTCTGGCAGCTCTAAGTACTCTAGAGTCTGCGGAAGTGGTGGAGGCCTTTGGGAAGGTCGTCCACTGCGCGATGGCGCGTGGCCGTTCGCAGGCCATGGAGGAGCTCCGCGAGGCCAAGTTGTTGGAGAAAGAATTGACAGAGATTCCTGGCTATAGCGCAACGGCGTACGATGAGTTGGTGCAGGCGATGGCTGGTTTGAAAGTCCTTGAGCTGCCCCATATTGGGAAATTGGAGCGTGATCAAGATGACCCCATTAATGTGCTCATGGCGGGTCTGACGTTGCAGCGTCATCTGGAGGGAAACGACGAGGAGGAGTTAGACTATTACCTAAAGCCTGACCTCTCGCAGCTACAAGTGCCTGTTTTTGCAAAGCCCCGCGATATTCTCAAGCCCTTTGCTTTGGAGAAGGAAGTTCCTTTGAAGGAGGTGCTGGAACGTCATATGCAAAGGGTCGCTGTGAAGAAGGGCATTAAAGGCAAGGCCGTGATGTGCGGCTTTGGTGCTGCGCATCTTCCTCGATCTGATGGCGTGCCTGTCAGTGTACCCACTGTTTCACTTAAGGATGCCATAACCTTGAGGAAACTGACAGAGGCGGGGAGTTCCGCCGCACCAGAAGAGAGCCATGATTACCGTCATAGTATATAGGTTTTTGTATGTATTTTCCTTGTAATTTTAATAAATATGGAATAAGATACATTTTTATAAGTTCGTAACTTAAATATGTTTGCATTGTTTGCTATTGATTTCACTGAGTCTTTTAAGTGCGTAGCTTAAATATACTTGCATTGTTTGCGAAGTGTTATTATGTGACCAAGTATCTCGGCTCGTTATGTTGCTAAGCTGGTACGGTGTACTTGGTATATGCGCGTCCGTCGTGGGATGCGCATGCGAATCTTACCTCAACGTCTCGAGAGTAAGGCGCTTAGCAAGGATTCGTGATCCATCGTTGATGGGTTTGCAACCCTCTTACTCAACAAGTTAATTAGTAGGTTAACTTATCCTTTATGCCGTCGTGGGTCTTTAATTGGTGCATGCACGCCATGTAGGCAGAAAATATAAGATAGACAATATTGACATATATGCAATAAAGTAAAGGTACGCTATGGAGTTAGCTAGAAACCATAACATTTTATTAATACTTGCAAGCTTTTGAAAAGATAAAATTCCTAAAAAATAAAATAAAGGCAAACACTTATTGGGCACCTCGTAGGGTGTTTGTGTGTTTGTGTGAGGGCCGTAGCCTAAAAGTAACATCTTTTGAGATTGCAGATGTTCCAAGTGCGCGCCAGGTCTTGACCTTCCATATCGCGCAACCTGTATGCGCCGTTGCCGAGCGCGTCTGTGACCTCGTAGGGTCCTTCCCATTTGGGTCCAAGTTTTCCTGTGTCTTCTGCATGGCTTGCGTCATTGGCTCGATAAACAAAGTCCCCTGGTCTAAATGAAGTGTTCTTGACCTTTGCATCATAATATTTCTTCATTTTTGCCTTGGCCTTTGCTTCTCGTATAGCTGCGCGTTCGCGTCTCTCCTCCAGTATATCTAAGTCTATGCGCCGTTCCTCGTCATTTGTCATGACGTTGACTTCTGCTGTGCGTATAGTAGGCATTCCTATCTCAGCTGGTATGACGGCTTCTGTTCCATAGACTAAGGAAAATGGCGTGTCGCCAGTACTGGTTTTGATTGTTGTGCGATGCGCCCACAAGACATGCGAGAGCTCATCTACCCATCTTCCTTTGTGTTTGTCTAGGCGCGCTTTTATTCCCTCGCCCAGACTGCGATTGGCGCGCTCAACTAGGCCATTGGTTTGTGGGTGTTTGACTGAAGCAAAGTGTTGTGTTATGTTCAAATTGGTGCACCAGTCTTTGAATGGGTTGTCACAGAATTGTTTTCCGTTGTCTGATACGATCTCGCCTGGTAGGCCGAAGCGACAGACAATATTGTCCCAGACAAAGCGCTTGACTTGGTTTCCCGTAATGTTCACCACAGCTTTTGCTTCGATCCACTTTGTAAAATAATCAATGGCTACGATGAGGAATTTGACTCCTCCCGCTGCGACGGGAAAAGGTCCTGCGATGTCAATACCCCATTTGTAAAATGGCCATGGTGAGGTGATCGGTGTTAGCTCGTGCTGTGGTCGGCGCGGGATAGGTCTATGTACTTGGCAGTTGCTGCACTTTCTTATTAGGTCGCGTGCATCGCGGTGCATTGTTGGCCAATAGTATCCTGCCCTTAAAGCGCTTGCCACCACGGATCGCGGTCCTGAGTGCATACTACATGATCCGGCGTGAAGTTCGCGGAGTACATAGTCTGCTTGAAGTGGTCCAACACATCTGAGCCATGGTTGTAAGAAAGACCGCCGATAGAGTACGTTGTCTCGGAATTCGAATCGTTGCGCTGTGCGTCGTATTCTTCGAGCGTCTTTATTATCTTGGGGTAGGGTTCCCTTACTGATAAATTCGATGATAGGTGTCATCCACGTAGGATCGTGTTCTTCTATCACCGTCGATATCTCCATGTCGTGGATTGACTTGTTCTTTAAGGTTTCCACCAATACCTGTTTTGAAAGGTGTGCGAAGCTTGTGGATGCGATCCTGCTGAGTGCGTCTGCCTTTCTATTTTCCCCTCTAGGTACTTGTTTTATTGTGAACCTATCGAAGTTTTTTATCAAAGACTTTGTCTTTTCCAGGTATTGGATCATATGGTCATCCTTGGCCTCGTATTCTCCTAACACGTGGTTAGCGACTAGCCGAGCATCTACGTTTGCCTCTAGGTTGCGTACACCCATTTGAATTGCGATGCGTAGTCCGACCAGTAGGGCTTCATATTCTGCCTCATTGTTTGTGGCTGTGAACTCGAAGCGTAGCGCATAGGTGAATTCCATACCTTCTGGATTTGTAAGAATAAGTCCTGCGCCTGATCCATCTGCACCTGAGGATCCATCCGTGAACAGTGTCCATGGTTCTTGTAGATCCGTTTTTGCTGCAGATGTTGGGCTGTCGCCCTCTGGCTTCTCCACGATGAAATCAGCTAAGACTTGTCCTTTGATAGCAGTGCGCGGTCTGTATGAGATGTTGTACTCACTTAGCATTACACTCCATTTTTGTAAGCGTCCCGATGCGTCTGGTTTAGAGATAACTTGTTTAATTGGCTGATCAGTGATTACCGCAATTGGATGCGCTTGGAAGTACCTGCGCAGTCTTTTCGCGGCGAACACTAAAGCCAAGACCAGTTTTTCCATGGCGCTGTAGTTAATCTCTGTTTTCTTTAAGGCTTTGCTTACGAAGTATATGGGTGTCTGGACGGAGTCTCTATCTGTCAATAGTACTGCGCTAACTGCTCCATGGGTTGCTGATAAGTACATGATTAGTTCCTCCCCTTGTCGCGGTGCGACTAGTTTGGGAAGAGATGCCAGATGATGTTTGAGTTGTTGGAAAGCTTCCTCCGCCTCATTGGTCCAGCGAAAGTCTCCCTTTTTTGTACACTTCGTGAGTGTTTTAAAGAGAGGAAGGGACTTGTCCGCTGACTTAGATAAGAAACGGTTCAGCCCTGCCAGCTTTCCATTCAGTGATTGGACTTCTTTGAGTGTGCGCGGGGAGGGGAGATCAATAACAGCCTTCGTCTTCTCTGGGCATGGTTTGATTCCGTCGGGTTCTATTAAGTATCCGAGGAACATGCCTTCAGTCGCGCCAAAGGTGCACTTTTTTGGATTCAGTTTCATGTTTATCCGCCCCAACGTTCGGAATGTTTCCTCGATGTCGCGCACTAACTCATCCTCTGTATGGCTTTTTATAACAAGGTCGTCAACATAGACTTCCAAGTTGCGGCCTACTTGTTTTTCGAAAGCTGTGTCCACCAGCCATTGGTATGTCGCGCCTGCGTTCTTTAAGCCAAAAGGCATTTTTGTGTAGCAGTATACTCCTTGGCTGGTGTGGAAAGCTGTTTTTTCTTCATCTTCCACTGCCATTTGGATCTGATGGTACCCCTTGTATGCGTCTAGGAAGCACTTGAAGGGGTATCCACATAAGGATTCAACCTTCCAATCTATTTCTGGCAATGGATAGCAGTCCTGCGGGCATGCTTTATTGAGGTCCGTGAAGTCCACGCACATCCTCCAGCTACCATCGCTCTTCTTTACCATAACTGGGTTAGAGAGCCAGTCATGGTAGTACACTTCGCGCATGATGCCCGCATCTACTAACTTGTGTACTTCCTCCAAAATAGCTTTTGCACGATCTGGGGCCTGGCCGCGCTTCTTTTGTCGTATTGGAGGGTATCCTTGTCGGATTTGTAGCTTGTGCTCTGTGATAGAGCGAGGTACTCCTGTCATATGCTTTGGTTCCCATGCAAAGATGTCTAGGTTCTTTTGCAAGAGTGCGCATACGGCTGCTTTACCTTTGTCAGATAAAGATCCTCCAATCGAAACTTGTTGTTCCGGGTAATCTGGGTGGATAGCGACCTTTAAATTTGGCGATTTTTCCGTGCGCTGTTCTGGAATGGCCTCTGCTTCAGTTGTCGCTGCGATGCATTCTCTTGGTGGTACCGTTGTGTTATAGAGAGTAACCACTCCTCCTTCAACTGGAAATTTAAGCATTCCGTGTGCTGTGGATGGTACTGCGCGCATGGAAGATATTCCTGGTCTTCCAATTATACCATTGTATGGTGAAGGAGACTTGATTACCATAAAGTTTATCCATGCTGCAGTTGAGTGTTGCTCATCTCCTACGATCACCAATAAGCGTAACTGCCCTATGGGCCAAATCTTTTCTCCTGTAAATCCTGTTAGTGACATTGTAGCTGGTATCAACTGACTTTGGATTTCAGGTCGCAGCCTTTTGAAGCAGTGATCGTACATGATGTCTGCGGATGCTCCTCCATCGATATACATGCGGTGGATGTCGTGTCCCCCTGCATGTATTTCAATGGTCAGAGGTTCCGCGACTGCGTTGTCTGCGGCTATTGTAGGGAAAGATATCTCTTTTTCTGGAGAGAATTTTTGGCTGACTCTCTGCTTTATCTTGCGCTGCCATGATTGTATCATGTATATAGTCTCAGCCTTTTCCTTTGGGGGTTCTTTCTTGCCACCATTTTTAGGTCTATCTTTCCCTTCTTTGATGTTCTTTACGAGGTGGTCCATCCTTCCTTCTCTGACTAGTTTCTCGATCAGTTGTTTCAGCTGGACGCACTCGTTGGTTGTATGGCCTTTTTGGCCATGGTACTCGCAGTATCCACCACCTAGGCGCTTTTCTTCTGCCGTGCGCATTGGTGGTGGTCTTGGGAAGTTCGCACCTTCTGTTGCAAATATCTCCCTTGGAGTTTTAGTTAGAGGAGTATATTTGTCGTTGTCTCTTCCACTGCGGTAATTCCTGCTGCGGTTGTTTTGATCATTGGATTGTTTCCGCGGATGTTCTTGTTGCCGATAATTTGAATATCCTTTCTTGCTGTCCGCAGCAGCTGCTTCTCCTTGTATAAAGGATCTGGTGCGTTTTGTTAGTTCGTCGAAAGACTGTGGAACTCTATCATTGAGCTTCCGGATGAGTTCTGGATTATTAATTCCATTCATGAACCCTGAAATTTTTAGTATTTCGGGACATGATTTGACTTGTATGCACTCATCCTTGAAGCGCTCCATAAAGGCGCTGGTTGATTCCCCTTGCCGTTGCTTCACCCTTGCCAATTCCACAGGATTTTTAGTGCATTTCTTTCGCTGGGTGAAGTTGTGGCGGAATGCTTTCCGTAATTCCTCAAAGCCGCCTATACTCCTACGTGGGAGTTTGCTAAACCATGTGCGCGCGTTCCCTACCAATGTGGAATTAAACATGTGACACCACACAGGCTGTGGCCAATTTTCGATAGTTGCGGCTGACTCGAAAATTTTTAGGTGGTCGTCCGGGTCACCTGTTCCATCGTATGTCTTCACATTAGCGGGCATGCGTCTGCGCCTGTCGTCCGAGTAATCACTTATGCGACGTGTGAACGCATCAATTTTATGGCGTCGCCATGGGAGAGACATATCTTCGTTCTCTTCCTCGCGACGTCTTCCTTTTGATTTCCAGTGCCCTGTTTCTCTATCCTCGTTGTCCGAGGAATCGCTGGAGGAAGAATAATCTCTCCTTCGGCGCTTGCGCCTGCTCCTTTCAGAAGAGGAGCCTGAGGGATCTCTGCTTGGGGATCTTCTTTTACCCAATCTGTCTTGGATCCGCCTACTTCTGGGATTGGAGGATCCTTGGCTCGGCGAATGCTGAGGGCCTAATCGGTCGTGTATTCCCCGACTACCAAGTCTGGAATGGACATTGGTGCGCCTACCGCTGTCCCCAGAATTTTGTGAGCCAGACACCGTACCCAATCTGTCATGGACATTGGTACGTCTTCCTCGTGGGTGACGTGGTGGTGATGGTTCACGTTCTGGTCCAAAATTAAGTCGGGTTTGCAGATCCGTGCCGGCTCTTCTTGCCGCTTCTTCCTGCATGAGGGCAGTTAGGGTTTCATAATTTTGGGACACAAAATTACCCAAAGTTAGATCGGGTACTTCCTCAGTCGTTGCAAGGATCTCTGCCTCAGTATGGGACGCCCGGTTTCGCTCAGGCGCGCCTGGCGGCACAGTGTTGTTCACTACGGGTGCAGCCTGATGAGGAGTGGTAAAGAGGGTGCGTTGGAGTTCTTCAACGCTTGGGACCACTGAAGATATTATAGGTAGTTCCATTGTTGGAATAGGCTGGGTTGTTCCCGCCCCTTGGTGATCAGGTGCGCTGGTTGTCCCAGCAACCTGCTTAGAGGTCGAATCTTGTCGATTCTTCTTTTGATGGTCACGTTTTTCTGACTGCGGAGTCCGCTGGCCCGAATTCTTGTGTTTCGTCATTCTAGTTCATTGTAGGGTCCCACGGATGGCGCCACTTGTTGATACAAAAGTTGGGCGTACCTGGTTGTTGGGCTTTGTTCTTATATCAATTGGATCCTTAGCACTTGTTACCTGCGTACTAAGAAAAGAGAATAACACCGTTAGACTTATCGAGGGATTGTCTCCCCCGATTAGACTCCGGCGTGAGAGTAAGTAATCGAATTTAGGTTTCGGTTGAAGAGTTTAGGGATTATGTAAATCATACCTTTGAATGAGAATGTATCATTCTATATATAGGGCATAGAAAACGTGTAGGTTTCTTGCTCCTCACTCTTCGCACGCGTGGTGCTTATCCGAGGTAAGGATATCTATTCCTTGAATAGGTAATCCTTATCGGGTATAAGATGAGTTAGATTGGGCCTTTGAGCTTTGTGAGCCCAAGCATTAATACCGCGGCCCATACCATTTGTCATGGTAGCCCATTCGTGATGGGTTTAAGTGTAAGTAATGTCTATCATTTGGGCTTTTGGCCCAAATATAGGCTATACGTCATCAGTTCTGAAAACTCATATTCACTCTTATTATTATTTTTCTTTAATTTGGTACTTTAAAACATGTTTTGGTGGAGTTTAATTTCACACAGGTTATAAAGGAAAACAAACTGAGAAAGCTAATAAGACTACCCGGAGTGTTGGGTGCGCCACTCACCATTAGTGCCAAGTCACAAGTGACAACCAAAACGGAAGTCAAAGGTCACAACCAAATTGCATTTGAATAGTGAGCCGTTCACCATAGTGAGTGTGAAAAAAATGTAGTGCTCAATTCCAAAAGTAAATATTTTTTATTTGTATCCCACATAGGTTGAAAAAACATGTTGTTGGTTAATAATATTTTTTTATTATTTATTTTTGGTAAAGGGTTTCCCGGTAAATGTTGGTTACTAATATACTCTAGTGTATGCGGGTTATGCATGTCTAGAATAATATTATGTTCTCATATTCGTAACCTCTTCCATTTTTATTTTTGTTTTTTAATTTAAATGTAGGTGCTTTCCTATCTAAAAATGCATGATTAGCTATTAACTCTTTTTTATGTTTACTTTTCTATTTTTAGCATACATGTTCTTGTGGAGACCATCACTTTAGGCAAATTTGACATATCTTCCGAGCTAACTGTAAAAGGAGCTACACTTTGATGACTTGAAGAAGAGTAGTTAGCGATTCTGAAGTACGTAAGCAGTTGAAAATTAGAGGAATCTTGTCTTATAATGATATTCATTACAAGATGTTGGTTGTCGTTCACGCAATTAAGCCACTATACGTACGTCATAAGAACATGCTTGGTTCCGTTCAACTGATTATGATTATTAACATCTTAGATAAATCTATGACTATGGTGCCATAAATTTATTTCACAAACCAATGAAGGTTGAAAGTAACATAACGTTTAAAAATAACAAAACCAAGGGACGCATGCATGATTAAACCAAGGATCTCCTTGAAAGACACTTTCTACTGATTTATAATACGACATTGCTAATGGTTTTCACATTGTGACTTATATACTTAGACTATGTGTAATAGGTAACCCATCAACGCGAGCTTACCACCACCAACCCGTCCTTCGTTATTATACCAACCACCAATGACGCGTTCTTTTCCAATATAAAATTCTGTTGAGACGCATTTCTTTAACTAAACATTCTATCCCACATAGGTTGAAGATATAAGTTGTTAGTTACTAATATACCATAGTGTACGTGAGTTTCTTCTGACTAGATTAGTATTAAGTTTTCACATACATGGTTTTCTTTGTGCTTAAAAGGTTTGCAACCTAACCATATATAGCATGAAGAAAATCACTTATGGGTTAATTAATATGAATTCTTGATCTTTTTTACTTTTTTTGGTTATGGTTCCTTTTTCTTTTTTATTGGAGGTCACTCAGTTTTGCTAATCTGATAAATTAAGCAAACTGATTGACAAATAATTAAGCGGAAGTTAGAACCGAAAAACAAATTACGCAAATAATGTCATACATTTTTTACATTGTTAAACTTAAGTCTAAAATAACATTATATTTTGATTTATCAATAAAATTTACAATTAAGTTCAAATTTATAAAGTGAGCTAATAAATTCACGTACAATGTAACTCAACAAGCAACACATGTCTCGTTAGATAATACATACACATATAAAAACCATCTAAGAAATGAACATATTTTAATCACAGTTGCCCTTTGGAATAATAGCACAATAGTCTCACTCAACAAACAAATCATATCTCATTCTATAATTCATACACATATCGGAAATAATTTATAAAGTAATTAAACATTTTACTCTCTTAGCTATAAGCACAAAGGACACTACTTAAACTTAACTACAAGTCAATCTTATATTCTTACATAACCTTCTATTCTTTCATTTTATCCCACATAGGTCAGAGAAAGAAATTGTTTGCCACTAATATACCAAAAAGTATGTGAGTGTAATGTGTCTAGAATAATATAATGTTTTTAGAGTGTTCATCCTCGATAGAGTTAGGAAAACTTAACTCTACGCGAGCTGAACACCTGAAAACACATATGAACTCTTAACTCTTTTTTAACCTAAAATATGTTTTGGTGGAAATTATTTTTATCTTAAGTTTCACACAGGTGAATTAGAATGCAAAAAGGATAACTGGGAATGTTTCTAGTACTAACTCAACAGTCAACAACAACCAACATATATCTCATTCGATTATTCATACACATATTAAAACCATCTAAGAACTTGGCATATCCTTCGAAATATCTTTCTTTTCATCTAGTGTCAGTGGAATCAAGGGTGGTCTCGCGGTGTCACGGAATTTCATAGAGTTCTGACACTCGCTAAACCTTTTCCTTTTACCTTTGTTTGGTAAAAGACAGTTTTGTCATTTGTTTGTTTCAAATATGTTGGAGTGTTGATCTTTGTGGACCAACAATATCACCATTCTTTTTTCATAAAAGTAAAACTTTGACAACATCAGATAGTATGCTTCCATTTAGCAACATGAGCATAAGTAAAGTCTTGGGCGACTCAACAAGGGTTTCAAATATTCAATACTTTTTATTAAGAGAAATATACCCAAAAAAATATAAGAAAAAGAAATTTTTTTGATGAGTTTATATCAAAATGTCATTTAAATTAATTTTTAAGAGAAACTTATAAGAATGAAATATTGGTGGTATGTTACTATAGTTGAAGAATTATAAGTATGATGAGTACACAGAGAAATTAAACTAAAAGGGGCCAGCTATTGGGCTTAAGAGCCTTTTGCAGAAACAAAAAAAGAGAAGATAGCTATTGGGTATAGGCCCAATAGTTTAAATTATCAAAGCTGTATATCCATAAAGGATTGCCTAGCTGCTTATCCTTAGATTTTTGACACAAGTGCTCATCTTATAAGCATTTTTGTCCTATAATTTGCCTAGCTACTTGCGAACCTAAATATGTGCAATCATATTTTTTACATTGAGCACTCTAAAAAAGGCATGGCGATCGGCATAATAAGCATTCTAAACGACCCAGGGCCAAAACAAGTATGACGATACTAAAATACTTTAACGTTCATGCCCCAAAAGCATAATGCAATCAGCGATGTATAAATTTCTACATAAACGATTTCAGTTAAGCAAACACTTAGAAAATTTCACAGGTTCTTTTTAATACTAATGCTTAAGCATGTACAATCTTTCATTCTTAAAGCATTAACAATATATAGTTCCTTGTTGTTACCTTCATGTTTCGAATGCTCCAAACACATAAACTAGGTGCTTCTAAATTTCATTTGAAGTTCCAAATAACAAATCTTTCTTTCACAAACTCTAAATAGCTCTTGCATTATCTCTTTCTTTCCAATGTACGCAAAAATCTTTTACATAACAGTTAACTATTTCTTTTATGTAGATCTTTTTTTAACCTTCTATCCTAATATTCTACCCACATAGGTTGAAGAAAAAAACTGTTAGCTTACTAATATTCCATACTATTAGCAAATAATTGTTACTTATGTGTAATATTTTAAGAAAAAAACCTGTTGGTGACTGGTTAAGTAACAAATAATTGTTAGTTATGGTTTTGCAAATATCGCAAATCAATAGTTGGCTGGTCGATCTTTTTGTTGCATGTAATTGGTGTAGGTGAGATTAATTGGTGATTAATCAGATATTTCCAGAAAGTTTTTTAATATTTTCGGTGAGTTTTAGGCATTTACCGTAATATTTTCTTTATATAAACAACTTTTAATAGATATAAACAATGAATATAAGTGATTAAAATAAGTTATGGTGCGTTTATGTTATTTCTGACAAGATTTGCAAGTTTCCAATAAGTTTGACCATCGTTGACCGATTTGTATAAATCGAAAAAGTTAGTAGCCGATTAGCGCCTAAGCGACGCTTAATCGTCCTTGTAAACATTTTTTGCAACACTTGTTTTACCACAATGTGTTTCATCGTTAGTAATTGTAAATGCAAGTTATCCCCACCACCCTTGCTTTTTAGAAGCACAAATAGTGTATATGTTTGTACAAGTCAATATGGTGCTTTGCCATATTGTCTAAACTTCATTGATTGATTAATATTCAATGATTGATTAATATACCTTACCAAGATAAAAACTCTTTGCCTTAAAAAAAATTGTAAACGCAAGTTAATTACAAAATGAATTTCTTTAAGCTTATACATGAGTTTGTTCTTAAATCTTCTTAAAAAACAGCAAATATCACTTTGTGTATTGCTTAATGCATTATCTATTTTTGGGTAAATTGTGAATGTTATTAAAATACAAAAATACTACCGTAAGATGTTTGATAAGAAAATAAACACATAATCTAACACAAGAACCAAAATGTGTCTCATTCCACACATATAACGAAACATTTATAAACTAAACATTTGTAACACTTTATTTCATTAAAAAAAAAAAAAAAAAAAAAAAGAAAAAAAAAAAAAAAAAATCGTACTTTATAACTATATATTGGGTTAGACCACCACAATACGAACCAAACCCCGCCAAAACCGGTTAGACCCGGCCAAGACCGGGCTATATCTGGCCAAGACCCGGATATTCCAGTCAAGATCCGGTTAGACCCACCAATATCCGGTTAGATCCGGACAAGACCCCACTATTTTGGTTACAGAGGGTTGTTGTGTCTTTGATATGTGGGTAGGACGTACTTATCAAATGAATGGTATTTTTTTTGTGCAAAAGGTGAAATATTTTATTAACTCCAATATTTTACAAAGCTTGTATTACAAATCTGTATTGGAAATGCCCAAACAGATCCTCAGCTATTCTATTTCATCATATATCAGACAAGAACTACTTATTGTCCAATAACCAACCTAAACAACATGACAGACACATATCATACTGCATACACTTCTCTATGTCCTTTACACAAGCAAATGAATGGTATTGGATTATGCAGTATCAACGAAACTAGTTACGGCTGGTTCGTTACTGCATTTGTTTATAAATATCAACCTAAACAATAACAAGTTTGAAATTGTTTATTTCACGTGTTTAAGATATTTAGATAATGACATTAAAGCCTATAAGTCACTATAAACATGAGAATGAGCATCAAGAACATTTTGGGATGACTGAACTTTGTTTGAAAATCAAATACATGTTTTATCATTCACATTCTCAACATTTTGAAAATATTTCGAGTTGTCACGCCGAATTTGTCGTGAGATAACTAACTGAGCATACAATTGACAAAACACTAAAGACATCCTTCATTTACAATAATCAGTGGCTACAATGGTTGCCTTGCTATTATCATTGAAAAATATCATCTCCGCTGAAAATTGGACAAAGTGATCAACTCTTTATCCGAAATTGATCTTTGAACACATGATGATTAGCTTCTAAAATTAAGTTTAAAACGACAAGGCCTAATAAGGAATTGCCAAACACCAAAAGTGTAGTAAGGTCTCATGCCCTTGATCTACAGATTCCACCCAAAGGAGAATATATGAATGAGCAAGCAAATCCTCTACAATGTCAAAATATTAGGCAATTTCTACCTAAAATGATATATACAAAAAGATAAGACTACTTAAAATGTCAAAAAGTTACTAATTCACATTAATTACTACTTCAGGCTTTTGCTTACCGTTTTCTACGGGAAACAAAATTCCAAAGAAAGCAACATAATGCTTATTTCAACTTGACAATCATTTAAACACCCAAAGTATATAAGGAAGCACAATTTCATTCGTCCAACCAATGTGGGATAAACCATAAAACAAGTCTCACACAACACATATTGTTTTCTTTCTTCTCTTATCAAGCTAGAGAAAATTGATAACAAGCTCGAATATCGTTATCTAAACACCCGAAAATTTGAGGTAGAAATCCTCCATGAATAGTACCTCAACCACCCGAAAATTTCGCCAGATTTGTATCGTGTTGTTTTTTATTTAGGTATAGTTTTACTTATACAGTTGCAACGTGGATAGTTTTTTTCCTGTAAATTTGGACAAAATTTATCGGCTCGGGTTGGTTTGACTAACATCACTTAGTTTTAGACACTCGTAGTTAATATATTACAAGGGCATCCAATCACCATGTCTAAAATGATATGAAATCATGAGCCAAAGTTGTTGGCGTATAAATTTTGGTCCAAGCGACAAATCAATTGAGTTATTCACACACAAAACTAAGAAATTTTACGAACGGATATTCACCTACAAAAAATTTTGGTCCAAGCACAATTTCATTCGTCCAACCAATGTGGGATAAACCATAAAACAAGTCTCACACAACACATATTGTTTTCTTTCTTCTCTTATCAAGCTAGAGAAAATTGATAACAAGCTCGAATATGGTTATCTAAACACCCGAAAATTTGAGGTAGAAATCCTCCATGAATAGTACCTCAACCACCCTAAAATTTCGCCAGATTTGTATCGTGTTGTTTTTTATTTAGGTATAGTTTTACTTATACAGTTGTAACGTGGATAGTTTTTTTCCTGTAAATTTGGACAAAATTTATCGGCTCGGGTTGGTTTGACTAACATCACTTAGTTTTAGACACTCGTAGTTAATATATTACAAGGGCATCCAATCACCATGTCTAAAATGATATGAAATCATGAGCCAAAGTTGTTGGCGTATAAATTTTGGTCCAAGCGACAAATCAATTGAGTTATTCACACACAAAACTAAGAAATTTTACGAACGGAGTGGCACTTGGTTTATAAACATTCAGCAGCTAATATATTTAATTTGGAGTACATACAAATATTGAAATATGCGATAACTATGTCTAAAAAGTATGAAATCACCGGTTAATCCTTTGTAGTATCAACTTTAAAATGATAAAATTTTGAGAATTTATATGAATTGTTAGCCATCGATGTCTTCATACTACTCTCTTTTAACAGCATCCGACATCATGTACTAACAACACAACACTAATCTCAAACTATGTCAACCAAATACACCGTATATGACCTATCAAAATATATTTTCTTTAACCCATGTGGAACTAAAAACTTAGATTTGTTTATTTTTTTAGAATAGCAATCTTTTTCCTAATAAAACAAAACCCCTAGTGGGGACTTTTTAATCAGATCATGCTTATTTAGGTAATATTTTTTGAATAATTATTTATTTTTCTTAAGTTTTTACAATTTAAAAAACTTAAATAATCCCTTATTTGGCAAGTGTTTGTAAATTCGTTTTTCTTTAAAAAAAGTTTGCCAAAAAATACATGTGTCAAAAATTGAAAGATTAAAAACTTTGTGAAGGCGGGGGTAACTAAAAATAGTGAAGGGTTTATTATGTAGTTTACAATTAACAAAGAAAAACATAATGACCCCGATCTTTGATGAACCAAACGTCAGATTCACTCCCTAAACCTAAATCAGATTCACTCATCGAAACCCTAAATCTTAAAATCGATTTTCTACTTCTACTTCAATAATATTATATTTTTGATTATATTTTATAACAATCGATTGGCTTTACAGAACCCGAAACCAATGAATATCAAATATGACATGTCTCATTTTGGAATTTGTACAAATATTTTATAACAATCTTGCAATATGACATGTCTGAGAATGAGCATCACGTATATATGTTGGATGTGTGAGCCTGTGAGGTAGGTGTAGGAAAGCTTTTAATCGAGTTCAAATAACCTGACCATCATCTCTGCGTGTCGTTAGATTTTGGAATTTGTACATCATGGCACAAAAGTGTGGCAGAACTGTTAATGGATATTAGGAATATAATCCAGTATACGTATTATCAAATCTGCAAGACAAAAATGGAGGAAATTACTTGCTTCAATGAAATTCAGTTTATTTTAAAGAACCTAATATTCAAGATGTTTGTAGTATAAATAAGAGTCGAGAAGTTGGATTCCATGGGTATGCCGAAACACTTGCGAGCATAGTCCCATGGGTTAAAAGATTAAGACAAATGAAAATACTGCTCCAACGTGTAACTTGTTATTACTCCGATGTTCTAGATTATGATGATGTTGTATGGCTATCTCCAACGTGTTCATTGTGCCTTTTGACTTGCTTGGGTTGTAAGTTTGTAGATCAGAAGATCGTAACATGATAAGTGAATGAAGGAATACTTGCAACATTACTTCTAAAACAACCCAACATGCTATGGAAAGCTACAATGTGGAACAAACATTTTGTCCCACATTGGTTGGAGAAAGAAATTGTTTGTGAATAACATACCCAAAAGTATGTAGGTGTTATGTGTCTAGAATAATATATCATCCACTAAGTTAAGAAAACCTCACTAGTAACATGGTGAAGTCCTGAAAACTCATATGAACTCTTAACAATTTTTGAAATCTTTTTTTATAGTAAAACATGTTTTGGTGGAAACTACTTTTATCTTTGATTTTACACAGGTTAATTAGAATGCAAAAAGGATAACCATGAATGTTATGCATGTCGACAGTAATTCTTTCGAGCAAGATCAACCTAGAATGTAATGAAGTTCATTTCTCTCTATTCTTATCCAGGAAAGTAGAAATATGGATTAATGATCCTAGACGCCAGTAGTGCAAGTATCTAATCTACGGTCCACCATCTTTCATATCAGTGATGCCCTCTGAGAGTACGTATTTGTAAAGGTCCTTTCCACATGCCAAAAATTTATAGCTTGGTATTGTTAAAGTTTACATAATTATATTGCCGATTACTTGGGTCTGTTCCTGTGTTGGGACCCGGTCGGAAAAATAAGCTTATAATACTTAAGCTGAGCAAATGCTTAATTAGGCGTGTGTAGAAAGTGGATTGGTACCGAGAAGAAGAATACTGTATTGAACCGTACCAAAACTGGCCTGCTTTGACCCGTACCAAAACTGAACCATTCAAAATGAACCCATTTTCATCCTTTATCCAACTTGCATGACCCACCATTTTTTCACATCAAAACTAGTATGCTTATTTCATAATTTTTTACTAACACTAGTATCAAAAATCTGTTTTTATCAATGAAGCTAGGTTGATAAGCGTGACTGCAAAAGAAACTTGTTTAAAGCCCCAGGAGCAAAATTTGGTGTTTAGAGGAAAGGAGATAGATGATCATTAACACTTGCATATGGTGGGTATGAAGAGTAACGAAAAGGTGATCTTTACCGAGAATTTACCTACCAAAAGTGAGGATTGTGAAAATGGAGAGGACTGAACTATTAGCGGCAGAACAATTAGTTTGCATAACAGGTACCTTTTCTTGTTGGTACTTGTTATAAAATTGATTATTTTGTCTTAACGTCATGACTATCAATTTTTGATGTTTGGACAAGTTCTCAGTTAGCGGCTGCATATGTATTTATATAAGAATGTTGAAAAGATCCTTTCAAAACGCACGTCCAAACACCCCCTAACCAGTTGTATTTCGCTAGCTCGATTGCTATAGTCTGCAATTTGAATGCAAAGTTGGTCATTCGTTAAAGTGTAGTGTATCTTATTTGTTTTCGCAATACTAAAGGCTAAAATGTTTTATATTTTAGTTACTTTTCTTCTAACAAAATGATGTTCGTTTTTTTTTTTTTTTTTTTTTTTTTTTTTTGTTTTTGTTAAAGGTGGCTAGACTTTGTTAATCAACCAAGGACAAAGAATATTGATTCAAGCCGTGCCATCTTGTCTATGAATATAGTCAACATCCCATGTACTTTACTCTTCGAGATTATAAATACTAGTTATTAATTCTATAACTTGAGTAATTTTTGCTGCATACAATGCAGTTTTTGATCAACCATAAACCGAACGTCCTGTGCGCTATTACCAGTGAATATCATTTTGTATTAAATGAAAACATAGATTGTGATTTCTTATTTGTTTTCTTTGTTTGTAAGTTCTGTGGTTTTATAGTAGTCTATGAGAACCCCGAATCATGAGCGCAATAATAAGTTATGACCTAAAACTTTTGTAAGTTCTGTGGTTTTATAGTAGTCTATGAGAACCCCGAATCTATGAGAACCCCGAATCATGTTCCATGTAACAAATCTTTTTTTCATCAAATGTTAAGAACTCTTGAATTACCTCTTTCTTTCCATTTATTTTATGATGATATATTTATCAAAAATTTATCCTAACACTCTATCCCACATAGGCTGAAGATAGAAGTTGTTGGTTACTTTTATACCATCAGTGTATTTTTGTTAAATGTGTTGAGAATAGTATTGTGTTTCCTAATATTTAAGGTCTGTCAGGTTGAAAAAATTTGACAACCCTTGAATCTCCGAAAACTCATATATGAACTCTTGACTTTTTTTCTTTTAATTTGGTACTCTAAAACATGTTTTATAGTCACAATGGAAAAAAGAAATGTTAAAAGTCATGTTCCGGGCTAATGATGCTATGATGACTTTTACCTGGTACATCATCGGATCAGTTTGTAAACCGATCAGTTTGTAAACCGAGAACAGGCTACTCTCTTCTCGTCTTTTTCTTCTGATGAACAAATTCATGATGGGCCTTTTGTACACAACAATGAAATCATACTCTATAAAACGTAGGATCAGCTACCATGATAGTTTGGGCTACTAGTTGATTGTATCCACATCCATTGGCTTGTCTCCTGAACCCGCACCAGGTGCCTCATCTCCGGAGTCATTGTCATCTTCAGTGAGCTTTTCATCATTTGATTCCTCCTCTGAAACCAGATCCAAATCTTCTGGCTTAGCGAATTCCGCACAGAGCTCTTTGTGGTCCAAACGATACAACCACCTATGCATAATCATGCAAGCATGAAACTTTGTTTGGTGACACTTTACTTGATCAAAATATAAAGAGTAAATACTTAAAAGAAACATTGTTAACTTAACAATAAATATTCTAGCTCAAAATATCTAAAGTCCTCTAATGATAAAAAAGATGGGATCAATCCTGTACAAGTAAGAAATGGTTTACTTTGACTTTTAAGGTCAAATCAACTCCAAGAACTGTTACAAATCCACAAGAAAGTTTTATGATGTTGTAATTTATTATCAGTTCCTATAATAAGAATTAAATTTAAGCTCTACTCAGATTTTAGTAGTAATGGAATACATCCAGGGACGGAGCCAGTGGGGGGGCTGGAGGGTGCTCGGCCACCCCCAACTGTAACGGAACACCTTACATCTTTGTGAGAAGAAAGAAAGACAAGAAGCAATTTAATATATAGTATGAGTAGAAAATTATGAAACTGGTATTCTTGCTTGAAAATGGAGGTTTTGATGCCTTTTTTTTCTAATGTTGAAGATGATCCAGAAAACAATAAAGGTATATTTTTATTTTATTGTTAGTGATTAGTGGTGTACCTTTAATGAAAAGTTCAATTTTAACCCTTCTAGTTTGTAAATTATCATTCAGTTATGCTTAAAGTATAATGACTAAAATCTCTTTCGCAAAAATACCACTACATTAGTCCGTATTATGATTGAACCATCTTCGATACCATTTACGCCAACTATTGCCTATTTTGTTCATTTTCTGAACTAATCAAGTAATTATATGTTACTACCGAAACAATATCATTGAACCCGTATGTCGAACGATTCAAACTTCAATCCAGCTTCTAAACCAAAAAATCATTTGTAGCTACCGAAATTTTTTTTGAGCCCCCCTTAATACATATTCCTGGCTCCGTCCCTGAATACATCTTAAAATCGAATATGAAAATTAAATATGACCTAAAAAAGTCAACATATACCCATATTGCACTGAACTATTGAAAATCTGCAAAATTAATAAAACAAAAATGTATATAGTATCATTCCAATGATGAATAAAATTTTGATAATTCAAGTTTTTTTTTTTTTTTTTTTTTTTTTTTTTTTTTTTTTTTTTTTGTTATTAAATTGTAGCTGAGCCACTGCACTGAGCCACTGCACTGCTATCCACTTGGAAAGCCTTTTGTTGAAAATAACTCTAACTCTGGATCACATAATTAACAGGGACTTATTGTGTCATTATCTTATTTTCAGATATATGGTTTTAGATGAAGTTTGGGTGAAAGTAGCAAGTGGAAAAAGAGCAAGGGCTAAAGATGACAAGCTGCTAAAGTTCAAAGGTCAAGGCTATTTAAGCTCCCATCTCTGCTAGGGTTTCACATCTTCACAAGCCGTTATCACCAAAGCTACACACAGTTCTCTTGTTGATTCATATAATCTGTATTTCATTCAGTTGAGTGTTTGTGAGGTCATTGTAATAGTACTATTGATAATTTTAGTCAATAGCTTATCAACAGAGTAGCAGTGGATAAGATTTGTGAGTTGATTCTTGAAAGTTTGGTTTGGTTATAGAGATTGATTAAGATCAGTTTCTTATTGATCTTGTGGTTTTGGTTGAGTAATAAAATTGATTCTTGAATTGAGATTCAAGAGTTGTTTTCTGGTTAAACTTGTGATTTTCTACATGGTATCAGAGCCAGGTTTTCATCTTGCTCTCTCTAAATAATCAAAAAACGATTTTGGTAAAATTAGGGTTCTTAAAATTTGGGGGTTTTTCAAATTACTTTGATTAAACCTAATTAACCGTGGTTAATTAGTGATTCTTGAGTCTAATTGATCTATTCAAACTGATTTTTTCAAAACGCCTAATTTTTAAGAAAATTAGGGTTTGATTAAGATTTGGGGGTTCTTTGATCTCTGGTTCTGCTGGTGGTTGGTTTTGAGTTCTTGATTGGTTATTGGTGAATCTTGGTGATTCTGTTGGTAATTTCCCTAATTCTTGAGAAATTAGGGTTTGGTGGTTATTGGTTCTGGTTGATTGAGATCGTGTGGGTTGTGATTCTTGACTAAGTGAATCAAGATCACAATCTGGGTTCTTGTTCCGCTGCGTATTGGCTTCTTGTGTGCACTGTAACACCTCTCACGCTTTTACTTTACTTTTTCTTTTCTTATTTCTTGTTTAGATTGACGGGGAGTAGGATTCAGGGATTGTTGAAGTTGAGTTTTTAGGTGTTATCTGTTTTTTTTTTTATTTTCTTGTGTGCTCTGCCCTTGACCTACCACCTTGAGTGGCAAGGAAGCCTGGGAACTACTTTCTTGTTCCTTTCTTGTGTGTTTTTGTTGCCTTTATATTTGTGTTTATTATGTCTATTCATAATTCTACACCACCTGTTTCTGTGCATAACTCTGATGATGAGGATGATGTTCCAGTTACTTTAATTAGTAAACTTGATCTTAGTCATCCTTTACATTTGCATCCTAATGACTCTGCCACCTTAACTGTTGTTTCTATAAAATTAAAAGGTACTGAGAACTATAATGTGTGGTCTTGTGCTATGTTGTTAGCTTTAGAGGGAAAAAATAAGACTGGTTTTATAGATGAATCTTGTAATAGATCTAATACTGATGAAGTCTTAGGTAGACAATGGGACAGAGTAAATGCTGTTGTTTTGGGATGGATTTTAAATTCCATATCAGAAGAGTTGTTTCTTGGGCAAATCTTTTCAAAAAGAGCTTCTGATGTGTGGACTGAATTAAAGGAAACTTTTGATAGAGTTGATGGGTCTGTTACTTTTAATTTGCATCATAAGATTAACTCTTTAACTCAAAATGGTTGTTCTATTGCTGAATACTTTAATAAATTGAGTACATTGTAGAACCATTTGATGCTTTAATTCAATTACCTAGATGTACTTGTCATGCTGCTGAGGACTTTAAAAAACATAGTCAATTAATGAAATTAATGCAGTTCTTGATGGGTTTAGATGATTCTTATATGCAAATTAGAAGTAATATTTTGGCTAGAGATCCTCTTCCTGATGTTAAGGGAGCTTTTGCTATTATTTCTAGTGAGGAGTCTCACAGATTTGTGGTCACTGGTTCAGTTGCTGGGACTACTTAGACGTCTCAGTCAACTGTGTTTAACTCCAGTGTTCCTAACAAGGGGAATTCTCAGAGGATTCCATCCTTTGGAAATTCTTCTAGAACTAATAATGCTTCTAGGAATAATGAAAATAGGAGGACTACTGGTGGTCCTACCTTAGTTTGTGAGCACTGTGGTTTTAATGGACATACTATTGATAGATGCTTTAAGCTCATTGGTTATCCAGCTGATTTTGGTAAAAACAGAAGAACTAATAATAATAATAATCAGGGTGCTCAGAATTTTAATAAACGGTTCATTAATAACAACAATTCTGTTGGTTCTAGTTCTACGTCTACATTTTCTGATGAACAGATTTCCAAACTAATATCTTTGATTAAAGAAAACTCTGTTAGTAGTGATGGAAATGGAAAAGGAGTACATGCCAATATGGCAGGTATTGTTTTAAACAATAGCAAGTTTTTTAATCAGAATTTTCAAAGATTTTTTTTGTAACAATAGTAAGTTTAGATCTGCACTTGTTGCAGCTGGGCTTATTGTTGATTCTGGTGCCAATCAACATCTTACATATACTGATAAGTTTTCGGTTAATGTTATTGATATTTCCAAACTTGGAATCAAGGTCTCACATCCTAATGGAACTGAGGCTTTGATTACCAAAGTTGGAAATATGGTCTTAACCAAAAACTTAACTCTATATGATGTTTTGGTGGTTCCAGAATACTGTGTTAGTTTGATGTCTGTTCATAAAGTGGCTAGAGATAGCAAATATGTTATTGCTTTTGATGAATCACAATGTTATGTGTTACCTCAGGATTTGAGGGGAATGAGTGTTCTAGGGATTGGTAGACAAAAGGATGGTCTGTGTTACTTTGATGGAAATCAAGGTACTAGTCTAGGATTTAAGAATTCTAGTATTACTTGTAGTTTGACCAAGCATATATGGCACTGCAGACTTGGTCATCCTTCTGATCAAGTTCTTGCAGTGTTAAATGGTGAAATTGGTTCTGATAATAAAACTGAAAATGATCCTTGTGACATCTGTCAAAAGGCCAAGCAAACTAGAGAATCCTTTCCTTTAAGTGATCATAAAGCTGAAGCTCTTGGTGATTTAGTTCATCTTGATCTTTGGGGTCCTTATAAAATTAAAAGTAAAGAAGGTCATACTTTTTTCTTAACTATTGTGGATGATTTCACCAGGGCTGTATGGGTTTACTTACTTAAAAGTAAGCATGAGGTGTTTGATTATCTTCAAATTTTCTATAATCTGATAAAAACACAGTTTGAAAAATGTGTTAAGATTTTCAGAAGTGATAATGGTACTGAGTTTGTTAATAATCAGTTTAATAAATTTTGTGAAAATAATGGTATTATGCATCAAACATCCTGTGCTTATACACCTCAACAAAATGGGGTGGTTGAGCGGAAACATAGGCATCTTCTGAATGAAGCAAGATCCCTTATGTTTCAGGGGGGATTGCCTTTATATCTTTGGTCTGAATGTGTCCTAACTGCCACTTATTTGATTAACAGATTACCCTCCTCAGTGCTGAATGGAAAGTCTCCCTTTGAACTTGTTTTTAATAGAAAACCTGACTTAAGTCACTTACGTGTATTTGGATGTTTGTCTTTTGCTACTATTCTTACCAGTCATGATAAGTTTAGTAGTAGAGCTGAAAAATGTGTTTTAGTTGGATATTCAAATTTTCAGAAAGGTTATAAACTTTATAGTCTTGAAAGAAAAAAATTTGTTTTTTCCAGAGATGTAAAATTCTTTGAAAAAGTCTTTCCTTTCAAGATTAAAAATTTCTCTACTGCTCCTGACCCTCTCAGTCAAGGTTTAGATCATGTTAATTTCTTTGATGAAGTTACTTGTGATAACCTTGGCACACCCAATGATGATAATGGTCAAAATGATACACCTTTAGATGACCATACTCAAGATGATCATCATTTGAGTGATGGTAACTACTCCCAGTCTCTAGGCAGTCCAACTCTTGACCATATGGAGAATGATATGGGGCATTCTCCTGGTTCCAATGGGATTACCAGAATTGGTGAGACTGTTGCAACACCAAGTGGTGTGACAAGTTCTGAGGGTGGTTTCAGTCCCTTACGTGAACAAGCAGCAGAGATCAATTTTCAAAATGATCAACCTTCTTTAAGAAAATCAGATAGGTCATCTGTGTTTCCAAACAAATATAATGATTACATTGTTGACTCTAAAGTCAAATTTGGACTTGAAAAGTTTGTTACTTATGCAAAACTTAAAAATGACACTCTTTGTTTTGTTATTGAGTTAAATAAGAGTTTTGAACCAAAAAATTATTGGGAGGCTTGTATGTATCAGCACTGGTTAGATGCTATTAATAGTGAAATGGAAGCTTTATATAGAAATGAAACTTTTGATATTGTTGAGTTGCCTGAAGGCAGAAAAGCCATAGGATCTAAATGGGTCTTTAAGATTAAATATAAGTCTAGTGGTGAAGTTGATAGATATAAAGCGAGACTTGTTGCTAAGGGTTATAATCAAAAGGAAGGTGTTGATTTTGATGAAACTTTCTCGCCTGTTGTTAAAATTGTGACTGTTAGGTGTCTTATAAATCTTGCTGTTCAGCAAGATTGGCCTATATTTCAACTTGATATTAATAATGCTTTCTTGTATGGAGATTTAGAAGAGACTGTCTATATGTCTTTACCTGAAGGTTTTTTTGATGTTAATGACAAAAGAGTTTGCAGGCTTAAAAAATCTTTATATGGGTTGAAGCAAGCACCTAGACAGTGGAATGCTAAGTTGACTAGTGCTTTAATTGAAAATGGATTTGTGCAAAGTAAAAGTGACTACTCTTTGTTTGTCAAGAATGATTCTGGAAATTTTGTTGGTTTACTTGTTTATGTTGATGATATTATTGTCACTGGTAACAACTTGATTGAGATTGAAAAGTTTAAAACTTTTCTCAAATCTAAATTTCAGATTAAAGATCTGGGAAAACTTAAGTATTTCTTAGGTATTGAGGTGATTGAAACAGATAAGGGTCTTTGTTTAACTCAAAGAAAATATTGTTTAGATCTTTTATCTGAGTTTGGTTTACTGGCGTGTAAGCCGTCTTCTTTTCCTTTAGAACAGAGTTTAACTATTTCTAATGAACCAACTACATCTGATCCTGTTTTAGACAAAATAACTGAGTATCAAAAGCTAGTAGGTAAGTTAATTTACCTTACACACACTAGGCCTGATATATCTTATGTTGTGCATTGTTTAAGTCAGTTTATGCATAAACCACTTAAGTCTCATTTGAAAATTGCACTTAAAGTTCTTAGATATCTTAAAGGTTCTCCTGGTAGAGGAATACATATTGTTAAAAATTCTTCTCAATCTCTTGAGACTTATGTGGATGCTGACTGGGCTAAGTGTGTTGTTACTAGAAGGTCTGTTACGGGATTTTGTGTTTTCTTAAATGGTTCACTTGTTTCTTAGAAGAGCAAAAAACAAAACACCCTTTCTAAGTCAAGTGCAGAGGCTGAATACAGAGCAATGGCCTCTGCTACTTCAGAAATTGTTTGGGTCTTAAAAGTTTTGAAAGACCTAAACTGGGAACATTTTTTACCTGTAAAGTTATTTTGTGATAGTCAGGCTGCAATTAAGATTGCAGCAAACCCTGTCTTTCATGAAAGAACTAAGCATTTAGAAATTGATTTGCATTTTGTAAGAGATAAAATTTTGGCAGGGGTTATTAAAACTGTAAAGGTTTTGTCAACTGATCAAACAGCTGATGTATTTACAAAAGGTCTTGATAAACTTCAACATGAAAAATTGGTTTCTAAACTTGGAATGTTTGATGTGTTCCAGATTTGAGTTAAGGGGGGATGTTGAAAATAACTCTAACTCTGGATCACATAATTAACAGGGACTTATTGTGTCATTATCTTATTTTCAGATATATGGTTTTAGATGAAGTTTGGGTGAAAGTAGCAAGTGGAAAAAGAGCAAGGGCTAAAGATGACAAGCTGCTAAAGTTCAAAGGTCAAGGCTATTTAAGCTCCCATCTCTGCTAGGGTTTCACATCTTCACAAGCAGTTATCACCAAAGCTACACACAGTTCTCTTGTTGATTCATATAATCTGTATTTCATTCAGTTGAGTGTTTGTGAGGTCGTTGTAATAGTACTATTGATAATTTTAGCCAATAGCTTATCAACTGAGTAGCAGTGGATAAGATTTGTGAGTTGATTCTTGAAAGTTTGGTTTGGTTATAGAGATTGATTAAGATCAGTTTCTTATTGATCTTGTGGTTTTGGTTGAGTAATAAAATTGATTCTTGAATTGAGATTCAAGAGTTGTTTTCTGGTTAAACTTGTGATTTTCTACACCTTTGCTACAATATCACTCAGAATTGGCAGATTTGAGCCAAAAGCTGTATTTGCGATTGTTATCCCACCTCGGTTTTGACTGCTCAATGCAGCAATAACTACTGCATTTCCATGTCCAACATTACGCTGGAAATGCACAAGTCCTACCAGGAATACGAAAAATCACCCTTTTGCAGTACCTAGCTGATAAAGTCATAAAACCGTTATCGGGGTTAGAGTGACAAATCCGACTTGTAGGGTCCCTTCAAGAACTGTAAGGATCTCAGTGGCTCTTGGGTGAGTATGAGGGGGATTTAGTCCCCATGGTGCATAATCAATTCGAAGCTTTGAGATGCCCAAAGTGTTTAGTCCTGGTAGCTGAGTCGCAAAGACTGGGTCACCCTTGATCCTACAGCGTTTGATGTGGAGCCCACTGAAGAAGAAATCTTCTGCGTGAACTTGCCCTGGATTCTTGCATGCTACACCATTTACTTTCACTGCACAATATGTTTCATTACATTAAGTGCATGCTACATACTTACATGTAGCTATAAAATAGTTGACCGAAAGATTTGTACAAATTAAATGACTACTTTTGTTAAAATACAATACCTGAGTTGTTAGCATCAGCTACACAGAAATCTTGGACGGGTGCAGGCTCGTAGGCTATGGCAAGACAAGTGAAAGTAAGAGCGACAATGCTGAATAGGACGAGTTTGTTCGACATCTCTTTTAATTGTCTTAATCAGAATACAAAGAAAATTAGATAATTTGATGGTGAAATAAGCTGCTTTGTGTATCCTTGTATGTAGAGGTTGTATGCATCGTACAACTTAGAATAATGTCATTTTATATTATTGTCGTCTGTCACATTTGGGGAAAGGACGCTTGGCGAAATTATTGAACAACCACAAGGACAAAATTTGTAAATTACTCTATTAAAAAAAAAAAAAAAAAAAAAAAAAAAAAAAAAAAAAAAACGAGATGACCGGCATAGCTGGTAGCCACGTGAAAATAACATGCTATCAGCCGGTTTCATAGTTCATAATGAGTCATTTTCGTGTTGGTTATTCATTTCGGTCATTCTGATTTCTGAGAAAGTAGATAGAGCATCTTTAGCCTTTAGCCAAAAGGATAACCATGAATGTTATGCATGTAGACGGTAATTCTTTTGAGCAGGATCAACATAGGAAGTACCGAAGTACGTTTCTCTTTATTCTTATCCAGGACGGTAAAGATATGGATTAAAGATCCTAGACGCCAATAATGCAAGTATCTATGGTCCACCGTCTTTCACATCTGTGATGTCCCCGGTACGTATTTGTTGTAAACGTCCTTTACACAAGCCAAAAATTTATAATTTTGGTGTTGGTATAGTTTACATAATTATATTGCAGATTAATTAGGTCTGCTTACCTGTGTTGTGTTCGGGTTAGGAAAATAAGCATATAAGACCCTAGCTGCAATTGAGAAACTGCTTAAAAAAAATTAAATTACCATATTACTTATCCATGTGAAATTCTAGTTCGGGTCTGTTTCACCTGTGTTGGGTTGGTTGGGTCAAATTCCATACTTAACTAGGAGTGTGCCGAAAGTGGATCGGTACCGGGAAGAAGAGATACTTGATTGACCCATCCCAAAACAGACCTGCTTTGAACCGTACCAAAACTGACCCATTCAAAACGAACCCGTTTTCATCCCTTACCCAACTTAGATGACCCACCATTTTTTCACATCTACACTAGTATGCTGCTTTTCATAATGTTTTACCAACATTTGTATCAAAAAACCTGAGAAGCAAAAGTTTGTGTTAAGAGGAAAGGATATGGATGATCATAAACACTATGGATCGGAATCATGTTGGCTCTATTGCTGTAGTCTGCAATGTGAATGCAAAGTCGGTCATTCGTTAAAGTGTAGTGTATCTTATATGTTTCTCAAGAACCTGAAGAAATTTAAGTAGTCAACATCTCATGTTCGTACACATCGAGATCATACATACTAATTATTCACTCTATAACATTGAGTTTATTTTTTCTGCATACATTTCAGTTTTAGACCAACTGTGAACCAAACACCTTGTGCGCTACTACTAGTGAATATCATTTTGTATTGGTTAAAAGCATATAAAATGAAAACATAGATTGTGATTTGTAATTTGTTTCCTTTGGTTGTAAGCTCTGTTGTGTAGGTATATTATATGAGAACCCCGAATAATGAGTGCAAGAATAAGATATGACCCAAAACTTCTATACATAAAATTAGTTGATGCTAAACTTCAATTTGATGTTCCATGTAACAAATCTTTCTTTCACCAAGTGTTAAGAACTCTTGGGTTATCTCTTTCTTACCATTTTTTAATTAAGATATTTTTCTAACATTTTATCCACACTCTATCCCACATTGGTTAATATACCATAAGTGTATGTGGGTTAAAAATGTCGAGAAAGATTATTATGATTTCTAGTATTCCACAATCAGTCACGTTCAGGAATATTTGAAAACTTATATAAACAGGGGCGGAGCCAGGATTTGACGTTGAGGGGGCCGAATCTAACGTAAAATAACACCATTAGATTTCGAACTCTAATAATAAAGCGTGATAACTCGTAAAATTTAGAATGACACATCCCACAAATAACATAACTTACACATGATTTTAACACGAACACTAGCAAGCAAGTTTACTCTCTAATTAAATCACTCCCAAAAATTTTAATTTTATGTAACCACTCTCAAACTTTACTCTTTATCAACTAATTTACTCCGTATAAGTTTACAAATTATAAATACTTTAAGCCTAGTTATTGTCAAAAGTTAAGGTTGTCAAAAGTTAAAGATTTCACAAACCACAAGAGATTCAGTGTCAATGTTTATTTGCTCGTCTACTTTGATGCATTCAGATATACAACGTGAGTATTTAAAACCTAATGGCCTTTGACAAAACAAAATAACAAAGATTAAAAAAAAATACAAAAGAAAAACTTAATAACATAACGTTAGAAAAAGTAACATGAAACAATTATCAATTAATTGTGATCAATTCTCAAAGAAAGATTACTACGACTGTAAAATGATACAAAACATTGAAGCATTATCAATAAACATTCAATTTCTGAAGGGTTAAACTGTGAAAGGGTATAACCTGAAAGCTTTCGATGGTGGGTTTTCTTTATTAGTTGTTGACTAAAAGATTAGGAAGTAATGAATATTTAAATTTATCTCAGGTTGAACTTTGGAACACGTTATAGTTAATACTATTTAGATGGTTGAGGGGACCCACCTGCTAGCCACCCCATCACTTCCGCCTCTGTATATAATCTCTCATCTTTTTTCTTTTAATTTGGTACTCTAAAACATGTTTTGGTGGAGAACGTATAGATATGTAAAAGTTGTATGTAATTAAAATGCGATATGCAAAATGTATACGCATACGATCTAACTGAAGAGTCAACAACCAACGTAAATCCCATCTTTTTATATAATCAAAGAATTACATCATTTAAGAACAATTTTGTCAAAACAATCTAATTGGAATATATATATATATATATATATATATATATATATATATATATATATATATATATATATATATATATATATATATATATATATATATCCCACATAGGTTGATGATAGAAGTTGTTGGTAACTTAAATACCGTAAGTGTGTGTGTGTTAAATGTGTTGAGACAAGTATTATGTCTTCGAGTATTTCACTATCTGCTAGGTTGAAAAAATCTGCACATATCGGAATCCTTGATAACTCATATGAACTCTTAACTTTTTTGCTTTTAGTTTGATACTCTAAAACATGTTTAATCTTTAAATTCACACATGTTAGAAAAGAAAACAAATATTGAAAGCTAATAAAGAAACAATACAAATGTAACAATGTATCTGAGTTCTTTTGAATAAAACGCTACGTGCAAAATAAACTACGCCCGATCTAATTCGACAGTCAACGACCAACGTAAACTTATTAAATAATTCATACACATATCATTATTATAAATGAAATGAACAAATTTTTATCATGGTAGAAAGTTCATAACGAAGATATCCATCGGTATATCTTATTTTCATCTAGCTAGTGCCATACGTATTTTGTTTCTATCCTGTTTAGATACTTATCGACCACAGGTCCATACTCCATACTAAACGATTCTTTATATTCCTAAATCTTTTTCACAACCACGTGTGAGTTTAAAGTACAATCATTATGAGAATATCTAAAAGACCAAGGATTTAGCAAATCTTATTTCTCATTTTGAAAACCAACTGAGCTACGCGTCATGAAAATAATTAAAGTCTTGAACAACAAATTTATGCAATTTGGCTACGATTTTAAAAGGCCTAGCCACAACCTCCTACAAATATTGTGTATCTTGCGAGCTATAATCTTAAGAGGAACCACACCTGACGACTAGAAAAGAAGTAATGAACAGATTTAAACTAGGAAAGAAGTCGAAAATAAATCAAAAGATTGTCTTATGATGATATTGTGGTTGTTGTTCACCCTACTTAAGCCGATATATGTCCTAAGAACATGTAGTTAAAAAGTAGAGTCGAAGCTAGACGAAATAGGTACACAAATTTTCATGGTCAGAGGGTCCAACTATTGGGCTCAAGCTTTGGTGGAAAACAAAAAGATAGCTATCATTAATCCAAGATCTCACCTCGTAATTCGTGCTCCAAACACATAACCTAGCTTCTTTCAAACTTCAATGTGGTGTTCAGGTGACATGTCTATTTCGTTCGATGTACATAAGTCTTTTATATAACAATTTACCATATTTTAATGGAAATATCTCCTAATTTCTAGTCAAACAGTGTATCCCACATAGGTTGAAGTAATATGTTGTTGGTTACTACTTACTAATATACTCTAGTGTATGTGGGTTATGCATGTCTAGAATAATATTATGTTCTCAGATGTATACCATGTCTTCCAAGTTAAAAAAATTAGAAAGTCATGTGTGTATCTCAAAATGAATATTAGCTCTTAACTCTTTTTTATGGTTAGTTTTATTTATTTATTTTTTTACCATAAAACATGTTCTTGTGGAGACGATTCTAATCTTTTACAGTACCTCAAATAGCTTAAGAGGGAAAGATATATTAAAAGTCAATTAAGAAAGACTAAAACTGAGAAAGAGTGTGAGAAACAATCATATTAATCAATTTTGTTTGGATCGTTATAGATAGCAATTGAAATCGAATTAAACAACACATTTCTGAAATTGGAAAAAAAAATAAATAAATAAGCACTTTCTATGCACATGTATGAGAATAGTTTGGGATTTATATATGTAAAAGTTGTTACTTGATATATATTTATAATGTTTTCTATCATTACACATAGCCAATGGAAGTAAAGTATACTAAGCATTTATGTAATCTCATACGTGATTCCTGTATGGAAAACATTTCATGAATGAAAACATCACTTACTATTTGGATTCTATGAAAAATTTTAGAGATCAGTTAAAATAAAAATTGTTACTTACAGTTATACCACAACGTGTTTCGTGTTAAATGTTACGTATAAACATTAATAAGTAAATGTCTAGTATCGAACCTGAGGCCTCAAGATTACACACATTACAAATGAGTATTAAGGAAAAATAATAAATGTTTTATTACATTTATTATTAGACATGAGAATATTAACGACCGTTAGTACTTAACGGAAAAGGGACTAACGACCGTTAGACGAAAGATGGAAAAAGGGTGTTTATGTAATTTGGTAACCAAGGAAGGGTCTAGAACCCCCCTCCTTGGGCTTGGGTCGGCCTAACACCACAACAAGGGGAAACCGTTTGCCTAGCTTGTTCCCTAAGCTACTTAATTAGTATATAAACAAACCTAGGGTTATTGTTTTCATAATCTTTTGTGCATACGATTATCCCTAACTTTTTTCTTGTCTCTTTTGCTCCATAACCGATCGGCAAACACCCTCTTAGGAGTGCGGGTCGATTTTTGTTAAACAAAATCATTCTTGTGTAGTTACTTGCATAACCTTAATACGGTTTAATTTGTGTGTACAAGAACGAGGTAACAACTCACTATAGTTGTTATCAAGAGATCGTTAAACAAAACGGTAAGGGGTTTATCAAATATTTAATTTTACACAAGATCAAGATTTATTGAAGTGCATCACGTACGTTACTATTTAAGTTTTAGTTAATCTTTGTATGTGTTATACTTGATCCTAGCTTCCGCAATACGTGTTCTTTGATTTTCATATTCATAACAGTGGCATCACGAGCCATGTATAACATGTAATTGATTACTAAAACGTAATAAAAATCGGATCTTTAAGTGTTTTAGATACATGTTTTGATCTAGTGTTTTTCTTCTTTAATTTTTTTTTGAAAAATTTCGAAACCCTAACCCTAATTTAGGGGGGGTCGATTTTCCATGAAACCCTAATTAGGTTTTTGTGGTTTTCTTTGATTATATGTTATCATTATATACCCATGGTCTTTAACCGGTTGTTTTGAACGTATCTTATGACCTATGTGGTAATTGTTATGCTTAATCCGTGACGAAACATGCATGTTAGTCATGGATCTTGATTGTTTTTTTTATGTCACATGTTTTAGATAGATCTTTAATTAGGGAAGACCCCATAATTATATATTAAAATCAATTTATATGCTATGTGGTGTGTATATTAGCTTTGGCCTACGCAATTGATTCGTCAATGTATGTGGCTCTCTTCCATTAAGAGGAGAAGGCCTTAGTTGATTACATACATTATTATACCTAGAATTGATTTTATTAGGATCTTTTCTAATCAAGATTGCATGTGGCTATATGTTTCACATTTATAATTGTTATGCTTATTAGTTGTTGATTTGTCATGAATTACTTGTTTTTATTGTTTCTTAATTGTTTGACATGATGTAAGCAATAAAAAAGGTAATTTTTCATAATGAAAATAATATGGACTAATAATGGTGAAACTTTAAGTGATAAAGATTGAATCTTGCGGTGTCTTATGTGCCAACAACAGTTCGCTTCGCACGGTAATTCGCTCCAAGGTGAGACTAGCGAGATTCATACTTTATTACATGTTTTGAGATTGAATCCATAAACTTTTGCTTGATTGATGTTTTGTACAACATGGTTTTTAAAAGTAACTCCTTTAAGACAAATTCATAGTCGTGGTAAGAAGGCTTGGAAAGAGCCTTAGAGTCTGCCTTGGTTATCACACTTACGAATACGTCTTAAACGATTTTCTTTTAAAATCATTCTTGTACAAAGTCATCTTAAGGTATTTTACCTCAAGTAAAACTTTGTGTATTAATCTTAAGAATTTGTTATAAAAAGGTTTTGAAAACTTACGCTATAAAGATGAGTGCATGCATCTTTATACATATTTTGATTGACACATCAAAATTGAATACCCTAAAATTTAAGTTAAATGCCATCTATCTATAAGGAACACTTGGAATTCTAATTTAGTAAACGTGAGACCTAGGCTAAATTATTATAACAAGGTAAAATTCTGTTAATGCGTGAGACCATAGATAGTAATTTTACAGTTTCTAAGGTAGACGACTTAATTAAGTTGTGCGTGAGACCTAGAACTTAAGGCATGAGATGGGATGAAACATGCTTACAAGGCAAATTGATGAATCAATTTGATGTAAATCCCATAATGGTCTAGGAATTGGAAATTTTGTTTGCCAATTATTTTTCGACAGATTACCATCTTTTGTACTTTCACCACTAGCAGATCAACTGATGTGGTGGAACTATGTAAAGTTGGATCCTAGATTTTCAAGAAAATTAGTTGGTTATATGAATATAGCATTTGGGTATTATATTTTCTTGAAGATATTAATTATCGAAAATACTAATGTTTGAACTTTTATCTGTAGATATGGCTCAACCCGATAACCCATCTGTGATTTATGCTTTCAAGAGTAATCTTGAAAGGGAAACACTGACTGGTAAGAACTTCAATGATTGGTACCGATCGCTTAGAATTGTCTTGAGGGCGACCGACAAACTTGATTATGTGAATAATGATTGCCCTAATGAGCCTGCTGCTACTGAACCAGAAGCAGTTAAAGAGGCTTGGAGACTTGAGCATAATAAATACAATAAGGTTGCTTTTTTAATGCTCACTAGTATGAATGCTCAATTGCAAAAGAAGTACGAGTATTCCTATCCCAAGGATATGCTTGATGAACTTCGAAAGTCTTATGAAAAGTCTCCTGCAGTTGAATTGTATGAGTCTCTTGACAAACTACACAGCTGCAAACATGGTGATGGTAAACCAGTTGAAGATTATGTGAATGAGATGAGAGAACACTTTAATCAACTTCACAGAATTGGATTTGGTTACCCCGAGAATGTGCAAGTGCACTTGATCAACAGGTCCCTTAACAAGGACTTTGCTGGTTTTGTGCAGAACTTCAACATGCATTGCTCGGGGAAGACAGTCTCAGAATTACTCGCATTGCTTGTTGAGTATGACAAAAGTCTACCAGCCAGGGGCAAGGCTCCTACCCCGCAAGTGTTGGCGATTCATGGGGGGAGAATCCAGAAGAAATCGCATGTGAACAAAGGCAAAGGGAAGGGTGATAAAGACAAGCAGGTCATGGCCTATCAACCACAGCCCAAGATGAAGCAACATCAGCCTAAGCAGAAAAAGGTGAATCCTCCAAACAAGAAGGATCAGGCTTGTCACCACTGTCATGAAAAGGGCCATTGGAGGCGCAATTGTCCACTCTACATTCATGACTTGCGACAGAAGAAGTAGAATAATGAGGCTGGTAACCCCAGTACTTCAGGTGCGTTCTTTATGATTGAATTATTCACTCTTACTCATAAATTGAATTCATGGGTATATGATACGGGATGTGGCATTCATATTTGCAATACCTTGCAGGGGTTTAGAGTTGAGAGAAAGCTGGCCTATGGACAACAATTCTTGCACGTGGGTAACAGAGCACATGCAGAAGTTGAAGCTATAGGCGTATTTAATTTAGTGTTGCCTTCGGGCCTTGAACTATGTTTAAATAATTGTCATTATGCACCGTCAATTGTTAGATGTGTAATTTCATTTTCATTTTTGTTAAACCTTGGTTTTGATCATACTATTTCTAGCAATGGAATTTCAGTTTCTTATAATGGTGTTTTTTATTTTAATGCTATTGCTGTGAATGATATTTTTGAGATTGATATGAATGATAATGATAATGCTTTTGGTAAAAATAATTCAATGTATAGCATCAATAAGAGAATCAAGAAAGGTCTGGATTCGTCTTATCTTTGGCATTGTCGACTTGCTCACATTGGCAAGGCTCGCATGGAAAAGCTGCAACATGATGGGCTTTTAGATAAGATCAATGATGAATCATTTGATAAGTGCGAATCTTGTATTGTTGGGAAGATGACAAAGAAACCCTTTAAGAATAGGATTGAAAGGGCGACTGATCTACTTGGTCTAATTCACACAGATGTGTGTGGACCACTTAGACATGTGTCAAGGAGAGGTGCTAGCTACTTCTTAACATTTACGGATGGTTATAGCCGTTATGGTTATGTTTATTTACTTAAACATAAGCATGAGGTATTTGAAACATTCAAAGTGTTTAAAGCAGAAGTAGAGTTGCAACTTGGAAAGAAGATTAAAGCTCTTCGATCCGATAGAGGTGGTGAATACCTGAGTCAAGAGTTTATAGATTACTTAGCTAAGGAAGGAATTGTCCAGCACCTTACTTCTCCATATACTCCACAACAAAATGGTGTATCTGATAGAAGAAATCGTACATTGCAAGATATGATACGATCTATGTTTAATCTAACAACTCTTCCTTTTTCGTTTTGGGATTATGCCTTAGAATCTGCGGTTCGCTTTCTAAATATGGTTCCAACTAAGAAGGTGGATAAGACACCATATGAGTTATGGACTGGAAAAGCTCCTAACTTGTCTTATCTAAAGGTCTGGGGTTGTGAGGCGTATGTTAAACGTAACTCAGTAGACAAGCTCCAACAAAGATCTGTAAAGTGCATCTTTGTAGGATACCCAAAGGAAACAATGGGTTACTACTTTTATTACCCACCTGAAAACAAAGTTTTTGTTGCAAGGTATGGAGACTTCTTGGAAAAGAAGCTAATATCTCAAGAATTCAGTGGGAGAGTATATGATCTGAAACACTAGCCAACTTCCTATGGAACCTGAAAGTTTATGTCCTCCACCTGAAGTTGAAGTGGTTCCCATTCATAGGTCAACTCGACCTGTGAAAGCTCCTGAACGTCTATGTCTTAACGTAGAGTGCGAGGAGACTATACTAAGGGATCTTGATGAACCTTCTAGTTATAGGGCTACCATGAATAGTCCTGAAAAGGAAAATGGCAGGTTGCTATGAACGGGGAAATGCAATCCATGAAAGACAATGAAGTCTGGGAAGAAGTAGAGTCGCCTTCGGGTGCCAAACTAGTTGGGAGTAAATGGCTCTATAAGAAAAAGACTGATATGGATGGCAATGTACACACCTATAAGGCCCGTTTGGTAGCTAAAGGCTATACTTAAACTTTTGGTGTTGACTATGAGGAGACCTTTTCTCCTTTAGCTGACATTAGGGCTATTAAGGCTATACTCAAACTTTTGGTGTTGACTATGAGGAGACCTTTTCACCTGTAGCTGACATTAGGGCTATTAGGATTCTTATAGCCATAGCCGCCTACTATGACTATGAGATTTGGCAAATGGATGTCAAAACCGCCTTCTTAAACGGTCGCCTAGATGAAGACATCTATATGGCTCAGCCTGAGGGGTTTGTGAATCCAGAATTTCCAAATCGTTTATGCAAAGTTCAAAGATCCATTTATGGATTGAACCAAGCATCACGACAATGGAATAAGAGATTTGATAGTGAGATTAAAAAGTATGGATTCACTCAAAATCTCGATGAGCCATGTGTATATCACAAAGCTAGTGGGAGTGATGTAATTTTCCTTATATTATATGTTGATGACATATTGATTATGGGAAAAGACATTCCAAGTTTGCAAAAGGTTAAGGCATATCTTAGAAAGTGTTTTTCTATGAAAGATTTAGGGGAAGTTGCATTCATTATGGGAATGAAGATATATAGAGATAGATCTCAGTGATTAATTGGATTAAGCCAGAGTGCTTACATTGATAAAATATTGAAGAAATTAAATATGCAAAATTCCAAGAAGGGATATTTGCCAATGCAAGAACAACATGGCTTGAGTAATAAAGTTTGTGCTTCAACACCTGCAGAGGTGCAACGCATGAAGAGAGTCCCTTATGCTTCGGCTGTGGGATCTATTATGTATGCGGTGAAAAGCAAAAGGCCTGATGTGGCATTTGCTCAGAATTTAACCAGTCGATATCAGCAGAATCTAGGTGAAGCTCACTGGACTGCTGTTAAGAATATTCTTAAGTACCTTAGGGCTACTAAAGAGATGTTCTTAGTTTATGGGGGTACTCCATCTGCAGAACTTGATGTTACAGGTTACTGCAATGCTTCTTGGAAAGGTGATAAGGATGATACGAAGTATGGTTATGTCTTTGTCATTAATGGAGGAGGTGTGTATTGGAGGAGCAGAAAGCAGAGTACACTGGCAATGTCTGCAACAGAAAGTGAGTATATAGCTGCTTCAGAAGCTGCAATGGAAGTTGTTTGGATTAGGAACTTTGTTTTAGGGCTTGGGGTTATGCCTTCGATTCAAAGACCTATAAAAATGTATTGCGACAATTCAGCTGCAATTACACTTGCCAATGAACCTGGAATCATGAAAGGCACCAGAAATTTCCCGATTAAGCATCACTATGTTCGAGAACAAGTCGAAATAGGTGAAATCAAGTTACTCAAAGTTCACAGAGATGATAACTTAGCAGATCAATTAACAAAGCCTCTACCTGGTACTAAGCTTTATAAGCAAGCTGAAGGCATAGGGCTTCGTTTAGCTGAAAGTTTCATGCCCATTTGTGATTAGTATTTGGATAAGGGATGTAATGTACAATTATTATTTTAATGGAATAAAATATTGGTTATGTTTATTTATTCATTGTCTTAATAATATATCCTATATTTGCATGTTTAAATCCATGAATAATTTATTATTCTAAATTGTCCGTTGTCGATTAATGATATGGGAATATCATTAAACTAAGACAAATTTGAGTATTGGTTTAGGATATACTTGAAAGTATATTGATGCGTAGTCATACCAATTTCACATGATATTCAATGAATTGAATATTGGACTTATCCCAACAATCTGATCTAATATTTAATGTGAGAATCATATTTAAAGTTGTCCTCAGACTTGAGATACCAGATAACAGTCATGGATGTAGTGCATTTTTGTGAAGCAATCTACCACTCACCGTAACAGGGAGTTATAAGGGTTGTTTTCAGAAGTGCTACAAAGTTCATGAGTTATTCTTGTAGTCAAGAGAGAATTTGTTCCTTCTAATTTGTTCAGAAGTTTAATACTGCTGGGCCCCTCGTAGGGTTGACAAAATGTTTGCGTGGCCACGCCCAAAGTCTATTTGGAATACGTTCAGATGTTTTGGTAATTTTGTTCAATCATAAACAAACGAGAAACAGAAAGTTAATAAAGAATCTCACATCTTTATTAATGTAGTATTAGAAACAAAAGGATGATTATAATGATGAATCATTAAAGGTTTTTTTTTCCAGGAAACCTAGCTCGGGTTATACTGGGGGCATTGGAGTGTTGCAAGACGCCAACCAATGTCATTTTACTATTAATGGATATACGAGTGGGAGCTGTTAAATCTTACGTATAAACATTAATAAGTAAATGTCTAGTATCGAACCTGAGGCCTCGAGATTGCACACATTACAAATGAGTATTAAGGAAAAATAATAAATGTTTTATTATATTTATTATTAGACACGAGAATATTAACGATCGTTAGTACTCAACGGAAAAGGGACTAAACAACGTTAGACGAAAGATGGAAAAATGGTGTTTATGTAATTTGGTAACCAAGGAAGGGTCTAGAACCCCCCTCCTTGGGCTTGGGTAGGCCGAACCCCACAACAAGGGGAAACCCTTTGCCTAGCTTGTTCCCTAAGCTACCTAATTACTATATAAACAAACCTAGGGTTACTGTTTTCATAATCTTTTGTGCACACAATTATCCCTAACTTTTTTCTTCTCTCTTTTGCTCCATAACCGATCGGCAAACACCCTCTTAGGGTTGTGGGTCGATTTTTGTTAAACAAAATCATTCTTGTGTAGTTACTTGCATAACCTTAATACGGTTTAATTTGTGTGTACAAGAACGACGTAACAACTCACTATAGTTGTTATCAAGAGATCGATAAACAAAACGATAAGGGGTTTATCAAAGATCTAATTTTACACAAGATCAAGATTTTTTGAAGTGCATCTGGTACGTTACTATTTATGTTTTAGTTAATCTTTGTATGTGTTATACTTGATCCTAGCTTCCGCAATACGTGTTCTTTGATTGTCATATTCATAACATTTCGTTGTTACAAATAGCAAATGTAAGTTGATTACAAAACGTATATCCCTAGCCTCATACACGAATTTTTCTTAAACCTTCTCTGAAAACAGAAAGTATGACTTTATGTGCTACTTAATGCATTGCCTATATTTAGATGAACTGGGAACGTTATAGAGTAGCAATTCAAAAGCAAAAGTATGTTAACATTAATTATATCCTTTTTTTTTTTTTTTTTGTTAAAATGCACAAAAATTCTGGTAAGATTGATAAGAACAATAATAAGGTGCAAAATAAACCATAGTCTAACTCCACAATCCAAATGTGCCTCATCCATAATTCAAACACATATCGAAACAATTTATAAAGTAAACATTTTACTCTCTATAATTTCATTTGTGTTATTTCATGAACTTTTGCGTTATCAATTTCATTGCATGCACTTAAATCTTTTTTATGCTGTAATAATTTGCCATTTTTTGTTTATGGAGGCTTTTCCTAACCTTCTATTTTCATTTTATCCCACATAGGTTGGAGAAAGAAATTGTTTACGACTATTATACCATAATGTATGCGAGTGTTATGTGTCTAGAATAATATAATGTTTTCAGGTCTTCATGATCTCGCGAGTTAAGAAACTCGCTGTATTTGTGAACACCTGAAAACTCATATCAACTCTTAACAATTATATAGAAAGTACTCAAGTTCATTTCTCTCTATTCTTATCCAAGACGGTAAAAATATGGTTTAAAGATCCTAGACGCTAGTAGTGCAAGTATATATCTACGGTACACCATCTTTCACATCAGTGATGCCCTTTGAGAGTACGTATTTGAAAACATCCTTTCCACTCGCCAAAAATTTATAGTTTGGTGTTGGTATAGTTTACATAATTATTTGCAGATTACATGGGTTTGTTTACATGTGTTGGGGTCGGGTTGGGAAAGTAAGCTGGTAAGACCCTAGCTGTAATTGAGCAAATGCTTAAGAAACTAAAATTATCATATTACTTATCCATGTGAACTTCTAGTTCGGTTTTGTTTCCCCTATGTTATTTATTGGGTCAAAGTCCATTAGGGTAGCCAACAGTTGCCATCCATACTTAACTAGGCGTTTGCAGAAAGTGGATTGATACCGAGAAGAAGAATGGTAGATTTACCCGTACCAAAACTGGTCTGCTTTGACCGGTACAAAAACTGACCCATTCAAAACGAACTCGTTTTCATCCCTTACCCAACTTGTACGACCCACCATTTTTACACATCTACATTAGCATGCTTCTCTTCATTATATTTTACTAACACCAGCTTCGAAAATCTTTTTTTATCAATGAAGCCGATTTGAAAAGCGTGACTGTAGAAGAAACTGGTTTAAAATCCGTGGAGCAAAAGTTAGAGTTAATAGGAAAGGAGATGGATGATCATGAACACTTCCATATGGTGGGTATGAAGAGTAACACAAATGTGATCTTAATCGAGAATTTACTTAACAAATATGAGGATCGTGAATATTGTGAAGAAGTAAAGGAAAATGCTGAACTGTTGTTCTTTTGGCCTAAACGCATTATTATCAATTTTTAATGTTCGTATAAAGTGAGTCATTGGAAACTTGTTTTAAGGATTAAATAATCCGTTTTAGATAAGTTTCCAATTAGCTGCAACGAATCTATTTGTTTAACGAAATTAAAAAGATCCTTTTAAAACACATGTCCAAACACCTCCTAAAGACCTGAATCATGTTGGCTCCATTGCTATAGTCTGCAATGTGACCGCAAAGTGTAGTGTATTGTGTATATGTTCACAATAATGATGGCTAAATGGTTTTAAATTTTAGTTACTTTTTCTCTAACTCTAAATGTTGTTCGGTTTTTTTATCTTTGTTTTTAAAGATGGCCAGACTTTGTAATCTTTCTTTTCATTAACATGTCGGACCATTAAGCATCTCAAAACTAGTTATGCTTCATTACTACATTTGTTTATAAATATCAAGTGCCTTTGTCCTTGAGTCGGAATGGGAAATGATCACCAATATGAAGTTTGAAATTGTTTATTTCATGAGTTTAAAATATTTTGATAATGACACATTGACACTAAAGCCTATTAGTCACTTTAAACATGATCGTATATGTTGGATGTGAGCTAGCCGTAAGAAAGCTTTTAACCGACTTCAAATAACCTGACCATCATCTCTAGCTGCTGCGTGTTGTTAGAATCGATTATAGGATATTCAGAGACAGCTTTTAGCAGGTACATTGTAATATATCTCTTACTTTCCATGTACATAAAAATCTTTTATATGACATGAAGACTTTTCTAACTTTTTAATCTTAACATTTTGTCCCACATTGATTGAAGAAAGAACTTGTAGGTTAGTTATATGGGAAAAATATTTATTAATGTACTATACTTGTCACAAATATCACTTCCGCGTAGTGAACAAAAAAAATAGCTTTTCTGTACACTAAATTTGACATTTTTGTCTTTTTTTTAAGTATTATGACTATTCTACCCTTCCAAATTACAAAAATGGTCCCTGTGGGTTTGCTAAAATTGCATCGACCGTCCCTTTTTTTCTAAATTAATTTTTGTCTCAAAAATTTATTTTCTGAAAAAAAAATAAGAGGTTTTTTTCTGAAAAAAAATATTTTCGAAAAAAATAATTTTGAAAAAAAAATATTTAAAAAAAAAACATTCGGAAAAAAAAATATCGAAAAAAAATATTCGGGAAAAAAAATATCGAAAAAAATTAATTTTGAAAAAAAAATACTTTCGAAAAAAAATATTTTTGAAAACAAAATATTTTCGGAAAAAAATATTTTCGAAAAAAAATTTTTGAAAAACTTTTTTTGTCTGAAAAAAAGGTTTTTTTTCTGAAAAAAAAATATTTTCGAAAAAAAATATTTTGGAAAAAAAAATATTCGGAAAAAAAAATCGAAAAAAAATATTTTTCAAAAAAAAAATTCCGAAAAAAAATTTTCGAAAAAAATTAATTTTGGAAAAAAATATTTTTGAAAAAAATTATTTTCGAAAAAAAATAATTTTGAAAAAAAAAATATTTTCAAAAAAAAATAAATTTGAAAATTTTTTTTTTGTAAACCTCAAGGACCATTTATGCAATTTAGCCAAAGGACATTGTATGTAATTTTCAAAAAGTGAAGGGTAAAATGGTCATCACAGAATTATTTTTTGTCTTTATTACACAAAGAAAGACAAAAATGTCAACTTTAGTACACATAAAAGTTATTTTTTTTTTCACTGCGCGAAAGTGATATTTGTGACAAGTATAATACATTAATAAATATTTTTCCCTAGTTATATACACTAGTCTTTTGGGTAAAAGGTCAACGACCCGGTAAATATATTACTCCAAAAAACATTTAAGTACAACGGATATGAGTGATTCTCATATCTCAGCCCGTTACATAGGCGAAATGCTTACATAACAAGATACTTCCAATTTTCTAGACAAGAAAACAAACCATTAAAAGACTCGGACAAAAATATAACCTACTTCCTACGACCTTGGAGATTAAAGCCATAAATGGCGTTAAGAGCATCCAATTCCCCTGGAAGATCAGAAACTTGCTTCGAGTAATCATCATAGTCATCCAACTCATCTTCACGCTCATGACCTCCACCAAAAAGATTTGCTGATTCGTCGAACGTATTAAGAACCTCCTCATCATCACTATCAGTAACCACAATATCACCCACCTTAGAGAATGGATTAGCCCTCTTATTGGCAGATGCAGACGGAATAGGAACACCTTTATCATCCAAGAGGGTAGCTTTCCCATCGATAAGTAGCTTTTCAAGCTTACTAATTTTCTCAACTACAGGAGTAGAACCACCTTCCTTAGTTCCCATTAAATCACTCACAAGGGGTTCTTGTGATGTAGTACAGTTATATACACTAGTCTATTTGGGTTATATGTGTTTGGAATAGTACAGTGTTCTTATGAATGATATTTCTTAGAGTCTTTGCAAGTTCAACAAATTTGTAAAGATAACTTGTAAGAATTCCATGATATGTCGTCCATGAAAACTTGTATGAGCTTCAAACTTTTTTTCTGCAATTTCCTTTTATTATATAAACATGTTTTGGTGGAAAATGTTTTAATCTTTCGTTACGCATAGCTTAAGAAGTAAATCTATTTTGAAGTCAGTTAAGAATGACTAAAGCTGAGAAAGAGAGTGAATAACAATCATATTACTCAATTTTGTTTTGATCATTATACATAGGCACATAGCAAATGAAATGAAATAAACAACTTATTTCTTAAAACATCTTTGAAATTGGAAAAGACCACTTTCTGGGCCCATATATGAGAATGGTTATAATGTATATGGATTAATGTTTGTAAATTTGTTACTTAATATATAGTTATAATGTTTTCGGTCGTTACACATAGCAGATGGAAGTGAAGTACAATAACCATTCATGTAATCTCAATGATTTCTGTTTGTGAAACTTGTCTCATGAACGAAAACATCACTTTCTATTCTGCATTGTAAAAATGGTATCAGAAAGTAGTATAAGCAAATGGAGGTGAATTAAACTAGCCAATTGGGCAATCTCACACATGATTTCTTTTTGTGAGACTTTTCATAATTAAAAATCACTTTCTATTTTGCCTCTTTGGAAACATTTAGAGTTTGGTTTAAACTAAAATGGTTACTTGTAGTGTTACCATAATGTTTTACGTTGCTACAAATAGGGAACATAAGTTGATTACGAAACATATTTCTTTAAGCCCATACGTTTTTAAATCTTTTATATTGAAGTTGAATATCTATCCCACATCGGCTGAAGATAGAAGATGTTGTTTACTTATATACCGTAAGTGTATGTGTGTTAAATGTTTTGAGACTAGTAGTATGTCTTCGGATCTTATCCCATCTTTGAGGTTGAAAAATCACAAGGGTGGGTTTCTTCTGAAAACTCATATGAACTCTTAACTTTTTTCTTTTATTTTGTGATTGTTAAACATGTTTTGGTGGAGACCATTTTAATTTTTAATGTCCCAAAAGTTAGAAAGGAGCACATATCTTAGAGGCCAATGGAAACATGACTACGTTATCAAAACCGGCCACTTTATCAGTGACGAAGCCAGGATTGTTCAGCCGGGTAGGCCAAAACAAAAAATTTGGAAAAAGATACCGAAAAAAAAAAACTATATTAAAGAGTCTTAAATAAGAGTTTTTCATTTAAAGCGCGCACGACGCTTTCCAACATCATTAAAATCATCTAGAACACTATCTAAACTAAAGGTATCTGCAATTTCCTTTTCAATATAAAGTACTAAATTACCTGGAAGAAACTCATCACCCATTTTATTACGTAATTTGCTCTCACAATTTTCATTGCTGAAAACGCACGTTCAACACTCGCAGTAGACATCGGAAGAGTCAACACCAGTCGTATCAACCTGTCAACTAGATAATAGTGACTTGCTTTTCCGGTGTATGCTAAGCCTTTACATAAATCAGCTATAGAAAAATAATAATAATAACATTGGATATCTAGTAAATTCACGAGTGAAAAAAAATGCCAAATTCATACAACAAATTACAACTTAGTTAACATCACCATTGGAAGAAAAAAATAACATCACGAGTGAAAAAAAATGCCAAATCAATTGGATATCTACTGCCACACTTGTTAACAATATCTAATTATCTAATATCCAACTCAAGTACTAAATAGTTAACCATTAAAATGCTAAACCAGTAAACCCGAACCAAATATGCATATTTAGAACAAGTAAAACACTATTATTAATGAAGAAAGGTCAAACTAATGAGTAATATACCTGATGATTTGAAGATACTATGGAATTAAAGATTTAAAGTCTTCAATGGTGGATGATTGGATCTAGAATTATGGTTCATAAAGTTAAAGTGGTAACTGTTAGTGTTAAGTGTGTTTAATGGTTTGATTTTGTGACTTTACCAATTTATGAATATAGAATTTGAGTATTTGACTTTGACGATATAGATTCTTAGTTTTCTCAATAGGATAAAACCAAATTTTTTAATCTTTTTGATAATTTGATTGTCTTCATGGGCCGAGTGTATATATTTTTTTTTTGGGTGGGCCAATGCATATTTTGTCTACAAAATACATTGCAAAATATATACACTAATAATAACTATAGAAAAGTTGGGGTTGGCCTTGGCCTACCCAAGGGACAATGTGGCTTTGTCAATGCATTTTATATAAGATGTTAACATAAGCCAAAACAAGTATCGTAATAATATAGACATACTTTACCCAAAACAAGTATCTCCGAATCTCTATTTTAAACTTGAATAACAGTTGATATATATTAGAGCAAGAAAAACATATGACATGTTATCAACAATAAAGGATTGCATAGCTGCATACTTTTAGATTTTGACATAAGTGTTGTTTGTCGTCGAAAACTTTTCTTAGCTGCTTCTGAACTTTAATTTGGAGTTCCAAGTGACTTATCTTTTCTTTCACCAGTTCTTGCATGATCTCTTTCTTTCCATGCATGCACATAAGAACCTTTAATATTATATGGATCCTAGCATTTTATCCCGCATGTGTTGAAGAAAGAAAACGAATACAACATATATAGACCGGTTTTAGATCAATAAACACTAACCCCTATCTCTTAAAAAAAAATTAAAAAAAAAAAAAAAAAAAATGTGATTTCACGTTTTTCAAGTTGTTAGTGACTTCCCATCGTGATTCATGCTCCAAACACATTTACCATTTTTTTTTGGAAACCTTTTTCTAGTCTTCTATCCTAACATTGTGTACCACATAGGTTGGAAGAAGCAAGTATCATAATACATAATAATTTTAATGTTTATGACCCAAAAATGTAACTCGTTCGACGACATATAAATTTCTACATAAGCGATTTCAAATAAGTAAACGCTTAGAGAATATCATTGGTTCTTTCATTATTGGAGCTATAACCACATATAATTTCATGTTATCCAAACTGTTACCAACATTTACCTTGACAATCTATCCGACATAGTTGGAAGAATCAAGTTGTTGGTTACTAATATATCATGGTGTACGCAAGTCACTTGTGATTAGACTAGTGTTATGTTTTCAGCTCTACGTTTGAGTTCATGCTTAGAAAAATTTGCAAACTAATTATACATAGCACGAATTAATCTGTAAAGCCGAGAGTTAATATAAATTCTAATCTTTTTACTTTTCTTGGTTATCGTTCTTTGTTCTTTTTTTATCGGAGATCGCTCAGTGTTGCTGATACGAAATTAAGCAACCATTTTTTTAAGGCAATTATATTGCACATAAATGAAAACTAGCAAGATGCTAGGGGCTTCGGTGGACTTACAACAACTCCAAACAACAATATTAACCCTTACAATCCTGAAACTATGAAAACGACCTTAAACAACAATCTTGACCCTCACGATACTGATAATACGAAATTACAACTATGACAATTCAGACAATTAAAGGAGAAACTATGTCACCCAAAACTAACAAAAAAATTTATAGACTCCACCCAAAAAAAAAAAAAAAAAAAAAAAAAAAAAGGATGAGTAGACGTTAACCTTATTTTCTTGTTAAATAAGTCGCAAGTCTTACGATACACCGCTGAAACATTGGCAATCTTTCATTTTTAGAGCAATTATAACGTATACTCACATGTTATTCAAGTTGTTAACCATATGTTTCGTGTTCTAAACACGTAAACTTCAATTTGAAGTTCGAGGCAACATATCTTTCTTCACTAACTTTTAATAACTCTTGGATCATCTCTTTCTTTTTAACCTTCTATCGTAACAATCTATCCCACATTTGTTGAAGAAAGAAATTATTCGTTACTAATATAATGTAGTCTAAATGGGTGTTAAAAAGTTAGAGAAACCAAGCTAAAGGGTCAAATTATTGCCGAGAGCCTTTGGCAAAAACAAAGATGAGGAGATAGCTATTAGGTATAGGCCCAATAGTCTGGGCTAAATTGATGAACAATTGAACTTTATTTATGTTCATGCCATTATCTCTTATATGAATAAAACTCGTATATAATTTCGGCAAGTTAAAACACACGTATACACTTAAAATTTTGTATATTTTCTATTTTTTTAACAACAAATAACATAAGTTATTAAAGTTGTGTGTATCCATAAAAGTTTCCCTAGCTCTTTAGGTTTTGACGTAAGTGCTCATCTTATAAGCATTTTTGTCTAACTTTGCCTAGCTACTTGTGATATAGAAATACTTTATCGTTCATAATCCAAAAACGTAATGCATTCAGCGATGTATAAATGTCTCTGCATAAACGATTTCAAATAAGCAAACACTTGGAAAATTTCACAGGTTCTTTTAATACAAATGCATAAACATTCGCAATCTTTCATTTTTAAAGCAATAACAATATATAGTTCCATGTTGTTACCTTCATGTTTCATGCTCTAAACACATAAACTAGTTTGCTTCTGAATTTCAATTTGGAGTTCCAAGTAACATATTTTTCTTTCACGAACTTTTAATAACTCTGACATTTTCTTGTTTTCCTCGTGAATATAAGTCTTTTAAATAAAGTTTTCCAATTTATGAGTTCTTGTAATAGGTGGATTCATTTATCTCTATCATCTTCCGTTGCTACTATCGAATCCATTTATAGCTCAATTTCAATCAATTTGTTGATGATTTCATGCTTATGAGTCCCATCACTTTTCTTATTTTGACATTCCATTTTTTAAGACGACATTTGATATTCTAATTTATCATGTAAAAGAGCTCTATGACCTGTTTCATGTTAATTGCATGCAATCATCATACGATTTTTTTATAACCTCATCAATATCTTTTCTCTGTAGCTAAGATGTGAATAAAAATCTTTTATATAACATGGAGAATAATTTCTAACTTTTTATCTTAACATTTTATCCCACATTGATTGAAGAAAGAACTTGTTGGTAAGTTATATACACTAGTTTATGTGGCTTATATGTTCCTGGAATAGTATAATGTTTTCATGTTTATTGCTTTCTTGAATTGTCGTAAATTACGATTCAAGAACAAAGTAACAAAACATGAATACTTATATAAACTTCAACCTTTTTTTCTACTTTTTTTTTATTATTATTATTATTTTTTAATATATATAAAACATGTTGTGGTGAAAAGAATTTTAATCTTCACTTTCACATAGCTTAAGAAGGGTAAAAATGTTTTCAAAGTCATTTAAGAATGACTAAAAGCTCAAAAAGAGTGCGAGTAACAATCATATTACTCAATTTTGTTTTGACCATTGTACGTAGCAAATGAAATGAATTAAGCAACTTATTTCTTTAAACATTTTTGAAATTGGAAAGCATCGGTGCAGATAAATGGTTATAATGTATATGGATTAATGTTTGTAAATTTGTTACTTGTTATATGATTATAATGTTATCGATCGTTACACATAGCATATGGAACTGAAGTAAATTAACCATTTATGTAATCTCAATTATTTCTGTTTGTGAAACTTCTCATGAACGAAAATGTCACTTTCTATTCTGCATTTTTGTAGAAATGGTTAGAGCTCGGTTTAATAAAAAAAATGTAACTTAATTTTACCAAAATAAACGTAAGTGTTCAATTTCTATTAGGCTGACCACAATGGACTTGAAAAAATCGGTCAGATGAATATGTCGACCGATATTAATATAGGTCATGGCCAACGTGGGGAAAAGATGTCGGTCATGGCCACTTGAATTCGCAATATGGGTCACAAATTCAACCAACTTTGCACATCACAAAACTCAAAAAAAAAACAAAAAAAAAAAAAACAAAACTTACCTTTTTCATATTTAAACAAAAAAAACTTTACCACAATTCAAACAACTTCTCATCAATATTTATCATGTAAAAAAAAAAAAAAAAAAAAAAAAAAAAAAAAAAAAAAAAAAACCTCCCACATCAGAAAACCGACGATCCCAACTCCCCTAAAATGCCCCAAATTTGAATTTCTCACCGGAAAAACCTTCGAATTAACCGGCGTAACACCACCACAAAATCGGGGTATTCGCTTTCGTGCACCCACTGTTAAATATCAATCACGACTACCACAACCGAATCAAAATCAAAACCCGTTTTGCGTTTATCATCCATATGTCAATCCATATCGTCCTAATATGGATTATCACCAAGAACCAATTGAGTCGACGTATTGTCCTAACACGGATTTCTCGAAGTCTTCCCAACCGTATCAAGATTATTCCCCTCTTCGTAGTGTTAATATTGAAATGGATTTGGAGGATTATACGGCAAACTATCCGATTTAACAATACTCGGCCCAAAACTATCTGAGTCAAGCTACTTCGATGGGGCAAGGTTCGGATAATGATTCATACCACGGTTCCATGCCTGTTGAAGAGATGTCACCCATTAAATTAAATAAGCCTTCGAGACGTGCTACAAAGGCGAAGGACAAATGCAAAAATCCTGAACCAGCTAAAAAGAAAGAACCATGAACAAAGGCAGAAGAGATCGCACTTTGTAGAGCTTGGGTTTATATTTCATAAAATTTCGAGAGAGAAAACGCTATCAACAGGCATTGCTTTTGGGAGGAGGTGATAGGGTACTTTGAAAATGAAACTGGTTCACATAGAATGTACGACTTTCGATCACGAGCAAATGGAAGAATAGGATTCGTAGGAATTTTTGTGCTATTATGGATAATATCAAGGATAATCATGGAAGTGGTGAGAATGATGCAGACGATAAAGAAAAATCTCTTAGAGAATATCGTGTGCTTTACTGTCATGATTTTTACATTGGATGATTGTTGGAAAATTTTGAGGAATCATGATGCTTGGAAGAAATTCGAGATGCCTGCTTTCGGAAAGAAAAGTCGGAAGAAAACAAAAGGTTCTATAACTACCTCGGGGTCAACAAAAGGTCCTTTTAATTTCCAAGACGTGGATGATTCTGATGATGAGGAAGAGACTAGAGAATCACGAACACAAGGTCGTGACGCAGCCAGGAAGAAATCATCCTCCTCCTCTCGGGATCCTCCATCATCATGGACAAATTCGTTAGCCAAGAATGAGGTGGAAGAGTCGTACTTTAAGTTGAAGGAACAAGAGCTAGCGATGAAAGGAGAGAAAATTGAACTCCAACGACAGCAAGTGGAAATCATGGCCCAATTAAAACGGGAACAAGATTTGATTTTCTACAATTCAGTAATCGACCAGAGTTTTCCCCCACGACAACTATAAGAACTTTTGCAGCTTAAGGCAGCAATCAAGGCACACTATAACTTAGATTAATAGTTTTAGTTTTTAACAAGTATTGTAATGTTTAAGTTTTATTAGTTTAAGTTTTTAATTTAGTATTGTAATGTTTTTATTTTTAATGAATTTTAAATTTGTTGTTTAAAATGTTTGAATAAAAAAAACTAAAAAAATAAAATAAATAAAAATCTCGGTCATCAACTGTGAAACTTGGTCGTGTCTGTCATTGGAGAGAGAAATCTGATATGGCAGGGGCATGACCTGATCACGAATGGGCCAACCTAATGATAAGTAATCGCTTACCCTTTTTCTCTTATAAGAAACCACAAGTTCTTTTAACAACGCTTAGACATTTGCAATCTTTCATTTTTAGAGCAAAAACAAATTACCACATTATCGAAACTGTTGAAGAACTAAACAAACCTGGAATCTAGATTGCGGAATATACGACCTTGTGACGAACTCAACGCATAAACGCACAAATGTGATCTCCACTAGAAAATTAAAGACTCACACAGGACGTGTAATCTTGCTCCCAAACAATTGAATATTGAGAACGAGGGAAAAGAAAACAGTACAATTGAGACTCCCCTCACCTCTATTTATAAGATATGAGGGGGAGAAAACCTATTTTAATAGAACACAAGCAAACATAAAACAAAGGAAAATACCAAAGAAGTCGGTTAAGCATGCTTGGAGACGTCAACTTCCTAACATGACTATAACTAGAGCTAATCTTACACTAAAACCTCTAAACTTTGACTAATATGCAGACTAATACGAACAATTTCCACCTTAGCTATTAGTCAATAGACTTAATACCGATACGCAACAACTTCAACTTGTGCTCGAACCTCGGACCGGGAACCGCCTTTTACCAAGGAGCCAATAGCAATACCCACTACTAACCTTAGCTCATATATTGACTCTGTCATGAGTCCGTTTAGCCATCTTTCCTTCCTCCAAGCCTCAATAAACATCACATATCCTGCTTCAGTTGTGGATAAAGCCTCCATGTGTTGTAAATTAGCTTTAGAGCTTCCTGCACATCCTTGTATCATCAACCCATACCCTATTGTAGATCTACCCATGACATTGATCGATCTTCCCATGGCGTAGTCAAAATACACAAAAACTTGTACGTTTATCTATAATATGTCATTATATCCCACATAGGTTTGAAGGTAGAACCTGTTTACCGTAAAGCATGTCTTGGTGAAAATTATTTTAATCTTTAGTATCTAGCATAAGAGAAAAAAGATATTTTTATTTCATAGGAAAGTGTGGAGAAACAATTAAATTGTTTAAATTTGTTCTGATCATTATAAATAGCAAATGAAATGAAAAAATAGCAAATAGAAGTGAAGTAACTAACTATTTAAGCAATCTCGTAAATGGTATTTGTGAGACTTTTCATAATATTCGATCCCACATAGACATGAGATAGAAGTTGGTGGTTACTAATATACACCTAGTGTATGTGAGTTAAATGTGTTAAGAATAGTATTACGTTTTTAGCTATTCCACTTTCTATCAGCTAAAACAACCGGTAGCTGTTGGAATAGCGGGAAACTTGTATAAACACTTGACTTTTTTACTTTATTTCTCTACCGGTAGAGACCACTTTAATCTTTAGTTTCATGGTTAAAAGGGAACACAAACTTTTAGAATCAATAAAGAAATGATATATATGTAAAACTGAGTTAAAATGTGTTTATCCTATTTGATTAAATTTGGCCCAAAAATTTTTAACAACTATAATGAAAATGACATGCAAAATAAATCTACGACTAATTTAATGAGACACGTTTTTTTATTTTTTTTATTTTTTTTTTATTTTTTTCGTAGAAGCTAATAAAGAAATGATACATATGTAAAAAAAAAAAAAAAAAAAAAAAAAAAAAAAAAACACTTATGCCTCATTAAATTATTCGTAAGAAGAATACCCTTTTAAGTAAAGGGTATGGTAACATGCCATTTCTCATGCCTTTGTGTCAATTAAATCAGCGCCACATTAGCATTTCATATTTCACATTTGCACACAAATAATACCCCCTCCATCGTTCACATGCCGTTCGCGTGTTGTTTCACACTTTTTGGGCCCACCAAAACTTGAATAGGCCACTTGCGAAGGGGGTATAAGATCATGAAAGTGAAAGCACGATGTAAAATCGGTTTTGTTGTTAACCTCGCCATTTTGTGGAGATGATTGTGATTGTGATAATGCTTCATAATAGTGTCAAGTGAAAGAGATACACAAATAGTAGAACGTGGTTTGAAAGCAAACCATAAATAAATGAGGAAGGGCACAAAAGTAAAATTCTATCAATTTTATGTGGACGTAGTGCATGTATTGTGGAATTGCTATTTAAAATCGTATTTTGAGTAGGGCTGGCAATTTCTGACCCGACACGAAACCCGACCTGAAACCGACACGAAAATTAACAGGTTCGTGTTGAGCTAAATAGATTGTGGGTCAGGTTTGGGTCGACATATCTAACCCGTTTATTAAACAGGTCAGGTTCGGGTTGACAATAAAATAAACGTGTCGACCCGACAACCCTTTTAAGTTTTTTTTCTTAATTAAAAATTATTTATATTTAATTATACGGGTTAAATGGGTTAAACGGGTCGACCCACTAACATGTTTACCCAATTTAACTCGTGTAATGTGCTAACTTTTATATATATAACGGATTAAATGGGTCAACTCGAAACCCGTTTAACATATTCAACCCATGTAACCTATTTAACCTGTCAACCTAAGTATATATACGGGTTAAATGGGTCAAGTTCGGGTTAAGTGTAAACATGTTAGGGTTGACATAGCTGACCCGATGATTTAAATGGGTCAGGTTCAGGTTGGGGTTTTCTAACCCACCAACCTGACAACCCGAAGACGCCAACCCGAACCCGACCCGAATTGCCACCCCTAATTTTGAGTATGCACAGCATTTTTCATTCAATATTTTCTATTTATAAACTTGATATTAAAACTTTTTATCAATGTTGCAAAAAACAGTCTACAAGGCCTTGTAATCGCCGATTCCAAGCTACAAGGCCCTGGAACTTGGAGACATTTACAAGGAAGTCGGCCGATTAATCGGTGATAACAAGGTTTTGGGCCGATTAATCGGCTAAAAAACGCAACTCGACCCTCGACCGCCTCAGGACCGATTCACGATTTTTGCAACATTGCTTTTTATACACTATTGTAACTTCATTGTTTTCTTAAAAAATAATTACCATTGCATGGCATGTTTAAAAGTATTATCAATTGTATGACATGACTTACCAAATTTAATAATATATCTAATCTTTGGATTATTTTTTGTTTGATGCTATTAATTAAAGACAAATTACAAAAAATATACATGTAAACCAATGATAAAGATCAGCCGTTCAAAAAAAAAAAACCAATAATAAAGGCCTTACGTGACCCAGCCGCTCGTTACTATTTACCTGTGAGTTTCTAAAAATAAAAAAAATAATAAAAAATAAAAAGTATCATCATAAAAGTACAATTTCATATTTTATGTGTATTTGTACTTAGATTATTACTAGTATTAATATTATAATTACCTATCTAGAATTTGTGTTTCTATAATGCTTTTTACCACAAATTTTACTTTAGGAACTCCATTGCACGATCTGGTTGTTCAATATGATTGATTCATATAATTACAATAAAAGGAGTCAAATCTACTCATTTATTAGTTAAAAGAAATAGATTAAAACTAATGAAAAAGAATAGGAAATACTTTGTCAAATTCAGCATCTACACTAGTATATATGCTGCTTTTCATAATGTTTTACCAACATTAGTATCAAAAAAATCTATTATCATCACGTGACTGCAAAAGAATCTGATTTAAAACGCGAGAAGCAAAAGTTTGTGGTAAGAGGAAAGGATATGGATGATCATGAACACTATCGATCTGAATCATGTTGGCTCTATTGCATAATCTGCAATGTGAATGCAAAGTCGGTCATTCGTTAAAGTGTAGTGTATCTTATATGTTTTCTCAATAATAATGGCTTAAAAGTTTAAAATTCTAGTTACGTTTTCTCTAACTCTAAATGTTGTTTGGTTTTTTTTTATCTTTGTTTTTAAAGATGGCTAGATTCTGTTAATTTAACCAAGGATAGAGAACGCAGATCCAAGCAATGTCATCTTCTCTATGAAGGTAATTCAAGAACCTGAAGAAATTTAAGTAGTCAACATCTCATGTTCTTACTCATCGAGCTCATATATACTAGTTATTCACTCTATAACATTGAGTTTATTTTTTCTGCATACATTGCATTTTTAGACAAACTGTGAACCAAACGTCATGTGCGCTATTCCTAGTGAATATCATTTTGTACCGCTTGAAAGTATATAAAATGAAAAGACAGATTGCGATTTTTTATTTGTTTTATTTAGTTGAAAGTTTTGCTATGTAGGTCTCTTTTGTAGGAACCCCGAATTTTGATTACAAGAATAAGTTATGACCCAAAAAAAATCACATGTTCATGCTCTAACTCTAGCATTCTTTCTTTCTTTTCATGTACATAAAATTATTTGCTTCTTAACTTGAATTCATTTTGATGTTCTGTGTAACAAATCTTTCTTTCACAAATGTCAACAACTCTTGATTTATCTCTTTCTTACCATTTTTAGAATGAAGATATTTTGTAACATTTTATCCTAACACTCTATCCCACATTGGCCAAAGATAGAAGTTGTTGGTTAGTTATATACCATAAGCGTATGTGTGTTAAACATTGTTGAGAATAGTATTATGTTTTCGAATGTTTCATGTTCTCTTAGGTTGATAAAATCAAAGAAGAGATCTTGAAGTATGCGAAACTCATATGAACTCTTAACTTTTTTCCTTTTTATTTGATACTCTAAAACACGTTTTGGTTGAGACCATTTTAATCTTTAATATATCACACAGGTTAGAGTGAAAGCTAATAAAGAAACAACGTAAATGTAAAAGTGTATCTTAATTTTTTTTGGTTAAAACACAACGTGCAAACTAAATACACATTCAATCTAACTCAATAGTCAACAACCAACATAAATCTTATTAGATAATTCATACACATATCAAAACCTTTTATGACATCATCATGTTTAGATACTTATCGACTTTGAATATTCAAGGATTTCTAAACCCATAGGTTCATACTCCATACTAAACAATGCTCTATATTCCCAAATCCTTTTCACAACCACGTGCAAGTTTAAAGTACATTTATCGTGAGAATATCTAACAGAACAAGGATTTTTCAAATCTTATTTCTCATTTGGAACCAAGTGCGTTACCCGCTCGGACATCAAATTTAAGCAATTTGGCTAGGATTGTAAAAGAACAAGGTTGACGCTTTGGGCAAGCAAAAAAAAAAAAAAAAAAAAAAAAAACTAGACAAAGGCCCAACAGACTGAATTGATGCATGTTCTTTATTCAGGCCAAATTATATCTTATGCGGTTGTTAAACTCTAGTACATATTATCTGCAAGACTGCAAAGGATTGCCTAGCTGCTTTATAAAAAGATGTTAACATAAGTACTGTTTTCAACAAACAAAACAAGCATCGAAAGGTAATGCATTCAGCTATCTATTGATCTACATAAACAATAAGTAAACGCTAACCCCTTTTATCTTTTAAAAATCACAAAATCTTTTAATACAATGCTTAAATGTTTGCAATCTTTAATTTTAGAGCTAAATGACAACATATAATTTCACGTTAATCCAAGATGTTCCCTCATAATTCGTGCTCCAAAAACAAACCTAGTTGCTTTTAAACTTCAATCTGGTGTTCCAAGTAACTTTAAAAGTCTTTTATATAACAGTTTACCAAATTTTTATGAAAAATATTTTCTAAATTTAAAGTCTAACATTCTATCCCACATTGGTTAAAGATACCTTGTTGGTTACTAATTACTAATATATATATTCTTTAGTGTATGCGGGTTATACAGGTCTACTTTTATTTATTTACCCCATGTTCTTCCGGAGACCTTTCTAATCTTTTACTTTAAATATTACCACAATATGTTTCGTCGTTACATAGCAAACTTAAGCTGATCACGCCATATTATGATATAAGCTAGTAAACACTTAACTTTTTTCACTTATAAGAAATCACAAGTGCTTTTAACAATGCTTAAACATTTCAATCTTTGGTTGATGTATTTTACTCACTGTATCTTCAAATGATTTTTGATATTTCTAGAGTGTTCGATAATAAAACTAATAACAACACTTACTTATAAGATATACCAGTTTAGACACTGTTAAATCTGAATATCAAGGTTTTCATTATGCTCATACGAACCAGGAGCCATATTAAGTGGAAACGCATTCATTAGTCTTGACCTTTTTGTGACAAATTTGGTTGAAAGGTTATGAATGAAACGCTCAAACGTTCGATGATCAATCACGCCAAAGTACTTTATTATTCCTTGATCAACTGTTTGAGCATTTTGTCACTCCTATATATTTATTTTGGGTTTTTGTTCATCTTATGAATTTGACTGATATCGAATACATCATGAACACATTAATGGTATAATCTAAACCAGCGAAATAATAACCTTTTCACTTACAACGATTCATGTTCAAAACTATACTGGAGAGCGACGACCAAAACTACAAAATGTGGAAAATGTAATTGGGTAGGTAGTATACATACCAAAAAAGAAAAACTACATATATGTTACTGTATAAGTATAACAACAATATTTTGCATCTTTTACCCGCTTGACCCTTTTATACATCTTGAGAATGTCTTTCTTATTCTTCGAAAACTCGATTTCACGTACGATGACACTCTTGTAATGAAGCGAGCCCTAGTATGGAATAATGGAAAGGTCCTCAAAGCTCAATAAGCAGGTTTGTTTTCCAAAGATTCATGCATGGTTTATATTATCCAGGATGCTAGAAATCTTTCTTTCACCAACTGTCAAGAACTATTAAATTATTTCCTTCTTACCACCATTTTTTAATGAAGATATTTTCTAACCTTTCATTCTAACACTCTATCCCACATGGGATCAAGATAGAAGTTGTTGATTAGTTATATTCCCTAAGTGTATGTTTGTTAAATGTGTTGAGACAAATAGTATGTCTTCGAGTATTCTCACATCCTACGGGTTGAATAACCCGCTCGGGTTTGGGCATATCCGAAAACCATATAAACTCTTAACTTTTTTCTTTTAATTGGGTACTCTAAAACCAACATAAACCTCTTAGATAATTCATACACTTATCATAGAATGAACATATTTTATCATAACCATATATAAAATGCACATGTTTTTAAGTCATATTTAAAAATTCACAACGACGATATCCTTTGGAAAATCTTATTATTATCTAGTGATGTACATATTTTTGTTTGAATGTGATCATACACACGTACAACAACGATAGTCACGATCAACAACTACTACCTCTATCTTCATGTTTAGATACTTATCGACTTTGAATATTCAAGGATTTCTAAACCATATATGAAATGAGCATATTTAATCACTGTTGAAAGTTCATAACGAGTTGGTGTATCTTATTTTCATCTAGACAGTGTCGTATATATTTTCGTTCTAGTTTGATCTTACACAAATACAACAACGATAGTGAAAATCAAAAACTACTATTTCAATCATCACGTTTAGATACTTATATCTACTTTGAATATTCAAGGATTTAAAAGCCCATACGTCCATACTTATCTTACACATTATTAAGCTGTATACCACTCTCTACTTGAATGATTTTTAGTTTGTATATGATAAAGGAGCGCCTAGCTACTTATTTTTAGATTTTGACACTAGTTCTCACAAATATAGCATTCAAAAAATGCTTAGTGATCAGATTTGCAGATCCAAGCTTTCCGTCACCGAATCTTAATAAATTTTCTATCTAATATAAAATTCTATATTCAACCACAAATTCTTTTATCCAATCATTTATATCCCAGATAGGTTGAAAAAAGAAGTTGTTGGTTACTAATATACTATAGTGTACGTGAGCGTCTTGTGACAAGATTTTTATTATGTTTTCAGGTACATGATTTCCTTCATTTTTAAAAGGTTTGAAAGCTAACCATAAATAGCATGAAGAAAGTCTTATAGCCGATAATTAATATGAGTTCTTGATCTTTTTTACTTTTCTTGGTTACTAATATACTATAATGTACGTGGGGTCACATTCAAAAAAATAATAGGAAAGTTTGCCTTATGATGATATAGTGGTTGTCATTCACACGCACAGTAAAAGTAAAAGAGACACGAGATTCGCTTCTAAGAGCCCTGGGTAACCTGGTGCCGTCAGGTTCGTGTCGTGGGAGTTTTTTGCTGTCACGTTAGCAAAAAGAACTATGGCATCAGAAACCACACGGCACCACATTTTAGGGGTATCCGTTGACACTAGAATTTCTGGTGCCGTCGGCCATTTTTTTTTACATAAAATAAAACATACACAATATTAACTAAAATAAACTCTATTAATTAAAAAAACACATTACATTACAAAAACGCACATTACAATTAAAAAAAATGCATAAAAATCCACAAGAACTAAAACTGTCAGCACCAAAAAATATAAAAGAAAATCACAAGGACTAAAATTGCAAACACACCAAACTTGCCTTCTTCCACGTTGGATCTGGATTGCAGCTTTGAAAAAAAAAATAAAAAAATAAAAAAAAAAAAAAAAAAAAAAAAAAAACTATCTTTTAAACAAACACAAAAAAAACACAAAAACAAAGTGTAGCCAAGGCTTCTTCCTCAGCCATACACACGCATAAACACCCGGAAAAAAAATTAAAAAATAAAATAAAATAAAACACCACCGCGCTGACGCTGAGCTATTGGGACGGCGCAAAGGGACTATGGCGCGAGATGCGGTACAGTGAGCCGTCGGACTTTTTGGGCTGGTGGCCATGGCGCCAGCCATGACACCACCGTACCCCATGCTCTAAACAATATATACATGAGAGCAATGTCGAAGACTCGGAAATATGAAAGTTTGAAGTAGAAGTTGTAATTGGGCAGGTATCTTTTATATAATAAAACAAAATCCAAATGGGGACTTTTTCATTTCAAAAAAATCAAATCATACCTTATTTAGTAATAATTTTATTTAAAAAAAATATTATTTTCTTATTAGGTAACATTTTATATTTATATATAACACAAATAGAAGATAAATACAAAAAATATAGATAAGATGCAATTAACAATAAGATTTAAAATTTTTAAATAATTATCTTTAATAATAAAAAATTATAATTAAACATCATAAATCAAACAAAACAAATATTAAATTATTTGTTTTTTAATAAATAAAAATATATGATTCAAAAAAAAATTAATAAAAAAAACCCGCGCGTGCGCGGGTATTATAACTAGTACATTCTAAACAATAAGATTCTACATCTTTTACCCGTTTGACCATCTTTTATATCTTGAGAATGTCTTAAATATACTAAGAAAACTCAATATCAGGATGCCAATATTGTAACAAAGCGAGCCCGAGTATGAAATGCTCCTCAAATCGCATTTAAACAGAATCAACAATTGGGCTTTCAAAAGATTCAAGAACGAGTTATATTAATCTTTCATTCATTTGTTATGCACGTTGACAGTAATTTCTTTTATCTCGATTCGTAGTGAACGTATCTACGGTCCACTATCTTTCACATCACTATAGTACACCGAATTATATTGCGGAACCTGGCTTACTTAGGTCTATTTCATTGTGTTTGGTTGAGTCAAAAAAATAAGCTCATAAGAGCCTAGCTACTATCGAGCAACTTTTAAAAAAAAAGTAAAATTATCTTACTTATCCATGTTAAATTCTAGTTCGGGTTGGGTCAAAGTCGATTAGGGTAGCCAACAGTTGTCGTCCATACTTAACTAGGCGTGTGCAGAAAGTGGATTGGTACCGCGAAGAATACTTAACAATGTAAAATTTCATGTTGTTATCGTCAAGTTTGACACTCCAAGCACATAAACTATATGTTTACAAACTTCTTTTCATGTACATAAAAATCTGTTTTATGGTGTACTAATTTAGCACTTTTTTGTTTATGGAGATTTTTTCTAATCTTTTACTCTTTCATTTTATCCCACATAGGTTGGAGAGAGAAATTGTTTAAAACTATTATACCATACTGTATATTAGTGTTACATGTCTAGAATAATATTATGTTTTCAGTTAATCGTGGCACATCAAGTTTGAAAAACTTGTCCTGCTTCGAGATATTGAAAAATGATATGAACTCTTAATAATTTTTAATTTGTTTATTGTAAATCATGTTTTGGTGGAATCCATTATAATCTGGAATTTCACAAGGGTTAGAGATAAAAAATTCAATAACGACAATAATACAAATGCAAAAATGAAGTAAATTGTGTATCATTGTAGGTCTTGATTAAAATGCACAAAGGATTACCATAAGATGTTTAGTGACAATAATGAAAATTACGTTCAAAAAAAAAAAAAAAAATCCACATACAATTGAGCTTAACAGTAAAAAACCAGCATTACCTCATTAGATTATTCATGCACACAACATAAATTAATCAATTTTTACCCGATCTCGTTTTCTACAAGGTATAAATGAGGTGAGATGTGGACAACCTTATCTCTTGATCGGTGTTGAAGTACCGGTCAAAAATAAACTTAAATACCTTATACTAGATAAGGTAAGTGGCTATCGAATCCACAATGAGTATGTTGCTATAGCTAAAGTTGTACGAATTAAATAACTGATTGATGTTTTGTTCGAGAAATTAATAATTAAACTACCAATAACTTGAATGTAAATAAGCAATTAAAAGTAAACAAGCAATAAAAAGTAAGATTCGTAAACAATTGGATGAAAAACTATCCTCTTGGCGTCGGATATTTCGATATAAGACTATGTTACGGGTTATTACTAATGTTTGATTCCAAAATAAATAGACATATTTCGAATTATTAGTTGAGCTCATTTGAGGAGGAGCTACACTCAAGGTTATAAAAGGCGTGAGCCGTGGTGTGGCGGCATGATCACTCCTCAAGCATTACGCGCTATGGCGGAGTCTTTGCGTTTCTTAAGACGTCACTAAAGTGGCAAAAAATATCTATAGATTTATGTATTTATAATTTTAGATCATATTACTCGTACTATATTAGATATTTAGACTACTACTTAATATATTATTACCAGACCCATATATCAAATTGCCCAAATTTCAAATACTAGTTCAAAATAGTTCAAAAAAATTAATAAATGAATAAATGAAATAAAAAATAAAATAAAAAATAATCTGGTTCAAAAAGTGGCGTCAAGCCTTACCAAAAGGTGCGCATTTTCTCGTCTTATTTCATGCCTTTTTGTGTCACGCCTAGATCAGCCACCAACGTCTATTTTGTGGCGGCGAGGCCACGCCTCGCGCCTTGGCGACGCCTTTGCGGCACCTTGACGTGCCTTTTAGAACACTGTGCTTACACTAGATATTGTGGTTGTCGTTCACTCAAATTTAGCCACTGATGTTTGAGAAAATAGAATCGAAATCGGAATATGTAAACAAAGTACATGGTCTGAGGGCCCAATTATTGGTCTTTAGCTTTAGCATAAAAAGTAGACAAAGGCCCATTAGATTTGGGATAAACCTATGCATGTTCTTTATATTCAGGCCCAATTGGATCTTATGAGTTTGAATAAGACTCGAGAAGTTGGATTCCATGGGTTAAAAGATTGGGCTTGTTTAAAGTGGGTGAACTCCTTTCTATTAATGAGTCTTAATGTGGAGAAATACACTTTGCTTCCTCTACCTATATAGAGCATTTAACAGAAAAATAAACATATTATATGTCTGGCCCCACCATGCTCATTAAGACTCATTAACAATAAAAAGAAACACCCGCGTAAGACAAACGAAAATACTATTTCCAACGTGTTCATTGTGCCTTTTGGCTAGTTGTAAGTTTGTGGATGAGAAGATATAATAAAGAAATGAACTAAACAACTTATTTCATTATTAGAGTAATAACATTATATAATTTCATGTTATCCAAACTATTACCTTCATGTATCATGCTGTAAACACATAAACTAGTTGTTTCTGAACTTCAATATGGAGTCGCAAGTGTCTTTCATCCATGGCCATCTCCAATCGTTTCCTTCATAAATCATTAAATCTGAAACATGAAATAGCTTTTTTTTTTTTTTTTTTTTTTTTGGGTACTACTAAACCCACCAATATTTTACATGGTCAAAAAGTCAATACATTGGAACTTGTTTTATCTTTTTTGTTACCAGCATGTTTTACTCGTATTTTGCAACATAAATGATTGTGTCAATTTTCATTTACTCGCGTTTCGCAATAAGTAGGACTTTTAAAATAACTTTTTCTATAGTTATTGTGAATCTTTGAACAACTTTTTGTTTACGATGTTTCTCAGTGTTCTGAATCCCGGGTCGACCCGGCCGGGTTAACTGGTTCCAGCCAAAAAACGGGTCAAAAAATCCGGGTTTCTAAAACCGGGTTAGCCGGTTAGACCCGTCGGGTTTTGAGTGACCCGGGTCAACCCGGTTCTCGAAACCCGGCCGGGTTTCGTTTTTTCAATTTTTTTTAATAAAAACCCGGGTTGACCCAGTGGTCGAACTGGTTGACCCGGTCGAAAATACAAAAAAATAATAAATTAAAAACCGGGTTGACCCGGTGACTCGACCGGGTCGATTTCGAACCCGGTTTTCAAAACATTGATATTGATGTTTCTTTATTTGACTTTCGAATAAACGTTCTATACAACATAAATTGTTTAATTTTGTACCTGAATTTGTATTTTCATGTAATTAAATAAGAGACTTATTATTTTATCTTTAAAGAAAGATTGATCTTTTATAAAAAGTTAATATACAAATATGATATTAAATTTTCTTAAAATGAAAGTTCGCTACTATGAGAGTATTTTCTTAAAATGTTAGTGACATATTTGCATATTAACCATTTATTTAAAAAAAAAAGGTAACCGACAAACCGACTGCGACAACTGGTAAATTTCGGGTTACGTTTTTTATCTATGAAATGTAATAGATAAAAAATCAAAAAGAAAAGTAAAAAATTATAGTTCACGTTAGGTTGAGCATAATCACCCAAAAACAGACCCGAAACGACAAACCTACTGTGACAACTGGTAAATTTCGGGTTACATTTATATAACACATTACTATGTCAACACACTCCTTTCAGGCGGAGCAAACCGTACACAAGCTTACACTAAGTTTAACGACACTAAGCGGAATGTCGAGTCCTAATCCTAGCTAGAACCAATCTACACCAAGGCCCACGTGGCCACACGAACAAGCACTCTTGTCCACTTAGATCGACACACGATCCAAGTCTTCACGCGATGATCACTTCGTCACAATCTTCACATGAACGAGTACTCTCGTCCTCTTGGATTCTCACAACCCAAGTCTTCACACCCGGACTTCACTAAGTCCTAAATATATGGGACCGTCCCTATATAAGGGACCGCTCACGCTCCTCCTCCGGTATAAATATTGGACCATTTCCAACTATTTTTTCACCTCTTTGAAGCACAAATCTTTCTGTTTTCTTTCATCCCCCTCTTTGATCACATTAACTTATTGTTATTTGTTTATAAGTGATTACACCCTTTCATTCTTCAAAGTGCAAAGAGAAGAACGCTCGTATTCGTTAAGAAACGAAGTGTTGTAGAATAGACATTATATATGTAACTTTGTTATGATTCTCATCTTGATCTAAACTCTTTGGAACGAGAGGTTATAAAAAAATTTATGAGCCCGTAAAAAAAGCTTAAAAATAGATGAAAATGCCAAACACGGGTTTACGCTTTAGTCGAGTCCACCACAATCGAAACCACATAATACAATTGTGATTGCTCATGTGAATGGTAACCATTATATTAAAGCGACACTATGTGAAAAATCATAACGTGTCTTTCAACTTTAACAATCGCACAACAAACAGAGTTGAGAGCCAACACGCTAAGTTAAAAAGATACTTGAAATATAAAAAACACAGCTTAGAGCAATTTGTGGGATGTATTAATGAAATCGTGCAGTCTCAAGTTACGGCAATCAACGAAAGCTTTGAAAGAAGCAGAATCTTTCGTTATCATCAACATAATATTTCGTGTTTCAACTTATTACGGGGTTTTGTTTCAAATGAAACCCTTGATATAATTTTAGGAGAAGTTCATCGAATGAATGATCCTGAGTTCGAATACTCAATGTGTGGTTGTCAAGTTCGTAAGAGTTGTGGGCTACCATGTGCTTGTGTACTGTCAGCGTACTTATTTTCAGGTCAGCATATATAATTGTTGTTATTTGATTAACTTTTTGAGGTCTTGGTTTTTCAAAAAAATATTAAAAAAATTTATGAGACTGTAAAAAAAGCTGGAAAGTGGATGGAAATGCCAAACACGGGTTCGGTTATTGCCTCAGCATATAAAAGAGTTGTTATAAGTCTAACTCATGGAGGAAATGTCGGAGGCTGCACTACGAGTTTTCCGCTTTGGTCGAGTCCACCACAATCGGAACCACATGAGACGATTGTGATTGTTCATGTGAATGGTAACCATTATATTAGAGCGACACTACGCGAAGGTTGTCCATTACCGTTAACTCATCCACTTTGGATTACATATAAAAGTGGAAATGCATCTGGATGGGAGGACACATATGTTAGTCGTCAAAACGTGTTTCGCTAATATTATTTTCGCATTCCGAAAAATATTGACCTAACAAAATAATTATGTAACGTTCTTTATATTGTATTTTTAATTATTTATTTTCAATAAATATTGTTTTACTTGTTCACTTATATATAAATACGTATGTATGTATATAACAAATAAGGAAATAAAAAAAATAGAAACACAACAACAAGCTCGTACCCACACGATCTTCGACCAAAAACATGAACCTTAAAAAAAGTCGTACAACACAAAGGTAATAAAATAACAATAAGATAGTAGTAATAATTAAAAAAAAATGGCATCAAAGTCTTCAATTTCTTTGCTTTGTCTCATTAATTAAGTAGTTAATAATAAATACAAGCCAATGATTAGCTAATTAAGTAGTCAATAATAAATACAAGCCAATAATTAGCTAATTATATTGGTGTATTTAGCAAATGCCTTTTTTTTTTTTTTTTTCTTTTTGTTTTTTCATCCTCCAAAAACAATTTATCTCCAACCACATCCTCCAAACTTCAACTTCAAACATATTGATATTGAATTAATTGATATTATCAAGGGTCCAATAAGAAAAAAGAAAAAAAAATACTAAAAAGTATTAATAATTTTTTGAAAGATGGATAGTGATCTTTTAAAGATGGAGCATTTTGAGAAATGCTTTAAAATTTTCTCCGGATTTATAGAATAGTTGGAGATGAGTTTTGATGCTCGATTCTTTAAATATGGAGAAAATAATGATTTGCATACTAAGGTTATAGATGGCCTTAATAATTTTTCTATCAAACATATAATATAGAGAACTATAATGCGTCTATGTCAGTTACTTGTCGTTAGAATAGTATTATGTTTTCTTGTTCAGAATTTTCTTTCATGCTTATAAAGTTTGCATGCAAACCATACAAGCATGATTAAAATCAAAACAAGAGAATTAATATGAATTCTTAATCTTTTAAATTATTTTGAATTGGTTATCGCTCTTATTCTTGATTTAAAATTATTTACATACCAAACTTTATTAATATACACCAATCTCCACCCTCCATCTCCATTTGATCTAATAGAAAAGATTAAACACAACATTTTAACAAACAAATTTCATCATTTTTTTAAATATTAATATCTCTTAAACCGTTAATCGTTAAGCGGAAATAAATATACCATCACAACGAGCATTTAATATCTTTTTAATAGATATGCACTTTGATATACTTTCGACAAACTTTTTTTTTCACTTTTTTACGTTTTTTCGTCTTTGTTTTTCTTTTTTTCTCGTTGTTTAAACTTGCATGAGAAATCATATGTAATTAAACACTAATTTGAATATTTATAATAAAATCACATGTGACTTATATCCAGATCTTAGCCAGATATAGTCTAGCCGGGTTTTGGCTGGAATAGCCGGGTCTTGGCAAGAATAGCCAGGTCTTGGCCTTAGTAGTCGGGTCTTGGCCGGATATAGCCGGATCTTGGCCGGAGTAGCCGGGTCTTGGCCAGATATAGTCTAGCCGGGTCTTGAGCTAGTTGTGTTAAGAATATTACTCGTAATATGTTTTCAATTTTGTTACATTCTTACTAGCTAAAATATATACAGTTACTGAGTTGATGGTATATTTGAAAGTTAATACAAATTCTTAGCTACGTATTATCTTTTTGTCTTTCTTTGTACTTTTTAACGTAAAACATGTTTTAGTGGAAACTGATTTAGTCTTTAATTTCACATGGCTTAAAAGGAAAGTATATTTTAGAAGCCTATTGATAAAGAACAAGAACGATAATTGTCACAGTGTGCCTTGCGGCGGGTGTCTATGCATAATTGTTGATGTTGTTTGATGAAAATTTCATTTTGAATCGATTTTAATGTATCTCATTTGTTTTTATACACGTATTTCATTATTACATGTCTTTCGTTATTACATCAACCACCAACGGGTTCTTTTCCAATATAAAATTCTAATTAAACACCAAATTCGTTTATCCAATATTCTATCCCACATAGGTTGGAAAAAGAAGTATTTGGTTGCTAATATACCATAATGTACGTGAGTTTCTTGTGACTTGATTAGTATTACATTTTCAGGTGTATGATTTGCTTCAACCTTAAAAGGTTTGCAAGCTAACCAGAGGAAAATCACACACCGGATAATTAATATGAATTCTTGATCTTTTTTACTTTTCTCTCGTATTGTTCTTTATTCTTTTCTATCGAAGCTCGCTCAGTTTTGCTAATATGGTAAAATTAAGCAACCTGATTGAAAAATAATTATGCCAAAATTAGAAAGGAAAAACTAATTACGCAAATACTGTTAAACGTTTTTTAAATTGTTACACTTAGTTAAGTCTAAAATAACATTAGATCTTGTTTGCAAATAAAATTTACAATTAAGCTCAAACTTATTAAGTGAGCTAATAAATCTACGTACAATGTAACTCAACAAGCAACATATGTATCGTTACATAATACACGCACATTAAAAAAAAAAAAAAAAAAAAAAAAAAAAAAAAAAAAAAAAAACCATCTAGGAATGAACATATTTTAATCATAGTTGTAAATTTATAACGAGTCATCCTTTGGGATGTATTATCTTCAACTAGAACCATATACATCGTCGTTCTAATGTAATCGTACCCAAATACAACAAGGATAGTGATAATCAACAACTTGTATTTCAATAATCATGTTTAGATACTTATCGGCGTGCATTATTCAAGGATGTCTAAACGATGCTCTATATTCTCAAGTCTTTTTCACATCCACGCGCAAGTTTAAAGTACATTCATTATGAGAACGTTTAAAAGACCGACGATTGTTTTGCAACTCTTATTTCTCGTTTAGAACCATCTGAGCTACACGTCACTAAAAGAACTAAAGTTTTGGACCACAACAATCTACAAATTTGGCATATCTTTCGATCTAATCTTAAGAGGAGACACACTTGAAGATTAGAAAAGAAGTAATGAACGGATTTAAACTAAGGAGGCATATAAAAATAAAAGAAAAAGTTTGTCTTAAGAAAATTGTGTGGCTGTCATTCACGAAATTTAAGTGACTAATACTATATGCCTTAAGAACACGTAGTTAGAAAGTAGAGTTCAAGAAAATAGATAGAAAAAGTTTAATGGTCTAACGTCTACTAACTTATTGCGTGCTCAAAAAGGGGACGCGTTTGAAGTGTCACAAAATAATCTAAAAGTATGTTAATTGAAAATAATCTAAAAGTATGTTAAACGAAATTAGCTGATGAGGATTGTAACATAAAGAAACCATGGTAACATAAAGTGGGCACCTTAGGCCAAAAGAAGTTTCATAATACATAGATAATTTAAGTTATTGATTCTTGCTCCAGAAACAAAAACTAGTTGCTTCTAAGCTTCAATATATTGGGCTTTGGAGACGGCAAACTTTTAGGGACTACCGATGTAGTCGCAATAGGTCCACAAAATGACAAAAATTCTCCTTTCATGGCATCGTCTTTGACCAAAACCTGTAGGCTATCTTTAGCGACTACATGTAGTCGCTACAGAAACACAAGAAGACAAATTACGAGTCCGCAATTTTGTTTACATTGACTTTTAATTTTTGCGACTACGCGTAGTCGCTATTAGTTAGGAGACTAAAAAAGTGTTAATTTTGTTTTGGAGGGAATTTTTTGCGCCCACTCTGTAGGGACTACATGTAGTCGTTAGAGGTTTTTTTTTTTTTTTTTTTCTTTTTAATATTTTTAAAGCGGTGTTTGGACACCCTAATCTGGTTAACTAAGAACTTGGTCAACTTTACAAATCCAAAGGTGCTTTGATGTATAAAAATCTTTGGTGTGGTTCGACCCCCCAAGAGACAGGTGTATGTCATGTTCGATAACAAAAGATAGTTAGATCACTACCGCGTTGAATATAAAACACGTTCGACATCAGTTTTCACAACAACATTTTATTAAACAACAACAATAACACAGCAAATAACAACAACAACAATAAAAATAACACAACAAACAACAACAACAACAACAACAACAACAACAACAACAGCAACAACCACCACACTACATACGAAGATTTTCCATGTCACCTAACAGGTCACGAAGTATTGCATCTGACTGACATGCGTGGTCGTAGTTGTCAGGATTCCTTGTCATTTCAAGTTGTGCCTCCAGTATCCTGACTCTTGTCTCTAGCACCTGCTTTTGTGCCTCCAGCATGTTTATCCTAAGGTCTTTTGCATTACAATTTGAGCATCTTGTTGGTGCAGATCCAGAACCGCTTGATGTTGAAGCAGAAGAGACTACTTGTAACTGCTCATCAAATTCACTCTTCCACATAAAATATCCACATCCATGATCTTTTTCTCTTGGCTGTCACATAAATAATGATATTATATGACTGTTTGTATATTTAAAATAAGAAATGTGTAATTGTTCATCTTCGAAAGAGGACATGCATAATATTCCCATCCAAATGTATCTGGTTGATGTGATTTTCTTTTTTTTATATTTCCTGCTCCACAATTACACATAAAAGGATTATATCGTTGCATCTCAGGTTGAGGTTGAATGGTTTTAAGGATAAGAGGTTGTGAGGTTGAGTGGTTTTGAGGATAAGATGTTGTGAGGTTGTGAGGTTTTGAGGATAAGAGAGTATATAAGAGCGGATTTGCTAGCTTTTGGTGGAAAGTTTTGGCGCCAATATTTTGGTGAGAAAATTTGGTGGAAAGTTTTAACATCTCGTGTACAACCATATTATCTCGGCTCGTTCGTTTAACATCTCATGTACAACCATATCATCTCGGCTCATTCGTTTAACATCTCATGTACAACCATATCATCTCGGCTCGTTCGTTTAATATCTCGTGTATAATCATATCATCTCGGCTCGTTCGTTTAACATCTCATGTACAACCATATCATCTCGGCTCGTTCATTTAACATCTCATGTACAACCATATCATCTCGGCTCGTTCGTTTAATATCTCGTGTATAATCATATCATCTCGGCTCGTTCGTTTAACATCTCGTGTATAACCATATCATCTTGGCTCGTTCGTTTAACATCTCATGTACAACCATATCATCTCGAATCATCCGTTCAACATCTGATGTATAACCATATCATCTCAACTCATCCGTTTGACATCTGATGTATAACCATATCATCTCGACTCATCCGTTTAACATCCGTTATGCATTTACCCGAAGAGGCTATTCAAGGTGGGCCCGTATACATGAGGTGGATGTATCCATTCGAAAGGTATATGAAAAAGTTAAAAAATTATGTCTGAAATAAAGCTAAGCCAGAAGGTTGCATAGCAGAGGGGTATGCTCCTGAGGAAGCGTTAACTTTCTGTTCACATTACCTTCGGAATGTTGAGACAAGATTTAATCGTCCAGACAGAAATGAGGATGGTCCACCTCCAACATGCGAGATGTATGTGTTTCGATCAGTTTGTAAGCCAAAAAGTACGGGTGTAGAAAAAGAGCTTGGTAATGAACTTAAAAAGAAACTAGTATGGTATGTCCTCGACAACAGTCCTGAAATCGAGAAATACAAGACGTACGTGCTTTTCATAATTATATCTCTTTGATAATTATATCTTTGATGATTAAACTAATATCATGAACATTTACAGAGAATGTCGTCTTTCGATGTCCGAGAATGATTTACCAACAAAATTTTCTCCTTGGTTTTGAGACAAGGTAAACTCGATGTTTATATAATCAATGTTGTCTTGTTGGCTTTACCAATGCCTTATCTATTTTTGTCTTTGTCATAGATCTCTAATCTCGATGCAGAGAAACCATCCGAGTGTAGTCTTGAACTATTCGCTTTGGCAAGTGGGCCAACAAATTACGCAACTTCTTACACCTCTTGTATAGTTAACGGTGTAAAGTTTGTGGTTCACAGCCGCGACGAATGCTTGACAACTCAAAACAGCGGAGTTGCAACGCCTATGGAGAATGGATCTATATGGTATGGTGTGTTAGAAGAAATTTGGAGCTTCATTATGTGACTCGTAAGAATGTTGTGTTGTTCCGATGTAAATGGCTTAAGACCACTAACACTCGCCATACCAAACTTTGTTACACTACAAATAACATAACTAGTATATCTACAAGTAATTATTGCTGGAGGGATCAACAGTTTATACTTGCAACACAAGCAAAACAAGTGTTTTACCTTGAAGACCCTTCTAGAGCACATCATTGGAAGGTCGTCCAAGATGTCAATCATCGAAAGATTTGGGATGAGGACGTCATCGTGGAAGATACACATGTTATTCAAGATGTTATTCATGATAGTGTCTCATCTGATCTTGCATTGGTAGCTAATTTAGAAGATTTGGATTATAACCAGTTGAATGGAGTTGGTCCATCAACAGAAGTTCATTTTGTTCCTACTTCTCTCGTCGACGATGATGATTTTATTGATGATGATGATGATGAATATGATGTTGCTCATGTTCGTAGTAGTGATTCTGATAGGGAAGATGATTGAGATCATATTGATATGAAATTGTAATTTGTAATGACACTATTTTGAATGAAATTGTTATTGAGTTGTTTTTACAATTATGTTTACTTTTCTCGAGCACTTGTATTTTTTTTATTTATATGAAATTGTTATTGGTTTGTTTTGATAGATGGCATTGGTTCAAGGGAGAGGACACGGTGGGGACAATGGTCCCCCAGACGACGACCGTCCACGGCAGCCACCTGGCGGTTGTAGGAGTAAGTAATTTTAAAATATTGTACTTGAATTTCATTACTTGTAATTTGATTTTATTTACTTGAATACTTGAATTGTTAATTTGTTCATTTAAATCTTAATTTGTAGATCCTAAAGGCTGAAAGGAAAGCCGTAACATAAAACTCAATAAGAAAATCAAGGCTAACAATGGCAAACCAATCAGAATTGAATTTGATCTTCGGGATCAAGGGACTGCCAAACCGGTAGGGCACAACCAGAGAGACTTCGTGAGTTTGATAGGGAATGAGATCCAACGTACAGTCCCATTCCACTTCGAGTCATGGGATGCTGTAGATGAGAAGTATAAAGGCACCTTGTGGAAAGAAATAAATGTTGAGCTTTACTCTTAAACTATTATGTTAAATTTGTAAACAATATTCATTACATGATTATTTCTTTTGAATTGCAGTCACATTTTGACATGGCTCGCCATAGGAAAGAAGAGAAGGATTGGGAACAGATCAAGAAAGGCGTGGAAGTACTATTTCAAGACCGATACATGGATCGAAAGAACAAGCTCAAGGGTAAGTTGTTTCCTGGGAATACGAATCCAGAGTAACTTAGGGATACTCCTCAGAGAGGCATGGCTATGGATGATTGGCACAAATATATTGATTTTGTTTCTTCTGAGAAGTTCAAGAATCGGTCTGAAAAGAACAAGGCCAACCGGGAGAAGCTTCTGTACTCGTCAAATCATGGCACGAAATCTTATGCTGCAAGCCGCTATGAGAAGGTAAGTATTTATAGCTCGTGTTTATTTTATCTGTTAAAACAAGTTTCCAATAGCTTTGCAGTATTTTTTCGGTTAAAATATGTTTCTTTTTGGATGCATCTCATTGTTGGTTATTCAATTTGTGATTGTGATCAAGGGACTAGCCATTAAAGATACCTAGGAATCCAATTGGCAGCTATAAGGTCTGTTGTCGTTGCTAAGAAAATAAGCAAATAAACATAGAAATAAGCAATCCCAAACACACCTGATTCTTAAGGCCATAGGTTCAAAGTTTGTGTGTTATCTGTCTTAAGCTGGTGTTTGGTACATTGTGGTCTGCTGATGAGGCGAAAAATGAACCACTTTTAGGGGGTCATTTAAGCCCGGAATTGAATTTATTTGATCAAATATTGCCCTAAATCGTTCCTTTTGTGATTTTAGGTACTTTGGGAGAGAAATCTGGAAAAGGAAGCAATTCGGACGTTTTTGGAGCATAAAAGTGAAGAAAATGCCAAAGTCTTAATTTTCCTTGCTGGGAACAGTAGGTGACGGCGTGAAGAAGAAAATCCTGACGGCGTCAAGAGTAATTTTCATGACGAACCAGTACAGAAATGAAGGCGTCACAAGGAAGAGCGTCAAGAGTAAAATACGTGACGGTCTAGAAAAAGTTATAACGTGACGGCGTCAGAAGTAGATCAAGGCAGTCCGAGAATTCTTTTGGCAGCGAGATGACGGCGTCACCAATTTGGTCTTGACGCCGTCAGCCTCAATTTCCTATATATAGTTTTCTAATTTTCATTCATAAAAAAAAAGAGAAGTTTTGGAGAAACCCTAAGGCCGAACTTAGTACGAACTTTACAGGTTTTTCAAGGGTTTTCAGCCCTTGAACCCTTTCATGTGTAATTGAGATAAGTATTCTTTTAATTCAATCAATATGTCTATGTGTTGGTTGTCTATATCTTGTTCTTGTCTTAATTCCATCATGCTAGGCTAGATCTATCTTGTGTTTGCTTAGATCTAATGAAACCTAGATGTTAATTATGTGTTGATTACTTGTTTATGGTTGTATTGGATGAATGATTTCGATGTTAGGCTTAAGAAAACTGGCAGATCTCCAAATGGTAACATGCTTGAACATCTTAGGAAACATGAACTGACGTGCATTAGGTTTTATTGGTTGTATTTAATGCATGAGTAAATTCTAATGATCCCATGTTAGGAGCTTCTTAGCCGGCTCGACATAGGAGTGAAGTAGGCACTCATAGGATTGGGGAATTAAGTGCGCCACCCCATGAATGGTATTAAGGAATACAATCCGTCTTCCACGCAACTATAACAAGTAATTAACATGTAAAAGATATCTAGGGAGTAGTGAAATCTAAGTAAACACAACTTCTCCACTTATTGCTCACAACCTTAGTTTAATTTAGTTTATTTTCATTTCTAGTATTTTATTTTGATTGCATCTTTAGTATTGGGTTAGTTGACTAGCAACTAATTCCGCCCAAATCCTTCAAACCCGAGATTTTTACTTGCTTTCTAAAAAATATAAAAATACAAAAATAATCATCCCTCATCTTTAGAACTAGTATTTAGGTTTTCTAATCCTAGCGACACTATTCCTAGCTGAACGATCAATCCCCCGGTACTTGTCACTATACTATACTACAACGATCAGGTACACTGCCTGGTGGGGGTTGTAAGCTTCTCAAGATCCCTTGAGAGGTAAAGCCTGGTGCGATTCCCACGTATCAAGTTTTTGGCGCCGCAGCCCGGGGAATAGTTATTGTCTAGGTTAGAATCTCTTTTTATTAGGTCTACTTGCTAGATTCTTTTCTAGTAAGATTTTATTTTTATTTTTATAGATTCCTTTAGTCAATCTTTTCTTTGTGTCTTTGTTCGTAAAAACATTTTCATTGACTTTTCTGTTCACCATTATGGAGAACCCGAATCCGCCAAAATTTTCATCCAATCGACCAAACCCACTACAAAATCTACCCTTTTCACTTCAAAATGACATCTTGATGTTTCGACAACATCATGGGGAATCTTTTCCCGATGCATGGACTCGTTTCAAATACTTACTACAAAAAGTCCTTCACTATGGTCTTGATTTATTGCCTCTACTTCAATTATTTCACACTCGTATCGACTACGAAACCCAAATGAGGCTTGACTATGTAACAGATGGGGAGTTTTGGGAGTATGATGTAAAAAACGCATGGGAAAACTTTGAGATTCATGCCCAATACAGGAGTGGAACATGGGACCCAAAAAACGTAAGTGTAGACCTATTTTTAATTTGGAAGGCTCAATCGAAAAGTTTGTTTAGGGATAAAAAGATTAGTGTCGAGCCACCTAGTTGCATGTCATGGTTAGGCACTACCACAATACAAGATGAACACATAGGTGATATTGATGTGATGGAAGAGATAGTAGAAAACCCTAGCCCACTAAGTACCCCACAAGTCCTACCATCATTTGAGGCACACACATCGCCCGTGACTTACCCGGAAGAAGTAGAAGAGACTATAGGAATCCCAATAGAGGTAGAACTCTTGGATCAAACACAGCTAGAGGATATAGGTTTGAATACTTATAATGATAACCTTACTCTTAGTTCTAGGGAAGTTCCTAGTTTTGATGAACCGGAGCCTCAACCAAAACTGTTACCTAATCTTCCATCCTTGGATGAAAATTTAGGAATTGAAATAGGTTCCGATCCACCCATCAAACCATATTATCCGGGTAGTCTTAGGATAAAGGTAGTGGAGTCTAAGCCTTTTAGAAAGGAAGCCAATATAGGAGTGGAAAATAACCTTACATGCTTACATCACCCATTTATGATTGATCACAAGAAACATTATGGGTTTAAACCGGGTTTATTAGGTCAAGATGGATCCCCAACTAGTAGTCTCTTGAAGTTGATAGAAAATGATCCCTTTCTAGGAGAAAATCTTAATCCACCCATTAACCCGATTGAATTTGGTAAGGTTATGATGATAGGAGCACACCCCTTAGAGCATATAATTCATCCACCACTCTTTCCTCACGAGGCATATTTCCACCCTAAGGGTGTGTATCGCTACTTCCACCCGCACTTAATCCTAAGTGTAGAGAAAACCTCCCCAATTTCCATTAAATAAGGGTAGAGTCAGGCTCGTGACTCGAACAAAAACAAGCGCTTCTTGGGAGGCAACCCATGTTTTGTGTGATTTTATTTTGTTTGTTTGTTATTTGTTTCCGTATGCATGCTTTATTTTTATTGTTGGTAGATCATGTTTCTCAATTAAATAGTGGAAATACTTTACTTTATTGTTTTGGCCTAGTCTTAACTCCACCTAAAAGTATTTTTGCAAAAGATAAGTGTAAGGGGAAACCCCAAATATGTTTTCAAGAAACAAACCGATCATGATTCTCCACAATATTAAATGAACATGTATATTCGTATTTGTTAGAGTCAAATGCTTGTATTGAGTCATAATGAAGTTTTGCAGGATTTTCCAGGAAGTAGGACCAAGTTTTTCCAGAAATTTTCCGAAAACTTAACATAAGAATTTCTGCAGGTCACTTCTGACGGCGTCACGAGTTAACTCTTGATGGTGTCACGTGTAAAAATCTGGAAATTTTACCGGTTTTGTTTTTCTAACGGAGTCTTATGGTTTTTGTGAATTATTAAGTTTTATAATCTCCAGGAAATCTGCAAACTTCATTCCACAAGCATTATATCTTATTTTGTTTTCTAGGATTTAGTAACTTATATAGGTTGCCGCCGATTTTATGCGAGGTTGTCTTGTCTATTTTCTCAGGATTCACAGATTATGTATGACAAGAAGATGATTTATATTCTGGAAGGGAAGCTTTGATTGTTCATTTTCTTGGAGGAAGATTTAACCTGGCCACCTTATTATCCATACCGAGCGAATCAGGGGAGTATTTGATTTCATTCTTTTTACTTTTTCACTTTTACATTCTTTACTTGAACATTGGGGACAATGTTCATCTTAAGTGTAAGGGGAGGGTAAAATGAAGATACCTTACATATACACTTTCGCTTGAGTTTCTTTTGTTTGATGGTAGATGTGTAATAAAACTATGAGAAATACTTGTTAGTGTAATTTTAGCGCCAAATTTAAAATTTTTTACAACATTTAATTAGGAGTGAAACTTTAGCCATAGCAAGCGTCTCATGGATAGGAGATTGTATGACTAGCACATAACCGTATATTCAGAAAAATTTTCCACCCAAATATGTGAGGTTCGCCTTTAGATTTGATAGGAAAAGCATTTACTATTAGTGCTTATGAGTGTACCGGTAGCATTTAGATTCTAGAACTTGCGTTAGTGATGCATCCCGAGACCGCTAGTGAGACTACATTCGTGTGGTAGGATTTACTACATGATAAGAGGCATTAGGATCACCCTTGTGTTAAACCCGTATTATAATTACTTGACCATTTAAGTCATATTACTTAGCTAGTTAAGTCAATTAATTTTTCCCACACCCTTAGCGTTGTACTCATTTTTAGTACACGAAACCCTTAGTACACCCCTCCGAGCCTATCTTTTCGTTTCTAACTTTAAGCATTTTACTTAAAGGAAGAATTTGTTACACCCCACTTAAATGTACACCCAAATCGCCTTAGCCTTCCGTGTATGCGCTCATTTTTAGTGCATTATTGTTATTTGTTAAACCCAAAGTTAACTATCTAATTGATTACATGGTTGCTAAGTCGAGTCATATCCTTTTACATATTGTTTTGGGACGATTGAGACTCATGGGTAAGTACTTATTTTATGAAGTAATGGGGAAGAACATCATATATTACCCCCATATGTGCGTTAATCTTAAAAGTGCTCCAAGTGTTTTGATTTTCTTAATTCGAGTCATTAGATTAGTTTATTGTAAAGTATGTAAAGATTCAAGTGTAAGGGGAATTTTATCCCCTATGATGTATTATTTTGGATGGTAGGGTAAGAGTGTATGCAAAAAAAAAAAAAAAAAAAAAAAAAAAAAAAAAAAAAAAAAAAAAAACGGACTACCATCCTTTTTATTCTATGTTCATTTTTATGCTTTTGTTATTTTTCATTTATTAGCTTAAGTCGAGTCTAGTCTTGGCTTAGCAACGCCATATTGTACATGTAATTAACCAAGATTATTAACTCGCCACCAATAAAAACTTCCTTTATCCAACAAAACCGTGTATTTCATATCCCTACACCTAACGTTACAACCCTTTAAAAGACCTCTTTGATAGTTTATCCTAGGTGCTTACGCCATGTGGTGGAGGTTTGATCCTTTCCCAAGCCTATGGTAATCTATTTTGCTATGACAGGTAGTGAGAGATATCTTCCGTTTCCATATTGTTATTTATACTTTATTGCACTCGAGAGATGTGAGTATCTAAACACTATTTGTGAGGTGCTAGTGTATGACCTCCGTGCTTGTCTATTGGTCTTTAGTGGAACAATTATTTGTTGTAATTACTTTTATATTAGTGTTAAATGATCCCTAACTTGTATTTTGAGTAGAATAAAAGCGCAATTGCTTGAGGACAAGCAAATCTCAAGTGTAAGGGTATATGATGAGGCGAAAAATGAACCACTTTTAGGGGGTCATTTGAGCCCGGAATTGAATTTATTTGATCAAATATTGCCCTAAATCGTTCCTTTTGTGATTTTAGGTACTTTGGGAGAGAAATCTGGAAAAGGAAGCAATTCGGACGTTTTTGGAGCATAAAACTGAAGAAAACGCCAAAGTCTTAATTCTTCTTGCTGGGAACAGTAGGTGACGGCGTCAAGAAGAAAATCTTGACGGCGTCAAGAGTAATTTTCATGATGACCCAGTACAGAAATTAAGGTGTCACAAGGAAGAGCGTCAAGAGTAAAATACGTGACGGCCTGGAAAAAGTTATAACGTGACGGCGTCAGAAGTAGATCAAGGCAGTCCGAGAATTCTTTTGGCGGCGAGATGACGGCGTCACCAATTTGGTCTTGACGCCGTCAGCCTCAATTTCCTATATATAGTTTTCTAATTTTCATTCATAAAAAAAAGAGAAGTTTTGGAGAAACCTTAAGGCCGAACTTATTACGAACTTTACAGGTTTTTCAAGGGTTTTCAGCCCTTGAACCCTTTCATGTGTAATTGAGATAAGTATTCTTTTAATTCAATCAATATGTCTATGTGTTGGTTGTCTATATCTTGTTCTTGTCTTAATTCTATCATGCTAGGCTAGATCTATCTTGTGTTTGCTTAGATCTAATGAAACCTAGATGTTAATTATGTGTTGATTACTTGTTTATGGTTGTATTGGATGAATGATTTCGATGTTAGGCTTAAGAAAACTGGCAGATCTCCAAATGGTAACATGCTTGAACGTCTTAGGAAACATGAACTGACGTGCACTAGGTTTTATTGGTTGTATTTAATGCATGAGTAAATTCTAATGATCCCATGTTAGGAGCTTCTTAGCCGGCTCAACATAGGAGTGAAGTAGGCACTCATAGGATTGGGGAATTAAGTGCGCCACCCCATGAATGGTATTAAGGAATACTATCCGTCTTCCACGCAACTATAACAAGTAATTAACATGTAAAAGATATCTAGGGAGTAGTGAAATCTAAGTAAACACAACTTCTCCATTTATTGCTCACAACCTTAGTTTAATTTAGTTTATTTTCATTTCTAGTATTTTATTTTGATTGCATCTTTAGTATTGGGTTAGTTGACTAGCAACTAATTCCGCCCAAATCCTTCAAACCCGAGATTTTTACTTGCTTTCTAAAAAATATAAAAATACAAAAATAATCATCCCTCATCTTTAGAACTAGTATTTAGGTTTTCTAATCCTGGCGACACTATTTCTAGCTGAACGATCAATCCCCCGGTACTTGTCACTATACTATACTACAACGATCAGGTACACTGCCTGGTGGGGGTTGTAAGCTTCTCAAGATCCCTTGAGAGATAAAGCCTGGTGCGATTCCCACGTATCATATGCTATTTTTTTTTATCATCCGGTGTTTGCTACAGTGTGGTCGATTAACATGATTTTTTTTCAGGAGTAGCCTGGTTCGGAACTGAACGAACTTGTGATTTAATTCTTTCATTTGTGGATTTATGACTGTACATTCTATTATAAAGTAGAACATATTTTGATTATTAATGTAGATGATAGTTTGTTGAAGTTGTTCTTGATCTTGTTAAGTAGTTCTTGATTTAATTTCTTGGCGTTTTATTGTTGGGTTTATGAACTGAATAGATGATTAGAAATCAATAATAGCAGTAGTATTAGTAGTTCTTGATTTTATATCTTTGTGGGAATTAGTGTTACGTGTGGGCTGTGGCTATGGTTTATACTTGCAGACTGTTATTTTTTGCCAGGTAGATATCTATATAATGCTAGGAAAAGCCTCCCTGCTGCATTTGGAAGGTCTTAACATGGAATTTATACATTATACTTAATTTTTTTTCAGTGGGTCAAAAATAATGCATACCCAGACCTTATCCACCAGTTTCGGGATACTCATATGAAGAATGGAAAATGGAACAGCCCTTTAGCTGAATCAAGATATGTAAGTAAATTAGATGTTTATAGCCCAAAATGTACAAATTTTAGTCATTTCACTTGGTTGGATCCATTTTAGCCCAAACATGCACACGTTTAGGCTAAAATGGGTGAAATGGGTCAAAACGGGTGAAACATGTACTAATAACTATATTAGATGTTTATATTGCACCCGTTTCACCCATTATTGCCCAAACATGTATGAATAAGTAACGTTGTAGTTTATTTGAGTCATTTCACTAGTTTTGACCCATTTTTCGTATTTTAGCCCAAACATGTACACATTTAGGCTAAAACGGATGAAACGGGTATGATCTAAACGACAAGTTACTTATTAGTTTACGTTTGGGCTAAAATGGGTCAATTATCAGTTTTTCATTTTTATGAAATTAACTTCCGTGTTTTGTGACTTTACAGAATGAGATGATTAGGATACGGGAGAGCCAATAAGGACAAGAGATAAGGATGAGTGATCAACAGATTATAAGCCAAGTGCTGGGAGAGAGTCGAGCGTTCTATCCAGGTCGAGGTAGGCGGTTGTCGGCCGGTTCATCCTCGTCTGCGTCCGTAGCTTCCCACGTCCCTAAACCACCGATATCTCGGTCAGTATTCGCTAGGTACGTTGCGGCTAGCCAGCTTCAAGTTCAACAGATGTATGATAATTTTATGAATAATAACAACAACACCCCGCCGCCACGACCTGCCGTTCTCGACCCGAGTCAGTTTTTAGATGCTGATGAAGATGCTCCTAACACGGACAAGGATGTTGGCCCTTCAGGTGAGTAGGATATGTTGTTGTTAGGTTGGTTTGTGGAACGTTTAATGCTTTTGAACAACTTATGTCGCTAAGTGAATGTGATTTGTATGTTTTAAGTTATTATTTGTGTTGAATTGATTTGCGTTGAAATTCTGGAAAAACTGCTTGCGGAATGGGTCGGAATGACCTGGTAAAACAGCTATAAACAGCCTGCATTGGCTGGTGTAGCAGGTAACATGTAGCGACTACCTGTAGTCACAAAAGGGGTAGTCACTAAAGGGTTGGTCAAAAAACTCAACAAACCTTTTGAGACTACCTGTAGTCACAAAACAGTAGTCACTGAAGGGTTGGTCAAAAAAGTCAACAAACCTTTTGAGACTACTTGTAGTCACAAAAGGTAGTCACTAAAGGGTTGGCCAACAAGCCTGTTGAGACTACCTGTAGCGGCTACGTGTTATCGCAACAATTGTGTCGCTAGAGTTTTTTGGTCAAAACTGGAAAAGTCAAAGTCAAACAAGCGTAGTCGCTAGAAATGAAGATGGTAGTCGCTATACACCTATAGCGACGAGGTATAAGAGATGGTGTTTTTTGAGATTACATGTAGTCGCAATAGGTTTATAGGGACTACATGTTGCACTTCTAGCGACTACTTGTGTAGTCGCAAAAAACGGTTTTTCTTGTAGTGCCAAGTGACATATGTTTCTTTTGCCAACTCTTGTATTAATTTTTCTTTCCATGTACATATAAAAAATTTCAACCATTTTTTTTACCATTTTTCTATGGACACCTTTTCTAACTTTTTATCATGTCGTTATATCTCGCATAGGTTGTAGAAAGAACTTTATGGTTAGTTATATATAGTAGTATATTTGCGTTTCATGTGTCTTGAAAACTATAATGTTTTCAAGAAGATCACTTTGGGTGTTTAAATTGTTGCAAATTTAAACATCATAAACGATGTGCTTGAAAACTTATTTGAACTCTTGACTTTTTTTCTTCTTCTAAATATATTGTTTTTTTACTGTTAAACATATTTTGGTGAAGACATTTTAATCTTTAGTATCATATAGTATAAGAGGAAAAAGTATTTTTAAGAAATCAATCAAGAAAGAGTATGAGAAACAATTAAACTGTTCAAATTTGTTTTGATTATTATAAATAGCAAATGAAATGAAATTCAATCATATTTGAAAACATCTTTTAAACCGGAAAACATCACTTTATGTGCACATGTATGGGAAAATTAGCAAATGGAAGTGAAGTAAACTAACCATTTATTAAGCTATATCATACATGATTAGTGTTTGTGAGACTTTTCATAAATAAACAATCACTTTCTATTTTGCCTCTATGGAAACTTTAGAGGTGGGTTTAAACCAAAATGTTTACTTGTAGTGTTACCACAATGTTTTGCGTCGCTACAAATCGCAAACGTAAGTTGATTACGAAACGTATTTCTTTAAGTTCATACATTTTTCAACATTTTATCTTGAAACTCTATCCCACATAGACTCAAGATAGAAGTTTTTAGTTACTTATATACCTTCAGTTTATGTACTTTGAATGTGTTGAGACTACTATGTGTCTTCGAATGTTTAGCTAACCTCTTAGGTTGAGAGACCTGAGAGGGTGTTGGAATATTCGAAAACTATTATAAACTCAACTTTTTCTCATATTTTGGTACTCTAAAACATGTTTCGTTGGAGACCATGTTAATATTTGATTTCACACAGATTAAAAAGGAAAACGAATTGTGAAAGCTAACAAAAAAAAATGCATCATTTTCGATCTAACTCAACAGTCAATCACCAACATAAATCTTATTAGATAATTTATACACATATCATAACCTTTTATGACATGAACATATTTTAATAGCTGAATGTTCATAGTGAGGATATCCTTTGGAATATCTTATATTCATCGAGTACCATATATATTTTCTTTCTAACATGGTCTTACACATACACAATTACGATAGTAACAATCAAAAACTACTATTTCAGTCATCATTTTTAGATACTTATCGACTTTGAATATTCAAGGGTTTCTAAACCCATAAGTCAATACTATACGATGCTCTATATTCCCAAATCTTTTTCACAACCACGTGCGAGTTAAAATACATTTATTATGAGTATATCTAAAAGACCAAGGATTTTGCAGCTCTTATTTCTCGTTTGGAACCAACTGAGCTACGCGTTACGAAATAGGTACACAAAGTTTCATGGTCAGAGGGTCCAACTATTAGGCTCAAGGTTTAGCATAAAAAGAAGAAGATAGCTACTAGACAAAGGCCCGGTAGATTAGGGCTAATGTGATGCATGTTCTTTATTCTACTAACTCCCAACGAATAAAAATCGTATATATTATTTGCAACTATATAAAGGATTGCCTAATTATAATGAGATTGTAACAAAGTACTCTTTTTAACATTTTAACATAATAAGATTTTAACCGAGGGCCAAAATAAACCAAACAAGCATCATAATATAGAAAATACTTTACCCAAACAAGTGAAATGTAATTCATTCAGCCAAATATCCATCGCTACTTGAATAACAATTCATCTTTTTAGAGCAATAACAACATATTGTATGACTTAAGTTGTCAAAATCGTATATAATAAAGGATTGCCTACCTGCTTACTTTTCGATTTTGAATTAAGTACTTATCTCATAAGCATGCTTGTCGAAAACTTTGCTTAGCTACTTGTGATTCGAAATATGTACATTCAAAAATAGTTTAACCTTATGACCAAAAAACGCAATTCATTTAGCGATATTTTAGATTAATTTGTGAATGATTTTAGATAAGTGAAAGCTAACCCTTTGTTGTTAGAAAAAACAACAGGTTGTTTTAGTTCAAAGTTCAATGCTTAAACATTTACAATCTTTCGTTTTTTGAGCACTAACAACATATACTTTCATGTTATCCAAGATGTTCCCTTCATATTTCGTGCTCCGAAAACATAAAATTAGTTGCTTTTAAACTTCAGTTTGGAGTTCCATGTAGCAAACAACTGTTATTGTTGATAACTCTTGCATTATATATCTCTTTCTTTCCATGTAAACAAAAATCTTTTATATAACACGGACACTTTTCTAATCTTCTATCCCACATTGATTGAAGAAAGAACTAGTTGGCTAGTTATGTACACTAGTCTATGTGGGTTACATGTGCTTGGAATAGTATAATGTTTTCATGTTGATGACTTTCTTGAATTGTTACAAATTTACTTTGTACGAGTCATGATGGTTGTTCATGTGAAAACTTATATGAACTTCAAACTTTTTTTCTACTTATAAAACATTTTTAGGTGGAAACCATATTAAAGTTTAGTTTCACATAGCCTAAGAAGCATATATATTTTTGAAGTCGGTTAAGAAAGATTAAAAGCTGAGAAAGAGTGGGAATCAATCGTATTACTCAATTTTGTTTTGATGATTATACATAGCAAATACAATGAATTAAACAACTTATTTCTCAAAACATTTTTGAAATTGGAAAAAATCACTTTCTGTGTAAATAAATGGTTAAATATGAATATGGATTATTGTTACAAATAGCCAATGAAAGCAATCTGAATTAACAATATATGTAATCTCATACATGATATCTATTAATGAAACTTTTCATAAATGAAACCGTCACTCTCTATTTTGCAACTATGGAAACGATTAGAGCTCGATTTAATACAAATGGTTACATATAATTTTACCACAATACGTTTTACGTCATTACATGTAGCAAACATAAGATGGTCACTTTCTATTATGATAAGTAAATGCTTATCCTTTTTCTCTTATAAGAACTCACGGGTTCTTTTAACAACGCTTAAACATTTGCAATCTTGCATTTTTAGAGCAATAACAAATTATAGTTTCACGTTATCGAGATTGTCCCCTTCATGATTTGTGCTCCAAACACATAAACCAGTTGCTTCTAACTTTCTTTCACCAAATGTTAATAACTATATCTTGCTATTCTTTTTAGGTTTTTTGTAACATTTTATAATAACATTGTATCCCGCATAGCTTGAAGATAGAAGTTGGTGGTTACTAATATACCATAGTGTATGTGGGTCAAATATGTTGAGAATAGTATTATGGTTTCGGAGATTTCACTATCTTTCAGGTTAGAAAAAAATCTGCATGCTTTTGAATATCCGGAAACTCATACGAACTCTTAACTTTTTACTTTCATTTTGGTACCGTAAACATGGTTTGTTGGAGACCATGTTAATCTTTAATTTCACACAAGTTTGAAAGGAAAACGAATTATGAAAGCTAACAAAGAAACAATATAAATCTAAAAACTCACTGTGAAAGCTAACGTGCAAAATAGAAGTCGAACACCGTACCCTTGAATGCTTAAAAGTCAGAGTTTGAAAATAAAGTTATTTGGTCCGGTGGGAAAAGGCTCAAAATGATTCTTGAATCCTCGTATAAACCATGATACTAGAAGTCTCCACAAGACCAAGTGTACTAGAAGTCTCATTTCCTATCACAAACCAACTGACACTACAACATTTGCCCCTGTTGGAGAGGACATGGATGTCCTCGCCAAAAGTCTCGTCATCCGTTCTAGTTTTTGTTGTTGTGTGAGATACACGCCGACGAAGGATTTTAAAAGTGCTGGCCACAACCTCCTCCAAATATTGTATATCTTACGAGCTATAATATTTAAAAGAGCCATACTTGATGACTTGAAAAGAAGAAACTAACAGATCTAAATTTAGGAAGCAATCGGAAATAAAAGAAATTCTTTGTCTTATGATGACATTGTGGTGGTCGTTCACACAATTTAAGCCACTATATGTCCGAAGAACATGTAGTTGGAAAGTAGAGTTGAAGATGAAATAGGTAGACAAAATTTCCTGGTCTACGTCTACTAATAAAATGTAATCTTAACGGAGACGCATCCATATTAGATTTTGGAATAGAACAGATAGCATGACTCACATTATGCTTCATTGAATTCCGATTCTGGTAATATGATCAGATTGTGAGACATCATATACATACACACGTACATGATAACATGACTCACATTATTAAAAAGGTTGTGATGACGGAACTCTTGCATCATCTCTTCTTACCAGTTTTTCATGAATAATTGAATATACTTTGTAGCATTTTATCTTAACACTTTATCCCACATTGGCTGAATATAGAAGTTGTTGGTTACTTATATACCATAAGTGTATGTGTGTTAAATGTGTTGAGAATAGTATTATGTCTTCAGATATCTCCCTGTGTGTTTAGGTTGAAAAAATCTAATTCCCTAGGAAATACCTGATAACTAATATGAAATTTTTTTTTTTTTTTTTTTCTCTTTTAATGTGATCTTACACAAATACAACACCAATAGTGACAATCAACAACTACTATTTCAATTATCATGATACTTGGAGTTAGAATAATCAAGGATTTTTAAACCTATAGATCCGTACTCTACACTATATATATCCCCAAATATTTGAGAAAACCACACGTGAGTTTATAGTACAATTATTACTAGAATCTCCGCAAGAGCAAGTATATTAGAAGTTTCACTTCCTATCCGGAACCAACACGCTGACGACGAAGGATTATAAAAATCCTGGCCATAACCACCTACAAATATTGTATCTCTTGCTAGATAATCTTAAGACGAGCCACACTTGATGACCTGAAAAGAAGAAATGAACAGATGTAAACTAGCAAAGTAATCGTAAATAGGAGAAAAATATGTCTTATGCTGATATTGTGGTTGTACATCCTTATGACTTAAATTTGTACATTTGAGCATTCAAAACATGCTTACCGATCGACATAATAAGTTTTCTAAACAACCTAGGGCTGAAACAAGTATGAAAACATAGATAAACTCCAACTTTCATGACCCAAAAATGTAATCCCACATTGGTTGAAGAAATAAATTGTTTGTTACACATAATAAGTTTTCTAAACAATCTAAGTGAGGCACATGTGTCTAGCATAGTATTTCAGCCAACTCACTCTTTTGCAAGTTAAAAACAATTGTGACGTAGTGACCTGCTGAAAATCTATAATAACTCTTGATTTTTTGCAAGTTAAAAACATGTTTAGTAACATATATAGGTCCATGCTAAACGATGCACCATATTCCCAAATATTTTCTGCAACCATGGGCGAATTCGAATGACATTCATTATGTGAACTCCTAAAAGACCATGGATTTTATGAGTTTTATTTCTCGCCTGAAACCAACCGAGTTACGCACCATAAAAAGTGTTGGACCACAACATCCAAACTGATTTCCCATATCTTTCGAGCTAATAGATCAGGTACTACACTTTGATGACTTGAAGAAGAGTAGATAACAATGTTAAAGTAGGTAAGCAATTTAAATTTACAGTAGACTAGTCTTATAATGACATGGTGGTTTTCATCCACGCAATTTGAGCCACTACAAGGGTCCAATTATCTTTTATGTCTTGTACTCTTGTCATATGCTTAAAAATATTTCCAGTCAGCTCCTTGAAAAAATATCTTATATATTATCTGCAAGTATATAAAGGATTTTCTAGCTGATTGAGACGAGATATTAACATAACTATTCTTTTTAACATACTTGAGATTTTAAAGTGGGCCAAAACAAACGAAACAAGTTTTATAATATAAAAATATCACTACTACAAAAACTGGTTTTACCCACAACCAAATCCGTGGGAAAATCAGTGTGAAACGGCCGTTATACACAGATTTCACACGGATTCGTTCCGTGTGTAAAAACCCCGTGGGTAAATATTTTCCCACGAAAATTCCCACGAGCGTTGACTATTTTCCCACAAATATTACCGTGGATAATCCGTGGGTTTAATTTCCCACAGATTTCTCACAAATTTCCCACAATTTTTAATAGCCAGTTTCCACACATATCCGTGGTTTTTTTGCCACAGATTTCCAACGCTTTTCACACGACAATTTCTCCCACAGATTTCTCACGAAATTTCCCACGGTTTCTAGTAGCAATTTTTCACACATTTCCGTGGTTTTTTTGCCTCAGTTTTCCAACGATTTTCACACTACAATTTCTCCCACGGATTTCTCACGGTTTCAAGTAGCCATTTTTCACACATATCCGTGATTTTTTTCCCACAGTTTTACTACAATCTCTCCCCACTAATTTTTCATGAAATTTCCCAAAAATTTTATATAATGCTAATAATTTTTTATATTTTGTATAATTATAAAATTTTGTAATCTAAAAATGAAATGCAACAATACATCCTATTATAACACAATAACTTACAAATACACTCAAACCCACTTCTCAATCTATTTCATACCAAGTATAACAAGAATTCTTTTATAACAAATTCAAGGTCCAAAAATAATCTATTCTGCATAACATAATCTATTCTGCGATCTTCATAAGAATCTTTGCCACTTGACCGGACCTGTTCCTGTTCAACAAAAATACAAACGCAAATTAGTTGATACAACCAAAATTAAAAAGCCAACAATGACAATATGACAACAACAATAACAATGACAACCAATCGGACCCTATGAGTCCTTGGCTGCTACATCGACCCCAAACCACAACCAAGCTAACTATAAATCTAATCCTAACTCCACCACAAAGGCACAAACCAATGGTTTCAAATCCAATCCAACATCTAAATTGAAATTCAACCCGAAATCCAAATCTGAGCAACCACAAGCTACTCTAATTCGGCCTAAAATGATACCCAAGACTCGACCCCAAATACACGAATAGTAACCGAGACTAGGACATGACAATCACCCAAAAAACCCTTGGCCGCGAGCTTCAAACCCACGACCTTCGCTTGATTTGACCACTATTCGACACAAAAATGATACCAAACCCTTTTTAAGCATTATCTTTATTAAACTTTAATTTTTATTGGTGTGAACGTGGTGAATTTGTGGTGTTAAAGGTGGGGGTAGGGCGCGTGGAGTATATGAAGGTGTCGGGGAAGACGAGATGAGCAAGGTGGTGATGGCGGTGTATGGTGGTGGCCGGCGGTGAAACTCCAAACGGCCGGAGAGTGGCCAGAAATGAAATGGGAGGTAGGCGGCTGAGATTTAGAGAAGAGGGTGACAAACCCTAGTTTGTTATAAATGGAATATATATAGAGCTCTAGTTGGGACTTGTAGTAAACCCTAGTGCTCCCCTAAGGACTAAAATTGTCAATCTTCTAATATTTTTAACGAAACTCGAATGAGACTAAATCTTTTATATAATAAAACAAAACCTCAAGTGGGGACTTTTTCATTTCAAAAAATTAAATCATACCTTATTTAGTAATAATTTTTTTTTTAAATTATTTTCTTATTATGTAACATTTTATATTTATCCATAACACAAGTAGAAGATAAATACAAAAAATATAGATAAGATGCAATTAACAATAGAATTAAAATTTTTAAATAATTATCTTTAATAATAAAAAACTATAATTAAATATTATAAATCAAACAAAACAAAGATTATATTATTTGTTTTTTAATATATAAAAATATATGATTCAAAAAATTTTAAAAAGAAACCCGCGCGTGCGCGGGTATTATAACTAGTAATCATATTATAAATATTTCCCGAGCATCCGAAAGTCTTTCCAATAATCTTAGAAGTATCTTTCCATGAACTTTGACAATAAATATGTATAACTTTATATTCCATCGTCCGATTAACTTAATATTACGTTTTAATTCATTTTTGTGTCAGGTCGCAAGTGAGATATTCTAGAATACGACAAATACTTCCGAAATTTAAATAAGAGTATCTAGAAGGAAATGTATGGGAATCCGAAATTTGGGAGTTGTCACACATAAAGGCGGTATTTTTGTGGGAAATTCGCGGGTATTTAGACACGTGTTTCCCACGTATTTATCAAATTGGTAGGTAATATGTGGGAAAGTACCCACATATTTCCCACGGATATAATTGTTATTTTTTACTTTTTTGATATAGTTGAATATTCACGCATATACATGTTCACGTTCACACATATAATATGAAACTACAAACACGTTCACGCATATACAAGTCGATATAGATAGATACAAAACATCTATAGATACAATGAAGGTCATAAACAAGCATACGGAACATATACGTGTAGATATACACACACATATAATGGTTTGTTATACAAAAAGATTATTCCTAAACCTACACATACACTTGTAATACTGACATAAATATTTATATTAATTAACAAATACATATAATATGAAACTACAAACACATATGAAGACATATTAAGTAATGTGAGAATTTGTAAGTTGGCAAAATGTAAAAACGATATTTTCTGTGGGAAATCTGTGGGTATTTACACACGTATTTCCCACAGATTTATTAAATTGGTAGGTAATTTGTGGGAAAGTACACACATATTTCCCACGGACATAATCGTTTTCTTTTACTTTTTTGATATAGTTACACGTTCACGCATATACACATCGATATACCTAGATACAAAACATCTATAGGAACAATGAAAGTCATAAACAGACATACCGAACATATACGTTTAGATATGCACATACATATAATGGTTTGTTACACAAAAATATTATTCCTAAACCTACTCATACACTTGTGATACTGACATAAATAGTTATATTAATTAACAAACACATTTAATATGAAACTAAAAACACATATGAAGACATATTAAGTAATGTGAGAATGTGTAAGTAGACAAAATATAAAAACAATATTTTTATGTGGGAAATATGTGGGTATTTACACACGTATTTCCCATGGATTTATTAAATTGGTAGGTAATATATGGGAAAGTACACACATATTTTCCACGGATATAATCGTTTTCTTTTACTTTTTTGATATAGTTACACGTTCACGCATATACACATCGATATACCTAGACACAAAACATCTATAGGTACAATGAAGGTTATAAACAGACACACGGAACATACACGTGTAGATATGCACACACATGTAATGGTTTGTTATTAAAAAGATTATTTCTAAACCTACACATCCACTTGTGATACTGACATAAATAGTTATATTAATTGACAAATACATATAATATGAAACTACAAACACATATGAAGACATATTAAGTAATGTGAGAATGTGTAAGTAGACAAAATATAAAAACGATATTTTCTGTGGGTATTTACACACGTATTTCCCACGGATTTATTAAATTGGTAGGTAATATGTGGGAAAGTACACACCTATTTCCCACGGATATAATCGTTTTCTTTTACTTTTTTGATATAGTTTCACGTTCACGCATATACACATCGATATACCTAGATACAAAACATCTATAGGTACAATGAAGGTCATAAACAGACACACAAAACATACACGTGTAGATATGCACACACATGTAATGGTTTGTTATACAAAAAGATTATTTCTAAACCTACACATCCACTTGTGATACTGACATAAATAGTTATATTACTTGACAAATACATATAATATGAAACTACAAACACATATGAAGACATATTAAGTAATGTGAGAATGTGTAAGTAGACAAAATGTAAAAACGATATTTTCTGTGGGAAATCTGTGGGTATTTACACACGTATTTCCCACGGATTTATTAAATTGGTAGGTAATCTGTGGGAAAGTACACACATATTTCCCACGGATATAATTGTTATTTTTCACTTTTTTGATATAGTTGAATATTCACGCATATACCCGTCCATATACCTAGATATAATACATCTATAGATACAATGAATGTTATAAACAGAGATATGTAACATATATGTGTAGGTATCTACACATATACAATGGTTTGTTGCTTAAAAAGGTTATACTTTAACCTACACATACACATGTGATACTGAGATAAATAGTTCCATTAATTGAAAAAGACATATAATATGAAACTACAAACACGTTCACGCATAAACAGGCCGATATAGATAGATTCAAAACATCTATAGGTACAATGAAGGTCATAAACAAGCATATGGAACATATACGTGTAGATATGCACACGCATATAATGGTTTGTTATACAAAAAGATTATTCCTAAACCTACACATACACTTGTGATACTGATATAAATAGTTATATTAATTAACAAATACATATAATATGAAACTACAAACACATATGAAGACATATTAAGTAATGTGAGAATGTATAAGTAGGCAAAATGTAAAAACGATATTTTATGTGGGAAATCTGTGGGTATTTACACACGTATTTCCCACAGATTTATTAAATTGGTAGGTAATTTGTGGGAAAGTACACACATATTTCCCACGGATATAATCGTTTTCTTTTACTTTTTTGATATAGTTACACGTTCACACATATACACATCGATATACCTAGATACAAAACATCTATAGGTACAATGAAGGTCATAAACAGACACACGGAACATACACGTGTAGATATGCACACACATGTAATGGTTTGTTATACAAAAAGATTATTTCTAAACCTACACATCCACTTGTGATACTGACATAAATAGTTATATTAATTGACAAATACATATAATATGAAACTACAAACACATATGAAGACATATTAAGTAATGTGAGAATGTGCAAGTAGACAAAATGTAAAAACGATATTTTCTGTGGGAAATCTGTGGGTATTTACACACGTATTTCCCACGGAATTATTAAATTGGTAGGTAATCTGTAGGAAAGTACACACATATTTCCCACAGACCAGTTAAATACTTACCTTATAAAATAAACCGTGTGAAATCTGTGTGAGTAATGTAGCTAAAATTTGCCACATACATTTGGTCGTGGCTAATATGTGTGAAATGTGCCACAAATTTCCCACGGACGTCTAATAAACACAAATAGTGTGAATATGGTTGCAAATCTGTGGGAAATTTGCGACGGATTTCACACAAAAACTTGGTCAACAATTTAGTGTGTAAAGAGTGGGAAATCCGTGGGAAATTTACGACATATTTCTCACCGAAATTTGGTCAACAATTTGGTGTGTAATTTGTCGGTATCCCGTGTGAAATTTCACACGGTTTCGTTTCCGTGGGAAAAACCAGTTTGTGTAGTAGTGTATTCTAGAGTGTCTATCGATCTCTACTCGAAAAATAGCTATTGGTTATTGACCCAAAATTCTGGGCTAAATTGATGAACAATTTACAATTGAACTTATTACTTGTTGTATGCTTAAAAATGTCCTAAGAACATGTAGTTACTATACAATTATACAAGTTGTTGTATGCTTATAAAAAAATTCAACCAACTCTATATGAATAAAACTTGTATATAATTTCTTCAAGTTTATAAAGGATTGCCTAGCTAGCTGCTTATATTAAGATCATAAAATTTTGTGTATATATATATATATATATATATATATATCTTTTCATTTTTAGAGCAATAACTACATATACCATAAGTTATCAAAGCTGTATGTATCCAAAAAGGTTTCCCTAGCTCTTTAGGTTGACACAAGTGCTCATCTTATAAGCATTTTTGTCTAAACTTTGCCTAGCTATTTGTGAACCTATATATTCACACAGTCATTATGGACAGACTGAGCCTTCAAAAAATGGTAATACAGAAATACATTGACGTTCATGGCCCAATAAGTAATGCATTCAGCGATGTATAAATGTGTCTACATAAATGATTTCAGATAAGTACATGAATGCGGCTGAAAAAAAAATAAATAAATAGATAAATGATTTCAGATAAGCAAACACTTAGAAAATTTTACAGGTTCTTTTAATACAAATGCTTAAACATTTTCAATCTTCAATAAGTTAATGTCAAAGCAAGTATCATAAAAAATACGTAATTCCTTCAGCAATATATAGATTTCTACATAAGCGACATGAACATAAGTAAATGCTTATAGAAATATCACAGGTTCTTTTAATATAATGCATAAACATTTGCAAATTTTCATTAGTAGAGTGAAAACAACATATAATTTCATGTTATCAAAATTGTTACCCTGATGTTTCATGCTCTAACTCTTGCTTTAATGTAGAGAACTATCCCAACCTTCTATCCAAACATTCTATCCCACATAGGTTGCAGAATGAAGTTGTTTGTAACTAATATACCATAGTGTGCGTGAGTCACTTGTTACAAGATATGTTATCAGCTTTCAGATCATCTTCATGCTTGTGAAGTTGGCAAGCTAATAGTACATAGCATGAGGGTGTTCGTAGAGTTGAAAATTAATATAAATTCTTGACCTATTTTTTTGGTTATCTTTTTTTTTTATTCTTTTTATCGAGAATGATTAATGTATGTAAACTTGTTTCTTGATATATAGTTTTGGTGTATTTTTATTGAAACGAATAGCAAATGGAAGTGAAGTAAATTAACCATTTACGTAAGACTTCACAGAAAATAGAAATTATCAATCATGTTGCCTTTGAAAATGTTAAATGGCAAATACAAAAGCGAGAATATCTCTTCTTCAATTTAAATCGGCGGGAAATCCTGACGTTCTACACCCTTTTTGGCCGTTGACTGGCCCTTCCCCGAAGACCTAGCTCCACGCATTAAACACACTTTCAAGCGACCTTTTAGTATGGAGCTGAGATTGAACTTATAACCTATTCCTCCTAATTTATTTGACTGGTTAATAGTTTACTTGCGATGAAGTTATTGATACAAAAGCAAGAATATGTCTGTTGACAATGGTATATCCTAATTTATATTAAAATACATAAATATTACGGTAAGATGTTTGATCAGATCGATTAATAACGATGCGTGAAAATAACAAATGCTTTAAGTCTCTAACACAAGAACCAAAATGTGTCTCATTCAATAATTCATACACATATGGAAACGATTTACAAAGTAAACATTTACACTTAGACTATAATAAGCTTAAAGGATTGCCAAGCTACTTATTTTAGATCTCGATATAAGCATGTTTGTTATAAACTTTGCCTAGTTACATGCAAACCTAAATTTGTACATTTGAGCATTCAAAACATGCTTACTAGCTGATCGGCATATTAAGTTTTCTAAACAACCTAGGGCTGAAACAAGTATGAATACATAGATAAACTCCAATTTTCATGACCCAAAAACATAATCCCACATTGGTTGAAGAAAGAAATTGTTTGTTACAAATGTAATGTAGTCTAGGTTAGGCATCTAGCATAGTATAACCTTTTTAGGTCATCCGAATCTTTAATTTTACATAGGTCTCTACTAAACGATGCTCTATATTCCAAAATACGGAGTATTTTCTACAATCACGGGCGAATTTAAATACATTTATTATGTGAATTCCTTAAAGACGAAGGATTTTATGAGTTATTTTTCATTTGAAACCAACAGAGCTACGCGCTATTACAAATTTTGGACCACAACTACCAACAGCTTTCGAATATCTTGTGAGCTAATCTTAAGAGAGCTAAACTTTGATGACTTGAAGAGTTAAACCCACAGACCGGGCTTGGGACGATTATCCTCTAATATAAACTAGTCTTATAATGACATTGTGGTTGTCATCCACTCAATTTAAGCCACTATAACATTCCAACTATTGGGCTTAAAACCTTTGGGAAAATAAATAAATAAATAAATAAAATCATAGGTCCAATAATTTGGGTCGAAATGATGTATGTTTTTATATCGAGACCCAATTATTTCAAGTTTATCTTATAAATATTTCCATTTAACCCACCATGATAAAATCTCTTATATATTATTTGCATGTGGGAGTGTCAAAATACCCGACCCGACCCGACCCGAACTCGACCCGGATTCGAACCTGACTAAGCCTATTCGGGTCGGGTAACTCAAGTAAAAATTGAATGCTGGTTATTCGGGTCAACCCAAGTAGCCCGAATACTAAATAGGGTCGGGTATCGGATTGAACATGTTTGGCTAAATTGGCTTCGGGTCGACCCGTTTGACCAGGATAAAGTTTTTTTAATATTTTTTATATATTATTTTATAGATTAGAATAAATAGGCAAATTTATTACTATTATACTCGTATTTTCGTTGACCCAAACCCGAATTGGACCCGGCCTGAGTTGACCCGATCCGAATTGACCCGAACCTGACAAACCTGAGTTCAAATAGGGTTGGGTTCAGGTATATTATTTTTAGCCTTGACCCAACTTTGACCCGACTCGACCTGAATTGAGCATTCAAAAATGTGTAGTGATTGGGGTTCATGTTGCCCCCTACCGAAAAAGATTGTAGTGTAAATTTTTAAAATATCTCTTTTTTAAAATATTTGGTTTTTTTTTTTTTTCGTAATTTCCCCCTAATAACCAATTTATAGTGTAGTTCTCAAAATTATTAAAATGTGCCCTCTCGAGCAAAATTTTCTTGCTCCGCCAGTAATGATCGGCATAATAAGTTTGCTAAACAACCGGCCATAACAAATATCACAATGCAAAAAATACTTTAACCTTCATCACCAAAAAAACCTCTTGTTCTTAGCTCGTGAAAACAACAGATTTTTAAGTTTATTTCTCAAATATCTCAATTTTTCATTTATAGAAGACTTTTCTAACTTTTTATCTTAACATGTTGTCCCACATTGATTAAACTTTAAAGAAAGAGCTTGTTGGTTAGTTATGTACCCAGGTCTACGTGGCTTACAAGTGCTTGGAATAGTATAATGTTTTCATGTTGATGACTTTCTTGAATGGGAAAATGATAAAAAAATACATTGAACTTGACACTTTTTACCATTTTATTCTATGTTGCCAACTAATTTTTTTACCATTGTAACACAAAACTTGACATTTTTTGTCATTGTATGTAAAAAATGTCGCATCGTTAGTCCTTTACACTAACGGTCGTTAGAAAATAACTTAAAATTTCGTTTTCTTCCGATTTTACACATTTTCATCGTTTTCTTACGTTTTTGTCCGATTTTACACGTTTTCTTCCGTTTTTTTCGTTTTCGCCCATTTTTTACGTTTACGCCCGTTTTTTACGTTTTCACCCGGTTTTTTACGTTTTCTTCCGTTTTTTTTTATGTTTTCGCCTATTTTTTTACATTTTCGCCCGTTTTTTTTTACTTTTTTGTCCGCTTTTTTACGTTTACGCCCGTTTTTTTACGTTCTCAACCAGTTTTTTACGTTTTCTTCTGTTTTTTTACGTTTTCGCTCGTTTTTTTACGTTTTCGCCTGTTTTTTTACGTTTACGCCCGTTTTTTTACGTTTTCGCCAGGTTTTTACGTTTTCTTCCGTCTTTTTTACGTTTTCGTCCATTTTTTTACATTTACGCCCGCTTTTTTATGTTTTTGTCCGTTCCTTTACGTTTACGCCCGTTTTTTTACGTTTTCGCTCGGTTTTTACGTTTTCTTCCGTTTTTTAACCGTTTCCTCCGTTTTTTTTTACGTTTACGCCCGTTTTTTAACGTTTTCACCTAGTTTTTTTGTTTTTTCCATCTCTTAACTGTTTTTTACGTTTTTGTCCCATTTTTTTACGTTTACGCCTGTTTTCGTCCATTTTTTACGTTTACGCCTGTTTTTTTACGTTTTCACCCGGTTTTTTACATTTTCTCCCATTTGTTTTACATTTTCGTCCATTTTTTCATTTTCTTCCATTTTTTTAACGTTTACACCTATTAAAAAACGGGCGTAAACGTAAAAAACCGGGTGAAACCATTAAAAAACGGGCGTAAGCGTAAAAAACGGAAGAGAACGTAAAAAAATTGGAAGAAAACGTAAAAAACCGGGCGAAAACGTAAAAAAACGGGCGTAAACGTAAAAAAACAGACAAAAACGTAAAAAAAACGGGCGTTAACATAAAAAATGGATGAAAACGTAAGAAAGACGGAAGAAAACATAAAAACCTGGCAAAAACGTTAAAAAACGGGCGTAAACGTAAAAAATGGGCGAAAACGTAAATAAACGGAAGAAAATGTAAAAAAACCGGTTGAAAACGTAAAAAAAACGGACGAAAACATAAAAAAACGGGCGAAAAAGTAAAAAACTAGGCGAAAACGTAAAAAAACAAAAGAAAACGTAAAAAACCGGGTGAAAACGTATAAAAACGGGCGTAAACGTAAAAAAACGGACGAAAACAAAAAAAAATGGAGGAAAACGTGTAAAATCGAACAAAAACGTAAGAAAACGGATGAAAACGTGTAAAATCCGAAGAAAACGGAATTTTAAGTTATTTACTAACGACCGTTAGTGTAAAGGACTAACTATGCGACATTTTTTACATACAATGACAAAAAATGTCAAGTTTTGTGTTACAATGGTAAAAAAAATAGTTGACAACATACAATAGTAAAAAGTGTCAACTTCAATGTATTTTTTTTATCATTTTCCCTTCTTGAATTGGTACAAAATTAATTTGTACCGATTAAGAAAGTCACGATTTGAAATTTTGTCTGAACTTCAAACTTTTTTAATTATACATTATGTTTTGGTGGAAAACATTTTAATATTTATTTTCGCATAGCTTAAGAAGTAAAAAATATTTTTGAATTGATCTGTTGAGAATGACTAAAAGTTGAGAAAGAGTGTTAGTAACAATCATATTACTCAATTTTGTTTTAATCATTATATATAGTAAATGAAATTGGAAAACATCACCTTATGTACACATATATGAGAATGGTTATAATGTATATGAATAAATGTATGTAAATTTAATACTTGATATATAGTAATGATGTTTTCGATCTTTACACATAGCGGTGGAAGTGAAGTAAATTAACCTTTCATATACTCTCAATGATTTCTGTTTGTGAAACTTGTCATCATGAATGAAACATCGCTTTCTATTGTGCATTGTGAAATTGGTTAGAGCTCAATTAAATAAAAAATGTAACTTAAGTTTACTGCAATAAACGTAAGTTGATCACTTTCTATTATGATAAGTAATTGCTTACCCTTTTTCTCTTATACGAGATCACTGGTTCTTATAACAATGTTTAAACATCTTCAATCTTTCATATTTTGAGCAACAACAACTTAAAATTTCCGTTATTGAATTGTTCCCTTCATGAATCATGCTCCAAACACATAAACTAGTTGCTTATAAACCTCCATCTTTCCAGGTAGCGTATCTTTCTTTCACCAACTGTTAATAACTCTTTCTTATTATTATTTAGACCTTTTCTAACTATTTTTCCTAACATTCTATCCCACATAGGTTGAAGATAGAAGTTGTTGGTTACTATTATACAATAAGTGTATGTGTGTTAAATGTATTAAAACTAGTATTATGTCTTCCGCTAATATACCACCTTTGAGGTTGAAAATAATCTCGGGGTTGTCAATCTTTGGAAAACTCATACGACTCTTAAATTTTTCCTCTTATTTTTGGTACTCTAAAACATGTTTTGGTGGAGATCATTTTAATTTTTAACTTCACATAGGTTAGAAAAAAAAACACATATTTTGGCTATGTTTTGCACATGGCTTATGGAGGCTTATCGAGGCTTAAGCTTTTAAAATAAGTCGGCTATAAAATAAGTCTCATTTATCACACAAGCTTATGGAGGCTTATGGCTTATAAAATAAGACTTAAGCCTTCATAAGCACAAGCCCTTAGAAAGGGGCTTATGGCTAGTTAAAGTACTTAAATACCTTAAAACACTAAATTAGTTTGCTTCTTAACTTCAATATGGACTTCCATGTAACAAATAGTTCTCTCACCAAGTGTTGATAACTCTTGCATTATATATCTTTATTTTCATGTACATAAAAATCTTTTATATGATATGAAGACTTTTCTAATTTTGTCATGTCCCACATTGGTTAAAGAAAGAATTTGTTGGTTAGTTATATAAACTAGTCTATGCCCCTTATACGTGCCTGGAATAGTACAATGTTCTCAGGTATAATACTTCTTGGAATCTTTACAAGTTCAACAAGTTTGTAAAGAGAAATTGTATGAATCCAAAGGTGTTTCTACCTGAAAACTTGTATGAACTTCAAACTTTTTTTCTACTATATTAGTTTGATCTCCTTTCTTTCTATTAATCAGGTTTTTAGCTTTGACTCATTCAAGCATTTTTTTATTAATTATAAACATGTTTTGGTGGAAACCATTATATTCTTTAGTTTCGCATGCCTTACAAATAAAAATATTTTTGAAGTCACTAACGAAAGATTAAAAGCTAAGAAAGAGCAAGAAACAATCATATTACTCATCTTTGTTTTCATTGTTAAAATTTATATACATTGTATGCAATTCTACAAAGATTTGACGAGAATCTTTCGCACCAAGTTGGATTGCAACTTGGATGGTGGCATTCATGCATGATGTCAAAAGTCAAGAAAGTTGCTTCTTCATTTCATCATCTCATCCCTTTCACAATTATAAAGCAAGAGAGTTTGTATATCTCCTAATATAAGAGATATATCTATTGGTGTTTATCCTTGTAATTCGGAGAGTTGTGAAAAGATTTCATAAAGTGGGTAGGGAATTGCGGGAGAGTTGGGATGACAATGGTTTTTTCATGCGGGTAGAGGTGGACATTGACCGGATTTGACCGGTTTCCAAACTGGTTTGAAACCGGTTCCGGTTTGTGGTCAAAGTCAAAAAACCGGTCTAGTTTAAACCAAACCGTTTTCTATAGGTTTTTGGGTTCAAAAAACCAGAACCTATAGAACCGGTTCCGAATCGGTTTCCAAACCGGATTAGGTAAAATCCAGTCAAATTGGTTTGAAAAAAAACAGTGCAAATAAATACACTGGCCTTTTTTCAACGATTCTCGTTTTTTTTTTCTTTTTTTTTTCCGTTCGCATTTTGTACACAATAAACTTAATAAACTTCAACTTTTATTCAGTAAATTCCTAAACATCACACATAAAGTATGAGAAGATCTATTTCTAGGCATCACGAGCGTTTTTTGTGAGCGATTTTTTAAGTGTTTTGAGAGTATTTGAATGTGTGACTAAATCAAACTCAACCTTGGCATTTATAGGGATGTTAGGAGGGTTAAATGTGGCTGAATGGAACATGGTACCGTTTTTAAACAGTCAAAAGAGCAAGCCCAACGGCTATAATATGCCATCTGTGTTCGAAATTCACCACTACCCCCAAAACCGGTTTTTCCAAACCGGGTCTAAAACCGATCCTCAACAGTAAAATGCAAAACCGGTTTGATACTCTTCTCTGCCCTTTATGTAAGTCCATAAATGACTCACATAATCACTTATTCTTTCAATGTGAGTATTCTATGGAAGTTTGGAAGAATTTGAAAAAGGATATCAAGATTAGTAATGTTCGTGAGTTATGGGATCAAATTGTCTTAATGATGGAGAATATTGCTTGTTCTAATTCTATACAGAGTGTGCTAAATAGACTCATAATTGCAGCAACTGTTTACTATATTTGGAAAGAAAGAAATGACAGAATATTTGCACAAGAGCATAAATCTATTGAAGTTGTGATTCTCAACATAAAGGAACAATTGAGACTTAAACTTATGAGCATCAAGGTAAGGAAAACTGTGCATACTAATAAAGTTGCAGAATTATGGAATGTCAAGTTTCAACACTGAGTAAATAGTAACTGAAGCATATGAGATGTTTGGTTATTCTTACAGTCATGGTGGTACTCATTCTTGGTCTCCTCTGTATTTGATAAGAATTGGAAGATTTGCTATCTGATGATACAGTTTCCTGCCTTTAAGGGGTGTATAGATCTTTGAAAATCATGAGCAATATGTCTTAGTTTGCTACTATTCCTTTATATTAGACCATTACAATGGAGTGACACCTTGTATCTTGGAGTTCTAACTGGTATGGTTAACATCTTGATTGTTCAATATGGCCTTGGGCGGATATTGGATAGTTAAGTTTGGCTAAATAGGAGCCTAACCGGTATGAATGTACCATAAAGATGGGTCCCCATTTGTGAAGGGTAAATGGTGCAGGAGGATGGTGTATGTTGAATGGAATAGAGAGGTGTGTAAAATGAACCTTCTTGGTCCAGTCAATACAACATCACAGGGGGTAATGGATGGTCATCATGGAAGGTGTAGTGTTCCCAAACAGTTGAAGCCTTCCATTGAGAGGGAAATGTAGGCTGTTTGGCAAAGCCTCCCCATGGATGGGCTATGGGTGCCTAGTGAAGCCCTACTCTATATCTACCTTGCTACTGTGGTGGCAGGATGAGTGGTTTGGTAGAATGGAGATGGGGAAATGTAGCTAGATAGTGGGTGCTTCTAAGGTGAATTGATGTATTGAGTTTGGTATTTTTCTATGTTAAAGTGGAGTCTGAAGTGATATACTCTGTTTGGTTAAAATTTAGTATTATCTGAGTTAGTTTCTAGTGTTGTCTGTTATTAGACAAAGGTAACTAGTATTGCTGTTTTAGTATTAGTTCAGTTATATCAAGATTGGGTTATCTCCAATTCTTGTTGCTATTCTTATGATTGTAATATTGTTGGAGAGTAATATAATACATTCACATTTGCAACAAAAAATGTGAGTATTATGTGTCTAGAATAATATGATGTTTTCATGGTGATCATCATCGGTCGAGTTAAGAAAACTTAAACCGTCAGCAAGGGTGGAGATAAGGGGGTCACAAGGGTCACGTGCCCCTCTAGCAAAAAAATTTGTAGTGTAAAATTTCTAAAATATTTGGCCTTTTTCATAATTTGACCCCATAATAACCAATTTATAGTATAGTTTCTAAAATTTATTAAAATGTGCCCCTCGAGCGAAATTTTCTGGCTCCCTTACCCGTTGGGTGGTGAACGCATGAAAACTCACATGACCTCTTAACAATTTTTTAAATCTTTTTTACCGTAAAATTAACATGTTTTGGTTGAACTATTTTTATCTTTGCTTTCACACAAGTTAATTAGTATGCAAAAAGGATAACTGTAAATGTTTCTAGTACCAACTCATCAGTCAACAACCAACATAAACTTAACTTTGATGTTCCATGTAACAAATCTTTCTTTCACCAAATGTTAAGAACTCTTGAGTTATCTCTTTCTTACCATTTTTTATGAAGATATTTTGTAACATTTTATCCTAACACTCTATCCCACATTGGGCGAAGATAGAATTTGTTGGTTAGCTATATACCATAAGTGTATGTGTGGTAAATGTGTTGTGAATAGTATTATGCTTTCAAAATTTTCCGAATATGTCGGGTTGAAAAACTCTGACATGTTCGGAAATATTTGAAAACTCATACGAACTCTCAACTTTTTTCTTTTAATTTGGTACTCTAAAATATGTTTTGGTCTTTCTTTTAAGGGCTAATTGTTTAAAATGTATTATACTTGACACGTTTTGTAATTATGTGTAACAACATTAATATGTGATTATTTCGTGTAAAAAACATTTTTTAGGTGTTAATGTGTGTAAAACTTGACCTCCCTAGTAGGTTATACTACGTGGATCAGGTCACTTTCATGTCACTGCCACGTCATCCAACTCACTCCAATTCATTGTCCAGCTCACTCTAATCTCATGCTATATACAACAATAAAAATCGGCTAAGTATAATACATTTTACCTATAAATCTTCAACTCAATCATAATAAGCAAGAACACAAGAAACTAAATTTCACAATACAAGTAATTAGTGATTTACAGCTGTCTTGACCTGACAAGAAACCAACTTAAATTTGAGACTCGATACACACCTTTTTTGACCAGCCTAAAATCTACTTTGGGTTTCCATATTATGATCACCGATATGATAGTGTTTAACCAATTAAAATCAGTAAGAAATGTACGCTGATGCACTGACTTCAGACGACTCGATACATGTGTTCCAGATTCTATGGACCCCCATATTACCAAGGAATGCCAAATAGTAATGAAAGGTTAAATAAAACCATATTTATAAAGAGCTTAGCAAGTTAAATATAAAAACGAGACTACACATATCCTCAAATTAGAGAGCATGAATGATTGACACCCTCTCTAAGAGATGCAGAAAAAGGTGATCTCAGGGAAAGTAAATATATACATTCTAAACTATAAGATTCTACATCTTTTACCCGTTTGACCATTTTTTATATCTTGAGAATGTCTTACATATTCTACGAAAACTCGATTTTAGGATGCCAAGATTATAACGAAGCAAGCCCGAGTATGAAATGCTCCTCAAATCGCATTTAAACAGAATCAGCAAGTGGGCTTTCAAAAGATTCAAGAACATGTTATATTAATCTTTCGTTCATTTGTTATGCATGTTGATAGTAATTTCTTTTATCTCTATTCGTAGTGAACGTATCTACGGTCCACTATCTTTCACATCAGTATAGTACAGCGAATTATATTAATTGCAGAACCTGGCTTACTTTGGTCTGTTTCATTGTGTTGGGTTTGGTCGAAAAAAATAAGCTCGTAAGACCCTAGCTACAATTGAGCAACTTCTTAAAAAAAGTAAAATTATCCTATTTCTTATCCATGTGAAATTCTAGTTCAGGTTGGGTAAAAGGCCATTAGGGTTGCCAACAGTTGCCGTCCATATTTAACTAGGTGTGTGCAGAAAGTTGCCAACAGTTGCCGTCCATACTTAACAACGTATAATTTCATGTTTGTTACCATCAAGTTTGGTACTCCAAGCACATAAACTAGATGTTTATAAACTTCCTTTTATTCTTTTATTTTATCCCGCATAGGTTCGAGAGAGAAATTGTATGTGACTAATATACCATACTGTATGTTAGTGTTACATGTCTAGAATAATATTATGTTTTCAGTTAATCGTGGCACATCAAGTTTGAAAAACTTGCAGTGTTGCAAAGCGCTGGAAATTGATATGAACTCTTAACACTTTTTAATTTTTGTTTACTGTGAATCATGTTTTGGTGGTATCTATGTTAATCTTGAATTTCACACGGGTTAGAGAGGAAAATATATATTTCTTTTTATCAATAACGAAAATAATACAAATGCAAAAATGAAGTAAATTGTGTATCATCGTAAGTCTTTATTAAAATGCAAAAAATGATTACCTTAAGATGTTTAGTGACAATTAATAATGAAAATGACGTTCAAAATAAATCCGCATACGATTGAGTTTAACAGTCAAAAACCAACATTACCTCATTAGAACATTCATGCACACATCAGAAATTAATTAACTTTTACCTAATCTCGTCTTTTACAAGGTATGAATAAGGTGAGATGTAGACATGACTTAATTGGAGTTAGAGTACCAGTCAAAAACAAACCTAAGTACCTTGTACTAGATAAGGTAAGTGGTATCGAATCCACGATGAGTATGTTGTTATAGCAAAAGTTGTACGAAATAAATAATTAACTGATGTTTTGTTTGAGAAATTAATAATTAAACTACTAATAACTTGAATATAAATAAGCAAATTAAAGGAAAAAAGCAACTAAAACTAAGATTTGTAAATAGTTGGATGAAAAACAATCCTTCCCGGCTACAGATATTTTAATATAAGACTATGTTACGGATTATTACTAATCTTTGATTCCAAAACACATAGACATAGTTTGTATTATTAGCTGAGCTACTTTGAAGATAAGATACATTAGATATTGTGGTTGTCGTTCACTCAAATTTAGCCACTAATGTCCGAGAAAATAGAATCGTGGTTGGCGAAAGTAACTGTTGCTGGAACTGGTGCCGGTGCTGGAGATGGTGCTGGTGCTGGAGATTATAAAAAGAGATTATTTTTATAAGCTACATGAAGTAACATTTGGTTTTAAGAGATTATGAAAGATTATTTTTTTAGAATCTCTTATAAGTGATGTCTGCCAAATAAAGATTATTTTTTAAGTAGCTTATTTTTTGAAAAAGTAAGCACAATCTACTAACAATTTTGTGTGCCAAACATAGCCAAACAAAGTACATGGTCTTAGGGTCCAACTGTTTTTAGCATAAAAAGTAGACAAAAGCCCAGTAGATTTGGGCTGAAGTGATGCATGGTCTTTATATTCAAGCCCAATTATATCTTTGTTGTTGTTACTTGTTACATGCTTTACAAATATTTTCAACCAACGCGTTATGAATAAAACTCGTATAAAGGATTGCCTAGCTACTTATAATGAGATTTTAACATAAATACTCTTTTTAACCTAATAAGATTTTAACCTAGGTCAACATAAACCAAACAAGCATCATTCAGCCGAATAATACATTCATCTTTTTAGAGCAATAACAAATTGTATGACTTAAGTTGTCAACATTGTATATATAACAAAGGATTGCCTAGCTTCTTACTTTCGACTTTGACATAAATACTCATCAGATAAGCTTATTTGTTGAAAACTTTGCTTAGCTACTTGTGAAACTAGATTTGTAAATTCCACAATATACACATATAGCATTCAAAAATGTGTAGTGATCGGCATAATAAGTTTGCCAAATAACCCATGGCCATAACATGTATCATAATACAAAAATACTTTTACCTTTATGATCAAAAAAACGTAATTCATACAACGATATTTAGATTTCTCGTGAATGGTTTTAGAAAACTAAAAGCTAACCCATTGTCTTAAGAAAACTTTTGCAATAACAACATTTAGTTGATTCTAAACTTCAATTTGGAGTTCCATGTAACAAATAGTTCTTTCCCCAACTGTTGATAACTCTTGCACTATATATCTCTTTCTTTCCATTTACATAAAAATCTTTTACAGAGTATATAACATGGAGACTTTTTCTAACCATTTATTGACATTCTATCCCACATTGATTGAAGAAAGAACTTTTTAGTTACTTATGTACCCTAGTCTATGTGGGTTATATGTGCTTGAAATAGTACAATGTGTTCGTGTTGATTACATTATAAGAACTATCAATGTCGTCAATACGAAAAACTTTGTACGAAATTTAAACTTTTTTTCTGTTATCTTTTTTTAATTATAAAACATGTTTTGGTAGAGAACATTTTATTTTTTTATTTATAAAACATGTTTTGGTATAGAACATTTTAATCTTTAGTCTCGCATTCTATTATCTTTTTTAATTATAAAACATGTTTTGGTGGAAAACATTTTAATATTAGTCTCACGTAGCTTAAGAAGTAAAAATATTTGTGGAGTCAGTTAAGAATGACGAAAAGCTGTGAAAGAGTGTGAGTAACAATCATATTACTCAATTTTGTTTTGATGGATCATTATACATAGCAAATAAAATAAACTAAACGACTTATTCCTTAAAACATTTTTGAAATGGACAGTTTTTCTTACAAAAACAAGAAATATATGCTATTGATGTCAAAATTTTGGATTTGCATAGAGGTGGAAGGTTGTCTTGATTTTGTTTTTTGTTTTTTGTTTGTTTTTTTGTTTTTTTTTTCGTTAATTTGGTTAACATATTATTCCCGCGGCTATATATACGCGGGCACCCAACTAGCGTTTTGTAAAAGCCGCATCGATGCATCATATCCTGATTTCGAAATAAACCAAGCTAAAAAAGATATTTGATAAGAAAATTAGGAACTAAATTTTGGTGATGCAAAAGGTAGCAGATTATAAAAGATTGTGTTTAACAAAGTTTTCAAAATGAATATAAAACACAAAAATAACCTAACAACACATCACAACAAGGTTGAACTCATTTCCGATTGCTAGTGCGCCACGTAAGCTACACGCGCCAAGGTTGAACTCTTAACAAGGAAAATGTTTTTTGACGTCATCGGTGGTGAAGTGGAAAGAGATGGATGTTGTGGCGGAGGTTACAGAGCTGATTGACTATACTGAATTTGTTAAGGCTTCTATTTTTGTTAGAGCTTTTTTTTATGGGCATAAGGTATATAGTACCAAGCCTCGAACGATTGTAAGTCTCTTTTGGTTATTCAATTAAATTTGGTTGATTTGATTATGATTATTTGTAAGCTAGAAGTAGCTAAACATGTATGATAATACACATGCTTAATCTTTTCCGGGTTTGGGTGCTATAAGTGAGAGTGACATAAGCTATATGGTAGTTTTTAATTATGGTTCCGTTATCTTACTTAATGTTGGTGATTCTCAAGTTAATGAGCATTTGGAAATCGTAAAAGTGTATGCCTCAGATGTTGACATCACATCACAATGGCCACCGGTCGAGCGTGACCTCCTCCCTGAAAACGTGCCCCTTAAGCTAAACATCTGTCGACACTACACACACAAAAACGGCACCTATAGTTGGGATATTTCACTCAAATCAAAACATGGAAGTGAGAAAGCTTTGTGCACGTTTAAAATGTGATGTCGTAGGCTTTATTGCATAATCCACAGAAGTTTTATTTGGGACGATGTATCGCTATATATTGATGATACTTGCTTTTTTTAATTTTTATTTTTTATCTTCTCTGATGTTTAGTGTGTGTGCCTTTCCGGAGACGTTTCTTCGTAGTATGCATTGATTTGGAATTTAACAATCCAATAAACTAACCATTTACTGTAGCATTCAGCGATCGACATAATGAGTTTGCTACACAACCTTGAGCGATGCATACAATTTCTTCAAGAATGTTTTGAAATAAGTAAAAGCTAATCCCTGTTCTTGATAAAAATCACAGGTTGTTTTAGATCAATGCTTAAACATTTGCAATCTTTTATTTTTAAAGCAATAACAACATATACATTCACGTTATCGTCCAAAATGTATATGATTCCTGCTCCAAATACATAAACTAGTTTGCTTCTAAAAATCAATCTGGAGTTCCAAGATATGTTTCTTTCAACAACTTTTTATAACTCTTTCATTGCATTTTTTTTTTTTTTTTTTTTTTTTTTTTTTTTTTTTTTTGTTTCCATAAAAAACTTTTTTTATAAGATGAAGACCATTTTCAACATTTAATCGATTATCCCACATTGGTTGAAGAAAGAAATTGTTTGTTACTAATACACCATATCGTATGAGAGAAACTCGTGTTCGGAATAGTCTTATGCTTTCAATACTATTATCTTCTTCCTGGCTAAATTAGTAGTTAGTAAGATGATAATAGGTTTGTAAGTTAGTACGATTCTCGATTAATTTTTTTAGACCAAAAGATGAAAATAAACAACTATTGTGTACGAATATAGGTGGCACGAGTAGCCGAGTAGGTAGTTAATCTTGCATAGTTCTATTACCAATAACATTTTGAATCGCCACCGTTGCAACCAATGATATTTAATTGCCTGTTTCAAAAGGCATTAATCCGTATATGTCAGTATGTCACATGAACACTGCCTCGAAACTGATATTTAAATTACCTATAACATTAAGAACCATACATCGTTGGTTGGTGGTATTGAAGAACTTCAAATATGACAGTGAGTTACTTATTCTATGACTCAGTTCTAGTTAAACACGGTTTTATTCATTAACTCTTGTTTGTTCGTGATTCTTCTTATCCGATTATAGAAGATTAGTAGAAATTTGAATAGGCCACTTAAGTGCATGTATTATGCAAGTTTAACGATGAAGATATCGATCCTTTAGCTCTAATAAAGATCCAATAATACGAGAGAACTTGTAGTTCATCACAAAATATCGTAAGATTAGATGCTTAATTTGTATTGAAACGTGTTTCTTTAAGTTCATACATGAGTTAATTTGTTCTTAAAATTTCTTAGAAAACGGTAACAATTACTTTGTATATTGCTTAATGCATAACCTATTTCTGGGTGAGAGTTGAGATCCATGAAGAACTCATACATATCATAGAACCTATCAACCAATCATAGCCATTAATTTATATTTTCCACCTTTTTTTTTTCAAAACAACATATCTTGCAAACGGTAAATCTTCAAGCTACAAAAAAAATACCATCGCGACGAGAATTAAATGATCTTTCTATAGATATGCATTGTTATATACTTTCGACGAACTTTTTTTTCGCCCAGAAAAAATCATATATGATTCGTAAAAATCATATATGATTCGTAAAAAATCATATATGATTCGATTCTTCGAATCATATATGATTCTTACGAATCATATATGATTTTTCTATGCGAAAAAAAAAGTTCGAAGAAAGTATATAACAACGCATATCTATAGAAAGATAATTTAATTCTCGTCGCAATGGTATTTTTTTTGTAGCTTGACGATTTACGGTTTGCGAAATATTTAAGTTTTAAAAAAAGAGTGGAAGTTTATTTTTTTATTTTAATAAAAAAAAATAAGTGGCTAAGATTGCTTGATGGGTTCTATGGTAAAAGTTGGATCTATAAAGAACTTTTGGCTTTTGGGTGAATTGGGAATGTGTTATATATATTGGAGTAAATTACATAGATGGTCCCTGTGGTTTGTCCAAAGTTTCACCCACAGTCCCTGAAAGTTAAAAGTTGCACGGATAGTCCCTATATTTGAAAAGAATAACACTCATGGTCCCTCCACTTAACTGGTGTTAGTGGCTTCCGTTATCTTTTGCATCGTTAGCCCTTTTTTGTTAAATATCATTGCAACGTTAGTCCTTTATAAAAAAATATATATATATTTTTTTGATTTTTTTTCAATTTTTTCAAAAAAAAATATTTTTGTTCGAAAATTTTTCTAAATTTTTTTTTTTCAAATTTTTTTTTGTTCGAAATTTCTAAAAAAATCAAATTTCAATAAAAAAATATTTTTTTGTTCGAAAATAATCAATTTTTTTTTAAAAAAATCAAAAAAAAAATTAGAAAAAAAATTTGAAAATATTGTAAAAAAATTTTGAAAAAATTGAAAAAAAAAATTCGAACAAAAAAATATTTTTTTTTTGAAATTTGATTTTTTTTTAGAAATTTCGAACAAAAAAAATTTTCGAACAAAAATATTTTTTTTTTTGAAAAAATTGAAAAAAAAATCAAAAATAATTTTTGTTTTTTTTTTTATAAATTCTTTTTTATTTTTTTTTTAGAAAAAAAATTTGAAAATATTGAAAAAAAAATTGAAAAAAAAATTTTCGAACAAAAAAATATTTTTTTTTTCTTGAAATTTGATTTTTTTTAGAAATTTCGAATAAAAAAAAATTCGAACAAAAATATTTTTTTTTTTGAAAAAATTGAAAAAAAAATCAAAAATAATTTTTTTTTATAATTTTTTTTTTTTGATTTTTTTCTAATTTTTTTTTTAGAAAAAAATTTTGAAAATATTGAAAAAAAAATTTGAAAAAATTGAAAAAAAAAATTTCGAACAAGAAAATATTTTTTTTTTTTCAGAAATTACGAACAAAAAAAATTTGAAAAAATTTATTTTAGAAAAATTTTCGAACAAAAATATTTTTTTTTGAAAAAACTGAAAAAAAAATCAAAAACAAATTTTTTTATAAATTTTTTTCTAATTTTTTTTATAAAGGACTATCGTTGCAATGATATTTAACAAAAAATGACTAACGATGCAAAAGATAACGGAAGCCACTAACACCAGTTAAGTTGAGGGACCATGAGTGTTATTCTTTTCAAAGATAGGGACTATCTGTGCAACTTTTAACTTTCAGGAACTGTGGGTGAAACTTTGGGCAAACCACATGGACCATCTATGTAATCTACTCTATATATTGCTTAATGCAAGTATATGAAAGTTCTTTACGAGGAGATTAACTTATTACTATCATCTAGCTAGTGTCATATATATTTTCGTCCTAATGTGATTTTACTATAAGCACAAAGGACAATGCATTATCCCTTTCTTTTTAACCTTCTATCGTAACAATCTATCCCACATCGGTTGAATAAAGAAATTCTTTGTTACTAATATACCATAGCATACATGAGCCACTTGTGTTCTAAATAGTATTATGTTTTCATTCCGATAATCTTTCTTCCTAGCTAAAATAGTTGGTAAGGTGGTTTATGGGAGTGAAAGTTAATATGATTCTCAAATTTTTTTCCCAGTATCTTCCGTTGTACTCACTATAAAACATGTTTTAGCATAATTGGAGTCATTAAGTTCACAAGGCGTAAAAGGAAAGAGGACTTTGAAATCCCGTTGATAAAGAATAAGAATTTGAGAATCAATAAGTTTGTTGCGAAATTGAGTTATGTGATTTACCACTAATTAAATCAAAACTAAAGGAAAAAAATAAATAAAAAATAAATAAAAAAGGTCAAACCATTTTTTCATACTTTAAAACTTGAATATAAATTAGCATAATTTTATAATTGACAAATGAAATTTACACTAAATTCAAGCTTATATCTAAGCTAATAAATCTAGTACAATCTAAGTCAACAAGCAATATATGACTTGTTGGATAATTCATATCAAAACCATCTATATGAAAGTTCATTACGAGGAGAATATTTTATTATCATCTAGCTAGTGTCATATCTATTTTCGTCCTAATGTGATCTTACTATAAGCACAAAGGATAATGCTTAAACTTAACATCTGCAATCTTACATATTCATTTTATAAATCAATAACAACACAAAATTTTATGTTGTTACCTTCATGTTTCGTCAGCACATAAACTTCAATTTGTAGTTCCAAGTAACATATCTTTCTTTCACCAACTCTTACGTTATCTGTTCTTTCCAGGTATTTAAAATCTTTTTTATGCTGAAATAATTTACCATATTTTGTTTAATAGAGACCTTTTCTAACATTCTATTCTTTTATTTTATCCCACATAGGTCGGAGAAAGAAATTGTTTGCAACTAATATACCCAAAAGTATGCGGGTGTCATGTGTCTAGAATAATATGAAGTTTTCAGAGCGCTTAATAGACGGCGCGTTAAGAAAACTGAACTTGACGTTTGTTGAGCACAACTGAAAACGCATATGAACTCTTAACAATTTTTTAAATCTTTTTTTACTTTAAAACATGTTTTGATGGAAACTACTTTTATCTTTAATTTCATACAGGTTAATTAGAATGCTAAAAGGATAACCGTGAATGTTTCTAGTACTAACTCAACATATTTTTATCTTTGAACTATCTTTCTTTTCATCTAGTGCCACGTGTATTTTCGTGTAGCGGCGGAATCAAGGGTCTGGTGGTCTCGCGGTGTCACGGGAATTTCATAGAGTTCGGTTTAATAAACTTCGTTTTTAAATCTTTTTTTACTTTAAAACATGTTTTGATGGAAACTACTTTTATCTTTAATTTCATACAGGTTAATTAGAATGCTAAAAGGATAACCGTGAATATTTCTAGTACTAACTCAACATATTTTTATCTTTGAACTATCTTTCTTTTCATCTAGTGCCATGTGTATTTTCATGCAGCGACGGAACCAAGGGTCTGGTGGTCTCGCGGTGTCACAGGACTTTCATAGAGTTCGGTTTAATAAACTTCGTTTTTATTAAACTCAATCGTTCTAACACTTGATGAGTAGAAAACTCGTTGTTAATCAACTATTTTTACATTTAGTCACTCCTATCTATTTATTTTTTTTTATCTTATGAATTTGACTGATATCTAAAATACATCATGAATACAGTAAGAATATAATCTAAACCAATGAAATAATACCCTTTTCACTTACAACGATTCAGGTATAAAACTATATATACAGGAGAGCGACAACCAAAACTCCGAAATGTGGAAGTTTGAAGTAGTAGATGTAATTGGGCAAGTAGCATACATTCCATAAACTACATATATGTTACTTTATGGCAACAATATTCTACATGTATGGGCTTTAGTGACAAAAAAGGCAAATAATCAAGCATTTAACTGCACAAATGGTGAAGTGTTTGCATGGAAAATGTTATGGAAAGTTCTTTGTGATGTGTTTGATGTTGAGTTTGTGCCATTTGATGAGCACAGGAATTGAAGCTTGATTTTTTGGATTTTTTGAAGGACAAAGGAGAAGTTTGGGATAAAATTGTGGAGTCGAATGGATTGTACAAGACAAACATGGAGGAAATTACTTGCTTCAATGAAATTCAGTTCATTTTAAAGAACCTTAGCTTTTCTTTTTTGTTCTTTCTTGCAGTTTTCACAGTAAAACATGTTTTGATGGATAACACTTTAATCTTTAAATTCACATAGTTTTAGAGGAAAAGGTATTTTAGAAGTCAATTAAGAAAGACTAAAAAATGAGAAAGAATGTGAGAAACAACTAGATTGGTTAATTATCATGGGGCTTTGTGGTCCACTGGGTGAAGCTTATTAAGTTAAGCGAGCCTAGGTGAGAGTAGTACCATGTTGGGTGACCAACCGGGAAGTCCTCACATGGGGAACACAAGCTCTAATGATATCAACCAACTACCTTAGAAGCCTGGGCCCAACCATGTGATGTATTGATCCAACTGAAGGACGCGAGTTCGATTCCGTTCCGCAACCATGGTTGGGTATTGGGTGGAGGTATTTCACAGGCATCAAACCTTTGATGGGTACTATTATGGTACACAGGGTTGAGGTGTCCCTGCTAATCCACACTTTTTTATCCAACTAGATTGGTTAATTTTGTTTTGATTATTACATACGTAGCAAATGAAATTGAATTAAACAACTTATTTCTTAAGACTTTTCTGAATTTGAAAAACATCATATCACTTTATGTCCCCAGATATGGAATTGGTTAGGGATTAATGTATGTAACGTTGTTACTTGTTACAAATAGCAAACTTAAGTTGATCACAAAACGTATATCGCTAACCTCATACATGAGTTTTTCTTAAACCTTCTCAAAAAACAGAAGTATCACTTTATGTGCTGCTTAATACATTTTTGTCTATTTTTGGTTGAATTGGGAACGTTATATAGCAATTCAAAAGCAAAAGTATGTTGACAACTTGACATGGTTTATATCTTTTTTATTTTGGCTTAAAATGCAAAAAAATTCTGGTAAGATTGATAAGAACAATAATGAGGTGCAAAATAAACCCATAGTCTAACTCCACAACCCAAATGTGTCTCATCCATAATTAAAACACATATCGAAACAATTTATAAAATATACATTTGATTCTCTGTGACTAAAAGCACAAAGGACAACGCTTAAACTTAACATACGTGATGTTACCTTCATGCTTCGTAAACATATAAATTAGTTTCTTGTATACTTCAATTTAGTGTTCTAAGTAACATATCTAATTCTTTCCATTTACTTATTAATTTACCATTTTTTGTTTATGGAGACCTTTTCTAACCTTCAATCATTTCATTTTATCCCATATAGGTCGGAGAAAGAAATTGTTTGTGACTAATATACCATAATGTATGCAAGTGTTATGTGTCTAGAATAATATGATGTTTTCAGGTGATCTCCAATGACTGAGTTAAGAAAAACTCGCGTCTTTGTAGACTCCTGAAAACTCATATGAACTCTTAACAATTTTTTTTTACCGTAAAACATGTTTTGGTGGAAACTACTTTTATCTTTGATTTCACACAGGTTAATTACAATGCTAAAAGGATAACCATGAATGTTTCTAGTACTAACTCAATAGTCACCGACCAACATATATACCTCATTAGGTTATTCATGCACATATTTTAATCACAGCTGAAAATTTATAACGATGATATCCTTTCATATATCGTTCTTTTCATCTAGAGGCATATCTATTTTCGTGCAGCGGCGGAATCAGGGGTCTGGTGGTCTCCCGGTGTCGCGGGACATTCATAGTGTTTGGTCTGGTGGTCTCCCGGTGTCGCGGGACATTCATAGTGTTTTGTTTAATTACTCAGTTCTTACTAAATTCAACCATTCAAACACTTGATGAGTAGAAATAAATTAAATAAGTAATGAATGGATTTAAATTATGGAAGCAATCGAAAATAAGAGAAAAATTTGTCTTACGATGATATTGTCGTTGACAATCATGCAATTTAAGCCACTACAACATTGTATAAAACTATACACGAGAGCGATGACCAAAACTCCGAAATGTCGAAGTTTGAAGCAGAAGATGTGATTGTGCAGCTACTATACGTTCCAAAAACTACATACGTTACTGTCTTGCTTATTCTATGAAAACTATATTTCATGATGCCATTATTGTAACATAGCGAGGCCGAGTATGGAATGGTCCTCAAAGTTCAATTAAACTGAATAAGCAGGTTGGCTTTCCAAAGATTGAAGCATGGTTCATATTAATTGGTGCTTCGTTCATTTGTTTTGCATGTAGAAAGTAACTAGTTATAATGCCCGCGCATTCGCGGGGGTTTTTTTTTTAATTTTTTTAATCATATATTTTTATTTATTAAAAAACAAATAATTTAATCTTTGTTTTGTTTGATTTATGATGTTTAATTATAGTTTTTTTTATTATTAAAGATAATTATTTAAAAATTTTAATCATATTGTTAATTGTATCTTATCTATATTTTTTGTATTTATCTTCTACTTGTGTTATGGATAAATGTAAAATATTACCTAATAAGAAAATAATCTTTTTTTTTAAAATAAAATTATTACTAAATAATGTATGAATTGATTTTTTTGAAATGAAAAATTCCTAATAGGGGTTTTGTTTTATTATATAAAAGACTAGTTATAATGCCCGTGCACGCACGGGGTTTTTTCTAAAAGTTTTTACTAAGTTCTATTATCAACTAAAAAATATAAGTTTTACTTTTTGTAAGAGTAGCTTTGGCTAACTGAATAATCATGACAATAGGTTTGGTTGTCGATCGTGATGTATTTTGTTGTGCAGACTTGTAAATTATTATCATCATCTTGCCATAACACACATCTTATCTTTAGGCCATTGTGATAAATAATCAGCGTACTTAGTAAAACAAATAAGTATACGTTTTAAATATTTATTTCGAACCTTGAATTTTGCCGTTCATATTCAATTAGATTTGATGGTCCTGGTACACGCTAACTTGTTTTACCTTATTGTTTAACAATGTTGGGCCAACTACATATGCAAAATTAATTAAATGTTACTTTTAGAAGTATAAAAAATATAAAATAAATGATTTATAATGACTTACCAAAAGCTTTATTTGTGCTGATTTTGTTGTTAATTATTGATCCATACAAAACTAACTTGAAACCATCACTTGAGGTTTCAAAGTCGTTTGCAATTTTAACAGAAGTTGTAGTATATTTTTGAACCGTGTTCTGTTTGCCTAGTTACTATTTTGTTGCTTAAATAGTTAAAGTCAGTTATAATAAGTTGTGCTCATATAGAAAATCCCTATAATAAGTTGTGCTCATATAGAAAATCCCTATAAAACATATTACAATAAAGGTGATGTGTGACCACCTATTTAGTGGTATCACATATTTAATACTCTTTTAAGTAAGGTATTTTTGTTCGCTTTTGTTTGCTTTGTTAATTATAGTTGGTAATTTTAATTTTATAATGTTTGTGGCATGCAATCTTTTTTTACGGTAATTTAGTACAATACTATTAGTTAGCGAGAGACTCGACGCATCTGAGTGGGCAGAGCTTAACACAGATTCTTACCTCGAAGGAAAACCCAGTGAGGCTCGAACTTGAGACCTCATGGAAACAACCTCCCCCAAATCTCCTTAGGAAATAGTTTGAAAATCATCCACAGGTTTTGCTATGTTGGGTAATTTTGTTACAATAATTAAAATTGATTTAATCATGTATCAGTGTATGCATGTGCCATTTACATGAAATTTAGGTCGGTTATAGTATTCGATGCAACATATATCATATCGAGTTTAGTCATAGAATTTTACTCAGAGTTTGATACAAACATAGAAAACTATTCAATCATATTCGATATTAAAGCAAATAAATTGTAGCACGGCCTTTCAGAGAGATCTAACTATATTGAAGTGCAAACAACTATCAGAGAGATCATGTCATTCTTTCAATATATATGGTGCTCTTATCGATGTCTTTCCCTTTTTTTAACACTTAATAAAGTCATTATATTTATATGAACCACGAATGCTAGTAGTATTACTCATATCACTATTAAAAATCACTTGTATTTTAGTGATTGTTTGTTGCCACCAAGTTTCAAGCTCATAATCATTCAAAATAAACTCAATATACAAATTTACATTATAAATAATTAGTTATCATGCCTAACTACTTAATGTTCAGCCAAGCTACTAATTTGAGGTCTTATGGTAAAAAAGTAACATCAATATACAAATTTACATAAAATAAAGTTCCAAATAGCATAAACAATTTTATACATGAGTTTACGCACTACATGGACATTCAAACAAAGAAAACCTCTTTAGGTAGAGCTTTGTCACCATTAACATCGTTATAATTCTCATAATCGACTTAAACAGACATTTCTACCTCAACTTCGGAAGTTCCTAGTTTCACTCTATCTGCATTAAAAAAAATTAAAAAATTAAGACACATTGGCAACTGAAATAAATCAAAACATGGCCTTCGGAAAAAGCAAGTGTTGCATACATACATGCTCACACCTCTCTTCTAGTTCATAAGGTTGCCAGCTTGGGCGTAATGGATAATAAATATATGTAGGAAGTTATAATTCGTCAGTAAAAATACAAATTTTATAGCTGCGTGGCCTTTAGGACCATAAGAATGGCTGGTCCTCACGGCATTATAAGACCCAAAGTATCCAGAAGCTCCTCATTGTTCATTCCGAGCTACTGAAAGTAGAAATTTCATTTTAGTAAATTCATTTATGAAATAGACCAAACATTGATCTACATGCTTGTGGTCTCTAAAGGGGTGTTTAGCCGTGATTTTTGAAAATGATCGCGTAGATAGTTCTAATAAAACGTTTGTATGATATAGTCTTTGGTTGTAAAAGTTACTTCGAAGCAGTAATGCTTAAGGTGAACATTATTGTGAGTTACATAATCACATTCAGAATCATTTAGAAAAATAAGAAGAAATTGCCCTTGTAGTGAACATACGGAATTGCGTAAGATCCATACATTGTGCTTTTGGGTTAGAAAATCCACACATTAGATCATAAAATGTAAAGCGGCTAACCATATGTACTATGAGAAGAGTTCATGATTCCAAACAATAAAAGTATGATACACACCTATGCACTTGCCGCTCATATAGAGACCCATAGTTGCAACCTTTACTATGACAGTGCTCAAACTATAACATTGCCTATAAAAAGTGTAAAAAAAATCTCAATAATGAAGCACAACGTAAACGTGCCCAAAATCACCCTTGCACAATTTCCTTTCTGTTTGTCATGTATAAAGACGAACTCCCACTCGTATGTTGTACCTTCATCATTTTAACACTTAGTTCATAAACTTTCAAAGAATACTAATAAATTACACAATTATGCAAAGGTATATATACCCTATCAACACTTCACTAAGCTATAATGAATTTTGATTGGATCATTGGTAGTTCAAGAGTTATATATTAAAATGATATCTAAAAGTACCATAGAATGATGGTATTGTGTTAAGCGCTATCACCATTCTTACTGTTGTCAAAGCAAATGAATTTTGGAGTATTTAGTATATATTTGTAGATACGAAATATCAAACAATTCTTAGAATATAGAATGCTACTATTTTGTAAGATAATGCTAGACATCTGATTCTACAAAATTATAGTCATAATGAGTAGGGCCATTGATAGTATATGATTTAATAAGGTTCTGAAGTAAGGTGCAACATATCTCGGAAAGGGGATGATAAACGTTTCCATGTGTATCATGTTCTTGCATGTTAAAAAACATGTAATAGCTTGATATATTTGGAAACTCGTATAAATCTTGACTTTTTTATTTTTGTCATATTTATTTTTTTGTTACATCGTTTTTCAATTTTACTTTTGTCATTTATTGTTAAACATGTTTTGGTAAAACCAATGTAACCTTTAATTTCACTTAGGTAAGTTTTTTCTTCTTTCTTACTGTCAAACATGTTTTGTTGATAATTCAAAGACGAAACAAACAAACAAATCCAAACAAACGAAGCGGAAGCTTTATTCAAATACCAAACCAAATTACAAAACCAAATTCAAAGACAAATTTTAATTCAAAGGTACCAAACCCTAATTCAAAAGGTACAAAGAAAACCGATATAATCAATCCCTATTTATAGGCTAAACAAACTTGCAGGACAAGTAACACAAATTACCAAATAACCCCTAAAGTTTAAGTCACTTTTCTAACAATCTCCACCGTGACTTAAACTCCTCCACTTGCTTCAAATCAAATTCAAAGTACCAAATTCCAAATTCCAAATGTCAGAGATGCTAGCCAAATTCAAATCAAACGATCGATTCCCAAAAGCAACCCAAAACATATTCGATCCAAAACAAACTGAACAAATACAAACGCCGATAATCTTCAAGACGAACAATCAAACGTTAACCGACAAATTCAAACTCGGTCAACCAAACAAAACCAAATCGGCTCAAACGATCTTCAACAAAGACAATCAAATTCGGGCAACAAACTTCAAAAACCCGACGAACGAAGATCCAAATTTTCCAATGTAACAAATTTCCAAACGATCGAACAAATTCTAAATGACCCGATTATAACCAAGTCTTCAAACACCAAATCGATCTTCAAATTCCAATGGTCCACTTATATAATAAGAATTACGACCCAAATATCAATTCAAATTCTAATGACCCACTTATATAATAAGAATTACGGTCCAACTTCAAACTTATTATCGACGTATCAACCAAATTCAAGTTAATAAATAACTTGACGAACGGACTTTAATAATTCAAACGTCCCAAATATGATACGGATAATAATTCTAATGACCCACTTATAGAATAAGTATTACGGTCCAAATCCGAATACAAATTCAAATACCAAACAAATCCGAATAAACAAAAACTAAACAAACCAAATCAAAGTTGTCAAACTCCATTGAATATTCCCAAAACTAAAAATCTGCCATATCAAATTTAATGTTCGAATTCGATCAGAATATCAGATTAAACCAAAAATACCAAACAGCCCAAAACTAAAGTTGGCCCAAATTCCAAATACAAACCACAAGCCAAGTGCCAAATATGTACGAATTACGAATCCAGAGCAAAAAACAAAAACAAATCGAACACCTTAAAACTTATCCAGATTACAAGCTTGAAAACTGTATGAGTTGTTTATTTCATGTTTTTAAGATATGTTGATAAAGACATTAAAGCGGGCCTATTAGTCACAATAAACATGATAGAATATGTTGGATGTGTGAGCTAGGTGTAAGAAAGCTTTTAATCGACTTCAAATAACCAGCTGACCATCATCTGATCTGCGTGTTGTTAGAATTAATGGATATTGGGAGACAGCTTTTAGGATTCGTATTATCAACTTTCTTTATCTGTAAGGTGTCATCGTAGTTGTTGATGACATTAGGTTTGTCTGCACGGCTTGTTAATTTTTGAGGTCTGCAGTTATAATGCTGGGTTATACTTGACCCATCCAAAAAAAAAAAAAAAAAAAAAAAAAAAAAAAAAAAAAAAAAAAAAAAAAACTTATTTTCACAAATAACAATATGGTGAATATATTTGGTTTAAATAAAACATGTGGCTAAAATGCTGGTTGCTAGCAACAAACCATAAGATTCAGGAAACCGATTTTTGGTTATATACTTGTTAAAATATAGGAGAAGCAATCGTATTTTTCATAATGGTGTGATTCAGTTGAACTTAGCCAATGAAAGTTCAAGCGAGTGTTCTCAGTACTTGATGAATTACAAGGCTGTTTCGTTGTTGTGTGTCTTTGGATAGTTGATTAGTTTCTTTGGGTTTGCATGTCGGAAAGCTATTTCTGCTACCGTTTACTGTTACGGGTGTTGTGAACAACTTTCTTACAGTGGCGATTAATGTTTTGACTTGGGATATACATGCTTGTCCATTTGGGTTGTTCTGTTTGCTTGTGACGATTGCTGGTGTTAGTAGCACGTCTGCACAACGACATCCTGCAGCATCTAAGCTAATGGTCAGCGAAGATTTGGTGATGACTACTCGGAAGAAAAAGGTGTATAGGCGATTAGGCGTTTTGATGTCTCGACCTAAGAAGTTTGGTCAACCAACGTTTTTTTGGCTCTAACTCTTTCATTATTTCTTTCTTTCTTTCTTTCTTTTCAGGTACATAATTAGTTGCTTCTAAACTTCAGTCATGTAACAAATCTTTCTTTCACCAAACGTTAAGAACTCTTGAGTTATCTCTTTCTTACCATTTTTTATGAAGATATCTTGTAACATTTTATCCTAACACTCTATCCCACATTGGCCGAAGATAGAATCTGTTGGTTAGTTATATACCATAAGTGTATGTGTGTTAAATGTGTTGTGAATAGTGTTATGCTTTCAATAATTTCCTGATCGGATGGGTTGAAAAAATCTGACAGGTCCGGAAATATTTGAAAACTCATACGAACTCTCAACTTTTTTCTTTTAATTTGGTACTCTAAAATATGTTTTGGTATTTCTTTTAAGTGCTAATTGTTTAAAATGTATTATACTTCACAGTTTTGTAATTATGTGTAACAACATTAATATGTGATTATTCCGTGTAAAAAACATTTTTTAGGTGTTAATGTGTGTAAAACTTGACCTCCCTAGTAGGTTATGGTACGTGGATCAGGTCACTTTCATGTCACTACCACGTCATCCAGCTCACTCCAATTCATTGTCCAGCTCACTCCAATCTCATGCTATATACAACAATAAAAATTGGCAAGTATAATACATTTTTAGCTATAAATCTTCAACTCAAGCATAATAAGCAAGAACACAAGAAACTAAATTTCACAATACAAGTAATTAGTGATTTATACCTGTCATGACCTGACAAGAAACCAACTTAAATTTGAGACTCGATACACACCTGTTTTGACCAATTAAAATCACTTCAGTAACAAATGTACACTGATGCTGATACGACCCGGCTAGGGGTTGTATCGGGATAGGGCACCACTTCAAGCGGGCGCGAGCTCCTTAAAAATATTAGAAGAGAAGAACTAGAGATTTATTGATCTTAAAACTTGATTGAATATAATGAATGGTTACAATAGTATTTATAAGACAAAGTAGGGTAAAACCCTACGACCTAATTAGGCCATAGGCTCGGCCTAGGCGTATCATTCCCCACTCCTTCAAAACCACCTTGCCCTCAAGGTGTTTTCTTAAAACATTATTAATTGACTTCCCTAAATAAACATGAAAACAATCATAAATAAAGACACGTAAATAAAGATAGATTATATGACATAATCTTTATGCCATATGTTTGGACTTCTTGAGTAGTTTGGGTAGTCCATCCTCCTGCAACATTGGCGTAATCCGGGATCCCATAATTTTCTTTGAATTGCAGCCTTCGCCTTTTTCTTCTTTAGTATTCCTTTGCCGTGGACATAACACAACTCTATTCTTCCATCTTTTGCTGCCCCACTACCCTTCTTGCAATATACCCACTTCAAACAAACAACCAAACTCTCGCCGGGAACATCTCTACCCTCCAACATCTTAATCACAAACTCCTTGATTAAACCCAAATTTATTTCATTTATACTACCATCAGATATACCACCTCCATCCTTAAGTAGCGATATTACTATATTCGACTCATCTTCGTCAACCCTACACGCTTCACCACCACCCACAACAACATCTTCCACACTAATTTTATTTTCTGAAAATTCGCTAAACTCACTACGAACTTCCATGCTTTCCACATTACTCTCACCAATATCAAAAACATCATTTATCATGCTACTAACCTCAATAACACCAAGATCTTCATTAGCATCTAAGGACTCTTTAATCACATATGGAGCTTTTTCACTTGGCCATGATAGAACGATATCTGTTTTCTCTTCAATGTTCAGCTTTTTCCCTGCAATTATCTCAAAACGAGCCTCCATTATACGGGCCATGGAACAGGCTTCTCCTAAAGTTGTAGGCGCTAATCTTAAGAGTGCACATTGTAGAAGCGGTTTAAGCCCCGATATATAAATCGATTTAAATAAAGATTCTGAGATCCCCGTTACTTGATTTATAAGAATATTAAAATTATTCTCATATTCGGCCACCGTACCCATTTGCAAAAGCTTAAATAGCGCATATTCTGCGTCCCGATCACATCCGCTCGATACCATGAAGATTAACTCGACAACAGAAATTTTTTTCGATGAACAGTACCAATGAACAGCAATGATGAATAGTAACTGTGAACAGTGCCGATGAATAGTGTCGTGAACAGTTTTTTTTTTTTTTTTTTTTTTTTTTTTTTTTTTTTTTTAATATTGGAACCCTAATCAAAAGCCCTCTCAACGAGAGCTCTCAATGAAAGCACCAATTGATACGACCCGGCTAGGGGTTGTATCGAGATAGGGCACCACTTCAAGCGGGCGCGAGCTCCTTAAAAATATTAGAAGAGAAGAACTAGAGATTTATTGATCTTAAAACTTGATTGAATATAATGAATGGTTACAATAGTATTTATAAGACAAAGTAGGGTAAAACCCTACGACCTAATTAGGCCATAGGCTCGGCCCAGGCGTATCAGATGCACAGGCTTCAGACGACTCGATACATGTGTTCCAGATTCTATGGACCCCCATATTACCAAGGAATGCCAAATAGTAATGAAAGGTTAAAGAAAACCATATTGATAAAGAGCTCAGCAAGTTAATATAAAACGAAACTAAACAGATCCTCAAATTAGAGAGCATGAATGATTAACACCCTATCTAAGAGATGCACAAAAAGGTGATCTCAGGGAAGGTAAAAATATACGTTCTAAATTATAAGATTCTACATCTTTTACCCGTTTGACCATTTTCTATATCTTGATCTTTTACCCGTTTGACCATTTTCTATATCTTGAGAATGTTTTACATATTCTACAAAAACTCGATTTTAGGATGCCAATATTATAATGAAGCGAGCCCAAGTATGAAATGCTCCTCAAATCGCATTTAAACAGAAACAATAGTTGGGCTTTCAAAAGATTCTAGAACGGGTTATATTAATCTTTCGTTCATTTGTTATGCATGTTGACAGTTATTTCTGTTATCTCTATTCATAGTGAACGTATCTACGGTCCACTATCTTTCACATCAGTATAGTACACCGAATTATATTGCGGAACCTGGCTTAGTTAGGTCTGTTTCATTGCGTTGGGTTGGGTCGAAAAAATAAGCTCATAAGACCCTAACAGCAGTTGAGCAACTTCTTAAAAAAAATAAAACTATCCTATTACTTATCTATGTGAAACTTTAGTTCGGGTTGGGTCAAAGTCCATTAGGGTAGCCAACAGTTGCCGTCCATACTTAACTAGGCGTGTGCAGAAAGTGGATTGGTACCACAAAGAACACTTAACAATGTATAATTTCATGTTGTTACCGTCAAGTTTGACACTCCAAGCACATAAGCTATATGTTTATAAACTTCTTTTCATGTACATAAAAATCTGTTTTATGGTGTACTAATTTACCACTTTTTTGTTTATGGAGATCTTTTCTAATCTTTTACTCTTTCATTTTATCCCACATAGGTTGGAGAGAGAAATTGTTTATGACTAATATACCATACTGTATGTTAGTGTTACATGTTTAGAATAATATTATGTTTTCAGTTAATCGTGGCACGTCAAGTTTGAAAAACTTGTCGTGACCCGAGTAATTGAAAACTGATATGAACTCTTAACAATTTTTAATTCTTGTTTATTGTAAATCATGTTTGGGTGGAATCTATTATAATCTTGAATTTCACACGGGTTAGAGATAAAAAATTCAATAACGAAAATAATACAAATGCAAAAATGAAGTAATTATGTATCATTGTAAGTCTTGATTAAAATGCAAAAAGGATTACCATAAGATGTTTAGTGACAATAATGAAAATGACGTTCAAATAAAATAAAAAAATTAAAAAAAAAATCCACATACAATTGAGCTTAACAGTCAAAAACCAACATTACCTCATTATATTATTCATGCACACATCATAAATTAATCAACTTTTACCCGATCTCGTCTTCTACAAGGTATGAATAAGGTGAGATGTAGACATGACTTAATTGGAGTTAGAGTACCGGTCAAAAACAAACCTAAATACTTTATACTAGATAAGGTAAGTGGGTATCGAATCCACGATGAGTATGTTGTTATAGCTAAAGTTGTATGAAATAAATAATTGATTGATGTTTTGTTTGAGAAATTAATAATTAAACTACTAATAACTTGAATATAAATAAGCAAATTAAAGGAAAAAAGCAACTAAACTTAAGATTTGTAAATAGTTGGATGAAAAACAATCCTTCCCGGCTTCAAATATTTTAATATAAATATAAGATTATGTTACGGATTATTACTAATCTTTGATTCCAAAACACATAGACATAGTTCGTATTATTAGCTAAGCTACTTTGAGGATGAGCTACACTAGATATCGTAGTTGTCGTTCACTCAAATTTAGCCACTAATGTCCGAGAAAATAGAATCGAAGTCGAAATAGGTAAACAAAGTACATGGTCTGAGGGTCCAGCTATTTTTAGCATAAAAAGTAGACAAAAGCCCAATTATATCTTTGTTGTTGTTACATGCTTACAAATATTTTCAACCAACACCCTATGAATAAAACTCGTATAAAGGATTGCCTAGCCACGGACGGACCACATTGGTGCCGGGTGTGGCACGGGCTACACCCTTTTTCAAGTCACGAAGTGTAAACTCAACATCTCTGTCAGTTAAAAATGTTATACAAAGCTAATTATTAAAAAAAATAAACAAAAACACATCGGTTAGATAATCATTCTTTAATATAGAAGGTGTTTTCCTTAAATTATAAAAAAATGCACGAATCACAATCCTTATTTGATAAGAATCACCTCCTAAATCAAAAAATGAAAAACTACGTAGATGATAACCTAACTTTATTCATTGACTTGATGTTTCAAAAAAATAATAAAAAAATAAATAATAATAATAGTTGGTCGTTGTAAAGGAATTAAAAGTATGTACATGAGAATTATTCAGCAAGAATATATAGTTTTTAATTAGGTTATTACGTTACTATACTGCGATAATGTTATTGACTTGGTAATCACGGATGTGAGATACAACAATTATTCTATACTTATGATTTATGTGTAAACCCCTTTTTGCTTCTGAATAGAATCCGAAAGAGACATCAACAGCACTTTGGCTTATGCCTATCTAGCTGATAGTTTTTAGTAAAATTTTTTATGGTTTAACTTTTATGTTATACACACCAGCTTTTAGTAACTTTTTTTTTTTTTTTTTTTTTTTTATGTTTTATTGAAAATTTCTACACTTAATATTTATGTTTCTACTATAAACACACTAAGCTATGATAGAATTAGTTGGGAGTTCAGGGGGTTTTTACTAAGCTTCTCAAAAAAGCTTATAGCTTTATCATAAAGTTATTGTGTTATGGTAATTGAATAAGCCAATAAGCACCTTTAATAAGCATAACCAAACACCCCTTTAGTTCTAATATGAAGTTTTCTGATTTGATGTTATGACAAACTTTGTTGTTATCCTCACTATAATGCAACATGTTAGTGGTTTTTGCAGTTTTATGATCTTATCGCACACACTAAAGTGTAATGCAATTTGTTGTGTGCGCTTTTTAGAGGATGATTAAGTATCAACACATGATTGTTATGGTAGGTTAATGTACCAAATATGTGTTTTAGTGCCTATATGAGGAATTTTATGGTAGGAATTCTTTTCGGAGTGTAATTTGTCTTTGAATGAATTAATAAAACTTAGCAGGTGTTTACCGTCATTGATAACACTATGGGTGTCAACCAACGGTCTAAAATATGGGTGTGTTTTACCTTGATGATTTAGGCCAATTTTGAAGAAAGCTGCATTAAAGTGAAAGGTCGGTAAGGATTCAAACAATCCTAAAAGACTTACGGATGTTCTCTGTCATTTTTTATGCATTTATAATTTACTTATACAAGTAATAATAATTTCTTTATATAGTTCGGGTTTAGAGAAAAATTATTCTTATACATTATAAATAATCGTAAGATTAAATTTGAGTTCTACCAATTACATTTTTTTTGTTTCTCTTTATGTAATAAAGAAACTATAGTGTAAGCATCTATGTTAATTTGGTAATTTTATGATCAAACATGAGAAGTAAATAGCACAAATTTATGAAAATACAAATTTCAAACAAAAAGGTACATTAGTAAATATGGTATGATGATTATTCATAATCAAGGAAATGAATCAATCTTCAAAGCTATCTAAATATGCTACATATATTAACGAAAATATAAGTAAAAGAAATACCACAATTACAAAACACATCGTAAATTGATAGCACGGGTTTGCAAAACTAAAAGCATATATCACTAACATCTCATGCAAGTCAAGTATCATCATGTGATTTTGCTTGAATAATAAAATATAATTTTTAATCCAAAACCATTCTCCTAAAATAATAGGTAGATTATAACATATATACATATGATTTTTTATTTATAGTCCACTAAGTAAAACTATTTGAAACATGTTAATTGATTCATTTCTTAATCGATAATATTAAATAATCAAAATGAAATTTTAAAAACTCTGTGCGTGCACAGGTATTATAACTAGTTATAAAGGACTATAATTAAGGAATTTATTTTATCACACAATCATTTTTTATTTTGACACAAAGTAAACCAATGAAAACTAACCGAGGTGTTAATAATTAAAAGAAGAAAAAGAAAAAGAAATGTAGCAAAGAATAGAAATAAAAGGAATAAAAATCCGGTTGGTTTGTTTTGTATGTGATTGTAAATGTAAAACTTTGAGCAATTGACTCAATAAACAACCTCATAATATTTAGGGTAAAGACCATAAAATAACAACCTGCTTTCTTCATTTTACCGAGATGAAACACGTATTTTTTTATGAACATTTAAGCTAACTAAACTGCAAATATTGTTCTAACTGATTATATTAAAAATAATACTAATTGAAATGATCTTCTTCCAGCTTTTCTTACCCACCAAACTCCAACCATATATCATGCCTCCAAATTCACTCTCTCGAACACTAACCACCAAACTCCAACCACCACAGCAAACCATAAACCCATTATCACACTACCACCAAACCAAACCAAACTCCTAGAACACTACTTGACACAACCAACAACCTTAACCAAACCAAACAAATCCACGCACACATCATCCGTAAACACCTCCATCAATCCAGCTACGTAATTCGCGGATATGTAAAGGAGGATAATGGTTTAGTTAAGGCTGTTGATGTTTATAAATGTATGAGACGAAATGGGGTTGGCCCTGTTTCGTTCACTTTTACGGCTTTGTTGAAGGGTTGTGATCATGGGGTTTATGGGGGATGTTTGGGTGAGCAGATTCATGGGGTAGTGATGAGGGTAGGTGGGTTTGGGTTTGGGTTTGGGTTGGATGTTTATGCTGGGAATGGTTTGATTGATTTTTATGTGAGGTGTGGGGAGTTGGGGGATGCGGGTAAGGTGTTTGATGAAATGTGTGTGAGAGATTTGATTTCGTGGACTACTTTGATTGTGGCGTATGTGAGGGTTGGGGATATGGGGGAAGCGGGTGTGCTGTTTGAGGGGTAGGGTGTGAAGGATATGGTGGCGTGGACGGCGATGGTTATGGGGTTTGCGCAGAAGGGGAAGCCGAGAGAGGCGTTGGAGTGGTTTGATAAGATGGTGGAGGCGGGGGTGGAGATGGATGAGGTTACGTTGGCTTGTGTGATTTCGGCTTGTGGTCAGTTGGGTGGTTAGTGTTCGAGAGAGTGAATTTGGTGGCTGTACTCTCGATGACTACTGCATCTGTAAACTTCCTGATATTACATTTCCTGATATTACATTTCCCTTGTGCCATAACAAACTTTCAGTGATTCATCTCTTAAGCAGGATCAAGTGGAGATACATTAATTGCTCACTACTTCACTTCATATAGAAAACGAAATTATTTGTAAACGATGTAAACACATGAAAATGTAAATTCAAATACTATTATTACTGATATTGCTGCTTTCCAAAATGGGTAGCTCATTCGTTTTATTGATACACTTACTCGAGACAGGAGCAGAAAAATCCCTCAGATTGCTGAGAAAATAAACGTTGATGAAGACAACCTGTTCTAATGTTATTGAACCTTTTGTCTTCAGGTTCTGCACCCCAGCAGCCAGGGATGCCTGGCGCCCAACCAATACAGTATAATCAGCCGAAAGGACCGATGCCCTCCATGGATAACTCTAATGCACATCAGCTCAGTAATGGTGATCAAAATACTTCTCGTTCAGTTGCTCTAGAGAAAACCGAAGCAGAAAAAGTGGTAAATTTTATTTGTTCCTGTTTGATTTGGAATTGTAATTACTTATATATTGTCAATTTAAGTCTTTGAACTTTCGAGTTATTCTGAAGTATGAATACAAGATGTGTTATCTGCATTATAATAGGTGTCTCTTATTTTGGATAAATTAATTAAGTTCATGTAAATAGATTGACATGATTGTATCGTGTTAAATCACTGATACACAGAATCTGGGAATTTATGCAGGTGTACACCCATGACATATATTTCTAACAGTTCATTTTATGGGGGAGGAGACGAGGGGTGGGAGTGGGATCAGGAAGTTGATGGACTAATGCAGTCACAGCTCTTTCCGATTTTCTTCCCTCAGTTCTAATAAGCTTTGACAAATCGTCATGGTGTTTACATGGATTCTTTTCTTAGTTTTTAGGGTATTTGTGCAGTGATTGAATTTGATTTATTTGAACCATTCCCTTAAAGATTTTATCCATGCGACCTTTTTTATCTTCTTTAAAAGGTTGAAGATAAGAAGGAAATTTTGGATTCTAGAGAAAAGATGGCCTTCTACAGGAATAAAATGCAAGATCTCGTGAGTGTCCATTCTTCTCAATATATGGATCAATGCCTGCCCATAAATTTAATGTGTTATACACTATATATGGAAGACATGTTCTCACCTGCTTTCTTCACCAGGTTTTATACAAAAGCAGATGTGATAATCGCCTTAATGAGATTACAGAACGAGCAATAGCTGATAAACGTGAGGTATATTGGCGATTTGAAATCATTTCTTCTTTCTTTCTATCTTTTGATTTTGGTTTTTTCGCGGTTCTTGAGATTTGTCATTATCTAATTCCAGGCAGAGATGCTTGCTAAGAAATATGAAGAGAAGTACAAACAGGTGGCAGAACTGGCCTCTAAGTTAACTATTGAGGAGGCATCTTTCCATGATATTCAGGTAAAATCCCCCTTTTTATTCTCTCACACAAAATAAAATATATTTGCATCTAGAAAAACGATAAAAAAAACTCTACGACTTGACAATATTATGGTTTCAGTTGCTTTGTCTTCGTCTATTGTGCTGATAAATCTGACCATTCTTAGCGATTGCTAATGCTCCTTCCACAGTTCACCAACATTTTTATTCACCATGCTGTGGGTGTTGTCCCGGTTCGTCTTATGTCAAAAAAAATGGGACCAGACTCACGAGCCCATTGCTACAAGTCTATAATTCTCTTGCCATAAAAGAAGTAATGAACGGAAAATGCTGGGAATTATGGGTGGCACATGGATGGGCTGGGTAATGGGTTTGGATTGTGTTGGGGTTGCGTGTTGACAAATTTGTTCTTTTTATTTTATTAAAGATAAATTTTTTGAAGTTTGTTACAAGGCCTATTAAATTTTTTGGAGTTGAAGCACATTAATCGTAACATGTAATACATTCCCATCTTTTTGTTAATTGAATTAAATTTTCTGTTGACTTCTAGGAGAGGAAGACGGAGTTGAATCAGGCACTTGTGAAAATGGATCAGGGTGGCAGCGCTGATGGTATCCTTCAAGTAAGTTTAGTTACTTCCATATGATCCTAACGGATTTTAGTAAGTTTTAAGGACGGCTTGACTGACCCATAATTTTTTTTCACCTTTTGTTTTTAATCAACTAAATATAAAATAATAAATCATTAAACATATATTCGGCTGACCCAGGTTCATGCTGATCGTATCCAATCCGATCTCGAGGAACTACTGAAGGCTTTAACTGAACGTTGCAAAAAACATGGAATTGATATCAAGTCAACTGCGGTTATTGAGCTTCCGAAGGGTATCATCTTTCATCTCATGCTATTAGGAATACTCCATTAGCAGTAATGTCACTGTATCTGTATAATATTATAATAAAATGATTGATATTGCGTTATGGTTCACCTACTTTGTTTGTCAAGGTTGGCAACCTGGAGTTCCAGAGATATCTGCAGTGTGGGATGAGGATTGGGATAAATTCGAAGACAAAGGTATGACGCTCTTTCTTTTATAGTAACTATTTATCAGAAAAGGAGCAATGTCAGCTCATTTCCGTTAAAAGATATTTGTGTTGTGGGTCAATTCAACCCGCGTTCCACACAAAATATCCGTTTTGACCCATACCTCTTTCATCTATTACCCAGCTAGACCATCTTGCTACCTCTACCTTATGCTTTCACGTTATTCTCTTTAACCACATCTCACACAAAATATCCGTTTTGACCCATACCTATGACAGGTTTCTCATTTGATGCTACTGTGCCTGCAAATACCAAATCAACATCTCAGGCAGAAAACTTGTCTACGATGGATGACGTTTCTGAGGATTCATATTCAAATGCTGACAAGAAGTCAGAGAAGCCTTTCGAGACTGAATCAGTATACGCACATAGCGCAGATGAGTCGGCTAAAAGCCCAGCTGGTAGTCCCACGGCACAAAAAATATTTGAAAGTCCAACCAAGGAGGATTCATTTAACCATTTTGGAAAGAGCTTTGATGCTGACACAGAAAGGTACCAATTGGATTTAGTTTATGGTATGGTCTTTCATTGTCTAAATAAAACAAAACATTTACCTATACCTTGTTTGGTGGAAAGATCTAAACATGCACTAGTCTATTGCTCTTGTTTATTGAGTTCGATCTTCTTCTGTTAGGGGTTTTGATGACCAAGGATGGGGTACCTTTGACAACAATGATGATGTAGATTCGGTGTGGGGATTCAATAGTGATACGGCTAAGGTGAGTTCATTTTCTTTTTCAGTTTTAACATTGCATTCAATGTACCACTCTAGAGTGGACCTGGAAACTGAACCAATCTAAAACTGGTTTTGTACCAATTGCGAACCGTTTGAAAAGTATTAACCTAGAACAAAGCTGTTTGGAGTTTAAAAGAAAATAGGAAACCTATCTCTATTATGAATGATAGATATGCCTTTGCAAATAACTTCATTTATACAGGATGCGGAACATGAGAAGCATGGAGAGAGTTATTTCTTTGACTCCAATAGCTTCACTGCAAGTCCAAGGAAAAGTGAGTCTCCACAAGGTAGTAATAGTTTCTTCCAGAAAAAGAGTCCATTTGGGTTTGATGATTCGGTTCCTGGCTCACCAGCTTCTCGAGCTGGCACCTCACCACGGTACAGTGGGGGAGGAGCAGAGAATTCTTTCTTTGATAATTTCTCGAGATACGATTCTTTCAGTGCCACTGACCGAGGTTCTCCCAAACAAGAAACCTTCTCGAGATTTGATTCCATGAGCAGCTCCACACATGATAATAACTTCTCAAGATTCGACTCAATGAGCAGCACTGCACAAGACCGTAGTTTCGCAAGGTTTGGTTCAATGAGTAGCAATGCGGGTTTTGACCATGGTCATACATACTCATTTGATGACTCAGATCCATTTGGGTCAAGCGGACCGTTTAAGGTGTCGTCAGAAAGTCAAACGGGGAAAAATGAAACTGATAAATGGGCATTTTAGTTTGGAGTTTGGCGGTATTATTTTATTGTGAGGGTTTTTGTATTCATGAAGGATGGGGTATGGGGTATGGGGATTACCATGTATTTTCTTTTCTTCTACCGGCTTGATAGTTTGTGTTTGTATCACTTGCATGTCTTTGATTCCATTGCATGGGAACTTTACTATATTTCTTTAGTATAATCTTGACTAGAAATTCTAATGTTGGATTGCGATTACTATAAATATATGGTTTGATTGTTAGTGCTTATTGTAAAAATAGTGTGCTAAAGTTTAAACATTAGGTGTAGTCAAATTTGATACTCATTGTGTGGTACTTCTAACTATGGATTGGCTTGTCTTAGAAAATTATCATCAGAAAGTGTTTTGCGCGTTGTTGCACTAGTTATGAACACGGCTGATGGTGTTTGATACCACTGACATGTAATATAGATTAATGCCTTTTTAGTGATTAAAGTGGCGTTGCAGTTCTCTATGGTTTTGGAGTGCAATTGGTATCGTCGAAGTTACATTTGGTAAATCAGTCCTCCAAAAAACTATTGCCACCTGTGAAGTTTTTGTTAAGTGAAATGTATAATCGATAAAGATTGTTCGCCAAAAATTTTTGATTACACCCTAACGGTTGACGCAACGTTGGTACATTTCGAGTTGTAATCATGAGATATTCATCAAGCAATAGGTATTGCATGACTTGAAAACGTATTTATATTATAGCTGAACATGCACTAAGAGGGTTTAGAAGTGGGATTTAAAGTTGATTTAGGGTCAACCCACCTGTATTACTTAAATTGTGATTTGAGAGTAGAATTATTCAAATTATTAGAAGCAAGAAGATCAATTGAACATAGTAGTTATATATAGGAATTGCTAAGCGTTTTTACAAATTAGTCGAAGTACTGCTAACATTAAAGCATCCGAAGAGGAAAGGGCTGAAACCGGAAGACAAATCGACGTCTGTACTTCAACTGAGACTATTAGAAAGTAACAAGACATATCCAAGAAAAAAAAATGATCAAGCTTACATGTAGGTAATATGCATTGCATCAAACACCTGGTGGGTGTGTCTACTACATAAAAAGTAAAACATTTTCATTATTTTTAACTTAAATTTATTAAAAAATAAATAAAAATAAATTAACATTCACGATTAATAAATCAAAAACCAAAAACCTATTGACATTAAAATATACATAATTGAGGAGGAATTTGTCTAGCTAACAAATAAAAATTAAAAAAGCTTTTTGTTATTGGACTAACAAGACCAATGAATATCTCCAAAACCCCCAAAATAGCTGATGGCCCCACCATGTTGTGTTGGAGTAGGGAGGCCTTGGAGCATACTTAAATGTGCTTCTTGTTGTATATCTTCATCACAAATTAGTCTTACTCCACACTCCTTCACTTCTTCATTATTCTCTTCTAAGAAACTAAATGTAACAAAATTCTTTGCTTCCTCCAAAGTCTGTGTAATCGAGGTGTAATACAACCATATCATATATGAATCTTGGATTCCTCCTTTCACCTCTTTCTCAAAATAATCCCTAATTGAAGCTGGAATGAAAACGCCTCTATCCAGAGAAGCTCCATCAAAGTTCTTTACAGAGTATCCTCTATATTTGTAAGGCTTTTTGCACTTGAAAACAAAACAAGTTCCATATCCCCTAAACTTATCATAACTCCAATCTGATGGTAATTCTACCTTTACATCATTTCCCCTACTTCTATTTGTAAACCACTCCGGAATGCTATTCCCATGATATACTATATTTAAAGAATGAAATACAGTGTCAGTGTCTTGCCTGAAGAACTCACATCTGTTAGTCGGGACACCCAAATTCCCAAAGAAAGCAGAAAGCTGCTGGTGAATAGAGCCTTGGGAAGTTATAGATGAGTCAAGACACTGAGTCTTCGATGTAGACCCCTCGCTATCAATGCTAACATTCTTAAACAACTTTGGACAATTGATGAAATAAGTGTCCCTATACCTGAATGGGACTTTAGATGATTCCGACGCTTCTCTTAAGGAGGTGCAATCAGATGCACAAAGCAAACCTAGGCTATGTGGAAGTTCGGGCAACACTTCCAGCTTCTTGCAAGCATCAAGTTGAAGCTTCCAAAGATGAGAAAGTTGACTCAAACTTCCAGGCAAGCTAGTAAAATTGTTCCCTTTTAAGTCTAGACGTTCTAGATATGATAAGCCCCCAATGCTCTCAGGCACTTGTTCTAAATTGCAGTATCTTAAATTCAGTTTCTTTAACATGTGTAAACCTTCCAATGATGACCAAACTGATCTTTGGGGATGTGGTTGTTTACTTAGTAGTAAACCAAAAGGAGCGGTGATTGAAGTCCACCATCTAGGTTGAATCCTCCCTTGGCCACCGAATGACAATGATTCAAGGTTTACTAGAGATGATACAAAAAAAGGAAGTTCTGTAATGGCAGTTTTGTCAACATGAAGCTCCGTTAAGCTTTTGCTCCGACCCAATGCTTCAGGGAGTTGGTCGACTTTTAGGCACCCCGTTAGATTCAAAACTTGAAGAGCAGCCATTTCCACTCTACTTGGAAAATTCTGAAGCCGTTTGCAGTCTCTCATATTTAACACAACAAGCCTCTTGAGTATGCCAATTGAGGGATGAATGCTAACCAAATTCACACAACCTTCAAGACTTAGCTCTTCAAGATTTGTAATCTCTGAGAAGTCAGGGGTGGTTGTTAGGTTACAACAGTGCCTTAGCTTCATTATTTTCAACCTTCTTAAACACTGATATCAACAGAAAAAAGATCAGTTCTTATATCTCTAGGTGTCAAACACAAACACATGTATAAACAAGTAAATACCTTTGGTGTTGTCCAAAGTTGTTTTATGTTGCTGTAAGAGAGGTCGATGGCAACAATGTTTTCTGGATAAAAATCTGAAGGTAAGAGCTTGAAGGGACATCCATGCCAATAGAGCAATCTTAACCTATTGGAGAAACAGTCCAACCTTCCAGAAAAGTTCACCGCATGGTCCATTGGTAGTTTAAGAATACGCAAGTTTTTCATTGGCGCAAATGCTTTACCGTCTATATCAAACTTTTGACTAGATATCTTTTGCTGAATGTCAAGAATTTCAACTACATCAGTTGCCTACATACAAGAAATATCATTACTAGATTGTATTATGAAGCATATGGAAATGAGTTGCATATGCAGTAAAAAACAATTCTTACTTTCTTTTCACTCAAGATAGTGTAGATCTCTGATGGATCAACCCACAATCTGCTTCGGTTCCCAGGCATGCCAGATTCTTCATATACAATTTCCCTTGCCATTTCTTGAATCAAGTCATGCATTTCAAGTGAATTATCGCTCAAGATCGTGATTAATGACTTATCAACTAGAACTTGTATATTTGTATCTGCAAAAAAGTTACAAGAATCTAGTACGCTTGCTGCGAAATCACTATTTACTCTAATGAATGAACATGCAATATCAAGTAAGATATTTTGCTGATGGAGGTTTAGCCCATCATAACTTAAACGAAGCACTTGTTGTATCTCTTTATTAGGATGTACTTTGAGCTGATCCAACTCACTAACCCACTGGCCCACTGTTTTTCCATATAAAAAACGACCCAAAACTTTGAGGGCCAGAGGGTGACCTTGCACATATTTCACAACTTCCTCAACAACTTCTTTGAAGCCTATAGAAGAATCTTTTGTCTTAAAGGCATATGAACCGAAGAGCTGAAGAGATTGATCCTCATCTAAAAATTTCATGTCATGGATTTCATCCACTCCATGAGATCTTAGCAACTGTTTGTCTTTACCTGTGAATATAATCAAACTTCCTGGGCAAAACCAACTTACTGAACCCGCTAGTGAATCTAACTGCTCATGATCATCAACATCATCCAAAACAACCAAGATCGGCTTACATGCCATCCTTTGCTTTATTACCATAGCTCCTTCAGCAACACTCGCTATCTTCAGATCTTCTGTTTTCAAAATCTTACCAATCATCTGCATTTGGACTTGAATCAGGCCTTGTCGTTTTGTGACTTCTTTGACATCTTCACAAAAGCAACTTCCTTCAAAGTGGACATACATTAAGTTATAAATAGATTTGGCAAGGGTCGTCTTTCCTATCCCACTTATACCGCATATTCCAACCATGTTAACCTTATCTGACCCAATGAAGCGTGACAAGTCTAATTTGTCGAAATGGATATCTATGCCAACAAGGTTTTCACCAACATGCAATGGTCCGTCACATAATACTTTGAGGATTTCGTTGGAGATGCAATCCATGAACTTGAACTCATACCTGTTGAACCATAAAGACACAATAAGTAGGAGAAACTACATAGTGTTAAGTTTTAGTAGAGCTAAGGGACTAATTACACAAAAACAAGAAATTTACCCATTTGTCATGTCCTGGAGATCCCATCCAGATAAGTTAGCCGCCATGGATAGAGCTTCCCTCCAAATATCCACCTCTGTTCTATTTGAAACATCATGTTTGGCAAACGCTTTTGCGTAACTCCTTTTTTGTTTCCTTACAACATCAGGCTTGGCATCATAAAAGATGATCCGAACCTCATGTTTGGGATCTTCAATCTGCTTGCATTCAAGTATTTTGACAAGTTCCCTCAGACACCATGTTGAAGAAGCGTAATTTTTGGAGAAGACAACTATCAAAAACCTCGATTCTTCAATTGCTTTGTAGAGATGTGGGGATATGTATTCTCCTTTAGGCAATTCTCTATCATCTCTAAAAGCATGAATTCCTTTTTGCTTGAAATCATTGAACATATGATCCATGAAGCTTTTGCGGATATCTTCACCTCTAAAACTTACGAAGACATCATATTTCCACCGACGAGGAATGGACGTAGTAGCCATTTTCAGTGATGAGAATCGAGCTGCGTTCACAAGTAATGATCACCAGAAAGAGTAGCTATTATTAATAATTAGTACCAAGAATCCATGACTACGCTAATGCAAACAACATCACATATTCACATGATATGCTGATAGGTCAAATTATTTTAAAAAAAAAAAAAGATTTTTAGACCCACAGGTTATATACAATTGCATATACTAAATATGTGTGACTCCGGTTATTGAACCACAACATCTAAAGTCTATAATTCATTATTTAGATACTTTCATAATCATCATGGTATGTAAAAAATGGGACAAATATATATTTAAATCCTATGCCTTAACATTGACAAGTATTATAAATTGTTTGTTTATATAAACCTGGTCATTTAATTTGGCTCACTAGCTAGATCTAATAAACACGTACTTTAAATAAATAATAACCACACAAGATATAATAAAGTAATGATTTACAGTTTGTATACAAACATAAAACAATGTTAAAAGTCAAGTGACTTTTTGTATAAAGTATTGGGTTAAGTTATCAAATTAGACCTAATAAGTTTTGGGTTATGTGATTTAGCCCATCGGATCCATAAATTATATTGTAATGTAATAAAGTGAGTATAAGAAGACGACTTACCGATTACCAGTTGGAAAAAAGTGAAGTTTTGGTGAATGAATAAATGAATGCAATCAAAATGGAATGCTCAAGTGAAGTTACAAAAAGAGTAAAGGCAACTTTTGATTGACCCCAAGTCAATTTAGAAGTTACAAAGAAATGAAGATGAAGTTAAAATGGAAGATGAAATGAAGTTACAAAAGAGTAAAGGCAACTGGGGTAGGATTGACTCCAAAGTCAAGTTATTTTCATTTCTGGTCCCTCGGTTTCAGATAATATGCAATCTATTAGATTAAACTACAATGTCAAATTTCAACTATATTTTGTGAAAAATAGCACGTGATAACATTATGGCATCCTAGAAAACACATATGGTGTATCAAATTGAATAATTCAAGACTTTCCTAAATAGATATCTTCACCAAAAATAATACGTGGTACTTCTTTTTCAAGGACCATACTTTTTGAAGCGACAAAAAGTATTTATTTTTTTATTTATCACTATTAAAATTTTAATGCAAATCCCACCAATATGTGAATGTCGGTTTGGTTTAATTGTACTAATCCAATTCCTACTAGTAAAGACGTTGAAATAAAGCAAAACCTTTTGTTATAGCAGAGTTATTTCGGATCCACTTATTTCCTTACATTTTGAAGGACTCATTTTAACCATTTAAAACATTTGATAAAAAGAAACCGATCAAACATTAAAAAACATTAACTTTCACCCCTTTCACCAATATTTTTTTTAATTAAAACTCACTTTCACCCATCTTTTTTAAAAATTACATATCTCAAAAACCGTAAACCGTTAAACTACAAAAATTACACCATCAATGGTGAGCATTTAATTATTTTTGTTCTTTTAATATATATATATATATATATATATATATATATATATATATATATATATATATATATATATATATATATAAATATATTGAAAGCACAAAGTTTTGTTATCACAAAAAGATTCTCTATACTTCCTTAAACTATCACGCCAAGACCATGACGGCCCTCCACCTCGGCGAGCGGAGTCCACTTATTTGTGTTGGTTGGGTGGTTAAGACCACCTAAAGAATTTTTTTTGTTTGTGAGCGTGTGAGGTATGTTTGTATAAAGTGAAATATTTTTATGTGATTGGTTAATTAGTAACCATTACGCCTATAAAGGTGGGGTGTTAAAAAGATAATGTAGCGCTATGGGTGCTAGTGACCATTACACGAGCCTTAGAACGCATAAGAGACACCTTAATCTCTTTGATATAAAGAAGCCTATAATATTAAATTAAAAAAACTAGGAAATTTGGGAAATGAATAAATTGGGTTATCAAAATATCAAATCAGAATTTTGGGTTTTTTATATTTATTACTAGGCTAGGGGTACAACATAACTTTAACAATAATTCGGGCCACACAGACAGTGTTGTAAAAATCGGCCATGGCGGCCGATATGGCGGCGCCATGGCGCTTGGCGGTGGTCCACCGCCACGATATTTCCCATATCGGTCTAACTTGGCGTTTTGGTCAAAATCGGTCAAAATCGGTCAAAAATCGGCCTTGGCGGCGGTCGGTCAACGCCAGATCTGGGTTTTTTTTTTTCAGATTCACGCCGGTCAACGCCGTTTAACTTCAGATCTAGGGTTTTTTTTTCATATTTACTTCAGATCTAGCCTAGATCTAGGGTTTTTTTTTCATATTCCTTTATAATTTATGTTGTATTTCAAAAATATACATAAATTTCTTTATAATTTATGGTCTCCGATATATCACTGATATATCGCCGCCATATCGGTCTTGGCGCTTGGCGGTGGTCGACCGCCGAGGTACCGCCGAGCGATATTTACAACACTGCACACAGATCTAAAACTACAAAGATTCAGCGATCAAATATGACAATCCAGGGATCAAAAGACCAAAACCAAACAAACATGCTCATAACCACTAAAGGGAAATCACTCGGTATTTGGCTATATAGTTTTACTAATAAGTTGTTTATTTACGGGTCATTAGATCAAAAAATAACTTTTCTTATTTTGAAATGAAGTATAGTTAGCATACAGACAGAGAACAATGAGTTAAGATGAGCAAACAATAAGAAAAGCAATTTGAAATAGAAGAATGACTTACAATTTAAGGATGGATATCTGGATTTCTTCTTTGGGAGATTTGATACTTGGATGAATATAATGCAATAAAAATGAAAGATAAAATGAAGTTAAAAAGAGTAAAGTTAAGTGGGTTGACTCCCAGTCAACTTAGATACATTTCCAGTCCCTCGGTTTCTGATAAGTTGGCAAAGTTGTATGTGTAACTAGTACTTTCGAGGTGTTGTTGAGAGGATATTTCCTCATATTATTTAGATACTTGTATCTTTTTAATTACTCAGTTACCTCTTTTAACAAGACACAAAGTTTTGTCATATGTGTTTTTTATAACTTTATCTTCCATGAAGTATTCGGCTTTTGTTAACACAATGAAAAAATATATATAAAAATATTGAGAAAAATACACTGTTGGTCCCTAAACTTTTCACGAAACATCACAGGGCACCTGAAAAACGTCTCCGTGCGTCCGTCCTCAAGTTTTTTGAGGCCGATTGCGTCCTTTGACCCCTTTACCGTTAGTCAACGTCTGTTATTTTCTCCCATGTGCCTTGCAAATGAGGGCAAAATGGTCATTTCATCATTTTGGTTAATTATGTTGGTGGTACAACCTCAGGGACGAAAGGTGTATTTAATCAAAAAGTTATACCATCACTACCACCACCCTCTCTTTATCTATTTTTCCTGCTTCTCTCTCTAAATTTCTGCTTCTCTCTCTAAAATTAACACCACCATTCTCAAATCTCATTCACCCACTCCACTAAAAAACATAAACTCGATCAAATAACAATCCCATAATTATCTAACTTTATAATCATTCTTGAATCGGCAATAATAAATATAGTTCACAAATAAAAAATGTGAATATTCAAAAGAAAAAGTTATATAATAGACTTGGTTAATGTTGTTACAAATTCATGATTCAGATACATGATGTTTTAGAGATGTTACACGAACAAAAATACCAAATGAATGCAATATAATATACGTATATCCATTCATAATTAGTATAACTAAACTATTTGACACAAAAGAAATAAGAATGAAACTTATATTGTGCTCCAAAAATTGAATACAGTGGTATGTCTCTTCTTCTAGTACCTAAGGAAAAAAATTTATACAAGTGTAACGATTTTCCTAACTTCTTTCCTTGAGGTACAATAAGAAAGAAGCTCGTCTTCATAAACCATGCCCAATCCTGACAACCGAACGCCATAAGCTTCCATCCTGTTGATGTCCCGACGAGTAGGTGATTGCCACGTAGCATCCCACCAAGCAGGAGATAGCAACGGTGTATAAGCACATTGGCTCATTTGGTTTCCACAACATAATGGACCTGCAAACCGGTTACAAACATGCCCCCATCCTACCTGGTTACTCAGTCCTTCTGAAACAAGAGTACTCTGAAAGTTACTGAAGAATGAAAAACTTGAATTACCACCTAAGTTCTCTGTCACACAAATTCCCACAAAAAAGCTGTCAGCAGAAACAAATGCGTAATTCCCAAGGAGGTATCTGGATGCGCATTTTGAAACTAATGATGACATAATGTGGTAGTACTAAATAATCATAAATGGAACCAGATACTTAATTGGTTGTTATAAAATGGCTTGTAGATGATAGCATTTGCTATTTAGACATGCTTTTGAAGTTCCGATAATCAAGGTTTTGTGAAAGGAGAGTAAAAGTCTATCAAATTGGTTTAAAAATGATAAATAGGTAAAGTCATTTGAGTGTTTGACCCATAGATAATCAGTTTATTACAGGTGCTATGAAACTAGTGTAAACATTATAAATTAATTATTGCAACTTCAAGTCAAAATAATCAGCTATGTGGTTCCAAATGCATATCCAAAAACTCCTTTAAAGGGTGAAAAAGAGAAAATACCAGCTGAATTTGCAGCGGTCAATGCTGCGATTAGCTGTACGTAGGTTGTCCCAACACGTCGGTGGGCCCCAGAAACAACTGCTTACTTCTTAGCCTTGTATTCACGACGAACTCTTCTGAGCTCAATGGTTTGTGGAAGGTTGAGCTTCTTCTGTTGGGCATCCAACCTAGCACTCACATTGGTGGCACGACGGTGGTCAGAACCCCTCAGAGCAGCAGCCTGTCAACCAAAAGGAACGCAGACCTTTAATAAGTTAAATGTGAAATTAGACTTTTTTACACGTATTTGTTAAGAAGTAACAAGGATCTATAGACTTATAGCCTTCTGGACAGCTTCATTGTTCACTCTTGGGGAGGACTTCCTTGAGGCCTGAGTAGCGGCATTAGCAGCAAAAAATGCCTCATCCTTATGACCAGCAAGAGCCTTGGCCAAAGCACTAACGTCAACGACCATTTGAGCAGCGAATGCGAGCCAAGATTTGATTTCATCATCCAACTTGGTCTCGTTCACAAGATCCACAGCGGTGTGTTGGAGTGATGAAGAGGTTGACACAACAAGCTTGTCTGCATACATCGCATTTTACATATTAGTATAACTAAACTATTTGACACAAAAACAAAGTTATAAAGTTGATGGATAATACCTTTGCCGACAATGCTCTCAAGGAACTCGAGGACAGCAAGAGACCCAGCAAGATTATTAGGCCAGATGTTCCTTCCATCAACAATACCAGCGAAAAGGTATTTGCCTGAGGGAAAGCTGGTCTTGATTAAATCAAGAGTTTGCTCACCACAAATCAAATCAAAAGTGTAACCAACAACACCGGGCATAAGCATCAGTAGTCAGATGATGAACCTGACCCATGTTTTGTTGATCTTTTTGGTGTCATCTTGTTCTTTTCCTCAACATTTTCACACTCCCTGTTGACAAAAACACATAAAGATTCAAACTTTATTGCTCAAAACTTAACAAAATAGCATCAAATGCAAAGATCAAGAACCATCCTTAAAACCCTAACATAAAAATCAGAATCCAATTCTAAAAAATTGATCAAAACCCTAATCTGCAAATCATCATCCAAATCTAACAATCAACTTTATAATAACACAATCAGCTACAAGTTTTAAGTACCCAATTAGACAATGATCAAAACCCTTTATCAAAAACTTTAATCATAACAATGTGCATTATCCATAAATATATACTCAACAGTAGCATCAAAAGTAGCCCAAATTTCTATAGATCAAAATGTCAAGAGACTAGTCAAAATGGTCAAACACCAACGAAACTAGTCAAAGTAACCAAAACATGCCTAAAAGTCCAAGATTAACATCCCAAAAAGATCATCAAACACATCTAAACAACAAATTAGTCAAAACCCACAAAGATTAAACCCCTAAAAAGACAGGACAATAATCAAACACTAATATAACTATATAAACATCAAATAACCAACAAAACAAAAACAGCTAAACCCATGAATAAACACCCATCAAACACAAATAAAGATAACAAATTTGCATCAAACACCAAAAACCCATCTCAAAAAACCAATCAAAAGATACGAAGAGAAAAAGTATACCGTGAATAAATTGTGTGAAGCCCACAAAGCGACAACTTATTCAAATCCCAATCCAAAGAGAGCAACTCGATCTTCAGGTTTATCCCACTGTAAAATGGAACGCATATACAAGATTTCATGATTTGGGGGTCATCAAGTGAAATTGGATTTGGGGTTAGGGTTAGGGTTTACGTTGTGATGGAGAGATCAGAGGATGGATGAAATGAAGAAAAAGGTAATTTAAATTCCAACATAATTTGATATTTTAAATATTTTTTTTTAATTTGAATTTTTGATATTTTAAATATCACTTTGATTTCTTTGCATAACATATCCATTCTATGCGGTTTTGAGTCACAACATAACGAATTTTGATATTTCCATATAAACCAATTTCTACTCTAGTTAGAAAATACTCATTTCACCCTCAAACAATGGCGTACAACTTGTAACCATAGTAACTGATTTTACGATAATAAGCATTTGATATTACGATATCAGTAGGACGAGATAATACGACAAATTATTGATATTTTATTTTCTAATGATTTGGTATATTTTATTTACTAATAATTATTGATAGTTATTGATATATTTTATTTTATAATGCACGTGCACGCACGGGATTTTGATTAAATTTTTTAATTATGTATTACTACCTTTGTCCCATATTAAATGTCTACTTTGAATTTTCAAAGTCTTGTCTTATTATCTTTGACCATAAATATTTTTATATATGATATATAATACATGATGCAAAATATATGAATGAATTGGGTTTTAAATGTACTTTCCATTGACATAATTTTTATCAAGTATCATATAATACAAATAAAAATATTTAAGGTCAAAGTTAAAGAAAAATGACTCAAAAAGTCAAAACTGGACATTTAATAAGGGACGGAGGGAGTAATATAAAATAAAGTTACATAATACTATATTTTAAATAATTATTACTATTGATTTTGTTCCTCTAATTCTCCACAACAAACTACATATATATATAGCGAAAGGGTGTTTGGATGGTGTGAAGAACACTCGCTCCTTTGACGTAGTGTGGTCTTTTTGCTATAGAAGTTATCCGAAATGGGTTATAGTGCCATTGTCTTGTTTTTTAAAGTTAAATTCAGTAGTAGAAAGTGGTTTTGCCATATATGAGTTGAAATGAGTCAAAACTGAAAATTTTAGGAAGCAGCAATTTAGCTAGTGGCGTCTCGATGGAAACTTGTATTTTTTTTTCTTGATTACGCTTATGTATTTAAAGCCAATCTAGATGAACACATTGTGAGTAGTTGAAGATTTTGTGTACCCTCTAATAAGAAGTGTCACCCATAGACACGAGTAAAAGTACCTCGTAGTACAGCATGAAAATGAAAGTGTTACTTCAAACACTTAATAAGAAGTGTCACTTAAGGATGAATGTCGAGAAGAATGAAAATGGATTTGGCTAAGTGTGACTAATGAACGGGTAGATTGGGTTTTTATTATCTTTAATGGGTCAAATAGTTTAAACTTTATTTACTCCCTCCATCTCAATTTATTTGTCCAGGTTACTATTTTAAGTTGTCCCAAAATATTTGTCCATTTTAGTGATATAATCTGTGGCAAAATTTGGGGGGGGGGGGGGGGTGTCGGGCACGGGCCGCGGTTCAAACGGGGTATGGGCACAGGCCAAACAGGCGCATGTTATATGAATCACTTTAGAAAAGACCCAAAACGACGAAATAAATTTTGGACACAAATTTCCACCTTTATAATCATCTAAGGTCACGGTTTGAGATATCAAAACAATGTATAAAACCTCATTTTACTTGAAACACTTGTCTTCTGCTTTTCTTAGTTAACTCCTTTTATATAGTGTATTCTTCAAACGTATGTATGACGTTTTAACTAATGATCTATAAAATGTGTTTAAAAGTATAACAAACTAATAATGTACAGTACGAATACATTGAATTAGGCCCGGACAAATGTCTACAATAATGAACACATTTAAAACATATTTATCTTAAGACTTTCAATTAGGCGGGTATGTTTTCTGAAGTGCTTGGGTAATATCTCCACCACCTCTTTCAATCTTGCGCAAACAGCGGGCCCAGTGGACTGCAGTCCCCATGTCAATAGTCAAACCCAACTCCATCATTTCTGAATAGATTTTTTTTTTGGGTAAAAGGTCATTTCTGAATAGATTTGCTCAATGCCCGAGTATCGATAGTCTTTGGCTATTAAAGCTTGTGAGAGTAATGATGTCATCAAGCAGTGGTTTACAACTCGGTCTGGTTTTAATCTGGCTTTTTTATGTCTTCAAAGCATTTTAATTCTTTTTCGGGAAGTGAAGCGAGAGCCCAACCACGGATTACTATTGTGCATGTTTTGAGAATTCATTTTAACATGCAGACTTCATCTCATTAATCATTTTTTCTGCTTGCTGCACTCGAAATAGTCTCACTACACTCAAGATAGTCAAATGCTACAAAACTGATTATGTAAGACCAATTTACCTCTTATTTAGGTCTTGACATGATATACTTTTACTCTAATTTCATAAGCATCTCTTAATTCGTTCAGAAAATTTGTCTTATTATTCTTAGTGCTCCTTATATATCACAAAAATCACTTTTAGACCAAACTTTCAAACACGCTCACGGTCGTATTTATTATATAACCCAACACCCTAACTACAATAAATATACGAATAATTTATATAGAAGAAAACTTACAATCATATCCCTCCTGCTTTGCAACACGCGTTAACTAAAGATGTGTTTGTGCGGATGGGTTGGACTTGTTCTTGCTTCATTTCTTTGGTCACTCCTAAGGCGCTTTGCAACCTCCCAGCTTTACAACATGCCTTGAGTAATGCCTCTTATAAGAAAACATCAAGATCCAATCCCTCGTTTCTAAGTATAGAAAAGTTGGCATTGTCATATAATCATCTAAGACTAAGGTTAGAGGTTTGAGATATCAAAACAAAGTATAAAAACCTCATTTTACTTGAAGTACTTATCTTTCGCTTTTCTCAGTTCACTCTTATTATAAAGTGTATTCTTCAAATGTATGTATGATGTTTTAGCTGATGATCTATAACATGTGTTTTGAAGTATAACAAACTAATAACGTACCACACGAATACATCGAATTAGACCCGACTAAATGTCTACAATAATGAACACAATTAACTTACATAGCTATCCTTAAACTGACTTTATGTCCTTGTTGTTCCTGGTAACTTGAAAGTTAAAAAAGGCTTCCTACATTAACACCAATCAATTTGTAATTACACTTGCAAAGCAATACAAAGTCGTAAACAACTTAAAGAATGTAAAACCTTTTGAAACAAATAACAGCAGATATACACGTAGTAATAATGCTTTGCAATAGCACGAAAAGTTTTACAGTTATAGATTCGACATACTAACGACTGTAAAACACTTGTGGTTTACCTTGCAACAAACATCCCCATCTTGTAACCTAGCAGCAACTACATAACTCCATTTCCCAAAATCAACAGTCATTCCCTCGGGATTAGCTTTCGTTATACCATCCGCATGTGGTTCTCTAAGCCAAGAGACTACGAAATATGGCAACACTTGATGAGTGTCACCAAGACCTTTACTTTAGAACCATCGTTCCAACATGACGTTCTGGAAAAGTAAAAAAAAAAAAAAAAAACAAAAAAAAAAAAAAAAAAAAAAAAAAAAAAAAAAAAAAACACAAATCTGCTAGGTTGTTATGGTCAGATATAAAGTCAACATATGCATATGAGAATAAAAACAGTAACAGGTTACTAAATTCTTATGCCCACAACTGGATTTACATGTTCATAGTAAAATAACAGGTCAAACTAAAATAACAGGTCAAACTATTCTTGGCCAGATTCAACGACAAAGGATTTTTATCTAGTTTGTTAAAAAAATATAACAGATATATGATAGTGTGGCCAGATAACCATCGGCTGCAGCCCGACTATTAGTCAACTACTCAACATTTATAATGATATATAGTGTTGCTTGCTTATTTTAGTAACATTCAAATGTTTATTTTATAAAGATGGAACCTAAGGCGTTTGATCAAAACTCGACTGTATATGATACACTATATAGTATATATAGATATATCTCCGAGGATTGCACGGGTAAATATGAATCCCCGGGTCGTTTTCCCAACGAAGGTTGAATTCGAGTTCGTTGGATCAGTGTCGTGAATCGTGAAGTGAATGTGAGGGGGTTTTATGGGGAACCCTAATTAAACTACAAACAAACAAGTAAAAATGTACAAATAAAGAAACACGTAAGCCTAACACGTAATTAAACCTAAAAACGTAACTTAAATGGAAATTAAACGTAAGTGCGCGAAATAAAAAGTGAATTTAGAGCTAGGCTAATCCTACGGGTGTGAAAATGATTTTCTTAAGTTCTAAATGACAAAAGTAAATTTTGGGAAAAATAAAAATATTTTTTTTTTGGCTTTTTATTTAATTAGTATTAATTAAAAACTATTTTTACTAATTAAAAAGTAATAAAAATAAAAATAAAAGTGAAATTAAATGAGAAAAATGAAAATTTAATTTTGAAAAATCTAAAATAGCCTAAAACTATTTTTGAAACAGAAAACTAATTTTTTTGGATTTTTATTTATTTTTTCTGAATTAAAAATAATTTAAAATTACTTAAAATCTAATATTAATTAAGAAAAGTACTAAATGAACTTGGAAAAATCTGAAAAAATTCTGGAAAATCTAAAATATTATTCTAATACTAGGAAAAATAAAAAAGTTTAAATAAGCCCACTAATAAGCAGTTTGGACACAATAAGCAGTTTGAATAAGCAATTAGAATAAGCACTTATGCACCAATGTCCACCAAAAGCTTAGGACAGGCTCAACTAACTTAAATAAGCACAACTAAACAATAAAAACCCAAATAAGCCCACAGAATAAGCTAGGAAGGCCAATAGCAGCTTAAATAAGCACTTGAAATAAGCAAATAAGCACTAGAATGCACCAAAAGCTCAGGTTTAGTGTAATAGACCTAAACAAACCTAATTCAACTCAAAAAACAAAAATAAGCCTGGGCCGTAACCTAATTCGAGTACTTATGAAGTTTGAGAAATAATGACAAACACCCTACTTTGAGCTAGTCTATAAGCTAGGGAAAAGCTAATTAAGCCAAACTAAAAGCTGAATCTTAAAGCTCACATCTAAGACTACCTACAGCCCCAAATTTCTTAACCAATTGCACCCTCAATTAGCCCCAAGATCGGATCTACTTGAAAACTTTTTATGAAGAACAGGTTAACGAGGCTTCTTGTTGACTAATTTATACCCACCAATTGTTGTTGAAACTGCCTAATATTGATATATATTGGAGTTTGCTATATGAACTATCCCCAGAAACAAGAGCATGCAAATTGAAGCCTATTTGATTACCTAAATGAATCCTAGATCAGCTATGTTTGAGCAAATTTTAACCCAACTTTGACTTTTTATGTTTTTGAAAAATGTTGACTAAAATGAGTTTCAAATGATCCTAAATGACTAGATTTATGATAATGAGCTAAAATGAAACTAGTTTAAGCTATAAAAACTACTTATGTAACTTTATGATATGATTATGCAACTACCTTTATCTGATATAAACAAGAATTTGAGAAACAAGATGAATTTTGACTTTTAGTATTAAAGATACCTATTTTATGACTGGATTAACTATTATAAGCCTAATGTATACTAATGATGCAGAGAACTGGGCAAATTAACAGCAGGAGCACACAGAGATCAGTTAAGCCAAACACCCTTTAATTGAACCTATTATGCTTCTAATGCAAACTTTGAACTTTTTATTTTTAATCCAGTGATCTACCTAAGTTTCTTAACTAAATTGAATACTACAAGGACAACACTAGACAATGATTAACAACAAAAATAAAGTAATGCAAGTAAAGCTATATTAGGCAGATTGAAACTAGGATTGGACTAAATCATGTAAATTAATGAAACTAAACTATGGCTAGTCTAAATAAGCTACAACAAACTTACTCAAGCTAATAAGACAGAAATTAAACTAATAATAAGGAGGATGAAAAATGATGCAAGAGAACTTACTTGGAAAACGACTGAAATGGAAATGTGACTTGTGGCAGTAGAGATAAGCTCACAATAAGCATAAAGTTGCTTATGTGATACAAAGGGATATAAAAGCTTCTCTCAGCTTATGTAATTTTTTTTTTTTTTTTTTTTTTTTTTTTTTTTTTTTTTTTGTATATGTATATACAGAAAACTGGTTTGCTTAACTATAATAAAAAAAAACTTAAACTTTTCAATCAGGAATTTAAGAGCTTATTAGAACTAAGAAAGCTTTATAAGTAAATGCTTAAAAAAAAAACTGATTAACAACAAAGGCAAAGTAAATAACTAACTTTTATAGTAATAAGAACACTGATTACACTATGAAAATATGACTCTACACGATTACAACTCATGAGGATGTCCCTATTTATAGCTATCAAAGGCGGTGTTAGAAGATGCCAGAAACCTTATCTCGTCCCTTGATCCTTATCCCACTAGAATATTCTTGAATCCAAGCTACTTGATCATTCTTTGAGCTTCTGACCAATGAAATGGCTTGATTCTTCCATGTGGGATTGATGTGACGTGGTATCTGACACGTTGCCAGAACTCTCTGGATGATACGAGGTCTTTTGGGTTAACCAGGGTAATTGGTGAGGGGTGGAAGATGGGTGAATAGTAACCTGGGGTGAAAATGGCGGGTTGTATTATTATTGGTTGACTCCGGGTTATGGGTATGGGTATGGTGGGGATCCGGGTATTATTTTGGGCTTAGGTGGTTTAAATGTGGACTGGGCTTGGGTGTAATGGATTGTGGTGTTTTTGGGTTTTAGTTAGTTTGTAATAGATTTAGTATTAAGGTGAAAATCCAAGGGTCATTCTTGTAAAATCTGAAACTGCAAGGGCCTGTTCTGCCATTTTGTAATCTTCATTCCAAGGGCCTTTTGTAACATTCTTGAATGTCTTGGGACTTGTTTTGAATTTTTGAGCATTCCTGATTCCGACCTTTGACTATTTCCATTTCTCGTACTCGTTTTCCCGGTTTTGGCTTGGTTTTCGTCCTTTTCTCATATTATCTTACCTGCATGTACAAAAGCACAAAACACATATTTTTGGCAATTATTCGTTAGTTTTTGGTCTTTTGGGGTCTTAATTTGGTCAATAAAGGGTGTGTGTATTCACTCACACCAGTATATGTAATGAAAATGGAACCTAATTTTAGATCAGCAATAATCTATATTAGAACCTAACATTACCTAAGCGTATCAGAACCCTAACATCACCAAAGCATTGACCAACAATAAGTACTTATTAATGATGTTTATCTATTATTTGTATACTGATGCAACACAAATAGTCTATAATGGGTGTGTGTACGGGCAAAGCGTATTTATTTATTTAAACAAAAAAATTACAAACTACTCTATTTGTTAGACGTATCTTTTGGCTGCGTTCAAAAGTTAAGATGTTAAACTTCATTTTGACTAATAATCCAAACGCATTACTAAAAGTTACTTTTTGTCATGCTGCTGATATTTATTAATTCATTCAAACTCTAAATAATCAAATAGCTGGTTTAAGTTTTGGTATACCAAAACACAAAAAACTAATTTTTGCAAAACCGGATTCTATTAAACCAAATTACCTATAAATGCTTCTATAAGCCAAACTAATCCTTCTTAATAATAATAAAAAAAAAAAAAAAAAAAAAAAAAAAAAAAAAAAAGCGCCTATGTGCTTTTTTCAGTTTAAAAGTCATTGCAATACATTACACGGTGGGATTGCTCATACAAACCATGATGAGTCTTTAGATGGCCTTTATTTCGATGAGTGCAAAAAGGAAGAACAACTACGAAACTATCATTGCAGTGACCCGTGAAACAATGTTCCCATAAGCATTCGAAGTTTTGTAAGGGATGCTTACGCTTCACCAAAAAAGGTCAGAGAATGGCCCTGATGGAACAAATTGGTTGCTCCGCCGCCACACCACCCTTATTGTACTCCTCCCAGATTTGTGTTGATAAGATTACTCCTACAGAAGTTGCTACATTCATCACGAACATTGGAACCTGCACTTTCATTTCAAAAATATTGTACAATTAAAATTGAATGGAAAATAAAACAAATTACAGTAAATATGATTATACAACTAAGTGTAACTGAGTTTTGTTGCAGCATTTAATAATTTGTTTGACCTGTTACTTAAAATGTCAATTCACCCATTTATCACCTCTTAAGCTCTTGCTATTTCATTTTCTTAGTTCTAAATTCTAATCACTGTTAACTGTTCTACTACTTTTGTTGCAGCAGAAGTTTTGGTTGAGCATACTAATGAATACTGATACAATGTCCATATATCAGTTTAGTAGTGGCTAGCAGAACTCACCCGTTCTGACCTGTTACTATACCTACCAACTGATTAATTAAAAATTAACAGCTCAAAGATTCTAGCACTAACACTTATAACATGATGAATGACTATCACTAATCTCATGATGATAAGCTCTTAACCTGACCCGATAACCCGTTTGACACGCCTACACACAGCTATATTAATAAACCATGATTTTACTAAATGGATGAGGTTTTCCCTATTTAGGTTACCCGGGCAGAGCTACGCGGCCTAACCTGCATATCTTGTTACCGTTTCAGGACCCTTCCGTGGCCACCTCAAGATGTTCCTAGTGAAGTTCATACTTGAGAGGTTATGTGACAATATCAGGTCTGACCAGGCCACCTTTGTGGTGGTTAACAATCACAACTTAATTCACTGTGAACTGAATGCAGAATACATTGCATAAAAGTGCTATGATTTATATTCCATTTAAGAAATCTATGGAAATAAAGCATGTGAAATTCAACTTGACATGTTTAAAATATATTTGTTTCCACCCTTTAACAAAACCTTGAAGACTAAATTTTTATGTATCATGTTCTGAGCATCTTTGCCAACGGTAAACCCATACTAACCTAACCACCTCATTATTACTTATACGAACCTAAGGAAGCTATTACTGTACTAATATTGATGGCTAATCAATTTCTAAATAATCTTACTACACTCTTTTACCCTAGATTTACATTAAAGTAAACATTGTAATCCAGATATACCACATATATGTCAAAACGGGTGCAAAGAGATAATTAATCTAAACAATTTCTCATATACGTTCAAATATGGTCTAAATATCAAAAGGTAGTGCACCCTTTATGTGTAGCCAAGAGATTGACCCGCTCAAATATGGTCTAAATATCGTTGTGGGTGTAGACACAAACCATCCAATTGATTACATGTATACGCACTACATTGCATGTTGTTACTTCTTATGATTCTTAGTGACTACTTAGAACAACTATTAACACTACACAGTTTGGTTAACAGCATCATGTGGTTTAGCGTCCAATCCGTATCACAGCAGCACACGTGTTCTTAATGACCGCTTTGAACGACTATTCAAACTGAAAATTTTACATGTATGTCATTACAACGGTCCTTTATGGCTACCTTCAACAGCCATACAAACTACAAATTTTGATTATGTACAGTTCTTAGTGTTTAATTGGCATCACCATCTTTGCTACAAAGCTTTGTAATGTTAGACCTTATTGCTAGTCTACTACAAAGGTGAAACAACTACTTTCTTTTAGACCGTTTGTTAACACCCACTGTGTTATTAATGGCAACACCCTCTCTGACACATATATATTTAATTTAAGACCTTATTACTTCTCTGCTAAAAAGGTAAAACAACACCTACTTACTTTTGGACCGTTGGATACCCATAGTGTATTAGAGACAGCACCCCCTGCTACAAAGCTTTTGACCTTAAAAGCTGACTTTCTAATCAAACATATAACAGGACAGTTGCATGAATGACTACAAAGCAAGGTGATAATTTTTTTGTTGTGTTCGCACCATACTCCTAATGGGACGTTACCTGTCATACCTAGTCACATGTGGCCAGTACTTTTGTGGTTAGGGGTTGTGGTTTATGGTTTTTGGCAAAGGCGATTTAGGCTATAGCTGCCAGGGAAGCCACAAGTGCGGGTGGGCAATTGTACTTGTTTTTGTCACACTATTATACCCGTTATCCAAAGACCATGTTAATACAAATATCGCCTAAAAACGTTATTTATATTTTACGATCTTTGCTAAGTTTTGTTAATGACAAAGTATGAAGTTTAGCTATAAGTAAATCATCACTTTAAGTGTTTAAGTCTTGTTTAACTAAGGTTAACATTTCCTTTTAAACAAAACATTGTTTTTACTTCTTAAACTAAAATGAGTCTTGTCACATCATATTTATTTCTTAATATAGTAAGGTCACATCACATTTAGGGCAAGTTTTGTCACTATGCATTTATGAAAAGAAATGTGTTTGAATAGCTTTGATGTTGCTTACAAGCTTTGTATTTGACTTGATTTAAGTGATGTGACATTGTTTGGTTGCTAGGAGTTATGAGACAAGACCTTGTTTGGTTTGAAGAGTTATTGCAAAAACCTACTGCAGACCCGGCGGTACCCTGGGGGAACACGGGCGGAACCCATCTGAGGGTTCCGCCTGATCCGCCATGCAAGCAGTATGGTGTGCTATAAATACCAAGCCATAACTTGATTTTTGGCTAACCCTTTAGGACATATATTCACATATTCTCTCAACTAACTCAGTAACCTTTTGATTTGTGATTCTCTTATGTAGCAAGGGACTTCACAAGATTATTCAAGAAGTTACAAGCTTCAACTCTAAAGTTGCAAGTCTTGGTAGCTTGGTCATGTATAAGCTTTGATAGTTTATACTTCATGTGTGTCATGTATATAGATGTAAGTGGTTAGTATTTTAGGCCTCAAAATACATAGTGTGTCGGGAGTTGTTGTACCCTTGTAAAAGAACTAACGGGAGTGGTTGTACCCTTGGAAAAGAACTCGACATCTAGCTTTGTGTCGGTAAAAGTGTAAGCGACGTACGGGAGTGGTTGAACCCATGTAAAAGAACTCGACATCTAGCTTAGTGTCGGTAAATGTGTAAGCGACGAATGGGAGTAGTTGTACCCTTGTAAAAGAACTCGACATCTAGCTTAGTGTCGGTAAAAGTGTAAGCGGCGTTGTAAAGGTTTTCTCCGCCGGTGAAAGGAGCTTGTTGATTAGTGCTTATAACTCTCGAGTTGGAAACTCGAGGCGTGGATGTAGGGCAAGGAAAAAGAGTCCTTGTAGCCGAACCACGATAAACAATCGTGTTGTGGTTTGATCGTTTCTTTCTTTATCTTTGCTTATTACATGTTGTCTTTTAGTTATAATTGCTAACCACATATAAAGCTTTCCAAAAGAATTAAAACAAGTAAAGTTGTATTTATATCTTGAAACAAATGTAAAGCTTTTCAAAGAACTAAAACAAGCAAAGTTAGGATCATCACAAGTAAAGCTTTTCAAAGCATGAAACAAGTAAAGTTAGAATTGTTATTCACATGAAAAGCTTTTCACAAATCAAACATATAAAGTTGTGTTTATATCTTTAAGCAAATGTCAAGTTTCTAAAAGGATATTTAAGCTAAACAAGAATCGAAAAAGCGGTAAACTATTCAACCCCCCTTCTAGTTTTCCACAGACCAAGTAACCCTTTTTCCAATAGGAAAACGGGTAAAGCATTAATGAAACAATAGTGCTTTTCCAAATTCTTACTTATGATTTATAACTAAATCACAACAAATATACAAAACATGACATACCTATTACAATATAATCAAGGGCGAATTAAAAGTAACAGTTTTACCTTGATTCAATCCAGCTTCTCTTTTCCTCAGAAACAATCATAAGGATGGGAGGCTTTGGTGATAAGTAATTATGATACATAGGATCTGTGGTGTAACTGTGTGTGATTAAGTTTTTTTTGAGAATAAAGGGATAAATTATATTTAGGGTTTTGGGAAGAAGGAAAAAAGTACCTTTATTGGAATCAAATCAAATCGGCGTCTATATAATGATGATTGGTTTCATGATGAAACGATTTGTTGGTGATGATGATCGATGATATCATATTATGATATAATGGCGTAGATGATGATAGACACATGATTTATAATTATCTAATAGCAATAGTATTTAGAAGTACATAAGGAATGTAACTCAAGTCACGATTGTAGGTTTAGGTTTTTGCCAAAAAAAAAAAGAAATATTTAGAAGAAAAAAAAATCTAATTAAAAAAATATTACCCAATAAGGTATGAATTGATTTTTTTGAAATGAAAAATTCCAAATAGGGGTTTTGTTTTATTATATAAAAGATTTTCCTTCCCCAAAGCCTACAAAGCTTACTTGAAATCTATTTAAAACAAACTTACTTTTGACAATTCCTTAATTCCTTTCTAAGACTACAAATTCTTTATTTGCACTTTCGGGACATAAATTTGCGTGCTTCGGTCATTATTTCAGGATCAACGGGCTGATAAAGGAACTCTTTTCTGCACCATGTACAATGTGTCTCAAACCTGCTATTACCATTGATGATGGGAACTGATACTTGTGGTATGGCACTTTGCTGTGATATTGAAGATGGTTTCCCATACTGTTGTGCATGGTTTTTTATTTAGGTGTCGCCGATCAACCTGTATTGTCTCAAAATTATAACCAGAAACTCTTCTTGAAGTACTGTGACCAATGTGATATTACACTTATTGAGCATACGGATTAGCAACTGAGCCAAACACCCCTCAGTAGGGGTTTGGATTTACAACATGATGATTTCACCCTGCAAAATTTTAGAAGAAATATTTGGTAAATAAAAAAAAATAATAGACAAACAGGCTAGAGTGGATTTCACTATTCCTCTAACGTGTTGGGTGAAATGGGTCTTTTATAGCCAAAATCAAAACGGATAAAAAATGGGTTGGATTTCACCCAAAGTGTATTGAAAATGCATAAACCTCACTAATAATTTTATAAAAAGTATTAAATTATAACTGTAAGGATGTAGTTCTTCAATCATTTTTGACACGTGACATTATAGAATTTTAAAGTCATGAACCATAAAAACTTTACAGGCCGACCGATTGAACCTGTACTAAAGTTAACCTTTTTTCACTAATAATTTGGCACGACATTTAGCCAAACCTTCAGTTATTTTTCAAGATTTAGATAATAGACATATATGTGGTATGCGGTACTTCCATGTGTTCAGATATTTTAGCGAATCCTTAGTCTAGCTAGCAAGTGTTTTGCGTATATGTCCACTATATTGTTAGATGAATTTAAACCTATGATCTCACCAGCGAAAGCTGACTTTTAGCACGTTTTCTCAGGTAATTAAGTGATGATTTGGATGCATGGATTGGAAGGCTCGGCTAAGGCTCCTGGTTTATGGATCTATTTTTCTAAACTCTGATATTGAATTATGGACCTACTGTTATTTTATTTTGGGCCTGACTCTGAATGATGTTGGGATAAATGTAAACTTTAAAACCCCGTTTTGGTTGCGTTTTTATTATGTTTACTTTATCTCGTTCTATTATGTCTTGTGTTGGATACCAATCCCCGTAGCACCCCGAAAGCTTATTGAGTCTTCCGCTGTATCAAATTTTGGGGGTGTTACAGGGTGTCGGGTTATATTTTGCTAATTACAGTTTGCATGGTTCGGGCCGGATATGGACACACGTAACAAGCCAAGAAACGTAGTGAGTCGGTGCTTATCTAGCCAAGTAAAGAGACGACCGACGCCACGTATCAAAGTTAAGAAGAGAATCAAGCCTCAACATGAGGCAATTAGGAGACAAAACGAGCCGCAACATGAGGCCGCCAAAAGATGAAATGAACCAAGAAGCAAAATCATCATAAGGTGGTCATGAGATAATATGAGACACAAAGCAAAATCATCCAAACATCAACTTGAACCAACAATAAGATATTTTTATATTGTTATTTGAATGGTTTCATTTTCCTACACAATCCATTTAAGTTTTGTTATTGTTTCACCAAACCTACTCAAACTTTATTTTCACTTATAAACATTTATTTAACCATGGGGCACCTAAATGTTTTTATTTATTTATTTATTTATTTCATTTTTTGAATTTGAATTTGGTTATCATTTTGTGATACATAAAGTTGGTTGTGAGGAGTTAAATTTAGAGGGTATTGTTTATAATTCAAGGTACAAGTGATTAATGTATGTTTTAAGTACACTCCTAAATGATACGTTTATCAAATTACTTATGACATTCACAAAAATTGGACAATTAGAAATTTGAGTGGGTTTTGTAGTTGACAAAAAGTTTGAGTGACTTTCTTGAGACATTTTTTAAACTAGACGAGTACCCGTGCATAGCAACGGAATTTTATAGCGACAAATAGTTTATTGATAAAAAAAAAGTTTATAGGTTATAAACGAAAAATAATAAAAATTTGAAGATTTGGGAATTAAACATAATGTTTTGAAACCCGGTTCGACCAGGGTGGTTCAACCGGTTGAACCATTCCGGTCGAAAAATGGGTCGATTTAAACCGGGTCAACTTGCTAGGTTGGGTCGAAAACAGGTCAAATTAAATTGGGTCAACCCGGTTTGCGTTTTAATTGGTTGTATTTAATTTGGTAGATATGTTTTTAGTTGGTTGTACAATGTGAATAAATCATTGTACTTTTTTAAGTAATGGATAATGTTTTGAAACCCGGACCGACCAGGTTGGTTCAACCGGTTGAACCGTTCTGGTCGAAAAATGGGTCGAGTTAAACCGGGTCAACTTGCTAGGTTGAGTCGAAAACGGGTCAAATTAAACTGGGTCAACCCGCCGGGTTTGAAGCGTCCCGGGTCAACCCGATTTGTGTTTGATTGGTTGTATTTAATTTGGTAGATATGCTTTAATTTGGTTGTACAATGTGAATAAATAATTGTATTTCTAAGTATTGGGGTGTTTTAATAAGAGTATTAATTATATTTCACTTTCTCTCTCATTTGACCATTGTTGAAAACTCAACATTTCACTTGAAAACTCAAAATTTCACTTTTGACCATTTTTCTATTATAGATAGTATAGATTTGAGTGAATTTTATAGTTGATACAAAATATGAGTGACTTTCGTGGAACATTGATAAACTTAAAAACTATTAGGTGATGTTTTCCAATTTTGCTATTTGGTATTGGAACGTATGATTAATTGATTTCTTTTGATACAATAATTTTTAAAATAAAATTATTGAACAATTATTAAACAAAGCCAAACAAGCCTTGACCACGAGATTGCCACAAGAAGCTAAATTGAACAATTATTAAAATAAAATTAGATAACTGCATGGATTTATTCACCCGCACATTGCGATGGGTAAGAAACTTTCTATGTTTACCTTCTTTGGCATTCAAAAAATTCAGATAAGTTCGTCAATTTTAGTTATTAAAACTTATTAAATATATAAATTAACGCATTAAATGAAAACCGACTTTATGAAAATAGTTATGAAAAAAGTGATTAAAATCAAAGAAAGACAATCCTACCCTCAAAATACGTTTCACAGCAAAATTTCTTTTCAAATTTATTATAGGGGGTGGCATCCTTTCGGTAAAACAAGATCGGATCGGCATGACCAAATCGGTGCTTCAAACGGGAGATCTCCCCGAATCGGTTTGCAAGTTCCAAGGAAAAAGGGACCGTTCGACATTTAATAAATATGAACGTTTGTGATGTTTTCAAAAAAAAAAAAAAAAAAAAAAAATCCCTTTTAAAATCTCACATTTTTTATAAAAATACACACAATTTTAAATTACTATTCCACAACTATCAAATCTATCTCTTTCAAGAAAAAACAAAAAAACAATGGAGCCTAAATCAAAACGTGGTTCAATCTCAGACAAAGGTCGAGGACGTGGGTCTCGATCACAATCCGGGCCATCACAATCCACACGTCCGCAACTTCATTCACAACCAATTCGTCCCCAAATTCCACCTCAACCTTACCATCCCCAACCTCCAACTCAAAACTATTATCCTCAACATCAACCTCAATCACAACGGCAATATTATCATCAACCTCCTCCAATGAATCTGGCCAATTATAATATATTAATGACTAGTGAATTTGATCCATTCAACGACTTCCGTGACGGTCCATCAAGATGTGAACCAAGTGTAGAACGTCAACTACCGCTTTACAATAATGAAGATGACGAAATTGAATATGTTCCCGAAACTCAATTTCCAAATACAATGGGTAAGTTTTAAATTTTTTAAATTCGTTACACATTTTTTTTAAGTCGTATATATATATATATATATATTTTAAACTCGTAATATTTTTTTAAAACGTAATTTGTATTTTTTTTAAATCGTTAAATATATAAATTTTGTATAATCGAATTTTTTTCTTTTTTTTTTTCTTTACCTCGTATAACTTTAATTTCTTTTATTTGATATACATAATTGTTTTGTTATTAATTAGGTGGAGAAGAAAATGATGATGGTGTTGAGGATGTTGAAGAAATTGAAGAAATACCAAAACCGACTAAAGCGAGAAGCATACCTTGGACGACGGAAGATGAGGTCGCTTTGGCAAAAGCTTGGGTGCATATCTCGACTTGTTCAAAAGTCGGGAATCAACAAAAGTCTCTAAGTTTTTGGGGAAGAATCCTTGAACATTTCACGCAAAACGTGCCAAATCATGAACGAACACACCATGGCTTGAGCCTTGAACACAAAATGGAAAAATATGAATGCCGAAATGAATATTTTTAACGGCCTCTACATCCAATCGGTATATTTTTAAGTCTATTTTATTTTAAATAGTTTGTATTTGATATGATTGTATTAATTTATATTTATTACTTTTATAATTGTAGAACCGTCTTCGAGATAGTGGTTGTGACGATCTTGACGTGATGAAAAATGTCATGGCCGATTATAAAAGAAAAACAAAAGGCAAGACTTTTGGACATACTGAAGCATGGGAAATTGTAAGGAAAAATGACAAATGGTTCGAACAACCAATTGTGGTTCAAACATCATCGTCTAATTCTGAGAAGCGAAAAAAGTCGTCTGAATCAAGCAACGACAATGTTGAGACAATTATTCCGGATTTGAATGAAGACACTACTCCTACTCGAAAAAAATGGGGCAAAAAGAGCGTTACTGAGTCGTCCACAAGTAATAGTGTTGCTGCGACTTTCGAAATTTATGCTGCAAATAAATCACAACTAATGGAGGAGTCGCTTGAGAAAAAATGTGCAAAGGATGAGTTGGCCGAAAAATTGATGGCGGCACAACTACAAGGTGTGCAAGAAAAGGTCTTTTTACGAGCTTTGAAGTTTTTCAACGACCCGCACGATCACATAGCTGATCCGGTTATGCGGGAAATTACTCTCACCAAAAAACGTGAGTATGCAGCGAAATATGGATGGCCTCGCAAATTTTAGTTTTATTTATGTTTTTTTAAAGTATTATGTAATAATCTATGAATTATTATTAATAAAATTAGTGGTTTTTTATCAATTGTTTAATTATGTTTTTTTATTAAATTATATAATTAAATAAAATTTAATGCTTGAGAGGATCAAGATTGCCACTTAAAATCCATGTTGAGGCATAGTTAGGTAAAAAATATGTTAGAACATTTTGATTGGTTGTTGGTATAAAAATTTAAGGCAATATTAGGCAAGGTTGCCACCCCTATGGTAGATATGCGTTGGCTTTTTCTAATTTGTGCCATGGTGATACACAATTAGAACCATTTAATGAACATAAGTTGCCATGTTTGAATGTTATTTGAGATTAATAAAAAGGGGATTAGTCTTGTGTTCTTAGAGCATCCATTATGGAAGTTTAAGAATAGGTCTAAACAATTATGAAGAGGTCCAAAAAATTTTATACCATAGTGAGGAACCATTTCATGCCTATGTGGCATGAAAAGGTCTAGGATCTTGGAGAGGTCCAAAAAATGTTTATTTCCTTTTCTTTTAAACTAAATAATAAATGACATTCAAATGTTGAAGAAATTTTATAAACTTCAAAAGGTTTATCCATAGTAACAATAGGTTCATAACATAAAAAATTTTAGGAATTAAGGACATTATAGGATGTGGCAATTTCATAAACCTTTAATAGGTTCATCCATAGTGGATGCCCTTAGTCTTGTGTATGGTATGTTATTTTTGTCATTGGTTCACAAGGCTAAAACCCTTACCATCCTAACCAAACAACACTAGAACAAAAGCTAATGGTTAAAGCTTATAATACATATTACCAACCATACCCTTGGTATTTTCTAGTTATCTTTTGTCCATTGTCAATCTTGTCTTGTTTTCTAAGAGGCGGCCTAAGGAAATTAGCTACTCACTGTTGCCCAGTGAGTAGAAATGATTTTAGAGCCTGATAAAGTGGCCAAATATTTCCAAACACCTAATGATGATGCATCAAATATAACCTTGAGTTCAAAACAGATTGTTTTCAAAACCACGTAGTTACTAGTCATAGACAGACATGGGTTCCTAATTAAGCATACATTAATAGGGAGTATTGCAACAAGACAAGAATGACTCAAAGAAAGTCCAACCTCAGGAGCTTAGGATACAAACCAGCTTCAACAAATGCAGCATCGAAATCTCTAAAGCTCTCCCAGCAAGGCACCTGCCCACAAAAGATTATAATGTATCATCATTAACCAATTGTTGTATCATGATCTTGTCTAAATATATATAACAAGATCCCTAACAATAGTTTCTCACTTTACCATTAACAACACATGCCGAATGGATACTATCAGCTTAAAAACATTAAAGATTTAAATTTACCTCGATAACTGTGTGGTTCAATTGCTTCTCAATTTTCTCCATAATCATCTTGTCCCTATCACCACACAGCAAGTTGAATACAGCTCCTGTTGCATCAACAAAAGTATTCGTAAGATTGAAATTAACCGAAAGCGGAAAGGAAATTATGGTTTGCTATCTTCAGTTAAGACTTGTTTTGGTTGACAATTCAATTGAATATTATCTCCAAACATAAGTACATCACTACATCAGTTAAAGTGTGCGTAAATATACTACCAAATGTATGACGTTTGTCTGCAGCAATGAAAAACAGGAGATAATAAGGAATTCTTACCCCTTGAGCAGGAGCGGTCCATGTATACTTCCATGTCAGGCTCATCTGGAGAACCAGATTTTACAGGCAGATCGAAATTAACCACCAGATTAACCTGAACAGGTGAGCAACGTAGACATAACCAAATCATAAAAATAGATAAATAAGAGGTAAGGTAGTGTTTATGTTTGGGTATGGGTAAGAGTAAGTTTGTATAATAGAGCAAACCTTAAATGGATCAATCCCTTCATAAAGATAGTTAACATCGGTTGTTATTAGAATCTGAAAAAAACCCTAGTAGTATAGGTCGAGCAGCGTCTCCCTATGTTTTTGTTCAAGACCAGCATGAGCTATTGCCGTGTCGAAGTGTTCCAACTCTTTAATAGCGCGATATAACTTTTCAGCGAGTTCAGTTGAGGGGACAAACATGACAGCCTGCTTGTTAGTGACCGCGTATTTTACTATCTTGTTAGCGGTAACATCAATCATGGCTTGCTCATCAGGTACATTCACTTTAACGAGCTTCATAGTTGAATCGAAAAACGTAGATTCCATCTTTACAAACACCTGTGCATGGTTCCGAAAAAAATATATTGCAATCATGGATGAAAAACAAAAAAACATAATAGACAAAGGACATGAGACATATCTAATGCCCTAGTGCAGTTAATTTAAACACTTAGGGAGTAGCTAGTTTGTTATCGATGGAATATAGAAATAAGCAATTGGTAATTTGAAAACGTGGAATAATCACTTCATTACTTATATAACAGTACTAAAAACAGCGTTTTTCTATGCATGTAATGCAACCAAACAAACATCTGGTTCGATAATTATTCTTAGCCGAAAAGACATGTTAAGTGTTAATCATAAGTCCAAACACAAGTACCTACATAAATAGCTACAAAAACCAAACACATATACGGTCGGGTAATATAATTTGCTCCGTAAAATTACAAGGGACATGTAACAACCTAAACAAACAAAGGCTAAAACTGTGTGCAAATTACAAAATGTTTTTGATCGACTAAAGTGCACTTAGTTCTAGCCAAAAAACAAATGGGTAAGTGCTCTGATTTTTGAAGACAATAGTTTATTTTAACTGTATTAGGGTTGAAGACTACTAATCCAACACATAAAGCAAATTATATACTATAGCATATTTAATAAATTAGAGAACAGATCCATATATATCAAACTAACAAGGATTCAACTGAAAAATTAAAATATTTTATCTTTTAGGAGAATTGAGTCAATATTCTTTGCTCCAATCAGATTCTGGCTGACTTTGGGGGTGATTTTCTTTTTTACACTCTTAAATGTCGGAATTACAATACGCGGTTATTTCCGGGCTTTCTTAAACTTACATAAGCGTTACAAAAACGTCGAACCATGTTCACACACGTGTTACAGGCCCCTTACACGATTTTTCACTTTGATTCACACACTGCAACAAATCGTAAGACGGGCGACGAGACTTTTGGCGGGGACGCCTATGTCCCCGCCAAAAGTCGCTACACGACAAAAACGGGGCTGAGCTGGCATACAATCTCGCTGACTGTTTACTAAATTTTCAGCGCACACTTTTGGCGAGGACATACTTTTGGCGAGGACATGTCCGTACCGAAAGTATTTTTGGTATTTGGCCAAGTTTGACCAAAATAGTTGCTCTTAATTGTTCTCGGGCATTTTTCCCGCCGGCGCTTTTGGCGGGGACCACTTACCAATTTCCTCTCCCACTAACAACTTTACCCCGCCTAAACTTTCTGGTAACATACAACCTTTTGGCGAGGACATATCCCCGCTAAAAGTTTATGCGCCAATTTCCCCCCAAACTGCAACTTTGTTGGCCAAACTTTTAATATATATTATAACATACACATATATAATATATATTATAACATACACATATATAATATATATTATAACATACACATAACACATATTAACTATCGTAAATTCGGCAAAAAACACAAATCACACATAACAATGGATGGTTTAACGTCGGAACAAGAGTGGGCAAAGGCTTTATCACACGAGCTTTTGTATAATGAAATTATAGATCATTGGGGTTGGGAAATTTCTGATGAATATGGTTCGTATACGAACTGTGCACCGTGGTAGAGAGACCGGATTCTGGTATGGTTAAAGAAAAAGCCGTACTATACAGAGTATTTGGATGAGCTAGATGCTGCTGAAGCTCAAACTGCTGCTGTTGGAGGTGAAGATGAAGATGAAAGCACGTTTGACATCAACACCGAAATTGATAATCTGGAAAATAGAATAACATATCTGGAAGCTACGTTTGCACATCTCATGGAAATGAGAGCAAGGAAAGGAAAAGATGGTGCGAGTTCAAGCAAAGCGGGAAGTAGCCGCAAAAAAAGTTAAACGAGTCGTTGTATCGTTTGATCTGTTTCGTTTGGTTGTCGCATTGTTTAGTTTGAGTTGTTTCGTTTGGTTGTCGAGTTGTTTAGTTTGAGTTGATTCGTTTGGTTGTCGAGTTGTTTTGTTTGAGTCTGTTTGAAATCTATGTGGTTGAGAACTTTTGCGTGTTTTAAATAAATAGTTTGCCTTCGTGTTTGTTATTGTCATATTGTAGGATCATGGTTTTATGTTGATATTGTTACTCCAACATTAAACAACAACAATAACACAACACTAACGCTTTTGTTACATTAGTTTTCACAATAACAACAACATTTTATTAAACAACAACAACAACAACAACAATAACACAACAAAACAAACAAACAACAACAACAACAATAATAGCAACAACAACAACACTACATATGAAGATTTCCCATATCACCTAGCCTCTCATTATAAAGCTCGTGAAACAAGGCAGCTGAATCAATTGTGTGGTTTTTGGGATGCTGATACAATTCTAGCAATTTATTGAGTACCATTATCCGGTGATTCAATTTTATGCAGTTTGAGCACTCTGTATTTATAGGACTCGATGTTGAAGGTCCTGCAGTGTAACGAGTTGGAGTTATGGATGGTCCTGTAGAATGAGTTAGAGGCGTTGAAGCTCCAGGAGAACCGATCATATTACGGAGTCGTTCCTCCTTCCATATATAAAAAAAATCGCATCCATAATCCGTTGTCCCGCCATCTTCATGATAATAGTGTGTGTTTGTGGTTGTGAGTCGCGTGTGTGGTGGAATCGTGACCGGGGTGGCCCGATCTACAAGTTGAGGAGATGAAAGGTGGTGGCCGGAAAAAGATTCTGGTGGCCGGAAACTGCTGGTGTCGCCGGAAAACGGAAACTGCTAGAGAGAGAGAGAGAGATAGTGAGATGAGTGTGTGTGTGTGTGTTTATATTAGTTAGATGAGCTTGTGTGTGTGTGTGTTTATATTGTGAGGATAAGCTTTTAGGATAGAGTGTATATAAGAGCATATCTAGTGGGAAAATTTGGGTGGGAAATTCTGGGGCCAAGATTTTGGTGGGAAAATTTTGGTGAGAAAATTAGGTGGGATAACCATATCATCTCGTGTATAAACATATCATCTCGACTCATTCGTTTAACATCTCGTTATAACCATATCATCTCGACTCATTCGTTTAACATCTCGTGTATAACCATATCATCTCGACTCATTCATTTAACATCTCATGTATTACCATATTGTTGGATCGATGTATACTCTGATCAAACTAACTATGTAGCTTGTAAAGGTTTAGCAATCTTGAATAACTCCAAAACTACTAATAATGAAACACTGATATAACTCTGTTAAGTATGCGGAATCTACTTCAACAAAGCTAAGAAGAATAACAAAACTTCAATGATTATATTAAGATCAAACTTTGAACCTGCTTATTATATAGATTCACTAACAACCTTAATCGCTAAATAACTTTCTAATATCGTACGTGTTCATATATCTCTAATACCACCCTAGGGGTCCTTTTATAGACATAAGAAAAACCCTAGTCGGTTTACAATTCTTGTACGACAAGTAAACTAATTCTAAGTAAACTACTTCTAGAATATTCTAATCTAATAATCATAACTTTACATAACAGTCCTTTAACGATTTACATATTAGTCCTTTAACAATAGCAGTACTTTGACTTTCTTCACACGAGCAGTACTTTGACTTTTATACACAAGCAGTACTTTGATCTTCAACAGTACTTTGACTTTATATCCCAACAATCCTCCTCTAACTTGAATTCTACTTACTTGATTTCAAGTTCCTTTGTGATTCTTTAACTCCAACATCTTTGTCTTCAAGGAAAGATTGTATCTTTAACTTCTGTTTGTCTTATGCTCAATGTGTGTATTGTCATCATCAAAGTAATCTTTATCAGCAACAGATCAATGACATCTTCACAACAACTAATATTTTTCAGCTACTCAGCAACATATGACAAAATATACATCAGATCATAAAGTTTCATATTATTCTCATCACTTCCAGGTGTGTTAACTCCTATGAGAATTGAATCATTAAAAATTAATGGATTAGATGTCTCTTAACCAAAGCCATTAACTCTGGAGTAGTTAGTTCTTTTAGTACAGTCACTACCATGGTGAACTAATTACCATACAAATGGATTTTCCACAGCCTTTACCACAAACCATTTTCTTGTGGGCTAGCCAACTCTTCACTATTACAGATATGGTGAGTTGAAAACCATACAATTTTTAGTAAATTGTCAACTAAAAACGGATTTGATAATCACATCAGAGCCGTACCCTCATGATGAATCAAACTCTTTCTTGTTTATTAAACATGGTGAGTTGATTACCATTTGTTGTGTAGTACAAGTATTAACACCATGTGTTATTCTCAAAACAATTTGTTGCTGTCATCTTATGCTTCAAAAAGTTTTTGCCCTTTTTAAATTTTAATCAAAAGACTTTACTGATTTTGTGCTGCAAGCAGTACTTTTATAAAGTACTGTTTGTCTAGCAGTACTTCGAATAAAGTACTTATTCTTCAAAAAGATTTATATAACAAAAACCATACCATTAATCATGCATCATCATCTTCTGAAGTTGTCCATTTGATAAACAATTCAATCACCATAAGTGATATTTCATTCTCATGTTCAACTTCCATACCATGATCTAGCATTCTCCTCATAAGATCTCTTGTAAGAGGATATCTCCTTTCTGCTAGCATATGAATCATGGTACCATCTTCTAACTCAAGTAAATGCACTCCTGATGATTCAAAAAATCTCCATCTTGTGATTTCCCAATTTTCTTGAGTATTCCAGAGAGCATCATTACTTGTTTTCTTTGTTTCCCAGATGGTTGTAAGATCACCTAGTAAGACTAATCCCACTCCTGTTGGCAGAATATGCTCAAAATAACCTTACACTTGTTGATACAGATGATAGAAATCTTTTCTGTCTATCATGTGCAATATGTCCCACAACAGGTTGAATACTCTAAAACTTCCATCTTCTCTATGAAAGATAAGATAGTCTCCTTATGAGGATTCTACAACAGAGAATGTAGAAATCATAGACTTTGTCTCAACAACTTCTGACTTCTTTGGATTCTCAAAATCAACAACTCTTAAATAATTTCTCAGCTCATCAACTGTATCTGTTCTCAACTCAACCAATTCATCATTAGTTATCCTTTTTCTCTTTAAGCTTCTTTTTGCAGCTTTATCTTTTCTTGCATCCATAATCTGCTTTTCCTTTTCAGATTCATAAGGAATAATACTATCAACATTCCTTTGAATAGATTCTCGAACAGCATCATATAAGCTTTTCATCTCTGGATATCTTAATTTCTGTAAGCCTTTATATCCTTGACCCTTCAGAAAGCTCATCATGGCATTTATTTGTTGAGCAATAGTTTGTGGCCTTCTTGGTTGAACATTTTGCTCAATTGATTCAGCATCTAATTCAGCCTGCAACTTTCTGGAAGCTTCTTCATTTTTAGCTTCCTCAATTGCTTTTAACTCTGCTAAAGTGTACTTCTTCTTCTTCTTTTTCTTGGATTCTATCATGATTCCTTTTCCTTTATCTTTTGGATCCAACTGTTTAGTAGATTGAGAAGAAGATTGTAAGACTTGATATTGTTCAACTCCAGGAATACTAATACCTCTTTGTCATGAGATGTTGAGGATAATATTAGCAATGGTCTCATCATCACTAGCACTATTTTCTCTAATCTCTTCTTGCTGAATAGGATTTGAAGGACCAACTTCTTCATCAAAATTCAAAGTTCTTGATGTAATAAGATTTCGCCTAGCAGTACCTTGAGAAATAATACCTTGAACACCAGTACCATGAGCACCAGTACTTTGAACATCAGTACCTTCCAAATCTATTTCTTCTATATCTCCACTCTTAACATGAACAACAACATTCCCCGTTAAAAAATAACTTGCTCAGTTTCATCACTTTTTCTTTCAGCAGTATCTTGATAAGCAATGTCTTCAAAGAGTGGTGTATCCTCATAATGCATCGTATAAGCTTCTTCATTTTGATCTTTATGAGGTTCAGCATCTTCATTCAGATTCTCATTATCCAAATTCCTCCATAGTATTTGTTTATCAAAGCAAACAGTACTTTCTTCATCATGAAATAATAAATCTTCCCTTATTGTAGCCTCAGTGATTCGAATTGTCCTTCCAGCAACCATAGCTTGAATAAAAGATTCATCGTCTTCATCATCTTGAATAAAAGATTCAACAGTAGCCCAAAATTCTTGAATCCATGGTCCAATAATAATGTCAGGACTGACTAGAAGAGCATAATTAATCGACGACCCAGTTAAGAAATCAATAATAGCATGAAAATCGATATTCAACGGCGTCTTGTCCAAGTTAGCGATCATGTTATGCTTACTACAGGTTGCACGGTTAGCCATTGGTTGTTTATGGAATAATATGTGCGCCGACGGTGGATTTGTTAAAGATAGAATGGATGAAAGGGAATAAAGATGAAAGTAAAATGAATGGAAGAGATTAGCGCATAAATAAATGGGTAAGATTTAAAAAATCACGGCCCAATTAATGATTTTACGGTTATTTTTGGCATTTACCCCCTCCGTAGCAAGTTTGTTACTTTTTATCCCTTATTTTTGACCGTTGAACAATATCCGACAAAAGAGCAGTACTTTCCATCTAGTACTAAGCAGTACTTTTATTGAGGAAAAAGCAGTACTATCCACAAACAGATACATCAAAGTATATCTTCAAAAGAATAAATGTGTTGCCTCCCCTCAAACAAAGCATATACTTTCAAAAAGCCTTTAAGAAAGTATTCTAAACTTAACTAAATCCTCCCCTCAAATGTAGCTTAATAGTTAATCATACCAATACTTACCACTAAATGGTTGAATCTTGAAACATCAAATCCCTTTGTGAGTAAATCAGCTACATTATCATCTGTGTGGACTTTAATCACATTAATAAGCCTGTGCTCATCGCAATCACGAATAAAGTGATGTCTAATCTGAATGTGCTTGGTCTTGGAATGATAAACAGGATTATTCACAATGCAAATTGTACTCTCATTGTCAATGTTGATAGGAGTATTCTTAAAATTGAATCCATAATCCAAGAGTTGATTCTACAACCAAAGTACTTGTCCACAACAACTTGCAGCAGCAACATATTCTGCTTCAGTGGATGATGTTGCCGTGATTGTTTGTTTCTTACATTGCCATGAGACTAATCTCCTTCCAAGATATTGGCATCCTCCAGTGGTTGATCTTCTATCATAATTATCTCCTGCATAATCACTGTCTGAAAAAGCTTCCAAGTGAAAAGGTGAATCCCTAGGATACCACAATCCTAACTTAGGTTGTTGCCTCTACCTAAAAATCCTCTTGACTTCATTCATATGAGAAACCTTGGGTTTGACTTGATGTCTTGTACATAAACATACAACAAATGTTATGTCAGGTCTAGATGTAGTTAAGTACATAAGACAACCAATCATTGATCTGTAAAGTTTAACATCCACATCTTCTCCATCTTCATCTTTTCCTAATGCTTTAGTAGCATCAATAGGTGTGGTGGCTGGCTTGACAGTGTTGAAGTTAAACCTTTAAAGAATGTCAGTGACATACTTATCTTGACTAATGAAGATTCCACTACTTGATTGTTTAACTTGAAGCCCCAAAAAGAAAGTTAATTCACCCATGGAACTCATTTGAAACTCTAATTGCATGAGCTGCTCAAATTCTTTCACCATTGACTGTTTTGTGGCTCCAAAAATGATGTCATCCACATAGACTTGAACTAGCATAATATCCTTTTTGTCTCTCTTGATAAATAAAGTCTTATCAATTGCACCTCTCCTTTAACCATGTTGGAATAGAAAGTGGAGAGTCTTACATACCAAGCTCTAAGAGCTTGATGGAGGCCATACAGAGCCTTAATAACTTTATAGACTTTGTTTGGATGTGCAGGATCCTCAAAACTAAGGGGTTGTTTAACATAAACTTCTTCTGTAATGGTGCCATAAAGAAAGGCACTTTTGACATCCATTTGATAAACAGGAAATCCCATATAAGATGTAAAAGCAAGAAATAACCTTATAGCTTCAATTCTTGCTACAGGAGCAAACACTTCATCATAGTCCACTCCTTCTTCTTGTCTATATCCTTGAGCAACCAATCGTGCTTTGTTCTTGATGACATTCCCTCTTTCATCTCTCTTAATCCTGAAAACCCATCTTGTATCAATTAATCTCTTTCCATCTGGTAAATCACATAATACCCAAACATTTTGAAGTTTTAATTGTAGAAGTTCTTCTTGCATGGCTTCAACCTAACTCTCCTCAGCTAATGCTTGAGATACCTTCTTAGGTTCTACTTGAGATAGAAAGCAAGCAAATAGGCACATTTGTTGATCCTTATGATTCACCATGTTTTGTTTATAAACAAAGCTAAGTAAAGCAACAACTTCAATCTTCAGCCTATGTGGGATAGAATGTTAGGATAAATGTTAGAAATATCTTCATAAAAAAATGGTATGAAAGAGATAATCCAAGACTTCTTAACATTTGACGAAAGAAAAATATGCTAGGAACATCAAATTGAAGTTTAGAAGCATCTTTATGTGTTTATAACTCGAAACATAAAGGCAACAACTTGGATAAAAGAACCTATGATGATTTTTACTGAAAAAAAAGGATTAACGTTTACTTATCATCTGAAATCATTTATCTAAAAATCTATATGCTATTGTTATTCTACGTGTTCAGGTCATGAATGCAATTTCTTGTTAAGAGCAATTGAGTGGTCATTACGACCATCGCCATCACTACTGTCAATTTAGCACTAAATTCGTTTATCATCTCATCACTCTCATCTATTTTATTTCACCGTAATCACTGCAGTCACCACCAAAAAAAAAAAAAAAAAAAAAAAAGACGTTAAGTTTGCTCGTGGTTAAAACCACAAGCTGATGCAGGCCACTGCCAGCTAACCACTTACCGTATTATCACTCTCAAATCATACATGGCTCGCTTGTAGTCCTGTCATCACAAACTTTTCAATAAATAAAACTAGTAAAATCATTGTGTAAATGCCACTATTCTAATGATGTGAGTCATGTTAACATGTACGTGTGTAAGTATGATGTGAGTCATGCTATCTATTCTATTCTAAAATCGAATATTGTGTGCAAGCTCACAAAGTACAGTTTCATCAATTTAGTTCGGATATATACAGATTGTTTTCCGCCATTATAAATGAGTCTCCATTTCCCATTTTGTTAGTAAACGCGAGATTATGACATAAATTGTTTAACTTGCGTGAACGACAAACACAATATTATCATAACATATATGTAGTTTTTGGAATGTATGCTACCTGCCCAATTACATCTTCTATTTCAAACTTCCATATTTCCAAGTCTTCGGCGCCACTACAAAACACAAGTTAAATTTTCCACATTTTAAAAGCCAATTTGCCACGGTTAAAAATGTGTCAAATTTTAAATTCCACACTTGCAAATGTGTAGCAATAATGGGTGTAACAAATTTTGCTACACATATAAGTGTGAAGATACTCTTTGAATGTCCACACTTAAAAGTGTGGCAAACACTCTTTAAATGCCACACTTAAAAGTGTGGCAAATTTGCAAAAAGATGATTACAATTAAAAGTGTAGCAACATTGTTAAATATTCACACCTAAAAGTGTGGATATATTTTCTGGAAGAAGAAAAAAAAATAAAAATAAATTACAAATCGGATATATAGAAAACCTGCTGCAATGTAGAAATTATATACATATAGAAAACCTGATGCAATTATAAAACCTGATGCAACATTTACATACAAATATTGATATATTTCCAGTAATTAGTCAAATGCTACATACACATTTAGCATGTTTTCCAGTATTGTACAAGTAAAAACCAATTAACATCAATCATTTATCGCTTTCTACCCTTGAGACGACGATTGTACAGCCTCATGATTCTGAACTCTAGAAAAAGAAGGTATTTGCATATCAGATTGCCACAAACTTTGCCACATTTTCCCCAAAGGCTCCTGAATGTTGTGCTCTTGTTGCTGCTCCGGAATCTGTGATCATTCAAGTGACATCAGAAATATGAATATCACAAACAACATACAAAGCCATTGCTAAGCAGATATTTGTAAACCTGAAAACGTATTTCTCATTTTGAATCAAACTGAACCTGTTGTACTTAAAGTGGCTACGCTAATGGAAATATATTGTAATTCCTTATGTCCAAGGACACAACATTCTGTATATAATGGCATCCCCAATATCAGGAACTAAGTTGCCAACGGTTAACACTAGCAGGCATTTTCACTACTTGTCTCATCACCTTAAATATGCAATGTATGTAACTCAGAGGTAGTCTAAAACAGATTGTTTCTTGAAGCATATCTAAATGTTGATCTTGAGAGGAGTACCAACAATTCTTGTCGTCCCATACTAACCAAAGAGGATTCACATTATTACTTTTCACTCTCTTAACACATGCTTATGAAAGGAAAAAGAAGAAGACATATACTCTAGCATGTGATTTTAAAAAATGTAGTTTCAATCATTATGTTTATCTTCCTTCATCTTGCTCTCGTTAATCTTATTTCCTTTTCTGTCTTCTAACTGTGTGTCATTGACTCATTGTTTTAAAGGAGGAAAGATGCTGTCCAACTCCAGCTGGAAAGGTGAGCTTTACGTATTTTCTAATTATGAAATTTTTTGTTATTTAGTATATCATCGACCAAAGATGTTTGTAACACCTAAAATGCTAAATTATTTGGTAGTAATAATTCATTTGGTAACTTTGTACTTATCCAGCTAATTTGGGATGTTGTTTTCTCCGTGCCTAACTTGTTAAAACGTTATTTCTGCTTAATCTGAATAATAAGTTTCATGTTGTCCCTGCTCCAAAATGAGATGCGTTTTCAGGTTTACAAATAACATTTGGTAACTTTGTACTTATCCATTTGACTCAATTCTTTTGATGTCATCATCACTATGAATGTACCCAGTTGACCCCTTTAGAGATGTACATAAGCTAAATTACTAATAATAAGCATAAGCAAACTCAAACAAAATCACGACATAATATATTAGATTTCTGAGTATCGGTACTCAAATGAGCCTTTTATAAAGATTGTACCTGTAAATTCTTGCTTCAATCGAGTAGGTAATGTCGCCAAATTTAAACAGAAACAAAAATTGTAGACCTGACAGAAGCTGAAAACAGAAACATATGTTAGACAGAAGCTGAAAACACCACTTCAGTAAAGTAGGACTAAACACCAATTCAGATTTTATGTTCAACAACATGGGGGTCAATTAATTGGAAAATATGATACTGGTTCCTCACTATATCTTTGCAAAGTAGGACTGATGAAGCACTATCAAACTCATATGCCTTGATTTTGCCGCATGTTACATATTTTGGAATTAACTTCACAGTGCCTCTCTGTCTCACATTATCCATATCCACAACCTACAAGAGAAATAGAAAAGATGAGAAAGTAACCCATGAAATACATAATGACCATAAGCTAAACGACATACATATATATTGACACTCACAACAAGAATTACATACTCATTGCTCCAAATAGATAACGATGTGCAGTAAGATTACAAGTAAAAGAGTAAAAGAGTTTACATCAGCTCAAATGGGCTAAATTATGCAGCAGTAAGATTTGTCCTGTCATACTCATTGCTCCAAATAGATAATGACCATAAGCTAAACGACATACATATATATTGACACTCACAACAAGAATTACTTACCAAATAACTGCCACAATAGCACACCAAGATATTATTATCAAACCATCCTTAATATGTTGCAAATTGAACTTATCTACAACAAATTGAAGCTATAACCAAAACTGGAACAACTTCACACAGCCATTAAAACACTCATCCTTGGATGTCTCGTCTATGCCAAATTGGTCGCTCATTAACATCATCAAGATGTGGAAGATTACAAGGCATACATTGGGTGTATGAGTCCTCATCTTCTTCATTGGCCTTTTTTCCCATGTCATATGTATCTCTTGGATAGTTCCATTATTCATTCATGCAATAGAAATTGTAGCAAAATATCATCCAAATTAACTGCAAGTATCTTAATCTCATAATAACATCTGTTCTTCAACTAAAATCTAATAGGAAAACGACCTGGTATAGCTTAATAATGCAGCTTAATATGGGAATGTTAGCTTAAACGGCCTGGAAAAGTTTACAAGTGGAAACATAGGTCCAGGCCTAAACTAGTCTTACAATAATAATCACTCTAAGCCAAGTTTTAGCTCAGAATCATATAACAAATGATTAAAATTGTGCAAATGAATATAATCACTATATGACCCCATGATCATTTCACATAAGATAGATAAATGTCAATCCATACTCTAGCATAAAAGTCCTACACTCGTTAAAAATTATCATAATACCTCATAGCAAACACCAAGACCATGAGGTGCAACAAGGGGTAAATCAAACTGAAAAAATAGCTAGGCCAAATAGTTCATAAGCTGAACAAGGGAGCAAATAAACTAAAACTATCTTCCTACTAGCTTAATCTAACTAACTAATCAGATTAACACTCAGAAGCTTCAAATGATGATATATCAAACTGAAAAAATAGCTTGTTACTGAGCAGATATGCAGGGCTGCAACAAGGGGATTAGCAGGCCAGATTTGGCCAACCAACTAAGCTTAAAGTTCTAAATTAACTCCAAAATCCTAGATTCTACACTACCAACTGTAAGCAAAACTAAAATTAAGATCTAAAACCTACTTGATCATATCTAAAATTCAAAACCAAAAAGGGTGCATGAGAGTGATGCAGCCCACTAAGGGCTGATACAAGCCGGACCTCAAGCTTTATTACTAAAAGTTAACCTACAAAAATGAAAATCTAAGAATCTCATATAATGAACTATCTATGAGCCAAATTGCAGACCTAGGGGACTAATTATTAAGCAGAAAATGAGCTAGGAAAATGGCTATTTGGACAGATGGTAACTGAAACTCAGTTAACAAAAATGGGTCAAATTAGGTGAAAAACTTTGGACATATCACATATACACAGTAGAGATTCAAGGGTGAGCAGGCTAGCCTCCATATTATATCCATCAATACAGGGAAATATATATATAAGTTGAACTAAATTAACAGGTCTAAAAATATTAAAACTACAGCAAAATGCACAGATTCATCAATACAGGGAAATATATATGTTCATAGTTTCATACATACAAGGAAGACCCGAACATGTATTATAAGAAGAAAACCTGAGAAAAGTTGGTTATGGCAGGAGATTTACCATATATACTTATTAGCGACTTTAGATGCAATAGGGTATTGACACGATATAAATAACTGACTGCAAAAAGGGCTAAAATACGCGTATAGTATTCAGATGGTGAAGCCACAAATAGGTAACATGAACAACACAAACAATCACAATCGGTCAAACACCACTTGATGATATAAGTTTGTTTTATTTCTCGGAAGTAGCATTTTATCAAACACCTTTACTACATCACAAAAATGCTCCCGCTTATCATCAATTTTCTTATTAATCACCTTATTATGTGTTTTGTTTACTACAGTGTGATTAAGCACATCCAAACACCATCTCCTAAACACGCACATTATTAATCACCTTATAGCTTATAAATACAGTACGTACAGTACATTTATATACCTCGCGCAGCTCTTCGACAAAAATCTAACAATCTCATCTCTACTCGCCTCACTTATAAATACAGTATACTACATTTATATACCTCGTGCAACTTTTTCATCAAAAAACTATCGTCTCCTAAACACGCACATTATATCTCACTTGTACATTTTCGCCTCACTTATAACAATCTCCTAAACGCGCACAATTCTATAACAAAATAAGCTATCGTCTCCTAAACACGCACATTATATCTCACTTGTACCTAAACTACTTAACCATCACAAAATAACACATTCAGTTCTTTAAGAGGCATTTCCTCAAACACCTTCAGTTCAACGCAAACTCTACCAACGCAATCCGGACCGAATCGTTATATCTCTAAACTACTTAACCATCACAAAACACATAATAATAATCGTTATCATATTGTACAACAAGAAACACATTAATAAACGATTAACTAACATTGACCTGATGATGATGATCGGAACAGTGAATGATTACGGCGATTACGGCGACGAAACACCAATCAACTAACATTGACCACGGCGATTACGGCAGCGATTAACGATTACGGATTACTACACATTTTTTAGTAACAGCGATTAAGTAACTTGTAGCTTTTTTTTTAATAAGTGTAGTGATTTTTGTTGAGGTGATTTTGAGTAACAGGGAATGAATGGACCAGCTTCTTTTTATGCTTTTCTTTATAAGTGTAGTGAATAATGATTTTGAGTAACAGGGAATGAAATGAATGGACCAGCTTCTATTTACATGTCTTTTTTTATACCAATTTGATTTTTTTTTTTTTTTTTTAATAAAGTGCAGCTTTTGTTTCCACGATTATAAATGTGGCTTTCTTATGTAGTTATTTTTACGTTTATAAGTGTAGCATTTTTGAAGTGTTTTCTTACACTTATAAGTGTGGCTTTTTAATAATTTGTTTTCTTCAATTATAAATGTAGCGTTATTGTAATTGTCCACACTTATATATGTGAAGTATTTTTTTAAATATTTGTGACACTTATAAATGTGGCAAAATTATGATTCATTTAAAAAAAATGTCACAGTTGACTATACCGTGGAGAAATAAGTGTGGAGAATTCAACTTTTTTTTTAGTGGGTAGAAATGTTTATGTTTAGGGTTTGGGGAAATGAAGAAGTGGGTAGGGTAGAAATGGAGTTGTTGGGGCTAGGGAATTGTAAGAAACAAAGAATGATTGACCCTTTGTGACAATTTTTTGTTTCTTTAGGGGTTGTTTGGAAATATGTTTTGGATTTACTTTTTTTTTTAGAGTTGATGATGGGATGAAGCTGGAAAGTGGTGGGAAGGGAATAGAGAAGGGTGCAAGTTGCAAAAGTTTGTATATTTGTTTTTTTAGAAATTTAAATATAATTGAGCAAAGCTCAATGTAGGTATCAAGTTGAAGAGTTGTAAAAAACCAAGAAAATAGAAACTTTTTCGTTACATTAGTTGTATACGTTATCAACAATATTGTTACTGTTAAGTCTTTTCAATAGTAATATGTTTGAGACATGAAATACTCATGTTCATGTGATATGATCGATTTAGAACTCGGAATTAGTACCGTAGTTTTTAAAATAGTTATCTATTAGTGGAAATCACTGATATATATGCATATTATTTGCGACAAAAGAAAAGTCAACCTATGACAATCTTTTACGTTTCGCATAGTCTTACAAACCCATGTTTTATAGAAATGGCAAATAAAAAGTTAAAAACATTAAAACAAATGCTACATTATATTGCCCCAAAAAGGTTAAAACAGACACTATACAATTATGTAATTAAATAATCTTAATAAAACTCATAACCAATATTATGTTACGAGCATATAGAAAAATATTGAATCACAACAAAATAAACGTATAAAACCGTAAAAGTAAAAAACTAATGTCGCGAAAGAATACTCTTGCATGCTACAAATAAACACGAAATGACAATAAGATTCAAGGGTACGATTTTGTTTGTGTGATTCAAATGGGTTTTCATTTGATGAATAAGAATGACAATACAAGAATTATCACATCGTGTATTGATGTTGGATTTTATATATTTCTGATGAATAAGAATACAAGATTTGTTTGTTAGAAAGCAAGTACATGAATTATTTATCATGATCTACATTTTTTTATGTGATTGATAAAAGTCATTTTAGATCCCTAACTTTGAGCCAAATTCAAACCACGAGTTTAAAAAATAGCAATTCTTAATTATGATCAGGGCACAAATATATGTTCATTCAACCGCCGTATGCTCATTGAATTATAATTTCGTAGTTATTTATATAACATGTGCATATATTCATTAAGTGAAACGAATAACATAGTGGGTTGTGTTTTGGTAAATTGCCTTTTGAGACTTTGAAGTAAAATTATCCATATTAAGTATGTTGTATAAAAGGGAAAAAGTAATCATTGAATTACATTGATGTTTGTCACAACTCGTAAATTTTGGTCTTTTCCCGAACTTTCACATTTACTATTCATCCGTTACTATTCACCGATCACTATTCATCATTTTACTATTCATCGTTTTTGGTGTCAGTTTGAGATTCCGAGAAGCGTCCAAAAATTTTACTATTCATAAAACACTATTCACCTCCGGAGAAAATTTGTCATTTTGCCCGAGTTGCGTCATTTCCGTATACGTACGGTTATCTAACTAATAAACGTTATCTTACGAGCTCTTATTTTGAATAATTGATCCGACAATCCCAACTATGGTCCTAACACATTTTTATACTCATTATAATAATATAAAAATTTTATTATTAATTTGCCCGGTGTTTTGAAATAATTTGCTATATTTTTTAGTAAACGCCTAAACTTTCGTCGGATCACGATATTTCAACATGACAAGTATTTTAACACCCAATTCTCATCAGGAATGTAAAATTATAATTTTTACAATGTTGTCACATTTTATTTGGTACCGTTAAACTTTATTTTTAGTTAACCCGGTACCCGGTACACCTTAAAACTACCAATAAACACAAAATCTTCCACCAATACACCAACTACCTTACAAAATCTATATTTTTCTTCCTACCCTTTTTAAATTGCCATGACACCTTCCTAAATTTATGGATCTTGTCTACTAAGTCTAAAATACATATAACTTGTACATTTTTTTCATTTCATCTCATTTTCATCAAAACAACTAGAAACTCTTCTTCTCTTTTTCTCTCTTTCTTGGATCGATCCACCATCAAGAACAAAGGAGAAACCATTAACTTTTATGATCCAAGTGTTTAATCATGTCCTAATCATGATCTAGTTGGGGGTTTTGTGGTAAAACCCTAGGTTATTAATCAATTTCTCATCAAAAACTCTCCAATCTTTGAGGTAAGTTTAACAAACTCATCTCTATAGTTTTACCAAGTTCTTACAATGTTCATATCATTTTTATACAAGGATTTCATGCATATGTTAGTTATACCACTCATTTATGTATATATTTAACTTTTGAACTCTAGAAATAGATTATTGTTAGATCCTTGTTAGAGTAGCTTGGTGATGATGTTTAGGAACCCATGACACCCTAAGAAGGTGTATGGTAGGATTAGACTAGCTTTGTGGTGTTTGAAAGTGATTTGGTGATGTTAGAAACTAGATTGAAGTCTTGAAAATGGGTTTTGAACAAGTAAATATACCTTCTGTCCCATTTTGGTTAACCCAGAAAAATCCGTTTTTACACAGTACCCTTTGACAATATTTTTAGAAAATACTTTCAAAAACGAATCCGTAGGCGAAAGAATCGATTAAAACGAGTTAATAACGAAGGAGTTATGATTTTTACAAAGTTAACGACGAAAACTATTTTTCTGGAAATCCTTTGCTGATGAACAGTTGTCACGACTGTTTCGAGGCGTAAAACTAAATCTAGCCATCCCGACTTATCAAAAATATGTTAGTATTTTGTCCCACGATTCCGTGGATATAAAGAACGAGTAAAACGGACTTACGACGACAAAGATATTCACGTTTCTATAACGGCAAAACATATATTATTTTGACAGCACTTACACTTTACAATATTCACAAACGCCCATGTTTAGAGCCAATTTCCCGTCAATAGACTCATTTCTGGAGTCGGCACACCAAGGAACAAAAGTTAGTACTCCTGTAATACTTTCTAAATCAGTTGGCCGTTTAACATTTGGACTTTTAATAAATAAACTACAGCCACTTAAAGTTACCCAGAAATGACAGTTTTGGCCTAAATGCCATACTTTGCGACCATTTATCTTAAAATCTAGACGCAATGGGTAAAATTTCACTAAGGAACATATTTAGATACTGTAACAAGCTTTCCAAAAATGCTGAGTTTGTCCCCTAACTCTCAGTACACACTGTTTTGCGACTAGTTTTCCGGGGCCACTTTTGGCCGTTTTCAGAAATTAACAAGTATTATATTTTACGACGAAAAGTTATTTTCACAAGTTTTCACCAAACGACTATCATAGAACAACGTTACACCATATATACATGTAAAATACAGTATGACTTGGCACGACAACATAAATATAATTTTCGATGATTATACATGTTTTAAAATAATACGAGTGGTATAGGTATCATGTGCATGCATATTCTTCTCATCCTTTCATGATCTAAGTAGATCGTTATCGTTCATATTAGGTTGCGGTTAGAGATCGAACCCCATTTCTGTGTATCCACTTTTGTCATCGTAGCTATCGCACCAGGTGAGTCATAGCCCCTACTCTTTTAAATTGTTTTGTTAACTTTTTGGGGGAGAATACATGCTCGTTTTTACATAAATTACTACTTGACCTTTTGAACTTCATTTGACCTTATAACTTGTTTTGAACTATTGAACTTGATTTGAACTATTGAACTTGACTTGACTTTTGAACTTGACTTAAACTTTTGACCCTAATGTACCGTACGTACTATGACCTAAAGTCTCGCCATTTTTGGTGAAGCGTGCAAAGTCTCACCTTATTGGTGGAGCGTTCTTAACCCTAAAGTCTCGCCTTATTGGTGGAGCGTGCTAAGTCTCCCATGTTCGGAGCGTTCTTAATCTTATATAATAGTTGTATGATGTACTGTTCGTACATTCGCATTGTTCGACGCCTATTAGTAGTATGGATAGCGCTATTAGAGGTCGGCCAACCTCTCGTCCACCATGTTACGGGACGCATATTATTTAATTAGGGGCTTTGCATGGCATACATTATTATATAGGTGGTGCTCATATTGTGACTTATTATTGACCTCATGTGCTTGACTATCAGACATAAACTATATTAGCAGTGGGTTGTGAACACACAGGTTACAAGTCTCTTATGGCGGGACTTGTAACTGAGTGGATTTACGATGCCTTTGCTGTGTGACCATTTTTCTATAAACTTTATTTGTTAAACAAACTCTATGAACTCACCAACCTCGTGTTAACACTTTAGCATGTATTTTCAGGTTTTAACCAATGGCACGCTACAGGAGGTTTTGGCAGGGTATGGCATGGTCATAGAAGACTCTGATTATTTATTTGGGGACCGTTTTAAACTACTTTTAAGGGCCTACTTCCGCACTACTTTTAACGATGTAAATTCAACATTTTTGATTAAACGATTTTATTCTAAATGATTAAAGTGAAAACCATTTTTGAACTTGTGTTGTAATACCGATTGAGTTACACCCCAGCTACACGTATACTTCCGCTGGACCCGATTTTGGGGGTGTGACAGATTGGTATCAGAGCTTTGGCTATAGCGAACTAAGTGTTTTTTAAACCTAGACTATAGCTACTTTTATGAAAAACTTAACCCTATGACCGTCACGTGCCTACCTGCCAAGCTGAAGCCTCATTGTGGTTTGTTGCTGACTTAGGTGATGAGATTTGTGTCTCATTATCTGGCATATTATGTTCATTTGTTCTAATTGATTTCTATAATTGTCTTTCATATAAGCATGTTCGCGTATCATATATGTCACCCTGTTATGTTTCTCCTTGCATAGTCTCATCATTTGACCTCGAGTTTGGTCACCTGCCTTAGTCTTTCTGAACGTCTTGGTATTTGTGAAGGACATAGTCTTAGTATAACTGAGCTGAGTATTTCAAAATTCATGAAACCTCGGTGGAATATAGACTAGTCACCTATATTCAACCCGGGATAGTGGGACATAGGCTGACTACCTATATCCGACTCAGAAATGAATTTTGCAACACTGAGAATGGTTATAATAAAATTCTGTCTGGATTGAATCCTCAACTCAATTTCCAAATGTTTCATTCATGTATGTGTATACCCTCGTTGTCAGAACGCTTATACTTTTCATCACCTCGTAAACCGCCGCCTGGAAGCACGTCAACTGATCATTTCATCTCATGAATCTTCACCTTTATAACACTTCGGAGACCAACGTTAACTGAACTTCGGGACGAAGTTCCCTGAAGGGGTAGAGACTGTCACAACTCGTAAATTTTGGTCTTTTCCCGAACTTTCACATTTACTATTCATCCGTTACTATTCACCGATCACTATTCATCATTTTACTATTCATCGTTTTTGGTGTCAGTTTGAGATTCCGAGAAGCGTCCAAAAATTTTACTATTCATAAAACACTATTCACCTCCGGAGAAAATTTGTCATTTTGCCCGAGTTGCGTCATTTCCGTATACGTACGGTTATCTAACTAATAAACGTTATCTTACGAGCTCTTATTTTGAATAATTGATCCGACAATCCCAACTATGGTCCTAACACATTTTTATACTCATTATAATAATATAAAAATTTTATTATTAATTTGCCCGGTGTTTTGAAATAATTTGCTATATTTTTTAGTAAACGCCTAAACTTTCGTCGGATCACGATATTTCAACATGACAAGTATTTTAACACCCAATTCTCATCAGGAATGTAAAATTATAATTTTTACAATGTTGTCACGTTTTATTTGGTACCGTTAAACTTTATTTTTAGTTAACCCGGTACCCGGTACACCTTAAAACTACCAATAAACACAAAATCTTCCACCAATACACCAACTACCTTACAAAATCTATATTTTTCTTCCTACCCTTTTTAAATTGCCATGACACCTTCCTAAATTTATGGATCTTGTCTACTAAGTCTAAAATACATATAACTTGTACATTTTTTTCATTTCATCTCATTTTCATCAAAACAACTAGAAACTCTTCTTCTCTTTTTCTCTCTTTCTTGGATCGATCCACCATCAAGAACAAAGGAGAAACCATTAACTTTTATGATCCAAGTGTTTAATCATGTCCTAATCATGATCTAGTTGGGGGTTTTGTGGTAAAACCCTAGGTTATTAATCAATTTCTCATCAAAAACTCTCCAATCTTTGAGGTAAGTTTAACAAACTCATCTCTATAGTTTTACCAAGTTCTTACAATGTTCATATCATTTTTATACAAGGATTTCATGCATATGTTAGTTATACCACTCATTTATGTATATATTTAACTTTTGAACTCTAGAAATAGATTATTGTTAGATCCTTGTTAGAGTAGCTTGGTGATGATGTTTAGGAACCCATGACACCCTAAGAAGGTGTATGGTAGGATTAGACTAGCTTTGTGGTGTTTGAAAGTGATTTGGTGATGTTAGAAACTAGATTGAAGTCTTGAAAATGGGTTTTGAACAAGTAAATATACCTTCTGTCCCATTTTGGTTAACCCAGAAAAATCCGTTTTTACACAGTACCCTTTGACAATATTTTTAGAAAATACTTTCAAAAACGAATCCGTAGGCGAAAGAATCGATTAAAACGAGTTAATAACGAAGGAGTTATGATTTTTACAAAGTTAACGACGAAAACTATTTTTCTGGAAATCCTTTGCTGATGAACAGTTGTCACGACTGTTTCGAGGCGTAAAACTAAATCTAGCCATCCCGACTTATCAAAAATATGTTAGTATTTTGTCCCACGATTCCGTGGATATAAAGAACGAGTAAAACGGACTTACGACGACAAAGATATTCACGTTTCTATAACGGCAAAACATATATTATTTTGACAGCACTTACACTTTACAATATTCACAAACGCCCATGTTTAGAGCCAATTTCCCGTCAATAGACTCATTTCTGGAGTCGGCACACCAAGGAACAAAAGTTAGTACTCCTGTAATACTTTCTAAATCAGTTGGCCGTTTAACATTTGGACTTTTAATAAATAAACTACAGCCACTTAAAGTTACCCAGAAATGACAGTTTTGGCCTAAATGCCATACTTTGCGACCATTTATCTTAAAATCTAGACGCAATGGGTAAAATTTCACTAAGGAACATATTTAGATACTGTAACAAGCTTTCCAAAAATGCTGAGTTTGTCCCCTAACTCTCAGTACACACTGTTTTGCGACTAGTTTTCCGGGGCCACTTTTGGCCGTTTTCAGAAATTAACAAGTATTATATTTTACGACGAAAAGTTATTTTCACAAGTTTTCACCAAACGACTATCATAGAACAACGTTACACCATATATACATGTAAAATACAGTATGACTTGGCACGACAACATAAATATAATTTTCGATGATTATACATGTTTTAAAATAATACGAGTGGTATAGGTATCATGTGCATGCATATTCTTCTCATCCTTTCATGATCTAAGTAGATCGTTATCGTTCATATTAGGTTGCGGTTAGAGATCGAACCCCATTTCTGTGTATCCACTTTTGTCATCGTAGCTATCGCACCAGGTGAGTCATAGCCCCTACTCTTTTAAATTGTTTTGTTAACTTTTTGGGGGAGAATACATGCTCGTTTTTACATAAATTACTACTTGACCTTTTGAACTTCATTTGACCTTATAACTTGTTTTGAACTATTGAACTTGATTTGAACTATTGAACTTGACTTGACTTTTGAACTTGACTTAAACTTTTGACCCTAATGTACCGTACGTACTATGACCTAAAGTCTCGCCATTTTTGGTGAAGCGTGCAAAGTCTCACCTTATTGGTGGAGCGTTCTTAACCCTAAAGTCTCGCCTTATTGGTGGAGCGTGCTAAGTCTCCCATGTTCGGAGCGTTCTTAATCTTATATAATAGTTGTATGATGTACTGTTCGTACATTCGCATTGTTCGACGCCTATTAGTAGTATGGATAGCGCTATTAGAGGTCGGCCAACCTCTCGTCCACCATGTTACGGGACGCATATTATTTAATTAGGGGCTTTGCATGGCATACATTATTATATAGGTGGTGCTCATATTGTGACTTATTATTGACCTCATGTGCTTGACTATCAGACATAAACTATATTAGCAGTGGGTTGTGAACACACAGGTTACAAGTCTCTTATGGCGGGACTTGTAACTGAGTGGATTTACGATGCCTTTGCTGTGTGACCATTTTTCTATAAACTTTATTTGTTAAACAAACTCTATGAACTCACCAACCTCGTGTTAACACTTTAGCATGTATTTTCAGGTTTTAACCAATGGCACGCTACAGGAGGTTTTGGCAGGGTATGGCATGGTCATAGAAGACTCTGATTATTTATTTGGGGACCGTTTTAAACTACTTTTAAGGGCCTACTTCCGCACTACTTTTAACGATGTAAATTCAACATTTTTGATTAAACGATTTTATTCTAAATGATTAAAGTGAAAACCATTTTTGAACTTGTGTTGTAATACCGATTGAGTTACACCCCAGCTACACGTATACTTCCGCTGGACCCGATTTTGGGGGTGTGACAATGTTGTTGACAAAGTTGTGGTGTCAAGAAAGACGAGTTGTTTCAAAGCTAAATATGACCACACGGGTCGACATGATATCGAATATGACCACACGGACCAACATGATACTGATTATGACCACACGGGTCAACATATAATTAAAATCTTAAGGATTTATTAGTTCATTATACAAGCGTCTGCACAACACTACGAAAAAACACATAATTATTCAACCAAAAGACCGTGCATCGCACGGGTTGGATAAAGCCTCGTGTATATGGAAAGAAAGAGATATATAATGCAATAGTTATCAACAGTTGGTGAAAGAAGCGAACTAATATTGTGTTTTCGGAGCATAAATTATGAACGGAACATCTTGCATAACGTGAAACATGCAGGATTGCAAATGTTAAAACATTGAACTAAAACAACATGTGATTTTTTAGAACAAGCGGTTAGATTTTACTTATCTAAAACCATCCGCGAAGAAATTTTATACATGGCTGAATAACTTACGTTTTTTTTTTTTTTTTTTTTTTTTTTTTTTTCATTTCATTTCATGGAGGTTAAAAGTATTTAGCAAACTCATTATGCCAATCACTACACATTTATATTTCGGTTTGCTAAGCGAACGTCAAAATCAAAAAGTATGCAGCTAGGCAATCCTTTATTATATAAATTTTGATAACTTAAGTCATACAATTACGTTTTTAGTTGTTTTGGTAAAAGTATTTTCTATATTACATAAAAATTAGTTAATTATGTCAAGATGTTGTAGTGATAAGAAAGAGACCACACAACCACGGACGGAGCTTGAGTAGTTTGATGGGGGGGGGGGGGGGGGGGGGGCGAATTTAAACATCAACTTTTATAACAATCGTGTACTATTTGATTATTTGTAATAGTTTCTTTAAAAAAAGTTTGAAACTGTCAACTTTTATAACTATTTTGGACTTGTTGTGAAATACGTCTAGATGATTAGGAAAAATATGTAAAAATTATCAAAATATGAGGTGAAAAGTGCACATGAACCAAAATTATCATCTTCTTCCTCCTTTCGATATCCTTACCCTGTTTCAACATATATCTGCAAACTCTTATAAATCGATTGTAACTAATCAAAATTAACTTATACCTGGTAAAATTAAACTATTTTATGTTTCAGAACCTAATATTATCAATTTTAAGCCAAAACTGGATCTAATCACTCTTGTTTTTATAATTTCATTTGTAGGTACTACTATAAACTACTCACTAGAAGATAAAACCTTGGAGGAGGGGGGGGGGGGCAGCACCCCCTCCTGCCCTAAGGAAGCTCCGTCCATGCACACAACTATTTTGGATCACAACTTTCTTTCACATAGGTATATTCAATCATATTTTATTGGGATAATTTCAAAAATGCCCCGGTTGTTCAAGGTGTGAGACTATCAGAATCTTTGGTGTTTGCTTTTCTAGACCAGTTGCCTTGGCAACTTGAATTTAGTCAACCATGTGCCGCCACGAGTTGAGATCTATGAAGAACCCCTCCTTGTCATAGAACCAATCAACAAATCCTAACCATACAATACAATTTGATCCAAAGGCTTAGATTAAATCTAATATTTACACTTGAGGGGCAAAAAAGACAATTACATAAACTAAAAAAATTGTATAACCCTCATTCTTTTCCCAAAAAAATTAGGTCAAAACACACACACACCCCTCCACCATCCACCATCCACCTCCACCGTCCAGCACCTCCAACCGTCATCCCCAACCGTCCACCACCTCCCCAATCGTCATCCCCAACCGTCCACCACCTCCCAAATCGTCATCCCCAACGGTCATCATCCCCAACGGTCGTCATCCCCAACCTTCGAAACCTTCAATTCCGTCATCACTCCATCGTTATGGAAGAAGAAAATTTACCTGAGATAATGGTGGGAGCTGATGTGGAAGAAGGTAAATCATATATGATTCTTCTGTGTTTCTGTTTTTTTTTTTTTTTTTTTTTTTTTTTTAATAGTAGAATCAGATATGATTCTTCTGTTTTTATAGATGAAACTGAGATATTGTTGGATGCTGATGTGGAAGAAGAAACTATCGTTGTTATTCAAGGTAAATCATATGTAATTCAGCTTTTTTTTTTTTTTTTTTTTTTTTTGCTTTTTAAGCTTATTAATAGATTCTGTTTTATCTGTAACAGAATCATATATGATTCTTGTGGAATCATAAATGAAAGTCACTATATTTCAACATCTGTGACGAGACCAAGGCCGACTTTATAAATAACTATATTTTTACATGTTATTATAGAAGAATCACATATGATTCTTTGTAATGTAAATAACTATATTTTTATAACAAAATCACATGTGATTTCGTAATAAAACAGGATCTGAGATCGTTATGGTGGATGATGAGGTTATAAATGAAGCTGAGATATTGGTGGATGCTGATGTGCAAGAAGAAAATATTGCTATTATTCAAGGTAAATCATATGTGCTTCAGCTTATTTTTTTTGCTTTATAAGTTTATTAATAGATTCTGTTTTATCTGTAATAGAATCATACATGATTCTAATGAAAATCATATATTATTATTGGGAACACATTCTGTAAATCAAAAAAGAAAAAAAAATCATATATGATTCTTGTTGAATCATATATGATTCTTGTTATATGATTCCACATTAATCATATATGATTCATGTGAAATCATATATGATTTTAATGAAAATACTATATTTCAGCATCTGTGACGACACCAAGGCCGACTTAATACGATAAAAATTCCATTCTAAGCACAATCATTTAATGATTCCAAAAGAGTATCAGCATCTTACAAAGAAACAAAGGAAGATGACTCAAGCAGAAAAGGTGTTCGTTGTGAAAGCTTCAAATATGAAACTTGGTGCGTCAAAGGCACACCGTTTGTTATGTAGCATTAAAGGTGGTTATCAATATGTTCATGGCACAAGTAGTGATTTCTAGAATCATCAAAGGATATAAATGTGTGCGTAGGTGAAAGTGACGCGCAAATGCTGATAAACAAGCAACGAGAAATGTAGCAGCTGAACAAGCGACTAACGCTTCTTGAATATCAATTTCTTTAAATTTATTTATATGTTTAATTCAACTATGTTTAATTTCTTGAAAATGCACTCAGAATCATATATGATTCACACAGAATCATATATGATTCACTCAGAATCATATATGATTCACACAGAATCATATATGATTCACACAGAATCATGTATGATTCACAATATACTACCCATCAGAAAAATATAAGATAAACTTAAAACATATACTACCCATCAGAAAAATTAAAACATACATCAAGATACCATCAGTTTACCATTTCATTACCCATCAGAACTTGTTCAATACTACCATCAGTTTACAAAATATACTACCAACAGATTTTACCAAAATACATCAGTTAACTACCATTAGTACAAAATCAAAGGGACCCATCTATCTATCAACATCTGTTTACCCCAAAACTACGACTAGTACACAATCCCTTAACGACATCTATTTATCAGGTTTAAGCACATCTTCTTTACGAACGACTTTTTCTGGATCACGATCGGCCCTGTTCTTGATTGCATTCACAATAATCGAGATCCTTATTTGTTCATCTATCTCCTGGAACTTGAAAGCCAAATCAAAGATCTTTTGTGAATGCAAATTCAACTCATGCAACAGATGCTTGGTAGAAATTTTGAACCTCATTCGCCTCAACAACGAAACCTGCTTATCTAATTCTTATTCTTGACACAGGCCGACATCCCAATTTTGACAGTTTCACCAACATAAGACTCCATATGAATCATTGCAAAAACTCCACAGTCAACATGGTTGTTGTTAGTCTTCCATTTTGAATGTAGAATGCGTCCTCTAGCATTCATATCATTATCAGATTTTGGATGTGTATGTTCTAGCAGAAACCTGGAAAAAAACTCTTTCTACAAAGAAGAAAAACAAAAAATATGTTAATAAACCTAGTAGAATCATATATGATTTTTCTAACATCATATATGATTCTAGCAAAATCATATATGATTTTAGAACAATCATATATGATTTTATAAAAATCATATATGATTGTAGTAGAACATTATTCATAATCATAATCATAAAAATACTCACCAGAAGATTACAAGCATCCTTGTACTTTGCGGCATAGCTCTGTGGAGAATTATACTAAGTCGTAGTCTTCTTAGATGATTCATTTGTTATCTTCTCTTTAGGCTTATGTGTAAAAGTTTTTGATCGACCTGCATAAAAATTTTAAATAAAATAATCTAACACAATCACATATGATTCACATAAAATCATATATGATTCACATTGAATCATATATGATTCTATGTGAATCATATATGATTTTATGTGAATCATATATGATTCTAACAAAATCCACTTATAAACAAAAAACATCATATACATCAGTACATCAAATGAATAAGCTAAAAAGGGCACAAGCAAATAAGGAATAAGCTAAAAACTACTAAGTCCTAACCTAAATCCTCTATCTAAACTGAATAAGCAATTTAGGACAAGCAAATAAGCAAATGAATAAGCAAAAATCAATCAAGGCCTGCTGAAGCAAGAAGCTACCAAAATAAGCTCTAAATCATGAATTAAGCTCAAATATCTAAAGATAGTACAACTAGCTTTCCAAAAGGCCAAACTGCATATCATAAACTTAAATAACCAACTAGAAAAGAGTAGTTTTAGTCCACTTGTGAAGGTGGGATGATGGAACAAAACATGCTGGTACAGGGCACCCAAATGAGCAGACACCACTTTTTGAGATTAATTTTAGACAAGCAAATGAACTTGAAATTGTGAAATTCTTTTTTATTTAGATCCACAAGCAGCCAAAGAATATAGAAAACCAATTTTTAGCAATTCCCAATTATTATTAAGCTCTAAAATGGATCAAAGGTGAAGGCCTTTTAACTAGTTTAAGAAATTATGCAACTATTGATAAATGGAACAAATGACTAAGTGAACTAAAACTACTTATGAAGAGATACTACTAATGCAATTATGAACTAAAATTATCCTATTTAACCACCTAATGTGCAACTAAAACTAATTATCCACTAACCAGTTATGCCAACTATTATAAACCTTGAAATCTAAACCATGAGTTCAAAATTCAACAAACTACTTATAAATGCACAAAGTCCCTTCTAAATTACTCCTAGATGCAAATTAGATCAGATTGAAATTTAACTTTTTACCTAAGTAAGCTAAATCACTAAAACCAACCTTATGCCAAATACACCCTTAAGCGTTCATTGTTTTTGGTTTTTCAATGTTTTGATGCAATCTAAGCTAGACTACTGATGCAATGTTATTATCTACCCTACATGAAATATATAAGCTGAAATGATGCAAATATAAGCATTTTAATAAGCTATATGAGATAATGCCTAAATGACTTATAAAATGCACAAAGTGGAATCTATGAGTACAAATGAAGGAAATCTAACAATCAAGAAATAAATCAACTTAAGTATACTAGTAAAACAACTATAACACCACTAAGCACTTATTCAAACAGTAAATCAACAAATAAGCAGTATATTGAAATAAGAAGCTAAAATTGAAGTGAGACTTACAAATGTATTGTGATGTATAACAACTACATAAACTTCATGCTTATGAAATTACACATACTTCGCCTAACAACAACAAGCCAATAAACTATTTCCTAAATCACAACTATCACAACTATTTCCTAAATCATATATGATTCAACAAAATATCAGACCTATTTCTAAAATCTGAAAAGCAACAAAATAAAAACAAAATAACTGATAAGCAACAAAATATATCATAACTATTTCCTAAATCATATATGATTCAACAAAATAACTGAAAAGCAACAAAATAACAACAAAATAACTGATAAGCAAATTTATACAATATCTAACTATAATCAAACTAATAATAACCAAAATATGAAGAAAAAAAAATAACCGTAATATGAAGGAAATTACCAGCAACGAGAGAATAGACCGTTTTCTCCTTACTCGATGCCATTTCACGGTGGTTAACGACAGTTAACGACGGATTTGATGGTGATGATGTGACGGTTATTGAATGAGAGTGGGTGAGAGCGAGAGATTGAGAGTGAGATTGAGAGATTGAGTATTGATAGTGAGTGTGGGTGGGTAGAGACGGTTTAGGGGAAATTGATAGGATGGGAAAGGACCATGTTGCCCTTTTGATTATTATTAAAAAAAAAAGGATTAATCTAACGGCTGGGAGGAAAAGAAATGGACGGACGAGATGGATGGATAAGATCTTTGGTAAATCTTAGATCTACACTGAGCTTTTGGCGTGCCGCCACTTGTCCGACATGAAGGCTGTCAGTTGCTCAAAAAGTACACAAGTTGCCCAAAAGTACACAAGTTGCCTTACATTGTAATCCGTAAAGTCACACTTATCATTTGCAGATTTTAGTTGCAAAAAAGTACTTGTTGCCCTAGTCTAGAAAAGCAAATACAAAAAATTATTCCAGTATAAATATTTTCACACCTTGGGCAACCGGGGACATTTTTGGAATTATCACTATTTTATTTTATTAAGTATCTAGAATATGCACTCGTGAAAAACCATTTTCATCGTTCAAAAGATAGATTGTAGTTACAAACTTGAGTTTTTATAATATATGACATTTTGAAAGTTATATCTTTCTATATAAACTCTTGTGTCACTTGATATGTCTTCATATACATAAACAACCATCATACGAACAAAACCCGGCTAAGGCGGCAAGATCCGGCAAGATCCGGTCATGACCCGTAGATATCCGGTTATATACGGTCAGACCCAACTATATACGGCCAAGAACCGGCTGTATCCTTTTATATCTGGCTATATCCGTTTAGATCCGGCCGAGACCTCCGGCTAGCGCGTATGTGTGAATTACTTGATAAAATGATAAATGGTTGTTTTCTTTTACGTGATCATGCAACGGTGATCTTGACGGCATTATACATCATGCATGACTTGGATTCTTATGAAAAGCAACGTATGACTTAAGACTAAAGCCATTCATGTGATGTGAATGTGCCAGTTTGCTTCCGACCAAAAACTAGGACATATATGGTCCTTTCCTTTTGTTTTGGTCTATCACAATATTGGAATCTTTTGCTCCAATATTTTTTGAGTCTTTGTACTTGTGTGTTTTTATAAGATTTGCAAATGAGAAATAAGATTTGCAAAGGCTACCCCAATAAGGAGCAAAACCGATTGGGTTGTGTAGGTTGCTCAAGGTCATCCTTGTTGTGGCCAACTGGGTCACTGAGGGTCGAGGGGTATGAGGGTTGAGAACTCAACCGATTAGCACACTCGATTGAGTGGTGTTTTGCGTGTGTTTTTATTTAATTAAAATATATTTTTGTGAGGTATGTTTTTTTTAAGTGTATGTCATCTTATTGTGCCTAAAAGGTGAGGTCACAGGAAAAAGAAAACTGATGTGCCAGCAAAAATGAGGGTCGCTGAGGATTTTATTGGGGTAGCCTTAGATATGGGTTGTGTTATTGATACCCTCCTGGCCCACAAATAAGTACAAAAATGTAAATCCTCCACCCTTCTTTAACCTTCTGTTTACAACACAGTTTTTTATCAGTTTTTGTTCTGTACTTTTTTAGTTTAATACTTTTTACTTGTTAAATTTTATAATTTTTTGGCACTTTTCGTTTCATAGTTTTATAATATAAACAAAATTATAAAAATAAAAAAATAAAATAAAACATAAAAGGTATCATTTGTAGTTTTGAGGGGTTTTTATAACCTATCATTTTAGATATTCACATAAAGAATGTACTTTTAATTCATGCGTGGTCGTGAAAAAGATTGGGAACATAGAGAATCGAGAAATCCTTGAATATTCAAAGTCCATAAGGCCATGTTAGATTGAGATAGTAGTTATTGATTGTCACTATCGTTGTTGTGTATGTAAGGCCATGTTAGAACGAAAATATTCATGACACTAGATGAATTTTCTTTTGTGAATCCTTTGTAGTTGTAGAACTCCTCTATACGATATTCCAAAGGATATCCTCACTATGAGCATTCAACTATTAAGATATCTTCATGTCATAAAAGGTTTTAATATGTGTATGAATTATCTAATAAGATTTATGTTGGTTGTTGACTGTCGAATTAGAGAGTGCATGCACGTTGCATTTTGATCAAAAGAGTTAAGATAGTTTTAGAATATGAAATTAAAAGAAAAAAAAAAGTTAAGAGTTCATATGAGTTTTCGAATGTTTCAAGAAACCGCAGGATTTTTCCAATCATGCAGATCATGAAGTCATCGAGAACATAACACTATTCTCAACACATTTAACATACATGCACTAATGGTATATAACTAACCAACAGATTCTATCTTCGGCCAATGTGGGATAGAGTGTTAGGATAAAATGTTTCAAAATGTCTTCACTAAAAAAATGGCAAAATAGAAATAATTCAAGTGTTCTTAACATTTGGTGAAAGAAAGATTTGTTACATGGAACATCAAAAGGAGTTTAGAAGCAACTAACTGTATGTACATGAAAAGAAAGAAAGAAAGAAATGATACAAGAGTGTGGATCACATTAAATTATACGCTGTTATAACTCTAAGAATGAAATATTACAATTTTTTATGCATTGTATTAAAAGAACTCGTAGTTTCCTTATCTGAAATCTATATAAGTTTTGGGTCATAACTTATTCTTGCATTCATGATTCGGGGTTCTCATAAAACACATGACACCTACATAGCAAAATTTACAACTCGAGAACAAATAAGAAATCGAATCTATATTTTCGTTTTATATACTTTCAAGCAATACAAAATGATATTTATTGGTAATAGCGCACAAGACGTTTGGTTTACAGTTGGTCTAAATCTACAATGTATACAACAAAAATAAACTCTATTTATGGAATGAATTACTAGTGTTTGTAATCTCGATGAGTAAAGAACATGAGATGTCGAATACTTTGGACGATAACGTGAAATTATATGTTGTTATTTCTCTAGAAATGAAAGATTGCAAATGTTTAAGCATTAAACTAAAACAACCTGTGTTTTTTTCTAAGAACAAAGGGTTAGCTATTGCTTATGTAAAATCATTCGTGAAGAAATCTTATACATTGCTGATGGTTAAAGTATTTTTGCTTTATGATACCAATTATGTCTATGAGTTGTGTAGCAAAGTCATTATGCCGATCAGGCGATCACCACACAATTTTGAATGCTCAATGTGTATATTTTGAACGTACATATTTAGGTTCGCAAGTAGCTAAGCAAAGTTTTCGACAAACAAGCTTATCAGAGGAGCACTTATGTCAAAATCAAAAACTAAGCAGCTAGACAATCCTTTATCATAATAGCTTTGATAACGCATTTCATATGTTTTTATTGCTCTGGTATGAAGTGTCATTCATGTAGAAATCGCTATACACGGCTGAAAGAATCACGAGTTGAGATGTCCGGATATAGTATTTCTATAAATATAATACTTGTTTTGTTTGTTTGGCCGTAGGTTAAAATCTCAAGTATGTTAAAAAGAGTACTATGTTAACATATCATATCTAATTAAGCAGCTAAACCATCCATTATATACATGCAGATAATATTTTAGAGATTTTTTTCATAAGACTAGTTTACTCTAAATTTCTATTGCTTACCTACTCTAACATCGTTAACGCCTCTTCTTCAAGTCATCAAAGTGTTGCTCTTCTTAAGATAAGTTCAAAAGATATGTGGAGTCTGTTAGAAGTTGTGGTCCAAGACTTTATTATACTTGCAGATAATACATTCGAGTTTAAAAAATACAAAAAATACAAAAAATAAAAATAAAAAAAGTTCAAAAAGAATAAGAATTCGTATTAACTCTCACGTGTATGAGCTTCCTCATGCTTGCAAACTTTTTAGTTTTTAAGCACAAGGAAAATCAGACTCATGAAAACATAAGACTAGTATCATCACAACTAACTCACGTACACTTTGATATATATGTAACCAACAACTTCATCGTTCAATCTATGTGGGATAGAATGTGTCGATAGAAAGTTGGCATAGTTTTCTATATTATATATATTCCGCATATGAATTTTATGTACATGAAAATAAAGAAATGAAGCAAGAGTTAGAGCATGAAACATGAAGGTAACAACTTTGATAACATGAAATTAATTATATGTTGTTATTACTCTAACAATGAAAGATCGCAATATGCTTTGTATTTAAAGGACTTGTGATTTTTTCTAAGTGTTTTCGTATCGTAAATCGTTTATGTAGAAATCTATATATTATGTTTTAGGGTCATAATCGTTGGAATATTTAAGTAATATGATACTTGCTTTGGCCCTAGGTTGTTTAGAAGCGTATTATTCCGATCACCAAGCACTTTTTGAATGCTCAATTTGTGAATTATGAACGTATATATTCACGCTTGCAAGTAGCTAGGCAAGGGTCATGAATGTTTCCGTTAGTGCTAGTTCTATAATCTTGGGTAGTTTCTATGTTATACACGTCTACTTTTCGCCGTGCCACCACTCGGTTTGATTGTGTGGTCATAACTCTTTGGTTGGAGGTTTTAATGGATTTCGTTTATGTTGTCAAGGGTCATACTTCGTGTTTCGTCAATTTCCATGCTTTTCTACCGGGGGTGATTGCCCTCAAGTGGTCATGTGATTAGTTAGTTTTGGGTGACATAGTTTCTCCTTTAAATGTTTGAAGTTGTAATTTCGTATTATCAGTATCGTGAGGGGTCAAGATTGTTGTTTTAGGTCGTTTTCGTAGTTTCAGGATCGTAAGGGTCAATATTGTTGTTTAGAGTCGTTGTAAGTCCTACCAGGCCCCTAGCGTTTACTTATTTGAAATCGCTTATACAGAAATTTATATGTCGTCGAACGAATTACATTTTTGGGACATACACATTAAAATAATTATGTATTATGATGCTTGCTTTGTCCAACCTATGTGGGACACAATGTTAGGATAGAAGACTAGAAAAAGGTTTCCAAAAAAAATGGTAAATGTGTTTGGAGCATGAATCATGGTGGGAAGTGTTTACTTAGCTAAACCTGTCTATGTAGATATCTATATATTAACATATCGTTCAGTGAACTGCGTTTTTCGATCACAAACGTTAAAGTATTTTAGTATTATGATACTTGTTTTAGCCCTAGGGTGTTTAAAACTGAGAGAAAAATTAAGAATTCATAATTATCTTTCAGACATATCGTTATTTTCACAAACTTCTTTAGCCTGCAAGAAAATAATGTCTGAAAAAATAATACTATTCTTAGACGCGTAACCCACATATCTTACAGTATATTAGTAACCGGCAACTTCTTCTCCAACCCATGCGGGATAAAATGCTAGGATTATAAGGTTAGAAAAGGCATAACCCACATATCTTACTGTATATCAAAGGTTTTTGTTTACATGGAAAGAAATAGATAATGCAAGAACCGGTGAAAGAAAGATAAGTCACTTGGAACTCCAAATTAAAGTTCAGAAGCAACGTAACTAAGCAAAGTTTTATTGGATACAGCTCACAGCTACTGCTCCTTCTCACAGCTACTTTTGCCAAACATAGCCTATGGCTATGTTTAGCAAAAGTAGCAGTGAGCAGTGAGCCGCTCACAGCTTTTTAAAGAAAAATGAGATTTCCTAAAAAATAGCAAAGTTCGTCGCTGTTTTGCCCTACGAACACTAAAAATCAAAAACCTCATTGCTCATCGCTCATCGCCCCAAAAAGCTATGCGCCAAACATAGCCTAATTTCGCTAAAACATGTTTTACAGTGAGTATAACGAAAGACAATAAAAAATAATTGAGAATTTGTATTAACTTTCAAATTTGTCATCACCTCCGCAAGCTAGAGGATGACAATTGTGAAAACATAATACTATTCGCAACACAAGTTTATCACGCATGCTATGGTATATTAGTAACAAGCAAATTGTTTCTTTGACTGATGTGGGATAAATTGTTAGTATAAAAGGTTAAAAATGGTCTCCACTTTATATAAAAGATTTTTATGGAAAGAAAGATATCTTGGAACTTTAGATTGAATTTTAGAAGCAACCTAGTTTAAGTGTTTGGAGAACTAATCATATACGCTTTGGACGATAACGTGAATTTATATGTTGCTATTGCTCTAAAAATGAAAGATTGCATATGTTTAAGCATTGAACCAAAACAACTTGTGATTTTTCCTAAGAATAAGCGGTTAGCTTTTACTTATCAAAGATCATTTGCGAAGAAATTTTTTACATTTAAACTAATTTTGCATTATGATAGCCATGGGTTGCGTAACAAACTCGATCATTATGCTGATAACTACACAATTTTGCATACATGGATATAATCTCTCCATGAAATTACATGTTAACGCGAAGCAAAATGAAGAAGACAATATTTGTGATTTACTTATTAGATTGAAAAAGTGCATATCAATCTTGGTAATGAATAATAGCGTTTGACTATCAAAGTCTTGACCATTAATAATACCTATCCTCGTTGTGAATTTTTAACTATGATAAAAATACATGTTCATTTTATATATGGTTATGATAAAATATGTCCATACTATGATAAGTGTATGAATTATCTAAGAGGTTTATGTTGGAGAGTTTATATGGTTTTCAGGTACTCCCATAACCTTATGTGGTTATTCAACCCATAAGATGTGAGAATACACGAAGACATACTATTTGGTTATGATAAAATATGTCCATACCATGATAAGTGTATGAATTATCTAAGAGGTTTATGTTGGTTTTAGAGTACCCAATTAAAAGAAAAAAGTTGAGAGTTTGTATGGTTTTCGGGTACTCCCATAACCTTATGTGGTTATTCAACCCATAAGATGTGAGAATACACGAAGACATACTATTTGCCACAACACATTTAACAAACATACACTTTGGGAATATAACTAATCAACAACTTCTATCTTGAGCCTATGTGGGATAGAGTGTTAGAATGAAAGGTTAGAAAATATATTCCTTAAAAATGTAAGGAGGAAATAATTCAATAGTTGTTAACATTTGGTGAAAGAAAGATTTCTAGCATCATGGATAATATAAACCATGCATGAATCTTTGGAAAACAAACATGTTTATTGAGCTTTGAGGACATTTCCATTATTCCATACTAGAGCTCGCTTCGTTACAAGAGTGTCATCGTACGTGAAAGCAAGTTTTCGAAGAATAAGAAAGACATTATCAAGATGTATAAAATGGTCAAACGGGTAAAAGATGTAAAATATTGTTGTTATACTTATACAGTAACATATATGTAGTTTTTCTTTTTTGGTATGTATTAACCAATTACATTTTTCACTTTTTGTAGTTTTGGTTGTCGCTCTCCAGTATAGTTTTAAACATGAATCGTTGTATGTGAAAAGGTTATTATTTCGCTGGTATAAATTATACCATTAATGTATTAATGATGTATTTCGATATCAGTCAAATTCATAAGATGAACAAACATAAATAGATAGGAGTGACTAAATGCACAAACAGCTGGTCAAGGAATAATAAAGTTCTTTTGCTTGATTGATATCGTCGAGGGTTTGAGCATTTCGTTCATAACCTTTCAGCCAAATTTGTCACAAAAACGTCAAGACTCATGAATGCGTTTCCATTTAATAGGGATCTCCTGGTTCATATGAGCGTAACCAAAACCTTGATATTCATTCATATTTAACAATTATTAGTAAATATAACATTTACCAGTACATGCTTCCCCACTTTGCTAATTCCAAACTTTGTGGTACATGCCATTCAGCATGAAGTACTTCCCAAAATTGCTTCCCCCAGACCTTTTTTGTGTTGCTACAGTGTTTAATTACTAGGGCCAAAACTGCTTCTCCCACTCTCTCACATACCACTCTCTCACATATAGATCCGACACTCACAAACCTTATCTTCTTCACGGCCACAAATTAGATCCGGCAAAACAAAAAATAATCGATAAAAAGGAACGCATTTCAATCCATAGTCAAAATACTGCAAAAAACCTAACACCGTTGTTTCCCGGCGCAGACAAAATGATTTGCTGGGTTTTTTGATTGCTCTATTTTATTGGTACTGGATCTCGATTTTTCATATGTAATATGAAAGGTATACTCATTGATTTTTAGGGTTAACCGAATTGTGTTATGATTCTTTGTGGTTTTATTTTTAGGGTTAATTGAATTGGTTTGTGAGTTTTTGTAGTTTCTAATTAGGGTTGGGTTATGAGTAAACTGTTGTTTGGCTGTGTGAAAAATGTGATCAACTTTTGATTTTTTGTTAGTTTTGTATGTGGTAGTGTACTTACCTTTAGGGTTTAAGTGGTGTTTGAAGCTCAAATACTGTTTTTTTCACGTTATGATGATATTTGGGATTGGATATTGTTTCTTTTGTGAGAGGAATTTGATAAACTTTTTATGCCTGGTAGTTTTTTAAGTGGTGTTGTAATTATTGTTAGGGTTCGAACTGTGTTTTCGCATTAGCATGATATTTGGGATTGGCTATGGGTCAACAGTTAGTTGTTTGTTGAAATTCACACTTGCCCTGTATTTGGCTAAAATGTAATGTTTATTTATTATCTCACTGTATAGGTGAATAGAGTTCTGCAAATTCTTCCAATGTTTTTTCTTCCGTGCTAATATTTTTCTAAATATGTTGCTACTGTAGGTTTAGTCAAATCGTCAATCGGGCCAATGGATATACATGAATATGTGCGAGGACGCAGCTCAGTTGGTTCTTTAGTGTCCCATGATGCGACAATTGACAATGGGGCTACAAGGTAGCAACACAAAATATGCATCATTGTTATCACCGAGCCAACATGAAGAGATAGGGTGAGTGACACTCAAGCCTAATATAATTACTTATCTATAACAGCTTCTTTGAAAAAGGAACAGTCATATAAGTTGTTTTGATAAGCATTTCCTAGCAACGAACTTGGTGAAATTGCATTAAGATTGTATATTGAGGTCCTAATATGTTATTAAGAATTAGCTTGACTAAATTGCATTACATAAACTGCTAAGTTCATGAAATAGCATTATGTTGTCACCTATAAGTATCTTATTAGCCTTTTTACTACTACTTAACGGAGCTGAAATTGATAATATGAATACTCAAATTTCCACATTTTAACAATATTCGAACGTAATGAAGTCATAAATCTTATCGCTTATCTTTCCAACATCACAGCCCCTAATAACATGTTTAGGGTGATATAAATCATGGGGAACTGAAGTGACTGCGAGTACGGCCGGGTTGAGTAATGTGTCAGAACTCAAAATGAGGTTTATCGAAGGGCTTGGGGTTACATAACATGACACTAGAGTTTATCAAAGGAGTCACAAAACTAGAGTTGGAAATTAGGTAGGTAGGGTAATGGGTCAAAATTGTACCTTTTTTGCTATGATTACGCTGTGTTGAGATGATACAATTTGTCCCGAAAACACTTACTTTTTATTTTTCTTAAATATTAAAAAAAAAAAGGAGGTTTAATGCATCTGAAGAAAGAGCATCTGACAGCAACTTTTTCAAACAAGAAATGATACAACATCAGTTAAGACCTTTGAGGTGCATCTGAGAGCAACTTTTATGTGTAAAATATAATTTTGGAGGTTATATTCTTAATAATTTGAATTTTAGAATAAATAAAAAAATGCACTGCAAAGGGCTTTTGACACACTTGCTAGCCTTTTTTCTAAAATTACCTGATAAATGGATCGAAATTTCCACCTCTACTCACCAGTTTCTTATAATTTCAGCCTGACATTGCTCAAAAAATCATGGGAATGCTGTTGGAGATGGACAACATGAAGCTGATTTTGCTGTTGGAGATGGACAACATGAAGCTGATTGTAATTGTGATGAAATAGGCGAGGATGTTTTGCTGAAGGAGCAACGGAGTTTCACCAAGTCGATAGGCCTGCGACGTAAGAAAGAAGACCTAGGACATGGGCAGAGTGGCAAGATGAGAACATAAACCAATATCGCACCATCGTCCTTTTCAATAGCATGTCTCTTCTCCATATCAAGTAAGTTCACAATTCTAAATTTCTAATAGACAAGTATAATAGTTACTAACGGAGAGTGGTTGTGGTTTTGATGAGTCACCAAACCTTTCGTTCAATTGATGCTCTGCACATATGGTGCAATTCATACTGAGAATATGACCTTTAATTGAAGTAAACGACAACGTGACTTATATTAAAGGGGTGTTGGTATAAGCTTTTTTTAAAGTCTTACGAGCTTATGTACTTTCAGCTTATTTTTCATGAACCCATTTTTCAAAGCTATTTGTGAAATTTATGACTTATATGAACTTATATAAGAAACAGGTTATGAAACAAAAACTAAAACTGCCTAAGCTCATATGCTCAAGACCTCGGGGCAATCGTGTTGTATAACCAAGAATGATATGCTAAAAAAAATGATTTGAGTGATAAATATGTGAAGCATAAGTTGTATCTTAAAACGTAATTCCAAACACCCCTTTAGTTTAGTTTGCTTATACTTCACTTTTCTACATCTTACTATAGTAGCATATAGTATACCCCTTCAATTAACCTTTTTAAAGCATATATCAATAGACCTAACGATAAATTTTTGGGTGTGCATGTGGTGTGGTTTCGGTTTATAATTGTAACTTAAGATTTGAGGTATCTGTAACACTATTAAACAATTTTTTTTTTGCTTTTTTAATGTTTTGAGTTTGATTATATTGTTGTCGTATGGGTTATTTGTGAGGTGATTAAGACGTGAAAATAAGCAAATCTAAACGCCTCCTTATTGGTCTTGGAGTGTTATTTTTTTGGTTATTGAATAATTGTTGATTTTTTGTAGGCGGATACGGATCAAGAAGACCAAACTGCCTCCAAAAAGGCGACTTTCTTTCACTGTTGTGAAGGTAACGAAATGAAACTAATTGCTTATTGGATTTTTAAAAAGTTCTTATTTTTAATTTGTGGTCGGAAATGTTTGTGGATTGTGAAGTTGGAATTTGTAGTTGGGTTTTTAACGATTACTTATTGGTTTACATAGAACCCAATGTTGAGTATTACAAACATGTACTTGGTATGAATTACGAAATGTTATTTTTCTAAGGTCAATATTCGTGCACAGCATGTTGATGAAATTATAAATTTTCATAATTTCTGCTAATTCAATTTTTCGTTGGCATTGACAGTTACAAAGTTAGCTAAATCTTCTATATTATGAAGCAGGTTTTGTCGAGGATTTGTCGAGGAGTTGGTCAGTTAAATCTGGTACGCCTGAAGACCGTGAGAAGCTTCTATAGTTTGATAATCTTTTTATAGGTTAATATCCTTCTATTTTACTTGAACTAAATACATGTGATTTGTATTTTCAGTTGTTACAATATATGAGTTTAAAATCCACCATTACAGGTGCATCGTCTCTACAAAGGCATACCTGCGGATATTTATCTTCATCCTCAATTTGGCAGCAACATCTGGGATTAGAGGTTCGTAGTACTCATCATCAGGTTATAATCTTACTAAAGTCTAGAAATGGCAAAATGGGCAATTTGGGTGATCGGTTAACCGGTCAGCCCCTATTTGTATGTATATAGTAACAGTTTTTGTAATATTGTAGTCACAACTGAGCACCTCCGCTGATCATTTTTACTATTTTAGTATTAACTAGAAGTGGCCAAACGGGCGTCATACATGCGTTAAAAACGAAGGCCGAAAATGGATTTTAAATTGTTTTGATGCTGAATTTGCTAAACCGTTGGTGGTACATGTACAAATAAAGGCTTCTTCTATAGCTAATGGTTTACCAAATTCATATATAACGAATAGCTCCATCCTTGCACGTAAGGAGATGATCAGCGGAGCTACATGTATAAATGAAGGCTTCTTCTATAGAAAGCCTTCTTCTATAACAGATACAATAAACATGCCAAGTAGTTGGATGAGGTTTTTGAACTTTTATTTATTTTTGCTACAGCGGATTATATTGAGTTTATTTATGTTTGTTCAGGGTCACTCTTGACGACCAGACTACTTATGATGCAAAAGTCATCGGGTTTGACCAATATAAGAATGTTGAAGTATTGCAAATTAATGCACCAAAAGATAAACTCAAACCTATGCAAGTTAGTGTCTTTGCTGATGTTGACCATCGCATTGTATTAGTTGATTCATTTATTAATTTTTTGGTTTAATGATATGTGTACCGCTGTATTAAATCTGCAGGAGTGTCTTCTAAGTCAAAGCGTCATCACTCACGATAGGCAGCAGACACCATCTCCTTCTCCCTCTGCACAAATACAGGTCTGACGTGCAATTCCATTTGTTGCAAGTGCATGCTTCAGGTAGCGACCGTAGCGTACCATCTGAACAATCCAATTATGTGAACAATCAAGTTATTAGTATCACTAGGCGTGTACACTTTTGGATTATGTAGTTAAACTAACTTTGTTTAAAAGAATTATGTACGTTTTTAAATTTACTCTTATAACTGAATCAAGTTCTTCTAAAACGTTAGGATTTTCAGTTTGAGGTATGTGATGATTTGGCAACTCTAACATTATATGACAGTGTAAAGCCACTCAGTTTAGTTAGATTATTTTGTAATGGAAGTGAGACGCATAGGATAGATTAACACCAAGATGATAATAGTTTTCATAACAATTGCTTCGACTTCGGACCCTTATTTTTTCTGGCTGTACTAACGCATATAAACACCCCGCGGCAACGCGCGGGTTTATATACCTAGTCATTAAACATATATTCGGCTGACCCAGTTTCGTGCTGATCGTATCCAATCCGATCTCGAGGAACTACTGAAGGCTTTAACTGTACGTTGCAAAAAACATGGAATTGATGTCAAGTCAACTGCGGTTATTGAGCTTCCGAAGGGTATCATCTTTCATCTCATGCTATCAGGAATACTCCATTAGCAATAATGTCACTGTATCTGTATAGTATTTTAATAAAATGATTGATATTGCTTTATGGTTCACCTATTTTGTTGTCAAGGTTGGCAACCCGGAGTTCCAGAGATATCTGCCGTGTGGGATGAGGATTGGGATAAATTCGAAGATGAAGGTTGACACTCTTTCTTTTATACTCGTAGTAACTATATATAAGAGAAGGAGCAATGTCAGCTCATTTTGTTAAAAGATATCATTGTTGGTGGGTCAATCCGACCCGTGTTCCACACAAAATATCCGTTTTGACCCGTGTTCTCACGTTGTTCTCTTCAACCACATTTGCACTTTGCACTAAACTAGTTTGTAATGGCAGGTTTCTCATTTGATGCTACGGTGCCTGCAAATACCAAATCTACATCTCAGGCAGAAAATTCCTCTACTATGGATGATGTTTCCGAGGATTCATATTCGAATGCTGACAGGAAGTCAGAGAAGCCTTTCTAGACTGAATTAGCATACACACATAGCGAAGATGAGTCGGCTAAAAGCCCAGCTGGTAGTCCCACAACACAAAAGATATTTGAAAGTCCAACCAAGGAGGATTCATTTAACCATTTCGGAAAGAGCTTTGATGCTGACACAGAAAGGTACCAATTGGATTCTGTTTAGGGTCTGATCTTTCATTGTCTAAATACAAAACGTGTACCTATGCCTTGTTTGCTGGAAAGATCTAAACATGCACTAGTCTATTGCTCTTGTTTATCGAGTTCAATCTTCTTCTATTAGGGGTTTTAATGACCAAGGATGGGGTACTTTCGACAACAGTGATGATGTAGATTCGGTGTGGGGATTCTGTAGCTAGTGACACAGCTAAGGTGAGTTCATATATATATATATATATATATATATATATATATATTTTTTTTTTTCTTCTTAATTATATCATTGCATTCAATGGATAGTGTATAAGGTTATAGAAGGATATTACAACGTAGATGAGTCAACACACTGAGTCTTCGATGTAGACCCCTCGCTATCAATGGTAACATTCTTAAACAGCTTTGGACAATTCCTGAAATTATTGTACCTATTCCTGAATGGGTCTTTAGATGATCCCAACACTTCACTTAAGGAGGTGCAATCAGATGCATAAAGATAATCTAGGGTATGTGGAAGTTCGGGCAACACTTCCAGCTTCTTGCAACCATCAACATCAAGCCATCTAAGACTAGAAAGTTGACTCAAACTTCCAGGCAAGCTAGTAAAATTATTCCCTTCCAAGTCTAGTTCCTTTAGACATGATAAGCCTCCAATGCTCTCAGGCACTTGTTCTAAATTGCAGTATCTTAAATTCAGTTTCTTTAACATATGTAAACCTTCCAATGATGACCAAACTGATCTTTGGGGATGTGGTTGTTTACTTAGTAGTAAACCAAAAGGAGCAGTGATTGAAGTCCACCATCTAGGTTGAATACTCCCTTGGCCACCGAATGACAATGATTCAAGGTTTACTAGAGATGATACAAAAGAAGGAAGTTCTGTAATGGCAGTTTTGTCAATGTGAAGCTCTGTTAATCTTTTGATCTGACCCAATGCTACAGGGAGTTGGTCGACTTTTAGGCACCCCTTTAGATTCAAAACTTGAAGACCATCCATTTCCACTCTACTTGGAAAATTCTGAAGCCGTTCGCAGTCTCTTAGATTTAACACAACAAGCCTCTTGAGCATTCCAATTGAGGGATGAACGCTAACCAAATTCACACAACCTTCAAGATTTAGCTCTTCGAGATTTGTAATCTCTGAGAAGTCAGGGGTGGTTGTTAGGTTACGACAGCACCGTAGCTTCATAACTTTCAACCTTCTAAAGCACTGACATCGATAGGAAAAAAAAAAGATGAGTTCTCAAATCATTAGGTATCAAATAGGAAAACACGTGTGTACAAGGAAATACCTTAGGTGTTGTCCAAAAATATTTTATGTTGCTGTAAGACAGGTCAATGCCCACAATGTTTTTTGGATAGAATTCTGAAGGCAAGTACTTGAAAGGGCATCCATGCCAATAAAACATGCTTAGCTCATTGGACAAGTAATACAAATTTCCTGAGAAGATCACATTGTTGTCCTTCGATTCAAGTTTATGCTCAAATACTTCTTTCTCTTGATAGATTTTCAGGATCCGCAACTTTTTCATATGTGCAAAATCATTAGCATCTATGTGAACCTTTTGACTAAATTTCTCTAATGAAAGGACAAGAACTTCAACTGCTTCAGTTATTGGCACCTGGAAAAGCAAGAACAGGTAGCTTCATTAGGATATTTTGCTAATACTTTAATGTAGGGAAAAAAGAATTGTATACCACTACTTACCTTCTTTTCACTCGATACATTGTAAACTTGAGATGAATTCCACAATCTCCTCTGTTTCCCACTCATGATAGATTCTTCATGAATGATTTCCCTTGCCATTGCTTGAATCAAGTCATGCATTTGAAGTGACATATCGCTAGAGATCGTGATTAATGACTTATCAACTAGAACTCTCATGTTTGTATCTGCAAAAAAGTTACAGCCATCTAGTATGCTTGCTACAAGTTCACTATTTTCTCCGATGAATAAACACGCGATATCAAGTAAGATATTTTGCTGCTGGAGGTTTAGCCCATCGTAACTTAAACGAAGCACACTTTGTATCTTTTCATTTGGATGTACTTTGAGCCTTTCAAGTTCACTTTCCCACTCACCCATAGTTTTTCCATATAAAAAACGACCCAAAACTTTGAGGGCCAGAGGGTGACCTTGCACATATTTCACAACTTTCTCAGAAACTTCTTTGAATTCTATAGAAGAATCGTTTTCTTTAAAGGCATAGGAACGGAAGAGCTCAAGAGATAGATCCTCATCTAAAAATTTCATGTCATGGATTTTATCCACTCCATGAGATCTTAGCAACTGTTTATCTTTACTTGTGAAAATAATCACACTTCCTGGGCAAAACCAACTAGCTGAACCTGCTAGTGCCTCTAATTGCTCATGATCATCTACATCATCCAAAACAAGCAGGATCGGCTTCGATGACATCATCTTCTTTATCACCATAATCCCTTGACCGACACTCGATATCTTCAAAGCTCTTGTTTTCATGATGTTATCAATAAGTTGAATTTGGACTTGAGTTAGGTCTTGTTGTTTTCGGACATCTTCACAAAAGCAACTTCCTTCAAAGTGGATATGCATTAAGTTATAAGTAGCTTTGGCAAGGGTTGTCTTTCCTATTCCACTTATACCACAAATACCAAGCATATTAACCTCATGTGACCCAATGAAGCGTGACAAGTTTAATTTGTCAAAATGGAAATCTATGCCAACAAGGTTTTCACCAACATGCAGGGGCCCGTCACATAATTTTTTGAGTATGTCTTTGGAGATGCAATCGATGAACTTATACTCATACCTGTTAACCACAAAGACACAATAAGTAAGAGAAACTACATAGTGTTAAGCTTTAGTAAAGCTACAAGACTAGTTACACAAAAACAATGAAATTTACCCATTTGTCATGTCCTGGAGATCCCATCCAGATAAGTTAGCCGCCATGGATAAAGCTTCCCTCCATTTATCCACATCTGTTCTATTTGAAACATCATGTTTGGCAAATGCTTTTGCATAACTTCTTTTTTGTTTCCTCACAACATCAGGCTTGGCATCATAAAAGATAATCCGAACCTCATGTTTGGGATCTTCAATTTGCTTGCATTCAAGTATTTTGACAAGTTCCCTCAGACACCATGTTGAAGAAGCGTAATTCTTGGAGAAGATAACCATTAGAAACCTTGATTCTTCAATGGCTTTGTAGAGATGAGGAGATATCTCTTCTCCTTTAGGCAATTCTCTATCATCTCTAAAAGCATGAATCCCTTTTTGCTTGAAATCATTGAACATATGATCCATGAAGCCTTTGCGGATATCTTCACCTCGAAAACTAACAAAAACATCATATTTCCATCGATGAGGAATAGACGTAGTAGCCATTATCAATAATGGGATCGAACTGAATGTGTTCACAAGAAAAGATCATCAGAAAGAGTAAAAATACAAATACAGATGAAACACTAATTAAATTAATACTAAGTAGCAACAAACATGTGAGTGAGTGCTTTTGTGTTATACCATGTAACATGTAGACAGGATATACATGCTAGTTGAAATATTGAACTTGATAACTTTTGCAATTCAATCTTGATATATAATACTATTTTCTATTGTTCATACTAATGTAAAATCTGTGGTCTACAAAAACTTGTTGAAATATTGGACTTGATAACTTCGACGGGATGATCCTAAAACTATCACGACCCTAAAAACTACAATGATCCGACCTTTAATGGTCTTAAAAATTACAAATATGACAGCCAAACCATCCAACTTACGTATAACCACCCAAAGTCAATTACTCAGTAAAAAGTACCAAGACGAGTGAAAAACCGACCACGACCCAAACATTTGACATAAGTTTTCTTTGGCTATACATAATAGTTTTTGCTTTGTTTTAAGATTAGCCAGCCACTACTGAACAAATAATAATAACAACATTAATAAGTTGTTTAGTTACTACTATGAGATATGCAAATACAAAAATGAAGCAATAAAAAGTACTAATTAGAAATGACTTACAATAAATATAGCGATTGATGAATAGATGGAAGTCTTTGAAATGAAATGCGATCAAAATCAAAGTCTTTGAAAGAGTAAAGGTAGGTGGTTGGTTGACTCAAAGTCAACTTTAATTTCACTTCTAGTCCCTTTACTTTAAGATAAGAGGCAACTGAGCAATCATTTGTCAAATAAATTATTTCATACAGCAAGTAATATTTTTGCTCACAGTTTTGATCCAAATGTTGGTCTCCTGAATGTGGAGAAGCCATAAAGATAACATTTTTTGTGAACCATACAAGTTCTTGTTGCAGCAAAACTTATTCAATGTGTTTTATTAAGCAATCTCTTTACATAGTCCGTCCATGAGTTTATTTATTTGGGAAAACAGGAAAAGTATAGAAGTAAATTGTATTTGTTTGGTCATATATGTTCTGTAAATAACCAACAGTGCGACCACAAATGAAAATGGTTTACAAGAAAGCATTTGATTATATATCATCAATCCGAATCTGTATCCAATAAAAACAAGTTACACTTGTATCTGAACTAAATGCAATTTGATGTAATCCTTCCAGCACAAGTTTTTTTTTTTCTAGTACAATGAAAACCACCAAGTTTTCAAAGATAATGACACTAAATCAAATTGATTGTAACTTCACTAACAATACCCAGTAGCTAGTACCCTTTACTTGCGGTCCTTCTCACTGTAGTTTTTCGCTCCACATTAGCATCTATTGATCTTTCAAAGCTCATAGCCAATGGGGGCTTCTTGTTCTCTTTGCTACTTCTCAACGAATACCTCTGTGTCGTCACTGGCTCTCTCCTCTCTAGCCTTTGTGCCGTCGCAACCTCTCTCCTCTCCACCAACGGTGTAGTCATCTTCCTCGCACTCTCATATTTCTTGACTTCCACAGTTCTCTTTGCTGACTCCATTCTAACCCCAAGATACTGTTTGCTAGGGGTCTGTTTCTCGACACCAGATTCGCCTCTTTCTTTTCAGCCTTTCATTTCTTCTAGCAGAATACTCTTCATAGAACCTACCCCTTTCGAACATAGGATTCCCAGCGTCAGATTGAATAGTAGTAGCAGATCCCCACAAAAGTATCTTGAACCATCTTCATTAAATCTCTTAATTCACAAGATATTGTTTGGTATTCAGGGTGGAGCTCAGGGTTTTCTACTTCAGAAGATGGTTTGGGCAAACGAGGTTGTGTGTAAGAACCTGTTAGTCCAAGCAAAACAACAAACTTTAGTATAAACTAGATGAAAAGAAACTTAAGGTCAATACAAACCAATTATACGTCGATTCATAACCGGCTTTGCATCTTACAGAAAACATTGCTCTAAAAGAGTTTAATTCTTATATCAACCATTTATGAACTTTCCACTGAATAAATCGTCATATTTACATATAAATGATATCCACATTGTTGGAAAGTCTAAAATGAACAATTCTTTCATATTTCAGCATAAAATCAAGGAACTAGAATAACTTTCCATCAGTCGTGAACATGTAAAGATATTTCCATCATAACGAACACAAATTCTTACAAATTCATCTTTAAAAACAGAGCAAGAAATGTAACCTGAGGGTTTCCACATGTAACCAATTTAATTTTACATAACAAAAACGCCAAAGTTTCTAGTAACCACTCTACCGATTTCAACATACGCCTATAAAAACGTCAAAGTTACTAGTTCCTAACACGAACACCAAAGTTTACAGGGCTTCTTATCATACCCAATTTAACTTTACAAAATCGTAAACCCAAAAATCTCTACAAATTCAATATAAATCGACCAAAAAGAACAATTTTGCATAATTCTTGAAACCCTTTACAGATCTTTTTACACCAAAACAAATTTTCTTGTATTCAGCTAGACATTTTCACAAACGGACAAACCCTTGGCGGTTCCGTAAAACACCCAATTTCACTTGACAAAACCCAAAACCCACAAATACCCAATACCCAAATCAATGAATCTCAACACAAACCAATAAAAAGAAACAAAATAATACCAGATGGGGTTTGAAGGTTGCTTGTTACACCAGTTGATCATTTTCATTTATTTTAGTTTAGTTGGTCATATCACATCACGCCATCTTATAATGGTGCAGAAGTTAAAACACCATTACTAACTATCAAAGATAATCTATCGAACTACAATGCTCTAGAAAAATGCACTTAAAACCAAACAAAGGCAGATAATTAAGGTAAACTTGGATCCAAAGTACAACAGACATAAATAACGGGGTGGTCATCACTGCTGCGTGCAGCAGATAAGTTTCTGCAGCAAGGAAATTTATTTATTTATTTATTTATTTATTTATTTATTTTTTATTATTTTTTTTTTAATAATATACATGATACACCCTTTGCTATACACTACAACAGCAGATAAGTCCCAGCTGTTTTGCAGCAGGGATCATTAAGCCAATAATACTACGTAATTTATTACAAACAGAGGATATAAAAACCAATGTGAAGAACCAATAATACTACGTAATTTATAACCACTACATTGCTATTCATAAACATTAGACCCACTCTTAGGCATGCAAATCTTGCCGATTCCACCATTAACCATACAAGTCTCAGTTGAGAAAAGCAGCAATCAGAGCCTATTTGCAATGCATAACTAAACAAGAAAAACATGCAAGTTATCTAGTATAGCACATATAAATCCTGCAATTATGTAATGCATCAAACATTTGGGTTAACATCATATAATGAAAATGTAGCAATCAAGCATCTTATTGTCATAAGAGTTCAATCCTTTTAAACTATTACAACGTTCCACCATTGTCTCTTTCCAGGAATATTACAATACCATCAAAAATATCCTGGAAAAGGAAAACCATGGAACACAATAACCAGGTTTAATAACTGAACTACGACAACAATCAATTTAATATACCAACGTATATTACAGTAGAAAATAATACAGCAACAAATATACCACAAAAAACACGTACATCTTATTGTCATGACAATTTAGTTATACCTATTACAATGTTGTCTTGTTATCTGTTTTGGCTAGTTTTATAACTAAAAATAGCCCAAACCCCCTAGTGGAGCATACTAACCAAGTTTAGTAACTATATTTGGCACAACAATTAGTTAAATAACCAATTTAAAAACACTCCGTTAAACATTAGCCCCAAAACATTTCTAATGTAATCTTTAACATATTACAAAATAAATCAATAATTATCAAATTAGACATCATAAAGATGGCTAATGACACAAAATAGATGAAAAACATTCATACCCTAGTATGTTTACTTATGGGTTTCTTTATCTCAAACCGGTGAAGTAATAAGAATAGCTAAAGGGGGCAGGGTCAGATGGGTAGAAAGGTTTGAGTCTCACCAAAAGCCTACTTTTAATTAATGTCCTAACTATTCTCTCAGACTTAAATTATTATTTGCGGGTCAACCCGAACAGCTCTGTTTTGACCCATTACCAACCCAACCAACCAGACCATGGCACGTTTATGTTTGATGCTAGATAACAATGAATGTTGCTGTATATATATAACCATATATTTTCATCTCAAGATCGAACATTACATGTTTAAAAGTCTATTATATACTGTACTCAACATGAATATCTGATTGCAGGAAAAAGGTAACTGAAACAAATAAACTAGAAAGTGTCATAATGAATGGATGTACCTCCATATCAACAACAGTTGCATTATTGGCCAATATGCATATTTCATCCTGTGGCGACATATCTAAAGAATCTCCAGTAGACAGTTTGCATACCTGTTATATTATACATTAGGACATTACATCCTTTTGTCATGTTAACATATTGTGGGTTTTTATAGCAGTTTAACAAACAATTTTCGCAAGACTAGTTAAAATATGTAATTACAGTAAAAAAATTTCACAAATGATTTTTTTTTTTTTTTTTTTTTTTGAAAATGTAGAACACATTTAGTCAAATTCAAACTTTGAAAAAATATGCTTCGTCATAGTAACGTCTGATGACAAAAGTTTGCCAACGAAGCATTAGTAGCATTGGCAACCTTAAAGTGCAGAAGCTAAAAAGGATATTTTAATTTTTTATTTTCTTATTTTCGCATAACTAGCATATTACCTTAAGATTAAGCTCCTTCGCAAGATTTGGTGTGGAGAAACTCTTCCGTCGACCAAGTCCATATTTATCAGGACCCTGCATATCAAGAGGGAGACTGCATTAGGACAAAAGAATACATGAAGCTGTGGAAGACACCAAATTTACTGGATGAATGTTTGTATGAATTATAACATCAGTCACCAAATTTAGTAGACCAGTATGCAAGTTCATAACAGAGGGTATGGATTTAGACTACTTACCAGAATTGGAATCCGTCTATCATGAAATGCAAGATCTGATACTAGGAATACATCAAAATACAAAATAAATCGATAATTATCAAATTACATCAAAATGACCAAAATTGGTACTCATGGAACATAATAACCAAGTTTAATAGTAACTAAATTGGCACAACAACTTATTTAATAACCACTACATAGCTATTCATAACATTTGCCTCAAAACATTTCTTTCTCTACCCCATTACTAGCACACAAAAAAATAAAGACTCAGCTGCCGGAAAAATGAATTTTCCGGTGTTCTGTGGTGGTAGACGGCGGCAGTGATCGGAAAAGTGTGGGAGACCAATCTGCCGGGAGGTCGCCGGCGAGTGGCTGCTCCCTCTACTTCAGAATTGCTTTCTATTGGACTGGCATCTTTAGTGCACTTTTTTAGGTCTATTTTATATTTATTCAAGTAAATTTACAAAGAGTTAAGGCAACCGAGGTTGACTCCCAAAGTCAATTTTAGATGTCCAAATTATACTTCTAGTCCCTTTGGTTTTAGATAACATGTAATTTCTTCTATTAGGTTACATGTCATATTTTTAGCTAACTCTGAATTACACGAAACTATCACGTCACTAAGTCAGTGAATCTCAACTACTTAGGAAGTTCTCGAAACTGACACCTAGGATTACTCGAAACTTTTTTTTCTCGAAAGGTTCTAAAGTTCTCGAAATGTCATGTCACCTAGTTAGTAGAACCTCAACTACCAAGTACAGCCACGTAGATTTCTAGAAAATATGAATTTTTCGAGAAAAGTTGAAAATTTATCAATTTTTCCAGAAAAAATATGGAAAAGTAAATTTTAAAAAATCCTTAAAAAATGCTACTTTTGTGATTGTTTTGGGGTTTTTCTTAGATGAATGACTAGGTAAACACTTGTATTATCATAAAAATCAAACCTTTAACTATTCTACCCGTGTAATCAAAGATTCAACCTATGAAAGTTTTCGAAAATCTTAACCAGTTTTGGACTACCTTCAAAAAACTAAGCAAACACAAGTCTAACCAATAACTATCATATGGCTCTTATGCCAATTGTAATACCCATAATTAATCAACTTAAAACCTAAACTATGGTGACTCGGCCGCGTTTCACGTTTTGGATCGTTCGTACCCAAACGCGGTGCGATCGCGATCTGGATCGCTATATTTGGCATTCCCAAACAACTTCAATCAGCGTACCCAAGTCTATTGGGTCGACGTACCAAAATGGATCGTTACAGCATACCAAAGTGAAGCAGTACGGCGTACCAAAGTGAACCAGTACAGATTCGGTCAAAGCCGATTCTAATCATTCAGAACCGAAAGGAATAAGTCAAAACTGGACTAAATCTTGGACTGAATCGGTCAAAAATCATTGCGTTTTTTTTTTTTTTTTTTTTTTTTTTTTTTTTTAATGAAGAAGTGTATAAAGAAATAAGGGTGGGAGAAAGTAGATAGAGGTATTTTAGGGTTTAGATGGATATCGCTTGGCCTCGACTCTTTTCTTATAAGTATACTTATAGAATAAATACTTTGTGAAAAAAATGTAGTTTTATTTTAAATTTTACCAAAAAAAACTAATTATATATTTATAAATTTTATATATAAAACATATTACCTATTAAAATTACAAGTATAATATGGTACATTGTACCAAATTGGGTACATCGTACCAAATTATATGGTACATCGAACCGAAGTGAACCGGAATGTACCGAAATGAGCCTACCCCCTTCGTACCGAATTTTAAGGACTTAGCGAACCGCGTACCCGTTTCTCGTTCCCATACAAGAACGAACCGCGTTCCATGTGACTATGGTCGTGAGATAAAGAGGAGAGAAAGAGATAAAAGAAAGATAACTTCTATTATAATAAAACATACACTACACTGTTAAGCGCGCACACAAGTGGGGGCACTTGTGTGTAAATATTCTCCCAACGCCTCACATAGTGGGTTTGAGCTTGGGTTTGGTTCTTGTGGGCTAGGCTTGGGGATGTATTTTGGACTTTTCTTCAAATGAAAAACAAAAGGAAAAAGAAAAAGAAAGAAAAGGTGTTGTAGCAAAGAAAAAACATTGAAAAAATAATAATAAAAAAATTAAAAATTAAAAATCCGGTTGGGTCGAGATCTGATTGTAAATGTAAAAATTTGAGCAATGAACTCAATCAACAACCTCATAAATAATACGTAGTAATAATTTCACACGGGATCTAATTCCTTTCTTCTTTCCTTCCGTTTAACCATGCATCTGTGATTAAATCAATTTTATAGTATATATAATAAGTATCGAGGAGATCCGCCAGAAATACGGATCACCCGAGTTGTATCCATGCGAAGGTGTGAATGGAATCAAAGAAATTCGATCCGTGAAAACCGTGTAGTGAAAAGTGGCAAATGTGAAATTTGTGATCCAAGTAATTCAAATAATGACAAACAATCACGAATTATGCAAAATGTACAAGCTAGGTATGCACTATTGATTTAAATCTAAAAACGGAAAATCAATCGCGACATTTAAAACGTAACGTATGAATTAAAACGTAACTTTTTAACGAAAAATGATCCTACAAATATGAAACAATTTTCTAAAAATCTTAAACTAATAAAAAGAATTTTCAGAAAAAGAAAAATATTTTTTTGACTTTTTATTTATTTTCTTTGAATTTATTAATATTTTTGTATTTTTTAAATGAATTAAAAATAAAGGAAAATAGAAAAATAAAAGTGAAAAATATAAAATAATTTCTGAAAAATTCTAAAATATCATAAAAGAATTTCCTAAAATATTTTTGCATTTTTTTATGGCTTTTTCTGAATTTTTATTGATTTTTATTAATTAAAAAGTATATAAAAATGATTTAAATCAAAGAAAAATAGCAAAATAACTCAGAAAAATTAACATAAATTCTAAAATAATAAAATGAACTTGGAGAAAAAAATTTGAAATCAAAATAAGCTGAAAAAGTGCTTATTGGATAGAAAACAGCTTAATACAAGTGCTTATTAATAAGCACTTGTATCAGAACTGTGTAATACTTGAAACCACAGAAGTTATATGACCAATTAAGCAATATGAAACTCAATTATGAACAGTTGTAACTTAGAATCACAAGATAGAAGCAATAAGCAGTTTGACAATGAGCTCAAGCATAAGCAGAATAAGAAACTTAATAAGCTAGAGACTAGGAACAATGAAAATCACTAAAGTAAACTTAAATGGAACTCATAATCACCAGGAATGCTCAGTAAACCAATGATCAACAAATATGCAGGCCTAATAAGTTTATGACAGCAAACAGGTTCTAAACCCTACACTTGCAGAACCAATAAGCTAATCCTAATAAGCTCTTAACTATGAAACTAAGGGGCAAAAGTTCACTAATACTACTGAGTGTTTGAAACAACAAATTGCCTATTCAGAATCAACCATATGCTACTCTAGAGTAACCAATGTTCAGCAGCTGTCAGTAGCATAAAACATGAAATAGTTGACTATTACAATGCTACTACTAATTGACTTTATCCAATTTCTATTAAGCAAATCCACTCTTATATGTTGTTATAAGCTAATATGAAACTAATTTAAGCTACTATAAACTATTTTGCAACAATCACTAAAGTTTCACTAACTGTTTTTAATTCTACACTAGCAGTTAACTAAATGGAAACCTACTTTTGACTTTTTATAAAACAACCTACTAATTTTATGCTCAATTACTCTATTATAACTCTAATATAGCCTAAATGTAACAGTAAAATAGCAATCAAACTACTACAATATACAACAAATCTCAGATCCAAACACCCCCTTAATTGATAGTCACAACTATGAAACTAAGATCCACACAGAAAATCACTAATCCACTGATCCAAATAGCTACACTACATAATAACTAAATTGGTACTCATGGAACATAATAACTAAATTGGCACAACAACTTATTTAATAACCACTACATAGCTATTCATAACATTTGCCTCTAAACATTTCTTTCTCTACCCCATTACTAGCACACAAAAAAATAAAGACTCAGCTGCCGGAAAAATGAATTTTCCGGTGTTCTGTGGTGGTAGATGGCGGCAGTGATCGGAAAAGTGTGGGAAACCTCCACGCGCCGGCGCGTGTCTGCTCCGGTTGTTACCGGGTTTGTGTTGAATTGCTCCCTCTACTTTAGAATTGCTTTCTACTGGACTGGCAGCTTAAGTGCGTCTTTTTAGATCTATTTTATTCAAGTAAATAGAGTAAAGGCAACTGAGGTTGACTCCAAAGTCAATTTTACATGTCCAAATTGCACTTCTAGTCCCTTGGTTTTAGATAACATGTAATTTCTTCTATTAGCTTACATGTCATTTTTTTAGCTAACTATTAATTACTCGAAACTGTCACATCACTAAGTTAGTAGAATCTCAACAACTTAAGAAGTTCTCGAAACTTCTTTTTCTCGAAATGTTCTAAAGTTCTCGAAATTCCATGTCACCTAGTTAGTGGAACATCAACTACCAAGTACAGCCACGTAGATTTCTAGAAAATATGAATTTTTTGAAAAAAATCGAAAATTTATCAATTTTTCGAGAAAAAATATGGAACAATAAACTTCGAAAAATCTTAAAAAAAACACTTCTTTTGTGATTGTTTTGGGGTTTTTCTTAGATTAATGACTAGGTAAACACAGTAAAAGTCACATATTGCCAAAACATTTTGATAAAATTCTCGAATCATGAGCTACTCCTTCCCATCCGGCAACAAGAAATGTAAACATCATGTTAAAGTCACATATTGCCAAAACATTTTGATAGCAATCTCCTTTTCCTCTCCCACGATATAAATGTTGCTTGCCTTTTGGGACAGAAGCATGTATCAAAGTTGCTTAAGGATATAGCAGTGAGATATTTACACCAGTCATATAAAACGCATCATTAACAGTTGCTTAAGGATCGGTACCCTGGTGTGCAAGTTGATATCTTGAGCTCGGCTAATACTAACTTACAGCCTTGCACACTTAAAACTAAGCACATCACAGAACCTTAACTGCATATCAGTTTATGGTCATTCAACAGAGTCTAAAGAACTCATATTTGTTCCAGCATATACCCATAAATTCAGCCTAATGAAAACAGTAATAAACTAACCTAATTCTAGTTGAGACTAATTCTTTTTTTTTTCCAAGTAAACTACCCTATAAGTCACCCATGTCATAGTAAAAGAAAGACATAAAAAACTAGAATTTTTACTGTGTTATTACAACTCTATTCAAGGTACAATACCATGGATGCTACATCCGTGATGAGTACATATTTTTGAAGAACAGTCATGAATGATAATCAAGTATATAAGTTCCATAGATAGTTTAGACTTTAGACAATCTCAAAAATGAAAGCATGACACTATACTTTAACATGATATAGCAATCAAAAATACAATAAGCATATAAACACAGTTTTAGAAACTCGGAATAAGCAACCAATTCGAAGTCAACAGTGAAAGAGCATTACCTGATGCTTGGTGAGACGTTTGAGGATGGCTATGGTTTTCTTGTATGCTTCCCAAAGAGCCGACTTCTGGGTCTGTGAGATCAAAATCAACACCTAATCACCTTGCTGCAATCAAACAAGATCTATCACATTAACACATATTTGGTTTCTAAAGCCTTCATTCTTGTGTAAATTTCCAGGAATAAAAAATCTGGTCTTCATCATAATAATAAAACTATAATATTAAACAAAAGTTGTAATAAAAGACCTTTGTTGCGAGTTCCTTCGTGCCAGCTTGAACAACACTAGCAGCCGACTTTGCAACAGATGCAGCAACAACTGATAACTTACCAAATCCCTGTATCAACACATATAGAAAATTAGTAACAAACCAAATATAGAACAAGAAAAGAACAGTAACGCAATTAACAGTGTATATTCAACGAGAATGTCACATGTGATGGTCTAGCAATATACTCAACAACTATAATTTACAAGCAATATAGGCAAACCATATATTCAACAACTATAAATAACAAGCAATATAGGCAAACCACATAACAAGTGAGCACACTTTTTTTTACATTACAGATAACTAGTGATTTTCATTTCCGGCCTCAAAATTCTTATCTTGGTACCCTATGTAGCCATCCCATTAATCAACTTTAGGACCAGCCCTCAGTCACACAACTCAGTGGGTTACAGAGGTACCACATATTATCCTTGGGGCTGCGTGAATGGACCGATCACTTATCAACGTTTTGCAATAACATATGCCTATAAGATAAGACCAGCTGTAGTGGTGGCTACACCGCCAACGCCCCCTTAACATTCACTCCCTTAACCAACTTAACCACCAAAATACCCGTAGTGGTGACCACCAAGCCAACAACACAAACTCGTACATTCATACTCAAAATTAATTTGGTCAAACCCGTAGTGACCCATAACACCTCATGGTGTCCTCCATTACGCGCAACATTACTACTTATCAGCCTATCAAAAATCTCAAGTTTACAAAACTCCAAAAGACATAATAATCAGCAAAATCCTAATACCCTCTTTACTAGACCAATAAGCACAACATCAATCCAAACATATTCAAACAACATATACTTGTAACAATTTCTTAACAAATGACATTAAAAAGGTACAAAGATCTAATTTCTAACATACCCACAACTTTAATGATGAAATAGGTACTCAAATATAATGGGTTAAAGTTCAAAACCTCATTTTTTGACATACCCACATACAAAAGAATGAAAGAAAACCCTTACCTTTTTTGGCGGCTGAGATGGTGGTGGCGGCAGCTGGGATGATGGTGGTCGGCGGATGGGTTGGTGGTGGCCGGCGGATGGGGTGGGGGTGGTGGTGGCGGCTGGGATGGGTTGGTGTGTGATAAAATGAGGTAGGGTTTTGAAATGAAGAGGTAAGAAGAGGAAGTAGATGCGTGAATTTTGGAAGAGGAAAGAAGCTCTTATGTCTGCAAAAAAACAAACATGTTCCTCTGCGCGCCCGCAGAGGAAAGAATTGAAAAGAGGCAATAAGAGCTTATTTTGAAAAAACAAACGAGGCCTAAGTTATGGCCATGGATTGTGTAGCAAACTTATTATGCCGACCAGTACACATTTTTGAATGCTCAATGCGTATATTATGAATGTACAAATTTGCGTGTAGCTAAGCAAAGTTTTCGACAAGCATGCTTATCACATGATTACTTATGTCAAAATCGAAAAGTAAGCAGGTAGGCAATCCTTCATTATGTTGTTATTGCTCTAAAAAGATGATTCGTTATTCAAGTAGAAATGGATATATACTCGGCTGTATGAATTACGTTTTCAGTTGTTTGGGTAAAGTATGTTCTATATTATGATTTGTTATATCTTATTACGTTTAAAAGAATACTTTTGTTACAATCTCATTATAAGCAGTTAGAAGCAGTTAGGCTGGCAATCCTAGTTACATAGAAGATATAATTAGGCCTGGATATAAAGAACATGCATCACTTCAGCCCAATTCTACTGGGCTATGTCTAGTAGCTATCTTCTTGTTTTTCTATAGCTTGAGCCCAATAGTTGGACTAAACCATGTGCTTAATTTGTGTACCTATTTTCTGTAGATTAAGACAAAGTTTTCTCATTTTTTGGATTGTTACCATAGTTTATATATGTTCATTACTTCTTTTCTAGTCATATATCTGGTGTAGCTCAACAAATACATCAAATTTTCTCTCAGTTGATTCCAGATAAGAAAGGTGACTTCTAATATACTTGGTCTTGTAGGGATTCACATAATAATTATACTCTAAACTCGCGCGTGGTTTTCAGAAAGATTTGAAAATATTGAGCATCATTTTTTTGAGTTAACCATGGTTTTCGATCTTTTGGCCGACTAATCTATGGGGTTTGAACCAACCGACCTTTTGGCATCCTTGGATATTCAAATGTCATAACTATCAAAACATAATAGTAATTGAACTATATTGTACGTGGATATTATCTCACTTTATAAGTTTGAACATGATTAAAAATTTTATTGTTAGAAATTAAAATATAATTTTACTCGTATTTTTATATTAAAGTCTAAAAGTTAAAAAGAGTATGACATTATTTGCGTAAATTTCTTTTCCTTTCTAATTTTGGCTCAATTAATACTCCAGTACGACTATATTGTTTAATTTGGTCACGTCAACACAATTGTGCAAGAATCTGATAAGAAAAAAATAAAAATAAAGAAATACTAAATAAAGTTAAAAAGATTAAGAATTCATATTAACTCTCAACCATAATGAATTCCTCATGCTATGTATTATTCGCTTGTAAACTTCTCATGCATGAGGTCAATCATATAGCTGAAAGCATAATACTAGTCTAATCACAAGCTATTGACATACACTATGGTATATTAGTAACCAACAACTTTATTCTTCAACCTATGTGGGATAAAATGTTAAGGTATAAAATTGGCATAGTTCTCTATATTATGTATTATTCTGCTAACGAATTGGGGTTCTCACAAACCACACATACATAGCAAAACATAGAACCAGAGAAAAAAGATAAGAAATCATAATCTATGTTTTCATTTGATGTATTTTCAAGCACTACAAAATGATATTCACTGGTAATAGCGCCCAAGACGTTTTGTTTACAGTTGGTCTAAAACTGCAATTTACGCAACAAACATAAACTCAAGTTATAGAATGAATAACTACTTAAATTTCTTCCGGTTCTTGAATTACCTTCATAGGATAGCGTTGCTTGGATCGGCATTCTATGTCCTTTGTTAAATTAAAAACATCCCTATCTGCAACTCGAGTTACTAGAGCCTCTAAACTAGCCACCTTTAAAAACAAAGAAAAAGAAGATAAGAAAATGGAGCATTAAGCCAATACTATTGCAAAAACATATAAAATACACTACACATTGCAAACCAATTCGAATGGTTAGGGGGTGGTTGGATATGCGTTTTGATATTAGTAGTGTTGGTAAAACATTATGTAAAGAAGCATACTAGTATAGATGTGGAAAAATGGTGGGTCACATAAAGAGAGTTAACATGATTCAAATGGTTGCAGGTGTTTGGAGAAGTGTTTTAAATGGATCTTTTTAGTTCGTTTTTCTATAAAGAGATTAGCACCACGTAACTCGAAACTTATCTAGGGATTGTTTAGTCATAAACGAGTTGCTAATGACTCACTTTTTCCAAACATCAAAAAATGATAATAATGACGTTAGGCCAAAATAACCACATAATTGTAACAAAAGTTCAGTAGCAAGAAAAAGGTACATGTTCTACAAAGTTTGACGATCATTAACTTCATTGTTTTCGCGATCCTCATTTTTGGTACGTAGATTCTCGATTAAGATCACCTTTTCTTTATCCTTCACACCCATCATATGGAAGTGTTCATGATCATACATCACCTTTGCTCCTCGGGTTTCAAACCAGTTTCTTTTACAGTCACACTTTTCAAATCGGCTTCATTGATAAAAAAAATAAAAAAATAAAAAATAAAAAAATAAAAAAATAAAAAATTGATACTAGTGTTAGTATAACATTATGAAAAGAAACATACTATTGTAGATGTGGAAAAATGGTGGGTCATATAAGTTGGGTAAGGGATGAAAACGGGTTCGTTTTGAATGGGCGTTTTTGGTACAGGTCAAAGCAGGCCTGTATTCTTCTTCTCGTTACTGATCCACTTTCTGTACCCTCCTAGTTAAGTATAATAACCAAGTTTAGTAACTATATTTGGCACAACAATTTGTTAAATAACCAATTTAAAAACACTCCGTTAAACATTAGCCCCAAAACATTTCTAATGTAATCTTTAACATATTACAAAATAAATCAATAATTATCAAATTAGACATCATAAAGATGGCTAATGACACAAAATACATGAAAAACATTTGGCTAATGCATTACTGAGTATAACAACAATGTAGTCATATTTTCCATCCTATTGTCATGACAATTTAGTCATCAATACCAGTTTTGGCAAATTTTAAATAACCTAAAAATGACTAAATTGGCGCAACAACTTATTTAATAACCACTGCATAGCTATTCATAACATTAGCCTCTAAACATTTCTCTACCCCATTACTAGCAAAAAAAAAGGGGGGAAGAAAGACTCAGCTGCCGGAAAAATGAATTTTCTGGTGTTCTGTGGTGGTAGACGGCAGCAGTGATCGGAAAAGTGTGGGAGACCTCCACGCGCCGGCGCGTGTCTGCTCCGGTGGTTGCCGGGTTTGTGTTGAATTACTCCCTCTACTTTAGAATTGATTTTTTTTATATTTCTTCATATGTAAATTTACAAAGAGTAAAGGCAACTGAGGTTGACTCCCAAAAGTCAATTTTACATGTCCAAATTGCACTTCTAGTCGCTTGGTTTTAGATAACATGTATTTTCTTGTATTAGTAGGTTACATGTCATTTTTTTTAGCTAAATCTGAATTACTCGAAACTATCACGTCATTAAGTTAGTGGAATCTCAACTACTTAAGAAGTTCTCGAAACTTGTTTTTCTCGAAGGGTTCTAAAGTTCTGGAAATGCCATGTCACCTAGTTAGTGGAACCTCAACTACCAAGTACAACCACGTAGATTTCTAGAAAATATGAATTTTTCGAAAAAAAATTGAAAATTTATCAATTTTTCGAGAAAAAATATGGAACAGTAAACTTCGAAAAAATCCTTAAAAAAACACTAATTTTGTGATTTTTTTGGGGTTTTTCTTAAATGAATGATTATGTAAACACTTGTATTATCTTAAAAATCAAACCTTTAACTATTCTACCCGTGAAATTAGAGATTCAACCTATGAAAGTTTTCAAAAATCTTACCCAGTTTTGAACTACCTTCGAAAAACTAAGCAAACACAAATCTAACCAGTAACTATCATATGGCTCTGATGCCAATTGTAATACCCATATTTGATCAACTTAAACCCTAAAGACTTGGTGGTGGTGTCGTGAGGTAGAGAGGAGAGAAAGAGAGAAAAGAAAGATAACTTTTATTATAATAAAACATAAACTACACTCTCAAGCACACATACAAGTGGGGGCACTTGTGTGTATATATCCTCCAAATGCCTCACATAGTAGGCTTAAGCTTGGGTTTGGTTCTCGTGGGCTAGGCTTAGGGACTTAGGACTATTTTGACTAACACATATATCCTATTAGTTAGCTTAGTCCCTCTAGCCCGATACTAGACTATTACTATTTATGTATGATATGTAAATTGGTTTAGAGATGGGATAGTAATGGTTTTGTTGTTAGGTTCCCCATGTTGAATGGTAAGGACCCGATGAGATTGATATAGATCAAGAAGCTCGGGTAACACTTAAACAAGAACCATACTTTACTATTGTGAGGCAGTATTTGCCCAAGTGTGTTGAAAAATTTATGAAGTTGTGTATGTTGCTATCATTTTATTGAGAGGTTTGTAGGGTTTAGATGTAAATCCTTATGGGGATGATCAACGACTGCTAGAGACCATAACTGGGTTTGAGACCCATGTTTGATACATGACTGGTGTAGGATGCCTGCTTGGATTAGGTCTGTGACCAGAGAATCCATAGTCTGCGAGCATTTTAGAGAGAGAGATTGCATCTTTTCTTTCTCATATGTGGTGCATATTGGTTTAGGCCTAGGCACTGTTATGCTAATTCCCTAGGAATACCAGTCATGTCTGAAGGTTTTCAAGCGAATACATCTAGGCTGTTTGCCAGTAGTTGTACAAGTTGGTTCTGGACTTGTTAGAGCGTTGGGTGTGGCAACGCACGTACGCCTACATTGCAACGGCATTACCACACTGGAGGTGGCGCGTTGGCAACGTCGTTGCCCAAAATGTTAAGAAACTAACGTGCATTGGTTTGGAGAGAATTTGAAAAAATAACGGTTTGGCTATGCCAATGGCTAGAAATTTTGATTGTTTTTTAAATAAAAAAACATACCAATATATATATATATATATATATATATATATATATATATATATATATATATATATCTAATGCTTGGAAGCATTGACTGTATGTATTGGGAACGGAAAAATTGTCCGAGATCGTGGCACGGGCAATATGGAAGGGGTGGAAAAAAACCAAACTATTATGGTTGAAGTTGTTGCTTCGTACGATCTTTGGATTTGGCATGCATTTTTAAGGTAGCGGGTGCGAAAAACGATCTTAACGTTTTAGATAATTCTCTTTTATTCAATGACATTATTGATGACATAGCCTCTGAGGTTCCGTTTCAAGTATACATAAATACATATGAGAAAGGGTATTATCTAGTTGACGGTATTTTCCTACAATGGGCCACCTTCATCAAATCATTTACGGTGGCAATATCCGAAAAACATGGTGCATTTAAAAGGCGACAAGAAAGTGGCCGAAAGGATGTCAAACGGGCATTTGGTGTCCTACAAGGAGGTTGGGGTTTATACAACAACTGCTGCTTGAGAAGTTAGCAAAATACGAAGAGTCATGTATACTTGCATAATATTTGTAATACACCGTAAAATCCCAGGTCATTTATTAATGCTAATTATCGACACTATTCTTAACTAAGCCATTTTTGTGGGTTAATTTGAATTTTTATATGAGACACTGTTTGTTTTAACACCCGATTGTTTTGATCACCGTTTGTTTGACACCCGATTATGTTTTGTCACCTGATTTTCACCCGAAAGTCACTCTTGGATATCACCCAATGAGGTTAACACCGGTAACTCCCGCTTGCGACCCGACACCCTTTTTGGACACCGAGATATTATTAATATATATATATATATATATATATATATATATATATATATATATATATATATATATATATATATATATATATATATATATATATATATATATGTATATATTAATTATTACAATTTTACTATCACTATGTATATATACGTACGACGACACCGTTTATATATTTATGGTTTTCACGAACCGACACCGACACCGAAACTAAAGTCACAATTTTACTAATCACCGATACCTCGTCATACTTTGGGCCAAGCACAAACCACAAGCCCACACGGTTTCTTTCCTCTTATTTCACTTGGGCCGAAACACTCACAAGCCCACATGTTTTCTTTTTCTTTGATTCGTTTGGGCCGAGATTACCACAAGCCCACCTCCACTAATATTTTTATTACACTTGGGCTGTGCATTTTTCCCAAGCCCGTATGGCTTGTTATGTTTCTTTCTTTTGCGTAGTATGCCACACGAAGCAGAAACCAACTTCATTGCTATCTAAATATACACATGCTTGATTATATTGGTTCCCTCAAACACGACACAACCTTACAACCTTTCCATTGATCTTGTTCCATGCGACAAAGAGCCACCAATATAAGTCGTTAAACCGTTGGACAAAACCAATAACCACCTTCGACTAATTACCCCATGGATCGTATGCTTCTTTACCTCCAACATGTTAATACCACATGAGCCTAATCACTATTGTTTAATACCCTATTAACCTAATCTACACTTAAACTACTCCAAAGAAAACCATTGTTGCTCCCTAAACACTCTACTCGACATGACTAGATCACAAGCCAAGGGACAAGCTTGTCTCCACTCAAATGACAACTAAGTAGCATGCTTTACAAGGACAAACACACAACTACTTTTACTACCCTATATAAGCCACATATAATGCAAGATCTCACACACTCAAAGTTTCACCAAGTTTGCAAATCTCAAACACTCTCTACTCTTTCTTGGTTACTGTCGAGGAGTCAAGGATCACGCAAGCAAGGATTTGGGTTAAGAGTATATATTTGGGTAACAAAGTATTGGATCAAGGGTCACCATACGAGGAGAGGGTATCACGTTTGCTTGATCTCGTTGCTCACACTACACGAACATCCTCACCACCATACTTGGTGTTGTAAGTTAATCACCACCCTTTTCATTTTCTATATTTGCTCGTATCATGCATACATACGACACACACCATTTTTACATTCGTTGCACTTATAGTTATATATGTCCACACCCCGACACCCTTAGAAAAGGGCTCACCATTTCTTATTTTTGTGTACAATATATATATTTTCTTCGACACACTAATTCTTTGGCTCACACTTAATCGAACCAACGAAACATGCAATCCTTACACGATTTTATACCACGAAAACGAAGCCAAAACCAAGTTCTAGTCGAGTACCAATTTTAGACAAATAAACTCACATGGGCCTTGAACCGGGCTAATAAGCCCAATACATTTTCGTATGAAATTTTCGAATTGGAATTAAGATTTTCGAAATGATAATTAAATTTATAAAAACTGATTTTTATAAATTTAGAAGGATAAAAGTGATAACTTTTATAAAAACAAAAGTTAACTTTTCAAAAACTAAGATTTTGGACTATTTTTGCAAAAGTCCCACATTAAGGGACTAAAAGTGTTAAAATCATAAACTTTCGGACCACTTTGTAAAACTGCCGATTTTGAAAGAGGACGAGGGGTAGAAACTGTAATTTGGCCAAAGTTTAAGGAATAAAGTATAAAAGTTATGCCAAGGACCAAAATGTTATTATTTTTGACCAAAGGGTAAAAAGTGTAACTTTAATAAAGTTAAGGGTTAAATATGACAAGGTATTTTATAATTAATTATTTTGTATAATTTGATTTTATATAAATATGTATATATTTTGGTAACTTTAAAATATATATATAACCTTACTAAAAATATTTAATTATAAATATTTTTAAATAATATTATTTTCACAAATGAGTTAATATTTATCGAACACCGGTTCGTAACAACGTTACAAATAACTACGTGAAGTTATTTTGGAATATAATAAGACACTCGAACGGATATCACCGTACACGTGACATATCACATGTCAATTACGAAACGAATCTAAAACACCGATTACAATGTATTATTTAGGTCGCAAGTCGGAGGAATTTCATTGCTAGCCATAGTAGTACACCATTACTTTTGAGCACCGTTGTGATTCACACCCACCAGTCAGGTGAGTTCATGGTCCCACATTTTTAATTGTTTTTAAACCCCGTGGGGAGATACATGCTATAAATCGAACACAAGTATTTTCTGTATGCTGTTATCACCTGATATTGCCTAAGTTGACACCTGTGCTACAAGTCCCTCATATCACGAACCTTAATCACTTGCGAGTGAGCGCGAATATAGTTGATAGATCTATTGGAATGGCAGCCCACCTCTGTCAAGGTGATTACTTGGCAGGAGGTGTGCTATATTCGAGGTATTATGGAAATTTGGCACATTTCCTGTCACCGAGGGCCCCTTGTCATTTACATCCGCTGTGGTGTAGGTGATTGTTATTATCTTTATGATATGTCAAATCAATGTTAAGGCTTGCGTTTCGTGAGGCTTAGGAGCAATATTTCACCAGTTTAGTCAAGACCTGTCTATCTTGGCTTGTTTATTTCAAATGCTTGACTTGTGTTCACACTATTACTATTTAAACTACTATGGATTCACTCAACCTTTGTGTTGACTTTTTAAGCATGTTTATCTCAGGAAATAAGCAAGCATGGCGGCGCGGAGATGGCAAAGGGCATAGGACCTCCCTTTTCATTTCAATAATTATATCATTATTTACTAACTCATCACTTCTTTTGTGAAACAATTAACATTTTGGAAAAATGTTTGTAACTCTGACTATTTGAGTTTTCATGGAAGATATTGACTATCTTTTTAATTGTTTTCTATGAGTATGACTGTGTACTAAACGGTAATGACCCCGATTAGACTTCCGCTGCTTATCAAATTTTCGGGGTGTTACAGATTGGCATCAGAGCCATGGTTATATAGAACCAAATGATTTTTCAAAACATTGGACTATAACCTCACTGGATTTTTAAACAAACTATTTATCACTAAAGTGCCCTCCGTACCAGCGCTTGCCAACGTTATGTTTTAAGGTTTGATTTTTAACACCCATTGCATTTAGCTCACTACGACACTATGATCACTGTGCATGTAGCATTATGTAGACTAAATGACTTATATTACTGCTGTTTTTGGGATATTACAGTACCATGTCGCCCCCGATTATTATTTTGTCCGACAGTGACGACGTCGTGCCGGCATCATCCACTCACCCTACTATTGACCTATCTGACTATGACACCCGAGACACCCATGATTCTGACCATGACACCCAACGTGTATCACCTGCCATACCATCTCCTGTTCCATCTGGAGACCCATCTGCTGATACTGAGCCCTTTGAGGAGGGTGAGGTTGCTTCTACACCCATTGATTCTTTTGCTATTCAGCCTCTTTTTCGTCCTGTCTGTGGACCTATGACACAGGGGCAGTACCTTTATGATCAGTACCTGACATCTCAGCAGTTTCTTGTGGCTGATGATCGCCCTACACCACCTGCTAGTCACCACACCGGTTCAGATGCTGATGACGAGTCTTCTGACTCTGATACTTCTGACACTGCTGCTTCTATTCCACCACCATCCCCGCCTGCACCGATTCGTCGGCGCAAGCGAGTGAGGATTCTTGAGCCTTATGAGCCTGAGCCTTTCGGAGAGTTGTTTCGATATCATGAGGGAGACTATACCCGCAAATGCACGGCTCAAAAACAAGCCTGTATTTTGCCTGCTTTTACTGATACACCACCTGTACCTACACCTGTACCATCACCCATATCTGTACTACCACCTGTTTCTATGCCAGATCTGACACCTGTGGCATCACCAGCACCTCCACCATCACCTGTATCACCCCCACCTGAGCCATATCCTTACATGCTACCTACTTACACCGCACCCCACACCTCTGAGATTTTGCCACCCATGCCACCACCTACAGTTTTCTACTCACAGACTACTACTGTTCCGATACCATCACCTACTACATCACCTGTACCATCACCTGCTCCTACCGAGACCCCCACCTCACCCGGCATTCATAGATTGGTTGATGCTCGTCGATGGTCGTTTTTGTTAGACTACATACGTAGATGGAGATTGGTTGAGGGATCGCCTAGGGCTGCTGAGCTTGGAGATGGCTCTTCAGCGGTGTTACCGGTTACTGGGGAGCTGATACACCATACTATCCCTCTTTTGACTGCTAGATTAGTTAGACATGAGGATCGTCTTGATGAGCTGTTGAGTGTTATTGAGGATATATCCTTGGAGAGGATAGAGTGTATGTAGGAGGAGGTCGAGAACCTCGTGGTACATAGGACAGCTTTAGAGATGGTATTTGAGATGATGGGGATAGAGATCGAGGAGGCACAGGCTACCATCACTGAGTTTGGTCATCGACTAGATGTTCAGAGGCATGAGATAGAGGATTTGAGAGCGATTGAGGCCATCACGCAAGAGTTGCTGGAGCATCAGACACAGGAGTTAGCCGCATCTAGTTCTACCATCCACACTCTTTCAGCCACTATTGAGGAGATTCAGGCCCGTGAGAGATCCAGGGATTTGGAGATGTTAGAGATGATCAGGATCATCAGAGAGCTGGAGAGGAGATCAGGAGGCGCACCTGGACCTTCATAGATCTATGACATGTCATTACTTACAGAGACATCTTAACTTGCCGCCTGTGGCATTAATAATGTTGTATCTTATTGTTTTGTAACAATGAATTCAAAATTATTAAAACTTTATGTTGGTTATGATTGTAATGTATTGATATTGATTTATGATGTTCTAGTTGTCTGATCTTTTATTATGCTCCCATATTGAGATTCATTATAATTTCCATGTGTGTTGTTACATGTCGTGATGATTATTTATGAATGATATGTTTTATGTTGATGTATGTATTTATGGTGTGGTTGTGATATATACTTTGTGATGATCTCGACTATTATGAGTTTGGCTACATTATTTCTCTTGTTATTGAAGTTTGGGATTTGTACTTATGCACTTACGATTTTATAGAGTTATGGCCCCAAGGAAAACCACTACTGCTACTTCATCACCCGCTATGACCCAGGCTACTATCAGAAAGTTGGTTGCCGACAGTGTTGCTGCAGCTTTAGAAGAGCAGGCTGCTGCAATGACACGAACTAGTAGCAATAACCGAGCCACTGCTGAAAGCGAGTCTGCTGCGACTCGGAAGTGCACCTATAAGGACTTCATAGCTTGTAAACCATCTCACTTCAAAGGGACTGAAGGAGTGACAGAGCTTGCTCGATGGTTTGAGTGAACTGAGACTGTGTTTGTTAGGAGCGGTTGTGCCGCTGAGAGCAGAGTCTCGTTTGCTACTAGAACATTATTGGAAGACGCGTTGTCTTGGTGGAATGCAACTGCTCAGAAGATAGGTGTGGAAGAGGCCTATCAGATTACCTGGGCTGACTTTAAGGAGAAGATGTTGAAGAAGTTCTGCCCTAGAGGCGAGATCAAGAAGTTAGAAGATGAGTTTCACACGTTGGTTGTGAAAGGAAATGATCTCAGGGCTTATGATAGGAGATTTCAGGAGCTTGCCACACTTTGCCCTTCAAAGGTTCCCGATTTGGAAAAGTTGTTGGAAAGGTACATTGAGGGATTACCCAGGAGCATTGAGGGAAACGTCACCTCGTCTAAGCCTCAATCTTTGGAAGAAGCAATGACTATTGCCCAAAGACTGCTAGACCGGGAGATTAAGCGTAACTCTGCTCAGGGAAACAACGATCACAAAAGGAAGTTTGATGATCAGAAGACAAACAACAACAACAACCACAACAACAACAACAACAACAACAACAACAACAACAACAACAACAACAACAACAACAACAACAACAACAACAACAACAACGGCAACAACAACAACCGTAACCCCAACCGTAATTACCACCATGACAGAAACACCCATCACAACCAACAGAACCGACGACAGGAAGCTGTCAGAGCTTATGTTGCCGCACCAGTTAAGGATGCTAGGTATGCTGGACCTCTTCCATTCTGTGACAAGTGTAAGATGCATCACAATGGACCCTGCTATGCTAAGTGTGGGAAATGTTCAAGGACTGGACATAAGACACAAGATTGCAAGGCTACAGGAGCTAACTTGCAACCCGTGGCTGTAGTATGCCATGCTTGTGGAGAGAAAGGACACTACAGGCGTCAGTGCCCTAACAAGGATAACAATGCACGTGGGAGAGCATACGTGCTGGGAGATGGAAATGTCCAGCAAGATCCGAACGTAGTCACGGGTACGTTCTTTCTAAACAACCGCCTCGTTAAAGTTTTATTTGATTCCGGAGCCGATGAAAGTTTTGTATCTATTTCTCTTACACCCTACTTAATATTACACCGACCAAACTAGACACCACATATGAGATTGAACTAGCCGATGGAAAGCTAGTGAGCACTAACACTATACTCCGAGGTTGCACCCTACGACTACTAGACACCCCATTTGTCATTGACCTTATGCCTATTAGACTTGGTAGTTTCGACGTTGTTGTAGGAACGGATTGGTTATCTGAAAACCGCGCTAAGATCATTTGTGACGAAAAGGTCGTTCACATCCCCCTGAATAACGAAACCCTGATTGTTCGCGGAGAGCGAAGTAAGACACGTCTGAGCATCATTTCTTGCGTCAAGGTTGTGAAGTACATCGAACGAGGATGTCAAGTCTTTTTGGCTCAAGTCACCGAGAAGAAGTCGGAAGAGAAGCGACTCGAGGATGTGCCAGTAGTCGGAAACTTTCCAGAAGTTTTTCCTGAGGACTTGCCAGGCCTTCCGCCGACTCGTCAAGTGGAATTTCAAATTGACTTGATGCCAGGAGCAGCACCCGTAGCACGAGCACCCTATAGGCTAGCACCGTCGGAAATGAAGGAGTTATATGGGCAATTGCAGGAATTGTTAGATAAAGGATTTATTCGCCCTAGTTCGTCACCGTAGGGAGCCCCGGTGTTGTTTGTGAAGAAGAAGGATGGAACCTTCAGGATGTGTATCGATTATCGTGATTTGAACAAACTTACGGTGAAGAATCGATATCCGTTGCCAAGGATTGACGATTTGTTTGATCAACTGCAAGGATCGAGTGTCTACTCGAAGATTGATTTGAGATCGGGTTATCACCAACTGAGAGTTAGGGAAGAAGACATCCCTAAGACGGCTTTCAGGACGAGATACGGTCACTACAAATTCCAAGTAATGCCATTCGGTCTAACAAATGCACCCGCTGTATTTATGGACTTAATGAACCGAGTGTGCAAACCCTATTTGGATAAGTTTGTGATTGTATTCATCGATGATATCCTTATTTATTCACGTAGTAAGGAAGAGCACGCAGAACACTTAAAGGCTATACTAACACTGCTCAGAGAAGAGAAATTATACGCCAAATTTTCCAAGTGTGATTTTTGGATTGAGAAAGTACAATTTCTTGGGCATGTTATTGACAGTAAGGGTATTCATGTTGATCCCGCCAAGATCGAAGCTGTTAAAAATTGGGCGTCACCTACGAGTCCTACCGAGATACGCTAATTTTTAGGTCTTGCCGGATACTATCGAAGGTTTATTGAAGGTTTTTCAAGGATTTCTAAACCTTTGACTGAGTTAACATAGAAGAAGAAGAAGTTTGAATGGGGAGAAGAGCAAGAATCGGCATTTCAGTTCTTGAAGCAGAAGCTTTATGAAGTACCGATATTAGCACTACTCGAAGGAAGTGAGGACTTCGTGGTATATTGTGACGCATCAATCCAAGGTTTGGGCGCCATATTGATGCAAAGACGTAAAGCAATCGCTTACGCTTCTAGACAACTTAAACCCCACGAGGAGAACTACACTACTCATGATCTAGAATTAGGAGCGGTAGTATTCGCTCTTAAGATCTGGAGACACTACCTATATGGAACCAAGTGTACGGTCTTCACCGATCACAAGAGTCTTCAGCACATTTTAGATCAAAAGGAGTTGAACATGAGACAACGTCGATAGCTAGAGTTACTAAGTGACTATGATTGTGAAATTCGTTATCACCCGGGGAAGGCAAACGTTGTAGCAGATGCCTTGAGTCGAAAGGAACGACTTAGACCCCTCAGAGTTAGATCATTGGGTATGACAATTAGATCACCACTTCCGTCTCAAATTCTTGAAGTTCAAGCTGAGGTCCTTAAGGAAGAGAATAGACCGCACGAGAAGATTTACGGCATGCCAGAAAGCACGAATGGATTTGTCAAGAAACCAGATGGAAGGCTGTGTTTCAAGGACAGAAGTTGGATTCCATTGTATGGAGGAATACGAGACCTCATCATGCATGAGTCTCATAAGTCTAAATATTCCATTCATCCTGGTTCGGACAAGATGTATCACGATCTAAAGAAGTTGTATTGGTGGCCAAACATGAAAGCTGACATTGCAGAGTATGTCGGTAAGTGTTTGACCTGCTCAAGAGTAAAGGCTGAACATCAAAAACCATCCGATCTTTTGATTCAACCCGAGCTACCAATGTGGAAATGGGAAAGGATTACAATGGACTTCATCACGAAATTACCCAAGACATCGAGTGGCTTGGACACTATTTGGGTTATTGTCGATCGTCTCACGAAGTCAGCGCACTTCTTGCCAATCAAAGAGACTGATGATATGGATGCTCTTGCACGTTTGTACCTTAAGGAGATAGTTTCCCGGCATGGAGTGCCGATTTCTATTATCTCCGACCGAGACAGCCGTTTCACGTCTAACTTTTGGCGATCTTTACAGAAAGCCTTGGGAACTAAGTTAGATATGAGTACAACTTACCATCCACAGACTGATGGTCAAAGTGAAAGGACTATACAAACCCTAGAAGACATGCTTAGGGCATGTGTGATTGATTTTGGAAAAGGCTGGGATAAACACCTACCATTAGCGGAATTTTCATATAACAACAGTTATCACGCTAGCATTAAGGCTGCACCGTTTGAAGCACTTTATGGAAGAAAGTGTAGATCACCAGTTTGTTGGGCTAAGATTGGAGATGTACAACTCTCAGGTCCCGAGTTGATTCTTGAAACCACTGAGAAAATAGTAAAGATTAGGCAACGATTACAAGCTGCCAGGGATCGGCAAAAGAGTTATGCCGATGTGCGAAGGAAACCAATAGAGTTTCAAGTTGGAGACAAGGTCATGCTTAAGGTATCACCTTGGAAAGGGATGATTAGGTTTGGAAAACGTGGAAAGCTAAACCCAAGATACGTTGGACCCTTCGAGATCATTGAAAGGATCGGTCCCGTGGCATACAAACTTGAATTACCTAAGGAACTCAGTAGAGTGCACAACACCTTCCACGTGTCAAATTTGAAAAAGTGTTTATCGGATGAAACCCTTGTGATTCCATTGAAGGAGATCAGAATCGATGATAAGTTGAACTTTATTGAGGAACCCGTTGAGATTATGGATAGGGAGGTCAAACGACTCAAGCATAGTCGCATTCCCATTGTTAAGGTCAGATGGAACTCTAAGAGAAGACCCGAGTACACCTGGGAGCGCGAGGATCAAATGCGTGCCAAATACCCACAACTATTTGATGATACAACCCCGAGCACCGATTCAACTTTGGATTCCGGGACGAATCCAATCTAACGGGTGGGAACTGTAATACACCGTAAAATCCCAGGTCATTTATTAAGGCTAATTATCGACACTATTCTTAACTAAGCCATTTTTGCGGGCTAATTTGAATTTTTATATGAGACACTGTTTGTTTTAACATCCGATTGTTTTGATCACCGTTTGTTTGACACCCGATTATGTTTTGTCACCTGATTTTCACCCGAAAGTCACTCTTGGATATCACCCAATGAGGTTAACACCGGTAACTCCCGCTTGCGACCCGACACCCTTTTTGGACACCGAGATATTATTAATATATATATATATATATATATATATATATATATATATATATATATATATATATATATATATATATATAACGATATGTATATATTAATTATTACAATTTTACTATCACTATGTATATATACGTATGACGACACCGTTTATATATTTATGGTTTTCACGAACCGACACCGACACCGAAACTAAAGTCACAATTTTACTAATCACCGATACCCCGTCATATTTTGGGCCGAGCACAAACCACAAGCCCACACGGTTTCTTTCCTCTTATTTAACTTGGGCCGAAACACTCACAAGCCCACATGTTTTCTTTTTCTTTGATTCGTTTGGGCCGAGATTACCACAAGCCCACCTCCACTAATATTTTTATTACACTTGGGCTGTGCATTTTTCCCAAGCCCGTATGGCTTGTTATGTTTCTTTCTTTTGCGTAGTATGCCACACGAAGCAGAAACCAACTCCATTGCTATCTAAATATACACATGCTTGATTATATTGGTTCCCTCAAACACGACACAACCTTACAACCTTTCCATTGATCTTGTTCCATGCGACAAAGAGCTACCAATATAAGCCGTCAAACCGTTGGACAAAACCAATAACCACCTTCGACTAATTACCCCATGGATCGTATGCTTCTTTACCTCCAACATGCTAATACCACATGAGCCTAATCACTATTGTTTAATACCCTATTAACCTAATCTACACTTAAACTACTCCAAAGAAAACCATTGTTGCTCCCTAAACACTCTACTCGACATGACTAGATCACAAGCCAAGGGACAAGCTTGTCTCCACTCAAATGACAACTAAGTAGCATGCTTCACAAGGACAAACACACAACTACTTTTACTACCCTATATAAGCCACATATAATGCAAGATCTCACACACTCAAAGTTTCACCAAGTTTGCAAATCTCAAACACTCTCTACTCTTTCTTGGTTACTGTCGAGGAGTCAAGGATCACGCAAGCAAGGATTTGGGTTAAGAGTATATATTTGGGTAAAAAAGTATTGGATCAAGGGTCACCATACGAGGAGAGGGTATCACGCTTGCTTGATCTCGTTGCTCACACTACACGAACATCCTCACCACCATACTTGGTGTTGTAAGTTAATCACCACCCTTTTCATTTTCTATATTTGCTCGTATCATGCATACATACGACACACACCATTTTTACATTCGTTGCACTTATAGTTATATATGTCCACACCCCGACACCCTTAGAAAAAGGGCTCACCATTTCTTATTTTTGCGTACAATATATATATTTTCTTCGACACACTAATTCTTTGGCTCACACTTAATCGAACCAACGAAACATGCAATCCTTACATGATTTTATACCACAAAAACGAAGCCAAAACCAAGTTCTAGTCGAGTACCAATTTTAGACAAATAAACTCACATGGGCCTTGAACCGGGCTAATAAGCCCAATACATTTTCGTATGAAATTTTCGAATTGGAATTAAGATTTTCGAAATGATAATTAAATTTATAAAAACTGATTTTTATAAATTTAGAAGGATAAAAGTGATAACTTTTATAAAAACAAAAGTTAACTTTTCAAAAACTAAGATTTTGGACTATTTTTGCAAAAGTCCCACGTTAAGGGACTAAAAGTGTTAAAATCATAAACTTTCGGACCACTTTGTAAAACTGCCGATTTTGAAAGAGGACGAGGGGTAGAAACTGTAATTTGGCCAAAGTTTAAGGAATAAAGTATAAAAGTTATGCCAAGGACCAAAATGTTATTATTTTTGACCAAAGGGTAAAAAGTGTAACTTTAATAAAGTTAAGGGTTAAATATGACAAGGTATTTTATAATTAATTATTTTGTATAATTTGATTTTATATAAATATGTATATATTTTGGTAACTTTAAAATATATATATAACCTTACTAAAAATATTTAATTATAAATATTTTTAAACAATATTATTTTCACAAATGAGTTAATATTTATCGAACACCGGTTCGTAACAACGTTACAAATAACTACGTGAAGTTATTTTGGAATATAATAAGACACCCGAACGGATATCACCGTACACGTGACATATCACATGTCAATTACGAAACGAATCTAAAACACCGATTACAATGTATTATTTAGGTCGCAAGTCGGAGGAATTTCATTGCTAGCCATAGCAGTACACCATTACTTTTGAGCACCGTTGTGATTCACACCCACCTGTCAGGTGAGTTCATGGTCCCACATTTTTAATTGTTTTTAAACCCCGTGGGGAGATTGATGAGTGTGTAAATACTCATCATTTTTACCAATTCTGAACTGCCAAAACATCCAAAAACACTCAATAATGAATCAAAATAGTGAAAATATCCCAGGAAAGTGTTTTACATGTTTCAAATGCAAAAATACCAAAAACAGATGAAAAACACATAAAGTTTGCATAATTGGCAGTTTCAGTCCCCCAACTTTCAAAAGTTGTCAAAACTAGTCCCTGGAAGTTTAAAAAGCAAAGAAAAGTCAACCCAAGGCAAAGAAAAGTAAAAATTTATCAAAATAAGTCCTTGGGTGATAAAGTTTGAGAAAATTACACTTTTACCCCTCAAAATCCAAAATTGGCAAAACAGGTCCCTGGAGTTTGTGAAATTGGCAGATTTGGTCCCTGAGGTTTAAAATAATACTTGTGGTCTTTGTGCTAATGTTTAAATGCAGGTTTGGTCCCTTGGTAGAAAGTTTGGTGAAATTACAAGACAGGTCCCTGAAGTTTGGGAAATTGACAGATTTAGTCCTTGGGGTATTTAAAAGTGAAAAATTCAAAATTACACCTCACACTAATCATACTTTGGCATTATACATCCTTTGAAGTACTTCAAGAACATGCCAAATCCAGTCCCCAAACTTTACCAAAATTACAAAACTAGTCCTTGTGATTAAATTCCTAATAAAAACCAAAACCGGATCCATAGTTAACTTAAACCAAATCCAATACTAGCCTAGTCCACAATTTGGGCCCAAAAACAAAACCAAGTCCACCAGCCCAGTCCACTCCAGGCGTTGACCCCGGTCAAAACACCAAAACCACCTCCTTCCCCGTTTTCCCTCTCAGCCTCCACAACTTGCTCAACCTCCCCTCTCCTCCAATCACAAGCCAAAGCCCCCACAATCATTACCTTCCCACCTCCCTACACCTACCCTTTCACACCATAATTAATGCACCCTCCCCATTACACGTTATCAGAAGAAATTCGAATAAACACCTTTTGGCGCCAAAACACGTGTCACTTGAAGAGTGGACCAATAATTGAACAAAGTGGTGGGATATGCTCAGAAGAGGATGGGAAACCCTAATTGGGAGCTATAAATAGAGGGGGAAGCACAAGGAAGTTAGTTAGTTAATTTTTAGTTTTTAGTTTATGTCGTTTAATTGCAATTTTCAATTCTAGGGTACACCCAAGCTTTTAAGCAGTGGTAACCTTCTCTTTATTGTATTGTAACTTAATTTCATGTATTAATTTCAAGCTTCCTTAATTATATCATCTTATGCATTTTTATTTCAAATTTTATATCATCATTAAGCTTAATTATTGTTATTGTGTAATGTACTGGACTCCTAGGAACATATAAGCTCCCTTATAGCTTATTTAAGCTATTAGTAATAACTTAAATCAGCTTAGTGATAAAAAACTCAAAATACTCAAACTGGTCAACAAAAGTCAACACGACAAGTTCTTGGTAATCATAGCTGGAGCAGGGTATAAAATGGATGGCCTTGGTTTAGAATCCCATGGGGGATGATAGGGTTTGATTCTTGGTTCAAGGCATAAGCTGGATTGCACATTGTAAGCTTGTTCTTTAATTTCTAGTTTCCTACTTTATGCTAGCTCAATCTTTCCTATCTGTGTGTTTTTGAGTTTGTTTGGTGTTAGTTAATGAATATCTAGTATAATATAGATAGCTTGTTAGTCATATTTCCTTGTTGTTAAAATTTTGGAAGTCTCACAGTGGAATACTTAAAATTGGCATACTTGTGTGTTCTGCTTGTGTTGTGCTTGATTTAGGGTCATTCAGTCTTATATAGTTATAATTTAGTGTTAGGAATTAGTGTAATGGGTTAAATTTATCATTTGCTTTGATAATCATCAAATTTGTCATGTTAGGGTGTGTTTGGATCTTGCTGTTTTGCTGAGCTTTTGTTGTTTAAAAGGATAAAACTAGATTCCAACAGATTAGTTAAGTTCATATAAGGTCATTTTGACCATTAGTTTGGTTACAATTAAGCAGGAAAGTCAAAATCATAATCTAACTTCATAAGCAGTTCACTGTGTGGGATTGACAACCCCATATCATCCATACTTGCTTATCCTTGGTTATAATAGCTTAATTTAGTCTTGGTATATCATATTACATCCTATTCAGTTCATAAATCTAGATTAAAACTCAAGAAAGTCAAAATTTAGGTTTTGTAGAAAAAGTCAAAAGTTCATCTCTCAGATTTTCTCAAATCTTGAGAGATTTTTGTAGAATTTTGCATAAGGTTTTAGGAGCTGAAAATTGTTTTGGTAATACTCTACCACCTCATCTTTTGAATCCCAATAAGCTTATATTTTTAAGATTTTTTTGAGGTGGGCCCCATTCACCTCCAAACACAACTGCAGGGCAAGGGTATTGCCCTGCTCAGACCAGACCTCAGTCACAACCACCACTTTGTGGTGGTTTTGTGACCATCTCAGTAGGCCCCACACCCCTTAGTTAGGTTTTCCCAACCCCCCTCCTACCAGAGAGTTTAGGTTGACCACTTGTTTGACCTAAGTCACTGTGGACCCCACTTAGTTTAAGCTTTAAAGTCTGTCCCAAGTCTGTGTTAGATTTAAACATTGATAAGTGCTTATTTCTCTTTACACAGCTTATTTGGGCTTGTTGTTTGTTGTTTCTAGCTTAATTAGGTTTATTAAACTTGTTTGTATCTGTTTTAACCATTGTGGACCCCACCCAAGTTCATTTGACCTTATTTGACCAAACAGTCAACATAAGTCAACTGTCTAGACTCTTAGCTTATTCTAGCTTATTGATCTTTTTAGTAAGTCTCCTTGTTTGTTTCAGCTTATTCTTAGCTTATTTAACTTATAGCTAATACATTTCATTCTCAGTTCAAGTTTTTTAGCTTTTTAAAAGCTTATTTAAAGCTTTAAAATCCATTTTAAGCTTAAATAGCTCACTGTTGAGTTTATAAGCTTTTTCTGAGCTTATTGTTAAGTTTCAAATAAGTTTACTTTTTAAAAGTTGCTTAGAATTAATTGTTTAGTAGGTGTGTAAAAGAAAAATAAAAAAATAAAAAGTTCCAAAAAATTGGGTGTGGGTGGGATTCGAACCTGGGACCTCTAGGATAGTAGCATGCTTAGTCCCCACACCCCTTCCACAAGCTCTGGGGCACCAGTTCCGTCATATGGTGCATAGGCTAGGTACTTAAGGTAGTTTTTTGGGAAAATAGCTTAAATAAGCTATTTTAGCTTATAGCAGCTTATTTGAATAAGCTGTGGGGCCAAAATTAATTTTCCTAAGCTTTTCATCATAAAATATACCTTCTGTAATTTTTTTATAATTTTTACTGTTCACGTAATATTTATTTTAATTAATTCGAGTTTAATTAGTAATTAGGCAAAATTAGGTAATTAAATAGTTTTAATAATTTTTAGTTAATTACAACATCTTTTTATATTTTTTTGAAGTCTTATAGACCATAGGGTATTTGTAAAAAATAATTTCATAATTGTTACTGTTCATTTCCTATTTTCTTAAATTAAAATTAGTTAATTAGATCTTAAATAATAAATAAGTACTTAATTAGTAAAATAGCCTAAACATAATTTTTAGAGTTTTTTTATAATTTTGTAGGATTCCAGTGATGGTTAAGTAATTTTAGAAATTTTATCTTAATTTTTCAAGTTAATTTAGTATTAATATAAATTAAAAGTAGTTTAATTAGTTTAATTAAGTTAAATAGTTTTTAATTAATTACAAAACCACAAAAAGACAAAAATATTATTTTTAATTTTTTATACTTTCTTCAAGTTCTAATTTAGGTTTAGAAAATATTTTTTATAAATTTTTAGTTTAATTTAGATCATTTGTCATTTTTAGTTTAATTAAATTAGATTTTAATTTAGAATTTAAATAGTTTAATTAATTAAATAATAGTTTAATATCATTTTAATTTCTTTTTCATTTTTAATTTTAAGTTTTGAAAAGTGTCAAAAGCACCCCCTGTAGTTTCATAATTACCAAAAACCCACTTTTCCAGTCCGATACGTGATCTTAATTGTCAATTTGTGCATATATCTGGTATCTGATTATTGTGAATTTTATATCTGTTTGTCAATACCAAAATAACAGTAGCAATATCATTCCCACATCATCTGGCTACTGTCCTCAGTGCCACTTTCTCATAAACGATTCCAAAAGCACCATTTCAATCTCGCTGGGACTTTCACGACCCGGGGAAACACTACACTATCACCGGAGTATTGATTCTAGGCTATCTTTGACTTGTTGACCTTGGTCAATAATAATTAGACGGTTTAGGCTCAATCAGAGATACATGCTATAAATCGAACACAAGTATTTTCTGTATGCTGTTATCACCTGATATTGCCTAAGTTGACACCTGTGCTACAAGTCCCTCATATCACGAACCTTAATCACTTGCGAGTGAGCGCGAATATAGTTGATAGATCTATTGGAATGGCAGCCCACCTCTGTCAAGGTGATTACTTGACAGGAGGTGTGCTATATTCGAGGTATTATGGAAATTTGGCACATTTCCTGTCACCGAGGGCCCCTTGTCATTTACATCCGCTGTGGTGTGGGTGATTGTTATTATCTTTATGATATGTCAAATCAATGTTAAGGCTTGCGTTTCGTGAGACTTAGGAGCAATATTTCACCAGTTTAGTCAAGACCTGTCTATCTTGGCTTGTTTATTTCAAATGCTTGACTTGTGTTCACACTATTACTATTTAAACTACTATGGATTCACTCAACCTTTGTGTTGACTTTTTAAGCATGTTTATCTCAGGAAATTAGCAAGCATGGCGGCACGGAGCTGGCAAAGGGCACAGGACCTCCCCTTTCATTTCAATAATTATATCATTCTTTACAAACTCATCACTTCTTTTGCGAAAAAATTAACATTTTGGAAAAATGTTTGTAACTCTGACTATTTGAGTTTTCATGGAATGATATTGACTATCTTTTGAATTGTTTTCTATGAGTATGACTGTGTACTAAACTGTAATGACCCCGATTAGACTTCCGCTGCTTATCAAATTTCGGGGTGTTACAATATTACATAACATGATTTTGAAAGATCAAAAGTTTGCTATAAATGACTTCAACGAGTTGTATGTTAATGCGCAATCACACATACAACGACCTTGGATCGAGAGGTGCGAAACACATCGCGGAAAATCAAAGAAATACGAGATAAAGACGTACACAAACAACTTCACCAAGATCTTGTGGAGCATGTTTGGCAACAAATTCAATAACAACAAAATTAGTTTATCGATAATTTGATGTATTTTTTAATTCTCAAAAAAAATTTCGATGTTTTTTTCTTTTTTTTCCTTTTTTTTTTTCTTTCTGTATTATTTATTTGGTTTATGTATTATAATTTGTGTTTTATTTTGAATTAATGAAATTTATGTATTGTTTGAAAAATGGAAAAAAAAATGGTGGGTCTCAAAAGTAGTGGGTGTTAACATGTTATTTTATGTTATGATAGAAGGGTGTTTTTGGGTGTTAATGTTAAAAGTGGGGATGCTGATGTGGCGCTGGTATGACCTTAAAAAATGGGTGTACCTGATGCTCTTAGATACATTTCCAACTCATTATTATGCACCCTTTTTTTTGTTTTATTATATAGTCTAATTTAAGTACACACGGATAAAAACGTGTAATATACCATACTTAGTGCTCTGACATTATTATTAAGGACTATAATTAAGAAATTTATTTTATCACACAATCATTTTAAATTTTGAACAAATGCAAGCCACTAAACTGATGACTCCACATCAACGTCAAATCATCAAACCAAACCCACAACTAAACCAAATAATCGTCAAAGCTAACCGAGCACGCGTTTGAGTAGTTGGGTGTTAATAGTTAAAGGGAAAAAGAAAAAGAAAAAGAAAGAAAAGGTGTTGTAGCAAAGAAAAAACATTGAAAAAAGAATAATAATAAAAAATAAAAAAATCCGGTTAATAGTATGTGTTGGGTCGATCTGATTGTAAATGTAAAATTATAAGCAACAGACTAATCAATTAACAACCTCATAATAATAATAATAATAATAATAATAATAATAATAATAATAATAATAATAATAATAATAATAATTTCACACGATCTAATTCCTTTCTTCTTTCCTTAATTTAAGATCTGATTGGTTGAAAAAAAAAAAAAAAAAAAAAAAAAAAAAAAAAGAAAAAAACTAGATGGAAAAATTCAAGGAGTATTTCACGAGAGCGGATTTGGATAAAGACGGAAGAATTAGCGGAGCTCAAGCCGTTGCCTTTTTTCAGGCTTCTAATTTACCCAAACCCACTCTCGCTCACGTCACTTACATACAAAGTTCAGCATTGTTTTGGTGAAAACGCCACATAATAACGCAACGTACTTTTCTCTCTTAAAACCAGCTTTTTACGATTAAAAAATTATTCCACTTAAACAAATGCTTTTATAAGTTTTAGTCTCTTACGGCTGACAATCTTTTGCTAATCCAATGGGACCATATACCTTAAGTAAGTCTATTATGGCTGACAACCATTTTCGTATCGTCGTTGCATCGTGATGCACAAGTACTTGTCATTTTAATATGAAATAGTGTGCGATAAACTTATTCCCTAAAATTATCGTCAGACGTAAAGTCATTATCACGAAAAACATGTAATCGAAAAATATTGCTCGCAAAAGTTCTTTATTACAGGGTACTGCCGTCGCATCGCGCGAGTACCTTGCTAGTATTTATATTGGAGGTTAGGAGTATTGGTAAAATATCAGTCATACTATATTTTGTATTATAAAAGTGTTGCTCTAAAAGGACCCAAAATGTATGGTGCTCTAACATTATTATAAGAGTAAACTGCAAAAATCATCCTTGTGATTTATAGTTTTTAGCATATATCATCCCTATCTCATATTATTGGCTCTAATCATTCTTAGTGTTTAAACCATCGCCACTAATCATCCCTAATAGTGATGATTTTTGCAAAAAAAGAATGTTTAGTAAACTGCAAAAATCATCCCTGCGATGGTTTGACTACTTAAGGATGATTAGTGCCAATTGTATGAGATATAGATGATATGTGCCAAAACGTATAAACCACATGGATGATTTTTGCAGTTTACTCTTATTATAAAGGACTGTAATTAAGGAATTTATTTTATCACACACAATTTTAATTTTGACACAAAGTAAACCAATGAAAACTGACCGAGGTGTTAATAGTTAAAAGAAGAAAAAGAAAAAGAAATGTAGCAAAGAATATTAATAAAAGGAATAAAAATCCGGTTGGTTTGTTTTGTATGTGGTTGGATGGATCTGATTGTAAATGTAAAAATTTGAGCAATTGACTGAATAAATACCTCATAATTTCTCCCTTTCTTCCTTGCTTGGTTCAATTTGATCTGATTAATTGATAAAGACGGAAATGGAGAAATTCGAGGAGTATTTCAGGAGAGTAAAGACGGAAGAATTACCGGAGCTGAAGCCGTTGCTTTTTTTCAATTTGCCCAAACCCACCCTCGCTCAGGTTACTTACTTACTTACTCACTCTTTTCATTTTGTTAATTAATTCGATTGTTGACTGCTTTAGGATTTCATTTCTTTATTTCATTTTCAATCATAACTTAATTTTCAATCTTAGCGTGTAATTTTTGACCTTAAAGTGTACACTTTACATACAAAATAATCAATATGCTTAGTGGTCCGGTGAATGGCCTTAAAAAAAATAAAATAATAAATTACAAAAATTGTTGTGGCGGTTTTTTCTGATCGTGCCCCCGATCCCTTCAATTGTGTGACATTTTTTGAAACTGGTATGATGGCTCGCGCCGTAGGCACATATGTGTGCTATAACGCACATATTTAAGACTCATATCTAACATAAATCAGTAATTTGGGATGGAAGTAATATCAAGGTAATGAACTTTCTAAATCACATTTCTTAATAACAATATGAGCGTAGTTGTAAAAGTTCTAACATAAATTTGTTTGAAGAATCGAAATGAAACTTAAGATTTGAAGACTCATCTAACATAAAGCAACATAGTATGGTCAATAGAAGTAGAGAAAGAAAAAAAGAAAGAAAAAAAGAAAAAAAAAAGAAAAAAAAAGGATTATTATTTTATTATTATTATTATTATTATTATTATTTTTAAGAAGCAACCATAGTTATATGCAATGTACAGAATATTAAATCAAAGAATGTATTGAAGGTAAATATTTTAGCGTGCGTTTGTTTTGTTAATAGCTTTGGATTGATATTAGGATTTGATTTAGGTTTGAAAGAAAAGTATGAGGTAGAAAATCTCTTAGGTGTCATTTGGTATGCTTAGATTCTCAATGACCAAGATTTGGCAATTGATGCGAGAAGGAACTATAGAATACATGAAATCTAAATCACTAAGACTATAGGATTTAAAAAGGATGGAATAACAATAACTATGATATCCTCAAAAGTCAAAAAATACTTCTCGTTCAGTTGCTCCGAGAGCAACTGAAGCAGAAAAAGTGGTAAATTTCTTTTTTTTTTGTTCCTGATAAATTTGGAATTTAATTATGCATATATTGTCAATTTAAGCCTTGAACATCTGAATTATTATGAAGTATGAACATAAGATGCTTTATCTGCATTATAACAGGTGCCCTATTTTGCATATCAATCAGTCAATTTCATGTAAACAGATTGACATGATTGTATCGTATTAAATCACAGATACACGAAATCTGTATTTATACAGTGACTGTGAATGAAAGTAATTGAAGATCAAGGATTTGTTATTGAAAGATGTATTGTACAGATAGGAGTTTGATTACAATTGATTAGCTACTTGTAAATGAATATAACGAATGTATTTATACAGTGACTGTGAATGAAAGTAATTGGTGGGAAATACAGTTGTGAGTTTGTTGTTGACTTTGCTCTTTGAATTTATTTGACTTTTCCAATTGTACCCATAACAATGCTTCCCTTCTTCAAATATTAAGTTGTTGCATTGCTGGTGTCACTGCTTCTTGAACCGCCGTTGCCACCGTGCTATGCAGCGCTGTTGCCACACTTTTAATGATGAGTTTAGTAGCATCATTCATACGAGTAGCCACCATTGTTAGGTACACAGATTATCAAAACTGAATAGAATTAGTCGTACAAGATCAAACATAGGTCAAAATTAATGTAAGATTAGACGTTTGCGAGATTGGGAAACGGATGAACACAACCTAATTAATGAAGTATTTGTGATTGGGATATTGGAATTTTCTGTTGTACGACTGTAACAGAACAAGATCAGTTGTAACAAAATTTGGAGTTGTTCTTGGTGGCCAAAACAATGCTCTGAAACCAATTGTAATGTTCTTCTTGAATTTATTCAAATTGATAGAAGAACTAAAACTAGACTAAAGATTCAAGAACAAACAATAGAATCTCAAGTGGATTGTTACAGAATTACAAGATGAAAGAAATGAGATACAAATCAAAGCTAAGTATGATAAAAAAAACTAACTCTTATTTAAACACCACAAGGCTTCAAAGTTAGTTAAGGAATTTAATTGGAGTATGTCATGTGCACCTCACGTGGCAACATTTTCAGCTTATAACAACATAAAAAAAAAACATACAAAATTCTTATAATTCTAAACTTATGTCAATAATTCATACAAAATATAAGAAAAAGTTCTTTATAAACCCCAGATTATTTTTAGCCCAAATGAACCGATTACAACCCTCAATTTTTTTTTATCAAAACAAAAAACACACTTTTTATTTCTTTTTTTTAAATAATTAAATATCTCACAAACCATCAATCGTTACGCGAAAAGAATCATACCATCACAACGAGAATTAAATTATTTTTCTATATAGGGGAACTTCTAAATACTTTCGACAAACTTTTTTTTTTAGGTAAGTGTTGAAATGTATGTCTGAAAAAATTACATATGATTTGTTATTTTAAAATCATATGTGATTTTATGAAATCACATGTGATTTTATGAAATCACATGCGATTTTTTCAGATGCGAATTTTAACACTAAAACAAAACTAGAGAAAAAAAAGTTTTTCGAAAGTATATTGATATGCTCATCTACTAAAAGATAAAAAAAAAAAAAAAAAAAAAAAAAAAAAAAAGAAAAGAAAAAAAAATCTCGCCGCCATGGTAGAAAAGGACGAGAAGTGTAACAAAGTGTGAAAACAATGACAAAACTTGTAATTAATTATTGGGAGTGAGAGAAATGCAAATTTTGCAAACCACTATATTTTAATGGGAGTAGTTAGAAAAAGAAAAAGAAAAAGAAAAAGAAAAAGAAAATAAAAATAAAAATCCGGTTTGGATTGGATGGATCTAATAGTGAGCAACGGACTGAATAATCAACAACCTCATAGTAATGATTTCACACGGGATCTAATTTCTTCCTTCCTTGCTTGCTTAGTTTAAGATCTGATTGATTGAATTTGAAAGAAAAGATGGACAGGAGTATTTCAATTGCTTTGATTTGGATAAAGACGGCGGCGCTGAAGCCGTTTCCTTTTTCCTTCCTTCCTTGCTCAGGTACCTTATGGTTGAGTATTTATTTATATAAAATATAATATAATTTTGAATCACACTGAATTTTCATCTGTTGTTACTACTAATTAAATTTATTTATATAATATACCTAGTAATTAGTTGGATTGAGCAGCTCCTTTTGTCAAATCACGCTTACTTTTATCCGGTACAATTGTTTATGATCCATTTAGTATGCTGTTACTTACACCCACCCTGACTTTTGTTAACTAAAATTATTAGTCAATATACCCATAGCTCCAAAATTACTCATTTTGTCTAGGCTGGAATCTGTGGTGGACGATTAAAAAAAGTTGTAAGTTGTAACTACTTTTGAGCATCAAATATACCCATACCCTTTAAAGTCCTCAGTTTTCTACTATGGCCAACTTTGGTCGACACTTGTGTCATTTGGGCCGTTTCTGACTCTGTGGTTTTACTTGTCATATTCCAGTGTCTAAGCTTAAAGAGTTGGACTTCTACTTCTATCCTGAATTTTCAACCATGACCTCTTTATTTTAGAAGCCTATTAATAATGTCTGATATTGAGTTTAACTCAATTGAATGTTACTTGGGGGGCCAACTTGTTGCTTTGGCTGTAAGGGTTACACGCATTTGCCTCTTATAGTTCCGTGTATTGAGTTATTTGAATTTTTTGGATGTTTTGATTTCTGCCCATGGTCAGGTTAATACTTATAGTAACCCCAGAAAAAAAAGTGAGTTTCATCATTTTCACGTTGGTCAAGATTTCCAGTTTTGCATATTGCAAACTGAAATGAAATGATGAATACTCACTGTGTCCCATGAAATGAAAATTTTGACTACAGACTCTGTATGCAGTTACATGTTGTTCTAGAAATGTTTGTAGATGATATCTTATATCAATGAATTGCAACAATCACAATCAACTAGTTACCTTTATCCCAAACCATTTTTATAACAATTTGTGAAATGTTGCAATGTTCGTTAAATAACATCAAGTGGAAACTGTGCAATTCTGCTAAGAAGTTATAAATGAGCCTATTTTATAGAAGATGGCGATATGACAGTGAAAGTCAAGATTAATCTTGGTCTTTTATACATACAAAAGGCGTATTGGTTGATTGCTAATGGACCGGCAAATGTAAATGTAATATTGCTCTTGGCACGTGCTGGATGAGGCTAGTAATAGTTTTGATATAACTGTTGAACTTGATTCCTGTATGAAAACGAGGAGGCATGATGGGGAGCCTGTACTGGTCCAATGTTTTTCCAAATTTTTAAGTGTAAAGGTCTTCCAACTTACAATTTGGTCCAAACCGTCTGATAGTTCCTTAGAGTAATCCTTCGATAACAAGTGATAATCTAAAGAGTATTGCACTGGTTAGTGCTCTCTAGTCTCTACCCATGAATAGTTGAGCCAGGTGCGATCTCACTTTCGAGGTTAAAAATCTATATTTAGGCTAGCGTTAGCTGCATATCTAAATGTTATTCACATTCTACTAATTTACATGCCATTGTGGATACTTATTTATTTATTTTTGCGTCATGTAAGAAGGGTTAACAGGCTTGGCCGCTCTCCTATAATATTATGAATAACAAATGTATTAAATATTATTACTAGTTTGATGAAATGATTTTGGGAGGTTGTAGATGTGAATATGCTTGAGCCACTTTTGACCTGTTTGACCCATTCGACTTGGAGATAAGGCAACCCTAGTCGACCTATGAGTCAAAACTGTTGCATCTAGACTGTATACAAAATAACGCCGCTTACTATGTATACAAAATTACTTTGTTAGACAGACGTGAATAGTCTCATTCTTCTTGGTATGTCTTTGATATCTGATCGAATCCTAAGAAGATTATAGGACTATACTTTGACAAAAATGAACAGTTTAACCATGCATCTGGGTCATGTTTCTTATGATGATATATTACTGTATTTAATTGCAGATATGGCAACAAGCTGATCAGAACCACCTCAGAGCGGGCCTCTTCCATCAGAGTGTTGGTGGTCCTAGTTTTCCGGCAGGTGGTGTTCTGGCCGGTGCTGGTCTATCAAACTCGAATGTCTCGGGTGAGTGGCTTGGGGGCAGAGGTGTTGGGGCTACTGTACCGAAACCCCAAGAGCCACTATCATCCTCATCTTTCACAGCTCCTAGACCATCTTTCACAGCATGCTTTCCGTGAGGGAGTTCTGTGTCGCTCTCTATCTGATGGAGCGATACAGAGAAGGCCAGAATCTTCCACCAACACTTCCTAGTAATGTCCTGCTTGATGAATCTCTGCTGTCTCTCACGGGCCCACCCAATCCTTCTTATAGACCTGCTGGTTGGGGAGCTAATCCTGGTATACCTCTATACATCATGTAGACTTATATTTATATTTATAGTTGCAAAATGGGGAGTCGGGTGGCTTGAGACGTGCCAAAACAGGCTGGGTTGAAACATGTTAATTTTAGTAAGGGTCCCTCAGATAGTTGAGAAAATAAAAATTGATGAAGACAACCTGTTCTGAATGTTATCAAACCTTTTGTCTTCAGGTTCTGCACCCCAGCAAGCATCCCATGCAATATAATCAGCCGAAAGGACCGATGCCCTCTATGGAAAGCTCTCATGCACATCAGCTCAGTAATGGTGATCAAAATACTTCTCGTTCAGTTGCTCTAGAGACAACCCAAGCAGAAAAAGTGGTAAAGTTTTATTTGTTTCTGATAGATTTGGAATTTAATTACGCATATACTGTCAATTTATCCATGCGACATTTTTCTGATAGATTGGTTTCCATTGGTGTTAAAAGGTTGAAGATAAGAAGGAAATTCTGGATTCTAGAGAAAAGATGGCCTTCTACAGGAATAAAATGCAAGATCTCGTGAGTAGCCATTCTTCTCAATATATGGATCAATGCCTGCTTATAAATTTACTGCAGTATACACTATATATGGGAAGACACGTGTTCTCACCTCCTTTCTTCACCAGGTTTTATACAAAAGCAGATGTGATAACCGCCTTAATGAAATTACAGAAATAGCTGATAAACGTTAGGTATATTGGCGATTTGAAATCATGTCTTCTTTCTATCTTTTGATTTGGGTTTTTTCGCGGTCCTTGAGATTTGTCATTATCTAATTCCAGGCAGAGATGCTTGCTAAGAAATATGAAGAGAAGTACAAACAGGTGGCAGAAATGGCCTCTAAGTTAACTATTGAGGAGGCATCTTTTCGTGATATTCAGGTAGAATCACCTTTTTTATTCTCTCACACAAAATAAATTATTTTTTCACCTAAAAAAACAACAAAACAAAACAAAACAAACTATACGACTTGGGTGGGTGTTGTCCCTTTTCTTCTTACGTCAAAAAATGGGACCAGACTCACTATCACATTACAATTATTCTCATTACTTAAAAGACGCAGTGAAACGGAAAATGCTGGGAATTATAGGTGGCACAGGGATGGGCTGGGTAAATTTATTAAGATTTATTACAATGTCTATTAATTTTGTTTGAACAAGTCAATTTAGTATGTTGTAAACACTTGTCGACTTTTAAACCATTTGGCCAGTTTCCACATAATTGCGTTGAATTGCTCCCTCTACTTTAAAATTGCTAAATGGCCTAAGAAATAGCATTGCGTTATTACTTTCTACTGGACTGTCAGCTTAGTGCACTTTAGATCTATTTTATGTTAATTGAATTAAATTTTCTGTTGACTTTTAGGAGAGGAAGATGGAGTTGAATCAGGCACTTGTGAAAATGGATCAGGGAGGCAGCGCTGATGGTATCCTTCAAGTAAGTTCATTTACTTCCATATGATCCCGGGTAACGGATTTTAGTAAGTTTTAAGGACAGCTTGACTGACCCCCATCACTTTTTTCACCTTTTGTTTTTAATCATATAAATATAAAATAATAAATCATTAAACATATATTCGGCTGACCCAGGTTCGTGCTGATTGTATCCAATTTGATCTCGAGGAACTACTGAAGGCTTTAACTGAACGTTGCAAAAAACTTGGAATTAATGTCAAGTCAACTGCGGTTATTGAGCTTCCCATCTTTCATCTCATGCTATCAGGAATACTCCATTAGCAATAATGTCACTGTATCTGTATAGTATTATAATAAAATGTTTGTCAAGGTTGGCAACCTGGAGTTCCAGAGATATCTGCCGTGTGGGATGAGGATTGGGATAAATTCGAAGATGAAGGTTTGACACTCTTTCTTTTATACTCGTAGTAACTATATATCAGAGAAGGAGCAATGTCAGCTCATTAGATATCAGCGTTGGTGGGTCAATCCCACCCGTGTTCCACACAAGATATCCGTTTTGACCCGTGTTCTCACGTTATTCTCTTCAACCACATTTTCCCTTTGCACTAAACTAGTTTGCAATGACAGGTTTCTCATTTGATGCTACGGTGCCTGCAAATACCAAATCCACATCTCAGGCAGAAAACTCCTCTACTATGGATGATGTTTCCGAGGATTCATATTCAAATGCTGACAGGAAGTCAGAGAAGCCTTTCGAGACTGAATCAGCATACGCACATAGCGAAGATGAGTCGGCTAAAAGCCCCGCTGGTAGTCCCACAACACAAAAGATATTTGAAAGTCCAACCAAGGAGGATTCATTTAACCATTTCGGAAAGAGCTTTGATGCTGACACAGAAAGGTACCAATTGGATTCTGTTTATGGTCTGATCTTTCATTGTTTAAGTACAACAAAACGTGTACCTATACCTTGTTTGCTGGAAAGATCTAAATATGCACTAGTCTATTGCTCTTGTTTATTGAGTTCGATCTTCTTCTATTAGGGGTACTTTCGACAACAATGATGATGTAGATTCAGTGTGGGGATTCATTAGTGACACAGCTAAGGTGAGTTCATATCTTTTTTCTCAATTATATCATTGCATTCAATGGATATGTATAAGGTTATAGAAGGGTATTACAACGTCAGGTTGAAAAATGCTACATATGTGCTACTAAATGAAAAGATAAATAAATGCTTTAGAGTGAAAATTAATACTGAAACTGAACCAATCCATATCTGAAAATTAATGCTAGTTAAGAGTGGACCTGGAAACTGAACCAATCCATATCTGGTTTGTATCAATTGCAAACTGTTTTGGTATGCTTGTCATAATTAGAAAAACATAAACCTAGAACAAAGCTGTTTGAAGATACAAAAACAATTGGAAATGTATCTCTGTTATGAATGCAAAAAACTTCATTTTTACAGGATGCCGAACATGAGAAGCATGAAGAGAGTTATTTCTTTGACTCCAGTAGCTTCACTGCAAGTCCAAGGAAAAGTGATTCCCCGCAAGGCAGTAATAGTTTCTTCCAGAAAAAGAGTCCATTTGGGTTTGATGATTCGGTTCCTGGCTCACTAGCTTCTCAAGCTGGCACGTCACCACGGTACAGTGGGGGAGGAGCAGAGAATTCTTTCTTTGATAATTTCTCGAGATACGATTCTTTCAGTGCCACTGACCGAGGTTCTCCCAAACAAGAAACCTTCTCGAGATTTGATTCCATGAGCAGCTCCACGCATGATAATAACTTCTCAAGATTCGACTCAATGAGCAGCACGGCACAAGACCGTAGTTTCGCAAGGTTTGATTCAATGAGTAGCAATGCGGGTTTTGACCATGGTCATACATACTCATTTGATGACTCAGATCCATTTGGGTCAACCGGACCGTTTAAGGTGTCGTCAGAAAGTCAAACAGGGAAAAATGAAACTGATAAATGGGCATTTTAGTTTGGAGTTTGGCGGTATTATTATACTGTGGAGGGATTTTGTATTCATGAAGGATGGGTATTGGGTTTTTGATAGTTTGTGTTTATATCACTTGTTTGTCTTTGATTCCATTGCAACTCTGATCAGAAATTCTAATTTTGGATTGCAATTATTATAAATATATGGTTTTGATTGTTAGATGCTTATTGTACAAACAATGTATGCTAAAGTTTAAACATTAGGCGTGCTTATTGTACAAGCAATGTATGCTAAAGTTTAAACATTAGGCGTGGTCAAATTTGATACTCATTGTGTGCTTCTAGCTATGGATTGGCTTGGCTTAGAAAATTATCATGAGAAAGTGTTTTGTGCGTCGTTGCACTTGTTATGAACAGGGATGATGGTGTTTGATGCCAATGACATGTAATATAGGTTAATGCCTTTTTGTGATGAAAGTGGCATTGCAGTTCTCTATGGTTTTGGAGTGCAATATCAGTCCTCCAAAAAATTATTGCCATTCGTAAAGTTTTTGTCACTAGAAATGTATAACCGGTAAAGATTGTTCGCTAATATTTTTGATTACACGATAACCGTCACCGTGATGGTGGTACCTTTCTAGTTGTAATAATGAGATATTCATCAATCAATATGTATTGCATGAGTGCATGACTTGAAAAGGTATTTATATCATAGCTGAATATGCACTTACAGGGTTTAAAAGTAGGATTTAAAGTTGATTTAGGGTCAACCAACCTGTATTACTTAAATTGTGATTTGAGAGTAGAATTATTCAAATTTTTAGAAGCAAGAAGATCAATTGAACATAGTAGTTATATATAGGAACTGCTAACCGTTTTACAAATTATTCAAGTAAAAAAAGGATTGTCTAGGATAAAACTTACATGTAGCAAGATTTCTAAAGCGACAATCATCTAGTCTTATCTCATAGGGGAAGAAATAGAGTTTACAAATCAATTAAAGAATCCACTCTGATTGTTAACCGAGAAAATAGTCTTATTTTCAAAAGATAAACTGCAGCAAGGTTATTATCTTACTCTACAAATCGCAACTTCAAAAGACCGCAATCTATTTTTAAATGATTTCTACTCATACATTTCATCAAACGCCTACACAAAAGCTCTTTATCTAAGTAACAAACCTTACTATGAGAAGTGACATTAAAATAGATTGATTTTTGTTTGTAAGTGGTAACCAAAAAATCAATGACTCTGATTGATTGATTGGCTGATTGCAGGTAGAGATAGGTTATGCTAGAAAAAGTAAATGAATTATACTCATATGCATTTCATCAAACATCTGGAGGGTATCTACTACAAAAAAGGTAAATCATTTTCATTATTTTTAATTTATTAACAAAAAACTAAATTTAACATTCACGATTAATAAATCAAACTTTTAATTGATGTTAAAATCAAAACTATTTGACATATAAACCGTTTTGTTACTAGACTACCAAGACCACAAGCTCCATCTAAAAAGTCCATCTTCCAACATAATGGCCCCACCATGTTGTGATACAGTTGGGAGGTCTTGGAACATACTAGTGACGTCTTGTTGCTCTAAATCTCCATCACAAATTAGTCTTACTCCACACTCCTTCACCTCAACAACATCTTCTTCATTATTCTCTTCCAAGAAACTAAATTTAACAAAATTCTTTGCTTCCTTCCAACTCTCCCATTCCCATTCCCATCTATCACCCCTCTTCTTATAATGCAACCATATCATATATGAATCTTGGATTCCTCCTATCACCTCATTCTCTAAATAATCCTTAATTACAAACGGAATGTAATCTTCTGTATTCAGAGAAGCTCCATCAAAGTTCTTTACAGAGATTCCATTAAATCTTTCTAAAGGCTTTTTGCACTTGAAAACAACACAAGTTCCAAATCCCCTAAACTTATCATAACACCAATCTGATGGTAATTCAACCTTTACATCATTTCCCCTACTTCTGTTTGTAAACCACTCTGGAATAGAGCTATTCCCATGATATCCTATATCTAAAAAAGAATAGTCAGTGTTTTGCATGAAGAATTCACATATGTTAGTCTGGACACCCACATACCCAAGGAAAGCAGAAAGCTGCTGGTGAATAGAGCCTTGGGAAGTTATAGATGAGTCAAGACACTGAGTCTTCGATATAGACCCCTCGCTATCAATGGTAACATTCTTAAACAGCTTTGGACAATTTCTGAAATAATTGTCCCTATTCCTGAATGGGTCTTTAGATGATCCCAACACTTCACTTAAGGAGGTGCAATCAGATGCATAAAGATAATCTAGGGTATGTGGAAGTTCGGGCAACACTTCCAGCTTCTTGCAACCATTAAGATAAAGCCATTGAAGACTAGAAAGTTGACTCAAACTTCCAGGCAAGCTAGTAAAATTGTTCCCTTCCAAGTATAGACTATATAGACATGATAAGCCTCCAATGCTCTCAGGCACTTGTTCAAAATTACAGTAGCTTAATTTCAGAGACTTTAACATATGTAAACCTGCCAATGAAGGTATTGATCTTTGGGGATGTTGTTTACTTAGTAAACCAAAAGGATTAGTGATTGAAGTCCACCATCTAGGTTGAATCCTGCCTTGGCCACCGAATGACAATGATTCAAGTTTTATTAGAGATGATACAAAAGAAGGAAGTTCTGTAATGGCAGTTTTGTCAACATGAAGCTCCGTTAAGCTTTTGCTCCGACCCAATGCTTCAGGGAGTTGGTTGACTTTTAGGCATCCCGTTAGATTCAAAACTTGAAGAGCAGCCATTTCCACTCTACTTGGAAAATTCTGAAGCCGTTTGCAGTCTCTCAGATTTAACACAACAAGTCTTTTGAGCATTCCTATTGAGGGATGAATGCTAACCAAATTCACACAACCTTCAAGACTTAGCTCTTCGAGATTTGTAATCTCCGAGAAGTCAGGGGTGGTTGTTAGGTTACAACAGTACCTTAACTTCATTACTTTCAACCTTCTAAAGCACTGACATGGATAGGACAAAAAAGAAGATAAGTTATCAGATCATTAGATATCAAATAGGAAAACATGCGTGAACAAGGAAATACCTTAGGTGTTGTCCAAAAATTATTTATGTTGCTGTAAGACAGGTCAATGGCCACAATGTTTTCTGGATAGAAATCTAAAGGTAAGTACTTGAAAGGGTATCCATGCCAACAAAACAACCTTAGCTCATTGGACAAAAAATCCAAACTTCCTGTCAACTTCACTGCAAATGGCTGCCAAAGTTCTTTGAATTGCGAAAAATAAATTTTTAGGATCCGCAAGTTTTTCATATGCGTAAAAGCTTTTCCATCTAAGGGAATATTTCGGCTATTATTCTTTAGCAAAAGGACAAGAACTTCAACTTCTTCTGTTACCTAAATACAAATAATAAATCATTAGACTGTAATTTCTTATACAGAAAAGATTAATACCTTTTTTTTTTTATTCTTATTAGATTGTAATACCTTGTTTTTATTCAACGCATCATAAAACTCTGATGAAATCCACAATCTGCTCCGATTCCCAGGCATGATGAATTCTTCACGTATAATTTCCCTTGCCATGCTTTGAACTAATTCATGCATTTGAAGAGACATATTCCTTGCAGATACTGTTATCATAGACTTATCAGCTAAAACTTCAATAATAGCAATTGCAGAACAATGATTGATGTCTAGTACACTTGCTGCAAAATCTTTATTTTCCCCAATGAAGGCACACGCAATGTCAAGAAACATTCTTTTCTGATCAGATGCCAAGCTATCAAAACTTGGTCGAAGTTTTTGTTGTATATCTGGATTAGGGTATGTTTGGAGTCTATCCAATTCACTTTTCCAAACATGCATAGATTTTCCAAACAATGATCGACCAATAACTTTGAGAGCCAAAGGGTGACCTTGCAAATATTTCACAATTTGGGAAGCGAACTCTTCAAAATCTTCTGTAGGATGCCTTTTCCCAAATGCGTTCAAACTAAAGAGCTCAAGAGCTTTATTATCATCTAAAATCTCCATTTCACAAATTTCATCCACTTTATGAGACCTTAGCAATTGTTTGTCTTTGCTAGTGAAAATAATGAGACTTCCAGGGGAAAACCAATCAGGTGAACCTGCTAGAGCTTCTAACTGCTCCAAATCATTCACATCGTCCAAAACAAGTAGGATCGGCTTACATGCCATCCTCTGTTTTATCACCTTCGTTCCTTCACTAACACTTGATATCCTCAGATTTTGTGTTTTCAGGATCTTTTCAAACATTTGCATTTGAACTTGAGTCAGGCCTTGTCGTTTTGTGACTCCTTGGACATCATCACAAAAACAACTTCCGTCGAAGTAGGTATACATCGAGTTATAAATAGCCTTGGCAAGAGTAGTTTTTCCTATTCCGCTAAAGCCACATATTCCAATCATGTGTACCTTATCTGACCCAACAAAACGCAGCAAGTTCAATTCACGTACACGTGTATCTACACCAACAAGGTTCTCAGCAACATCCAAGGGTCCGTCAGATATAACTTTGAGGATTTCATTGGATATGTTGTCAATAAACTTGAACTCGTACCTGTGTACCAAAAAGAACCACAAATAAATAGAGCGAACTTTCTAACAAATTTATAAAAAGACAATTTATTGCACCTCAGTAAATTTAAATGAAACGAAATATGTTTGCAATAACACAAATTTACCCGTTTGTCATTTCCTGGAGATCAAATCCCGATAGATCAGCTGCTACAGATAATGCTTCCTTCCATTTATCCACATCTGCTCTATTTAAAACATCATGTTTGGCAAATGCTTCTGCATAACTCCTTTTCCGTTTCCTCACCACATCAGGCTTGACATCATAAAAGATAATCCGAACCTCATGTTTTGGATTTTCAATCTGCTTGCACTCAAGTATCTTGACAAGTTCCCTTAAACACCATGAGGAAGAAGCGTAATTCTTGGAGAAGATAACAATCAAAAACCTCGATTCTTCAATGGCTTTGTAAAGTTGAGGAGATATCTCTTCTCCTTTAGGCAACTCTCTATCATCTCTAAAAGCATGAATTCCTTTTTGCTTGAAATCATTGAACATATGATCCATGAAGCTTTTGCGGATATCTTCACCTCTAAAACTTACGAAGACATCATATTTCCACCGACGAGGAATGGACGTAGTAGCCATTTTCAGTGATGAGAATCGAGCTGCGTTCACAAGTAATGATCACCAGAAAGAGTAGCTATTATTAATAATTAGTACCAAGAATCCATGACTACGCTAATGCAAACAACATCACATATTCACATGATATGCTGATAGGTCAAATTATTTAAAAAAAAAAGATTTTTAGACCCACAGGTTATATACAATTGCATATACTAAATATGTGTGACTCCGGTTATTGAACCACAACAACATCTAAAGTCTATAATTCATTATTTAGATACTTTCATAATCATCATGGTATGTAAAAAATGGGACAAATATATATTTAAATCCTATGCCTTAACATTGACAAGTATTATAAATTGTTTGTTTATATAAACCTGGTCATTTAATTTGGCTCACTAGCTAGATCTAATAAACACGTACTTTAAATAAATAATAACCACACAAGATATAATAAAGTAATGATTTACAGTTTGTATACAAACATAAAACAATGTTAAAAGTCAAGTGACTTTTTGTATAAAGTATTGGGTTAAGTTATCAAATTAGACCTAATAAGTTTTGGGTTATGTGATTTAGCCCATCGGATCCATAAATTATATTGTAATGTAATAAAGTGAGATAATAATTAGACTATAAGAAGACGACTTACCGATTACCAGTTGGAAAAAAGTGAAGTTTTGGTGAATGAATAAATGAATGCAATCAAAATGGAATGCTCAAGTGAAGTTACAAAAAGAGTAAAGGCAACTTTTGATTGACCCCAAGTCAATTTAGAAGTTACAAAGAAATGAAGATGAAGTTAAAATGGAAGATGAAATGAAGTTACAAAAGAGTAAAGGCAACTGGGGTAGGGTTGACTCCAAAGTCAAGTTATTTTCATTTCTGGTCCCTCGGTTTCAGATAATATGCAATCTATTAGATTAAACTACAATGTCAAATTTCAACTATATTTTGTGAAAAATAGCACGTGATAACATTATGGCATCCTAGAAAACACATATGGAGTATCAAATTGAATAATTCAAGACTTTCCTAAATAGATATCTTCACCAAAAATAATACGTAGTACTTCTTTTTCAAGGACCATACTTTTTTAAGCGACAAAAAGTATTTATTTTTTTATTTATCATTATTAAAATTTTAACGCAAATCCCACCAATATGTGAATGTCGGTTTGGTTTAATTGTACTAATCCAATTCCTACTAGTAAAGACGTTGAAATAAAGCAAAACCTTTTGTTATAGAGGAGTTATTTCGGATCCACTTATATCCTTACATTTTGAAAGACTCATTTTAACCATTTAAAACATTTGATAAAAAAAAAAAAAAAAAAAAAAAAAAAAACCGATCAAACATTAAAAAACATTAACTTTCACCCCTTTCACCAATATTTTTTTTAATTAAAACTCACTTTCACCCATCTTTTTTAAAAATTACATATCTCAAAAACCGTAAACCGTTAACTACAAAAATTACACCATCAGTGGTGAGCATTTAATTATTTTTGTTCTTTTAAAATATATATATATATATATATATATATATATATATATATATATATATATATATATATATATATATATATATATATATATTGAAAGCACAAAGTTTTGTTATCACAAAAAGATGCTCTTTACTTCCTTAAACTATCACGCCAAGACCATGTCGGCCCTCCACCTCGGCGAGCGGAGTCCACTTATTTGTGTTGGTTGGGTGGTTGAGACCACCTAAATAATTTTTTTTTTGTTTGTGAGCGTGTGAGGTATGTTTGTATAAAGTGAAATATTTTTATGTGATTGGTTAATTAGTAACCATTACGCCTATAAAGGTGGTGTGTTAAAAAGATAATGTAGCGCTCTCGATGCTAGTGACCATTAGACGAGCCTTAGAACGCATAAGAAGCCTATAATATTAAATTTAAAAAACTAGCAAATTTGGGTTATCAAAATATCAAATCAGAATTTTGGGCTTTTTATTTTTATTCCTAGGCTAGGGGTACAACATAACTTTAGCCAAATGACGACAACAATAATTCGGGCCACACAGATCTAAAACTACAACGATTCTAAAAATATGACAATCGAGCCATCAAAAGACCAAAACCAAACAACTACTGAACAAATAGTTTTACTACATAATAAGTTGTTTATTTACGGGTCATTAGATCAAAAAATAACTTTTCTTATTTTGAAATGAAGTATAGTTAGCATACAGACAGAGAACAATGAGTTAAGATGAGCAAACAATAAGAAAAGCAATTTGAAATAGAAGAATGACTTACAATTTAAGGATGAATATATGGATTTCTTCTTTGAGAGATTTGGTACGTGAATAAAAATGAAAGATAAAATGAAGTTAAAAAGAGTAAAGTTAAGTGGGTTGACTGGGAGTCAACTTAGATACACTTCCAGTCCCTCGGTTTCTCATAAGTTGGCAAAGTTGTATGTGTAACTAGTACTTTCGAGGTGGTGTTGAGGATATTTCCTCATATTATTAGATACGTGTATCTTTTTAATTACTCAGTTACCTCTTTTAACAAGACACAAAGTTTTGTCACATGTGTTTTTTATAACTTTATCTTCCATGAAGTATTCGGCTTTTGTTAACACAATGAAAAAATATATATAAAAATATTGACAAAAATACACCGTTGGTCCCTAAACTTTTCGTGAAACACCACATGGCACCTGAAAAATGTCTCCGTGCGTCCCACCTTAAGTTTTTTGAGACCGATTGCGTCCTTTGACCCCTTTACCGTTAATCAACGTCTGTTATTTTCCTCCATGTACCTTGCAAATGAGGGCAAAATGGTCATTTCATCATTTTGGTTAATTATGTTGGTGGTACAACCTTAGGGACGAAAAGTGTATTTAATCAAAAAGTTATACCATCACTACCACCACCCTCTCTTTATCTATTTTTCCTGCTTCTCTCTCTAAAATTAACACCACCTTTCTCAAATCTCATTCACCCACTCCACTAAAAAACATAAACTCGATCAAACAACAATCCCATAATTATCTAACTTTATAATCATTCTTGAATCGGCAATAATAAATATAGTTCACAAATAAAAAATGTGAATATTCAAAAGAAAAAATTACATAATAGACTTGGTTAATGTTGTTACAAATTCATGATTCAGATACATGATATTTTAGAGATGTTACACGAACAAAAATACCAAATGAATGCAATATAATATACGTATAACTAAACTATTTGACACAAAAGAAATAAGAATGAAACTTATATTGTGATCCAAAAATTGAATACAGTGTATGTCTCTTCTTCTAGTACCTAAGGAAAAAATTTTATACAAGTGTAACGATTTTCCTAACTTCTTTCCTTGAGGTACAATAAGAAAGAAGCTCGTCTTCATAAACCATGCCCAATCCTGACAACCGAACGCCATAAGCTTCCATCCTGTTGATGTCCCGACGAGTAGGTGATTGCCACGTAGCATCCCACCAAGCAGGAGATAGCAACGGTGTATAAGCACATTGGCTCGTTTGGTTTCCACAACTTAATGGACCTGCAAACCGGTTACAAACATGCCCCCATCCTACCTGGTTACTCAGTCCTTCTGAAACAAGAGTACTCTGAAAGTTACTGAAGAATGAAAAACTTGAATTACCACCTAAGTTCTCTGTCACACAAATTCCCACAAAAAAGCTGTCAGCAGAAACAAATGCGTAATTCCCAAGGAGGTATCTGGATGCGCATTTTGAAACTAATGATGACATAATGTGGTAGTACTAAATAATCATAAATGGAACCAGATAATTGGTTGTTATAAAATGGCTTGTAGATGATAGCATTTGCTATTTAGACATGCTTTTGAAGTTCCGATAATCAAGGTTTTGTGAAAGGAGAGTAAAAGTCTATCAAATTGGTTTAAAAATGATAAATAGGTAAAGTCATTTGAGTGTTTGACCCATAGATAATCAGTTTATTACAGGTGCTATGAAACTAGTGTAAACATTATAAATTAATTATTGCAACTTCAAGTCAAAATAATCAGCTATGTGGTTCCAAATACATATCCAAAAACTCCTTTAAAGGGTGAAAAAGAGAAAATACCAGCTGAATTTGCAGCGGTCAATGCTGCGATTAGCTGTACGTAGGTTGTCCCAACACGTCGGTGGGCCCCAGAAACAACTGCTTACTTCTTAGCCTTGTATTCACGACGAACTCTCCTGAGCTCAATGGTTTGTGGAAGGTTGAGCTTCTTCTGTTGGGCATCCAACCTAGCACTCACATTGGTGGCACGACGGTTGTCAGAACCCCTCAAAGCAGCAGCCTGTCAAACCAAAAGGAACACAGACCTTTAATAAGTTAAATGTGAAATTAGACTTTTTTACACGTATTTGTTAAGAAGTAACAAGGATCTATAGACTTACAGCCTTCTGGACAGCTTCATTGTTCACTCTTGGGGAGGACTTCCTTGAGGCCTGAGTAGCGGCATTAGCAGCAAAAAATGCCTCATCCTTATGACCAGCAAGAGCCTTGGCCAAAGCACTAACTTCAACGACCATTTGAGCAGCGAATGCGAGCCAAGATTTGATTTCATCATCCAACTTGGTCTCGTTCACAAGATCCACAGTGGTGTGTTGGAGTGATGAAGAGGTTGACACAACAAGCTTGTCTGCATACATCACATTTTACATATTAGTATAACTAAACTATTTGACACAAAAACAAAGTTATAAAGTTGATGGATAATTATAACTACCTTTGCCGACAATGCTCTCAAGGAACTCGAGGACAACAAGAGACCCAGCAAGATTATTAGCCCAGATGTTCCTTCCATCAACAATACCAGCGAAAAGGTATTTGCCTGAGAGAAAGCTGGTCTTGATTAAATCAAGAGTTTGCTCACCACGAATCAAATCAAAAGTGTAACCAACAACACCGGGCATAAGCATCAGTAGTCAGATGATGAACCTGACCCATGTTTTGTTGATCTTTCTAGTGTGATCTTGTTCTTTTCCTCAACATTTTCACACTCCCTGTTGACAAAAACACATAAAGATTCAAACTTTATTGCTCAAAACTTAACAAAATAGCATCAAATGCAAATATCAAGAACCATCCTTAAAACCCTAACATAAAAATCATCATCCAATTCTAAAAAAATTGATCAAAACCTTAATCTGCAAATCATCATCCAAATCTAACAATCAACTTTATAATAACACAATCAGATACAAGTTTTAAGCACCCAATTAGACAATGATCAAAACCCTTTATCAAAAACTTTAATCATAACAATGTGCATTATCCATAAATATATACTAAACAGTAGCATCAAAAGTAGCCCATATTTCTATAGATCAAAATGTCAAGATACTAGTCAAAATGGTCAAACACCAACGAAACTAGTCAAAGTAACCAAAACATGCTTAAAAGTCCAAGATTAACATCCCAAAAAGATCATCAAACACATCCAAACAACAAATCAGTCAAAACCCACAAAGATTAAACCCCTAAAAAGACACGACAATAATCAAACACTAATATAACTAAACATCAAATAACCAACAAAACAAAAACAGCTAAACCCATGAATAAACACCCATCAAACACAAATAAAGATAACAAATTTGCATCAAACACCAAAAACTCATCTAAAAAAACCAATCAAAAGATACGAAGAGAAAAAGTATACCGTGAATAAATTATGTGAAGCCCACAAAAAATGAAGAAAAAGGTGTAGGAAAACTTTATATATGGGCAAAATAGTCATTTAATAGGAATAACGGGATTTGATGAGATATAACGGAGCGTTGACTGACGGAAAATGGGTCAAAGGACGCAATCTGTCTCAAAAAACTTGAGGGACGCACGGAGACGTTTTTCAAAAGTTAAGGTGCCCTGTGATGTTTCGTGAAAAGTTCAGGGACCAACGGTGTATTTTTGTCAAAAATATTATGTTAATTAATCATTCAAATGGGTAAAAAGTTGTAGCCACAATATAAAAAAAACACAAGACGAAATAATGGGGTATCAATAACCAAAGTTACGGGGGCAGTTCAATAATAAAACACAAGTCGTTGACAACTAAATAAAAAAGATAATGGAAACGAGAAATAAATAAATAAAGGGAAATTTGCAAAATTGTCACCAAATGTGACACTTATTTTCAACTTAACTTAACTTTGTCATGTATTGCTAAAACTAGGACACTAATAACTCATAATGTCCTTCATGTGGCTGTCTTTTCAGTGTCACTACTGGAATACATGTATCCTTGCAACTCACCATTAATGGCCTGTAATGTTTTTAAAAGAATTGTAATCAACCAAAAGAATTGTAGTTTAATATTGAATGAATTGTAATATGACAAAAGGAATTGTAATAATAATTTGAATTACTTGTAACGTGAATGAATTGTAATATGAAAAAGGAATTGTAATTGTAATTTGAATTACTTGTTCATTCCTGGCTATAGCTATAAACAGACATGTTAAACCTGATCTCCAAGTGTATACGCCGTATACTCATCCTGGTGTATACGTCGTATACACCTGTACTGGTACATATGATGTTTACAATGGATCAATACGCCGTATCCCAAATTGGGGATACGCCGTATCAACCAATATGTCATATCCCAAATTGAGGATACGTCGTATCCCTAATTTTGGATACGTTGTATCGCTACTGATGCAGGTCTGCACTTTTCTACACTTTAAACACCACTTGGGACAAAACCTAAACTATACTATCGAATTTTAACATATACATGTTCTATTACTTCTGCTAAAACATTATCTATCCATTTTGCGCCAAACATGGTAAATTCGTATAAACGAACTAATTCTAAACCGTTACTCACCTTGGTCGGTTTAGGCACTCCTCGAGCACTTTTGGACTTCTGAGACCACATAAACATGAATAACATTCTAATATCATAAACATTTGCTATAACATCGTTTGCACAAGGGCTATATATCAAAATTTAACTAATTTTAACACTAGTTTGGCCTTGTGCATATATATGTTTTAGTGATTATACGGAGTATATGTAATTACTAATAGAAATAGAAAAAAAATGATGGTTGCCGAATATGCATCGGTAACCATCCAACCACAATCTAACCGACCATCTTTCGCAAGCAAGTGAACAAGTGCTTCATTTATACAAACCAACTTGTATAAAACCGAAAGAGCTTATAAAACCATGACCTGTAAATGTAAAATAGATATATTTTGAACTGAGATATAAATTTCTCAAAAAAATGGTTACTTTTAAGCATAAATTAAGGAAAAGAAATAAGCCATAATTTACTTTATCGTTTAGTTCATCAAACAGCAACGTATTTTTATCATCCAAACAGCAACGTATAAATTAAGGAAAAGAAATAAGCCATAATGATGGTTGCCGAATATGCATCGGTAACCATCCAACCACAATCTAACCGACCATCTTTCGCAAGCAAGTGAACAAGTGCTTCATTTATACAAACCAACTTGTATAAAACCGAAAGAGCTTATAAAACCATGACCTGTAAATGTAAAATAGATATATTTTGAACTGAGATATAAATTTCTCAAAAAAAATGGTTACTTTTAAGCATAAATTAAGGAAAAGAAATAAGCCATAATTTACTTTATCGTTTAGTTCATCAAACAGCAACGTATTTTTATCAAAAGTAGCGTTTTAGTACGTGAATCACAATGGTTTCAATAAATGTGAAGGGATTTAATAAATAGAATAATTAAAATGAGAAATGTAAAAAGTAATTCTAACTAGAGATTTTAATTTTGGAAGGAAAATTTGAATGAATATGCATCTATTTTTTAGGTGCATCTAGAATGTGTGGTTGTGGTTTCTTCTTATTATTCTCATTTTAATTTTTCTTCTTATTTGATCCTAAATCTTAGTAAATGTTACAAACTTTCAAAAGTGTTCAACTAAGTACATTTGTGTTGCGTGTCACTTAAAAAAGAGTTACACATGTCACAATTTTGAAGTATGACACGTCATCTAAACATGCATGTTAGAATATTGCGAAAAATTATACATATATACATTTAGCGTGGATTTACTTTAGACCTTTTTGGCCCATCGGGTTGTTTTAAGCCAATGCCCGCCTTAAGTGCTATGCCCCGAGATCCAATACCCCTCACATCTGTCTCTCGCTTCCTCTCTGATTCGGTGCTCCGGCGACCCGACCAACGAACCTACCCGATAACAAATCGGAGCATCTATAGTGTTGTATCTGAGTACAGCTACAGGAAGATCTACAGTGGTCTATTATTTTATAACTTTGTGTTGTTTTTTTGTGTTTCTTGAACCTTCTTCTACATACACACGCATTCCAGAACCTCCCATGTTTTCCACAAAACCCATAACACAAAAACAAACACACATACCCCTGAGCTTCCCACAAAATCCTCATTGTTATAATGGAAGACGAATTTTGAAAAGTATTTATGATTTTCTGAATCTTAAATCATCAACTGTTATACATATTAAAGAATTGAAATTTGAAAAATAGGTTTTTGACATAATTTGAGGGTTTTGGTTTTCTGGTGTAGGTTGTCAACGGTTTGTTTTAGGTGATTTTATTTGGTGGTTTTAAATATTTTGTGATATGGGCTTTTCTAAACCCAAAAATGTAAACCCACATTGGTTGAAGAAATGAATTATTTGTTAATAATATAATGTAGTCTAAGTGAGTAACATGTGTCTAGAATAGTATAATGTCTTTAGTATATGCACTCTCTTGCAAGTTAAAATTTTTTGTGAGAAAGCACAAAACTGAAAATTCATATACCTCTTGACATTTTGTTCATTTTTTTATTTTTGTTTCTTTACTCTCCAACATTTTAGGGCGGAACCACTTAATTTTACATAGATCCATACTAAACGCTGCTCTGTATTCTCAAAGATTTTCTACAACCATGGGTGTATTTAAATAACAATTATTATGTGAATTCCTAAAAGACTAAGGATTTTACGAGTTTTATGTCTCGCCCGAAACCAACTGAGATACGCGCCATTAAAAGTTTTGGACCCCAAGTACCAACAGATTTCACATATCTTTTGAGCTAATCTTAAGAGAAGCTACACTTTGATGACTTTAAGAAAAGTTGTAACGATGTCAAAGTAGGTAACCAATTGAAATTTAGAAAAAAAAAAAAAAAAAAAAAAAAAAAAAAAAAAAAAAACCTTGTCTTATAATGACAGTGTGGTTCATCCACGATATTCGAGCTACTTTAAGGGTCCAATTATTGGGCTTAAAGCCTTTTAAAGAAGAAGAAAAAAAAATGAATATGAGTGCTACACATATCCCAATAATTTGGGTTGATATGATGCATGTTTCATGCCCAATTATGTCTTTTACATTTGTTATATGCTCATAAACTAGTTGGGCTCTGGACAGCCGCGTTGCGGCGGGGCATTGTAGTTACCGGTTTTTTATAGTCTAATTTTTATAATTTGTTGCTTTTAATTTGAACCGACTCTTACAATATTACTTTGCCGGAGTGGTTTTTCTAATTTTTTTTAACCATACATAGCATATGATATAATTCCAATGGTTGCAAACATATGATATAATAATTCTAAATATAAAGTTACTTGTAAATAAATGAATAACATATGATTGCAAGTACATCTCAAAGATCAGTATTTATCACTTACATTGTGTTACACATTACGGGATTCCTTGTTTTCATCATTCATGTATGCATTACTATAGTAGTGTTGCAGAATTCTAAACAATTTTACGTACCCAGAGGTCCTGCAATGAGGCCAAATAAAATGAAGGTGAATGTGGCTGCAAACAGTAACAAAAAATCATTACAGCATGAATCTGGTTGTCAAACAGACCACACAATAAGGTTTTAAACAGAGGCTGGAATCATGTTGCTGGTTCGGGCACGAGCCGAATTTCTTTGCGGTGCACCAATAGCAGATGTGACGGGAGAAGCCGTGGATTCAGAGGACGGGTGAAACATGGAGCATGGACCAGGCATTCCCGCTGCTGCAACACTATTGATAGTTATTAGAAATGACAGCAAGAAGTAGCTGATTATAGCATAACCATAAAATGGTAAAACCAAAGAATATAAGTATGAAAGAATGGGCAGTAAATATTCAGCATACATTGATAAGAATCCACCAATGGCTGTGATTGTGAAGTCGTCGCATGACAACTGGAATGAGAGGCGGCTGTTGTGGTTGAAAAAATAGTCGTAGTATCAGGATTCAGGAAAAGGATGGAAAAAAAGGTCGTAACATCGAGGTTGCCACAACTTACATATGTTTTGTATTGCATTTAATTTGCAGACTGCTTAGCCAATAAATTGTAAAACAAAACCTTATTAATGTACCTTTATTTTCTTGAAGAGGTTAGGAATATTTTCATCATCAAAAGGAAGGGTGCCACAGAGAAGAGCATACAAGATAACACCACAGCTCCACACGTCAACTTCGGGTCCAGCATACAGCTTTCCAGATATAACCTAGGAAAAAAAAAACAAAATAAAATCAGACAAAGAAAAGAGCTGTGATATTTCTCAATCTGACTCAAAACAAAACTATAATTAGTTTAAAACCTGATAACCATATGTATACCTCTGGGGCAGCATAGTTAGGACTTCTACAACTTGTTTTCAGAAAATGACCATCACGCATGATATTGCTTAGACCAAAGTCAGCGATTTTAATGTTGCACTTGGAATCCAACAGCAGGTTTTCAGGTTTAAGATCTCTGTGAACCACCATGTTCCTGTGTCAGTACTCCACACCTAATATTTTCTGCTTCAAAGCATTGATGTAAGTCTCTGAAGCTCCAAGTAAGATATTATTGCTCACTTATGAAGTAAGTACATGCCAACAAACATAGCATACGGTACAAATATGATCATCTGCTGGAAAAAATTGCGATCCTCATCCTCCTGCTACCGGCCCTTCTCCACAATGTAATCAAACAGCTCACCAGACTTTACGTACTCCATAACAACATATATATTAGACGATGTCTCTATAACCTCGTAGAGCCGGATAATATGTGGATGCATAAACAATCGTAATATCTTGATCTCCCTTCTAACTGAAAAAAGAAAAGTCATAAACGTGGAGTGTGTCAGTGGTACTGTAACATGATAATGATATATGCTCATAAAATTCATAGCGGCAATGACACATATGATTATGGTGTGAAAGTAGACACATTGCACTATTAAAAAAATGTAACTTTGACCTAAAGATCATGAGCCAATGCATTATAAATATGTTTTATACTTTTATAAAAGTAACAACAATCTGAATCTTCTGAAACAAATGATGAAGCAATGAAATTCATAGTTTCTTATTACGTTCCTACCTTTTTCTTCCATGTCCATGTTTTTTATCTTGCGACGGTTGAGGATCTTTATAGCAACTTTGTGCCTTGTCAAAGCATGAATCACACCTTAACAACAGCAGCAGGAAACGAGATATAGCAACAATCAATAATGCGTCACAGCAAAATGGACATCAGCAGAACCTAATCAATATAAATGGCATAACTCAGAACTAAACTCGAATATTCCCATAAACAATGCTTGAGTAAAAGTTTCGTAAACACAATGGCATTTGAAGAAATAGATTTCGTAAAAGTCTCGTGTGGGAGACAAGAAAGTTAGAAAAGAAATAAGCCGACGAATCAACCAAATACAAAAGAAAAGACGAAAGAACTCCTCGAAGAAAGTCGTCGAAAAGAAATGAAAAGAAAAGAATAAGAATAGAAGAACTCACTCAAATAAGTATAAATAATAAATAATAACACGTAACAATAAGTCTCGGATTTTACCCGTTTTCCCCAAAATAATGTTGAAATAAAAGGTTTTGAAATAATAATAATATTTGGTAAAATAATATAAGTTTATAAAGAATTTTATGAAATTTCGGCATGACCTGCCCGTTTATATAACATTTCTCGAGTCAACGACTCTTTATTTTTAAATAATAGTAATATATATAAATAAATATGATTGGATATATCATTCGCGTAGTACGTTAGTTGTTTAGGTTTTATCGACCATTTTGTATTTGTTCAGGTTCCAGGTACGTTAAGATCTTTACGGGCCTAACGTACCCTACCGTCTCGTGTACCAAAGGGTCCATAATATCCAAATAACCAAGGCCGTAAATCCAATACGTCCAATACAAGCTCACAATGTCACAATACGGAAACATGTCCGATAATAAGTCCACTAAACTATAACAATTTTATTTTTATGTTTCATATATTTATTAACCGTTTTTATTATTTAGTTACCGTTTAACAAATAAAGTATATCCCGAGATTATTAATCCGTACCCAAAACTAATCTCCACAACAATAATAATAACTTCAAAATAATCCCAAGTCAAACAAATAAACCCGAATCAAACTAAAACCAATACGAGCCTTAACCCGTCTCCTCGGCTCGACCCAAAACAAAACCACATCCAAACCAACTATCCTAAATCAAACAACAACAACAACAATATCATACTCCCTTCCCCACCACCACCCGTGGCGTGGTGGTGGTGGCTCTCGGCTGCCAAAACCCAACGAGACCAAACGGACCCTTAAAAATCAATCCAAACACAAATATAAACTCCTCTTCGCCACAAGTATCAAATAATAATGACAATAATGATAAAACCTCACCGAGTCACGAGTTGACTCGGTGAGCTCATACCGAGTCGCGGCCGAGAATGGGTCGAACGAGAAAAACAAAGCAATCCACACGAGTTTTGAGCTTAAAAACATTACCAAAACCATTTTTATAAAAAGATTTTTATAACAAAAATCGGATTTAAATAAAATAAAAACTAGGGTTTTGAAATAAAATCAAAATAAGAAAAAGAGTGGTGGGGGATGGTGTTTTTCCGTCGGAATAACAAAAAGATGCGGCGGTGGTGGTGTTACCGCGGCGGTGGAGGCGCGTGTGGGGTGTTTGGAGGTGCGTGGGAGGTACGGGAGTGACGAGGACGTCCCGATCTACAAGGTGGTATAAAAAGGTAAGATGGCCGGAATATTTTCCGGCGGCCGGAGATTGTGGTGGCCGGCGGTGGTGGGTCGGCCGGCGAACAAGAGAGAGAGAGGGAGAGAATATTTGGAGTGTGTGTGTATTATTTTTGATGAAATGAAGGAAAGTGGGTGTGTGGGGTATATATATGGTAGAATAAGTATAAGGTTTGTTTTGTAATTAATGAAAGTATAGGGTGAGGTGTAGGGAAATAGTTTAGGGGCCAAAGTTGCCAACGAATCAAACTTCTTACGATAAATGCTTCGGGGCTCGAACGACATAGCAAACGGACTAAAAAATTTACGAAACTTGCGCCGTTGTTCACGAAAAAAAATTTCCAATAAAATCAAGCATAAACTTCAGAGTTTTTCCAAAACTCAAACTATTTCAAATAATTTGGCAAATGCAATACAATTCGAGTGTTCTAGGTTGTGCTGAGTCAATCAAGGAATAAAGTTCTCGTTTCCAATATGTCTCACATTTCTCAAGCCCAAATAATCACAATTAAAAGTTTTAATGTGTCTCAGATACGAAAATAAATAATTTGGCTAGAAATGAGTTTAGAAAATGTACCGGGGGTTACATATATCTTTCCGAAAAGGCATAATTGCATATATATCCAAAGCATGCATAAAAACCATTGTATTATGTGCATAAAAAACTTGTACAAAGGATATATATGCAATTATTCATTTTGGGAGGGATATATATGCAATTCTGCAAAAAAAAAAAAAATTAAGCCCGGCATGAAGAAAAAAAACAAAACAAAACAAAAAAGGTGCCCCAATATTATAATATCCATAAACAATAATCAAGTATGAAAAGCCAAAAATACGAACAAATGATTAATAGGTTTATTTTTAGTGCCCCTTAGTGGGTTGGATTAAATGATTAATAGTGTTTATTTTTAATGCCTCTTAGTGGGTTGAGCCTAGTACATATAATGGGTATAGAAAATTTTAGTGCCCATTAGTGGGTTGGGCCCGGCTCGGTTGCTGATGGTGCGCCGGCCCAAAACCGCTCATGCACTAAGGTTAGGGAGGAAAACATATTGTAAAAGTAAATAAGGAAATAATACAAATGTAAGTATCAATTATATTGTGTACATCTTTAATTCTTTTGAATAAAATGCATAAAGGATTATTATTGTAAGATGTTGCCTATCGAAACTGAAAAATCTCTTGCAAAATAAATAGATGTCTCATTAGATAATTCATATGCATATCAACACCTGATGTTATGTTTTCAACTGATTTGACGGTCTTCTGACAAAATCAGGCAGATCTTCAAACATTTGAAAACGTATATGAACTCTTAACTTTTTTCTTTTAATTTGGTACTTTAAAACATTTTTTGGTGGAGACCATGCAAATCTTTAATTTCACACACAAGTTAGAAAAGAAAACAAACTGAGAAAGCTAATAAAGAAACAATCAAAAATGTAAACATGTATCTTAATTCTTTTTATCAAAGTGCAACGTGTAAAATAAATTCACGCACAATCTAATTCGACATTTCACAACCAACATAAATCTTATTAGATAATTCATACACATATTAAAACCTTTTATGCATGAACATATCTTAATAGTTGAATGTTCATAGTGACCATATCCTTAGGAATATCTTATATACATGGGGTGAGGGCGGTTCCGTAACCGCAAAGAACCGACCCGGAACAGAGAGAACCGAGAACTGCAAAATAGAACCGGACCGAAGAGCATGTTTCGGTTCCGGTTCGGTTCTCGGGTCCGGTTCGGGTATTTTGGTTCTACCCGATTGGAACCGATTTTTTTTTAAAAAGTACCCAAAATTCAACATTTTTTTTTTATGTTTGCACTCATTTATGTCTAAAGCGTAAATAATATTGAACGATTAAAGTATATAGCCAAATATATTTTGAAAAACAAATTGTGGTTAAATGCTTTTAACCCATTTATGAATGATAAATTTATTAGTGCCAAAAATACATGTATATCTATATATTTGTGTGTATATCTATATATTAGTTTCTCCTCTATCGCACAATTATACTTGATAGTTTGAATAAGAATTTATGATATATGATACATATGTTTAGATAAATATCACAGAGGTTGATATATATAGCTGAATCATATATAGTTTTTGCTTACAAAAAAATTAAAAGTAGATAGCACGAACAAGTATACGACAACAACAATATTCTCTCTCGTCAGACGAGGATATGAAACTGATAGAATAAATAATCAAACATAACAAGTGAAAAGAAGACAACTTTATAATTTTTAATTTCTTTGAACTAAAACGCTAAAAGGTAACTACTTGTAAATTTTAACAAGACTTTAGTGTCGGGTGGTTCTTCGGTTCCAGAACCGATACCCGCAGTTTAGGATCGAACCGAACCAAAAACCAAAATTTGAAATATCTAAGAACCGAGAACCGGATCGCGGTTTTAAAATGCAGTTCGGGTTGTGTCGGTTCCAGTTCGGGTCTCGGTTCCAATTCGATTCTCGGTCTATTTGCTCACCCCTAATTCATCTAGTGTCATATATATTTTCGTTCTAACATTGTCTTACATACACAACAACGATAGTGACAATCAACAACTATTATCTCAATTATCATGTTTAGATACTTATGGACTTTGAATATTTAAGGATTTCTAAACTTATAGGTCCATACTCCATACTAAACGATTCTCTATATTCCGAAATTTTTTTCACAACCTAGTGCGAGTTTAAAGTACATTTATTATGAGTATATCTAAAAGACCAAGGATTTTGCAAATCTTATTTCTCATTTGAAATCAAACTGAGCTACAAGTTACGAAAATGATAAAAGTCCAGGACAGCAAATTTATATGCAATTTGGCTAGGATTTTAAAAGACCAAGGCTCAAGCTTTGGCGAACAAATAAAAAATAGCTACTAGACAAAAGGCCAGTTATATCATATGTTGTTGTTATATATGCTTATAAATATTTTCAACCAACTCTATATGAATAAAACTCGTGTATATTATGTGCAAGTGTATAACCTAGCTGCTTTATAAAAAGATGTTAAAACAAACAAAACAAGTATCGAAATACATAAATACGTTAAAATCCTTGACCCAGAAAGGTAATGCATTCAGCTATATATAGTCACAGAATCTTTTAATACAATGCTTAAACGTTTGCAATCATTCATTTTAGAACTAAATGACAGCATATAATTTCACGTTAATCCAAGATGTTCTTGTGCTCCAAAAACAAAACCTAGTTGCTTTTAAACTTCAATCTAGTGTTCCAAGTGACATGTCTCTTTCTATGTACATAAAAGTCTTTTATATAACAGTTTACCAAATTTATATGAAAGTATCTTCTAACTTTCTAGTCTAACATTGTATCCCACATAGGTTGAAGAAATATGTTGTTGACTACTAATATACTCTGTTGTATGCGAGTTATGCATGTCTATTAATATTATGTTCACAGATTTGTAACCTCTTCCCCCTTTTTTTTTTTTTCTTTTTTTTTTAATGGTAGGGGGATTCCTATCTGAAAATGCATGATTAGCTCTTAACTCTTTTTTATGTTTACTTTTCTATTTTTAAAATATTACCACAATACGTTTCATCGTTACATATATCAGACGTAGGTAATTGATCACTCCATACTAAGATAAGTAAACACCATTTTTCAGTTATAAGAAATCACAGTTTATGTATTTTACTCACCGTATCTTCAAATGATCTTTGACTTTTCTAGAGTGTTCGATAATAAAACTAATAACAACACTTACTCATAAGATATACGACCAATCTATACACTCTTAAATATAAATATCAAGGTTTTCGTTACGCTCATATGAACCAGGAGATCCCTATTAAGTGGAACAGTCAAACGCATTCACGAGTCTTAACCTTTTTGCGACAAATTTGGCCGAAAGGTTATGAACGAAATACTCAAACGTTCGACGATATCAATCCGGCCAAAGTACTTTATTATTCCTTGATCAACTATTTGTGCATTTAGTCACTCCTATATATTTATTTTTGTTCATCTTATGAATTTGATTGCTATCGAAATACATCATGAACGCATTAACGGTATAAATCTAAACCAGCGAAATAATAACCTTTTCACTTACAATGATTCTTGTTTAAAACTATATTGGAGAGCAAAGACCAAAACTACAAAATGTGGAAGATGTAATCGGGTATGTAGTATACATACCCAAAACTACATATATGTTACTGTACGTATAAGTATAACAATAATATTTTACATCTTTTACCCGTTTGACCCTTTTCTACATCTTGAGAATGTCTTACTTATTCTTCGAAAACTCTATTTCAGGATGACACACTTGTAACGAAGCGGCCCTGGCATTGAATGCTCCTCAAAGCGCAATAAGCAGGTTTGTTTTCCGAAGATTAAGGCATGGTTTATATTATCCAGATGCTACAAATCTTTCTTTCACCAAATGTTAAGAACTGTTAAATTATTTTCTTCTTACATTTTTAAGGAAGATATTTTCTAACCTTTTATTCTAGAACTCTATCCCACATAGGCTCAAGATAGAAGTTGTTGATTAGTTATATTCCATAAGTGTATGTGTGTTAAATATTCTACAAAAACTCGATTTTAGGATGCCAATATTATAATGAAGCGAGCCCGAGTATGAAATGCTTGTCAAATCGAATTTAAACATAATCAGTAGTTAGGCTTTCAAATTCAAGAATGGGTTATATTAATCTTTCGTTCATTTGTTATGCATGTTGACAGTAATTTCTTTCATCTCTATTCGTAGTGAACGTATCTACGGTCCACCATCTTTCACATCAGTATAGTACACCGAATTATATTGCGGAACCTGGCTAACTTAGGTGTGTTTCATTGCGCATGGGTTGGGTCGAAAAAATAAGCTCATAAGACCCTAACTGCAATTGAGCAACTTCTTAAAAAAAGTAAAATTATCCATCCTATTACTTATCCATGTGAAATTCTAGTTCGGGTTGGGTCAAAGTCCATTAGGGTAGCCAACAGTTGTCGTCCATACTTAACTAGGCGTGCGCAGAAAGTGGGTTGGTACCTCGAAGAATACTTAACAACATATAATTTCATGTTGTTACCGTCAAGTTTGGTGTTCCAAGCACATAAACTAGATATTTATAAACTTCTTTTCATGTCCACAAAACATGTTTATGGTGTCGTAATTTACCAATTTTAGTTTATGGAGATCTTTTCTAATCTTTTACTCATTCATTTTATCCCACATAGGTTGGAGAGACAAATTATTTGTGACTAATATACCATATTGTATGTTAGTGTTACATCTCTAGAAAAATATTATGTTTTTAGTTAATCGTGGCACATCAAGTTTGAAAAATTCAAACTTGTGGTGCCCAAACAAATTGGAAATTGATATGAACTCTTAACAATTTTTAATTCTTGTTTATTGTAAATCATGTTTTGGTGGAATCTATTGTATAATCTTGAATTTCACACGTGTTAGAGAGGAAAAAGTATATATATATTTTTATCAATAACGAAAATAATACAAATGCAAAAATGAAGTAAATTATGTACCATCGTAAGTCTTTATTAAAATGCAAAAAAGGATTACCGTAAGATGTTTAGTGACAATAATGAAAATGACGTTCAAAATAAAAAAAATTCACATACAATTTAGCTTAACAAGTTAACAGACAAAAAACCAACATTATCTCATTAGATTATTCATGCACACATCACAAATAAGGTGAGATGTAGACAACCTTATCTCTTGATCGATGTTGAAATACCGGTAAAAAATAAACCAAGATACCTTATACTAGATAAGGTAAATGGGTATCGAATCCACGATGAGTTTGTTGTTATAGCTAAAGTTGTACGGAATAAATAATTGATTGATGTTTTGTTTGAGAAATTAATAATTAAACTACTAACAACTTGAATGAAAATAAGCAATTAAAAGTAAGATTTGTAAACAGTTTGATGAAAAACTATCCCTCTCGGCGGATATTTTGATATAAGACTATCTTACGGATTATTACTAATGTTTGATTTCAAAACACATAGACATAGTTCGTATAATTAGTTGAGCTACTTTGAGGATGAGCTACACTATATATTTTGGTTGTCGTTCACTCATATTTAGCAACTAATGTCCGAGAAAATAGAATCAAAATCGGAATAGGTAAACAAAGTACATGGTCTGAGGTTCCAATTATTGGGCTCAACCTTTAGCATAAAAAGTAGACAAAGCTCATTAGATTTGGGCTGAAGTTATGCATGTTCTATTGTTCTTTATATTCAGGCCCAACTGGATCTAATGAGTATATAAGACTCGAGAAGTTGGATTCCATGGGTTAAAAGATTAAGACAAACGAAAATACTGCTCCAACGTGTTCATTGTGCTTTTTGACTTGCTTGTGTCTTAAGTTTGTGGATCCCGAAGATATAATAATGAAATGAATTAAACAACTTATTTCATTATTAGAATAATAACATTATATAATTTCATGCTATCCAAACTGTTACCTTCATGTATCATGCTGTAAACACATAAACTAGTTATTTCTGAACTTCAATTTGGAGTCGCAAGTGTCTTTCATCCATGACCATCTCCAATCGTTTCCTTCATAAATCATTAAATTTGAAACATGAAATAGTAATTTGAATATTTTTAATAAACTATGGTAATTTGAAACAAGAAAATATAATACTATTCTAATGACATGTGATTAAATACTAATTTGAAACAAGAAAATATAATACTTATAAAGTTTGCAAGCTAACCATACAAGCATGATGAATATGAAAACAAGAGAGTTAATATGAATGCTTAACCTTTTTTTATTATTTTGAATTGGTTATCGCTATTATTCTTGATTTAATATCATTTACATAACAAACTTTATTAATATACCTAGGGACCAATCTCCACCCTCTATCTTCATTTGATATAATGGATGACATTAAACCTAACATTTTAACAAACTCGTTTTCTTTTTTTTCCTTCAAATATTAATATCTTTTAAACCGTTAATCGTAAAACGAAAATAAATATATAATCACGACGAGAATTTAATTATCTTTCTAATAGATATGCATTTTGATATACTTTCGACAAAGTTTTTTTTTTTCACTTTTTTACGTTTTTTTTTTCGTCTTTGTTTTTCTTTTTTCCTCGCTGTTGAAACTTGCATGAGAAATCACATGTGATTAAATACTAATTTGAATATTTTTAATAAAATCACAGGTGATTTTTTCAACACGTATCTCAATCACATGTGATTTTCGTAATTAACTACTATAATCTATAAAATCACCTATGATTTTATTAGAATATTCAAATTAGTGTTTTAATTATATGTGATTTCTATGTTATTTTCAACAACAAAGAGAAAAGAAAAAAAAAAACCGAAAAAAGTAAAAAAAAAAAAAAAAAAAAGTTTATCGAAAGTATATCAATGTACATTTTTATAGAAAGATTATAAAATGTTCATCATGATGGTATATTTATTTTCCCTTAATGATTAACATTTTAAGAGATATTTAAATTATAAACGTATATGAAATATTAAAATATTTTTAATCTTAGTTATTGATTTCTTTTTATATAAATGGTGGGGATGAGTCATTCCGTATGCAAAGAATGTTTGGTATGCAAAATTACTCATCCTTATTCCTTTCTTATTGGGGATTGCTTAATTTTACTGACGTGATACAAATAATTAAGCCAAAATTAGAAAACAAATAAAAATTACGCAGATAGAAAACTTGAAAATACCAATTCAAAAACTTATAATAACAAATGTTAATCATTACATTTTTCTATGTATTTAAATGAAAAAAACTAAAACTCTTTTTTAGTATAAATATATCATTATTTAAGCTTGAAAAAAATTTTGTGCTAAAAATATATACAATTAAATGAAAAAATAATTAAAATGATGTAATTTGGGTTATTCGATTATAGAGGTTCGGTTTTTGGTTATTCAGTTCGGTCGAATCAAATTTGAATTCAGTTCGGTTTAGTTTTTGATTTGACCCAAATTTTTTTTAACCGCACTAACCAACCCGAAGAAATCAATAACTGAACCAATGAACACCCTACTTCTGCCCAAATCTAATGGGGCTTTGTCTAGGTAGCTATTTGCCCATCTTATTATTATTATTATTATTATTATTATTATTATTATTATTATTATTATTATTATTATTATTATATTTTTTTGTTAAAGCTTGATCCTAATAGTTGGACCTCAGATAGAGGTGTTCATTCGGTTCGGTTATCGTGTTATTTTATTTATTCGTTTAAGTTAACTTGATTAACTGGGTAAAACCGAAAATCAAACAGAATTCACATTGGATTAAACTGAATCGAAAACTGAATTTAGATTCGGTTCGGCTTTTGGGTTGACCCGAATAACCCGAATTAAATAATTTATATTTTTCCATTTAGTTTTATAAATATTTAGCAAAAAAAAAAAAAAAAAAAAAAAAAAAAAAAAAAAAAACCCCTCGTAAGAAAATGTTATATTTATACTAAGAAACAATTTTAATTGTTTTTTTCTTTTTCTTTATTATGTAGAAAATATATGTATTCGTGTGAATTCGGTTTTCGGTTCGGGTTGGTTTTCATTTCGCTAAAACCATCTCCAAACCGAAAACTGAATATTTAATTCGGTTTTGTCAAATTTGGTTTAGTTACAAATTCGGTTTTGTTCGGGTTCAATTTTTGGTTGTTGTGGGTATTACCCGATTTTTGAACACCCCTGCCCCTCAGACCATGTACTTTTGTACCTATTTCGGCTTCAACCGTACCTTCTAACTACATATGTTCTTACGACATACAATGGCTTAAATTGCGTGAACGAGATCGTTTCACACGTCACAATACAGTTTCATTATAGTTCATAAGACAAACTTTTCTTTTATCTTTGATTGCCTCCCTAGTTTAAATCTGTTCATTACTTCTTTTCAAGTCATCCAGCGTGGCTCCTCTTAAGATTAACTCGAATGATATGCAAATTTGTAGAAAGTTGTGGTCCAAGACTTTTATTCTTTTCGTGACACGTAGCCCAATTATTTCCAAATGAGAAATAAAACTTGCAAAATCCGTTGTCTTTTAAATATTCTCATAATAAACTTTAAACTCGCACGTGGTTGTGAAAAAGATTGATATAGAGAATCGTTTAGTATGGAGTATGGACCCTTATGGGTTTAGAAATCCTTGAACGTTCAAAGTCGATAAGTCTAAACATGATGATTGAATAGTTGTTGATTTTCACTATTGTTGTTGTGTATTTGTAAGACCACATTAGAACGAAAATATACATTGCACTGGATGAATATAAGATATTTTAAGGGACATCCTCACTATGAACATTCAACTATCAAAGATTAACATGTGTGGTCACCAAAACATGTTTTAGAGTACTAAAATAAAGAAAAAGTCAAGAGTTTATAAGAGTTTTCAGATATTGACACCCTGTTCAGATTTGGTCAACCTGAAAGGTGGTGATATTTCCGAAGACTTAATACTAGTCTCAACACATTCAACACACATAAACTTATGGTATATAACTAATTAACAACTTGTATCTTCAGCCTATGTGGGAGAGAGTGTCAGTATAAAAGGATGAAAAATGTATGAGCTTAAAGAAATACGTTTAGTAATCATCTTACGTTTGTTACATGTAGCGACTAAAAACATAGTGGTAAACATTATAAGTAATCATTTTTAATTATGAAAAGTGATCTCACAAACAAAAATCATTTATGAGATTGCCCAATTGGTTAGTTTACTTCACTTCCGTTTGCTTCAACTACTTTATGAGTATATGTTCTTAGGACATACATTGGCTTAAATTGCGTGAACGACAACCACAATATCATCACAAGACAAATATTTATTTTATTTTCGATTGCTTTCCTAGTTTAAATCTTCAATTCTTCTTTTCAAGTCATCTAGTGTGGCTCCTCTTAAGATTATAACTCGTAAGATATGCAATATTTGTAGGAGGTTGTGATCGGGACTTTTAAATATTTCTTCAGCATGTAGCTCAGTTGGTTGAAGATAAGAAATGATACTTCTAATATACTTGGTCTTGCGGAGATGCTCATAATAATTTGTACTCCAAACTCGCACGTGGTTTTCTCATAGATTTCGGAATATCTAACATCATTAAGTATGGACCTATGGGCTTAGACATTCTTGAATATTTGAAGTCGATAAGTATCAAAACAAGAATTGAAATAGTAGTTGTTCATTTTCACTATCGTTGTTGTATCAACGTATGATATTTTTTAAATGGCGAATTTTATAAAATAGTGTACGATTACATTTGAATATTGACGGAACCAGCAGTAAAATTGAGCAAGTGCAAAAAAATATATCCAGTGTAAAAGAGGAGAAAATGGAAAATATATATATCATTTTGTTAAAACGACCGAGTTAAATAAATTTAAGTTTATTTTTTACTTATTAATAGACTAACTAAATAAATTTAAGTTTATTATTTCTTTATTTACTTCTAAAATATGTTTTCCTCTCTAACATGTGAGAATAAAGATTAAAACAGTTTCCACCAAACAAGTTTTACCGTAAAAAAAGAGAGATTTTAAAAATGTTAAGAGTTCATATGAGATTTTTGTTACCACTGTTCACCAAGTTCTTTTTAACTTGATGAGCGGCGATTAACTGAAAACATAACATTATTCTAAACACGTAACACTCACATACTTGTTGGTGTCTTATTCACAAACAATTTCTTTCTCCAACCTATGTGGGATAAAACAAAACACAAAAGTAAAAACATGAAATTATATGTTGTCTGATAATGAAAGATTGCAAACGTTCAAGCTTTGCCTTTTGTGCTTATAGTTATAGAGGGTAAAACGTGTACTTTATTAAATTGTTATGATATGTCTATTAGTTTATGGACGAGACACATTTTGGTTGTGGAGTTAGACCTTGGGTTAATTTTGAACCTCATTATTGTTCTTGTCAAACATCTTACGTACAAAAAGACTTGGGGTATACTGATTTATTCATTGTCAACATATTTTGCTTTTTCATTGCTATATAAACTTACAATTATGATTAAAATATGTTCATTTCTTAGATGGTTTTATATGTGTATGTATTATCTAAGTAGACTTTTTTTATTTTTCTTTTGTTGTTGTTGTTATTGTTGTTGTTGTTGTTTTGAAGGGCAGTTTTTGATTAAAAACTAGCAAAAGCTAGAAAAAAAAATACAAGGAAGCTATAGTAGCTAAAAGATTTTGCAACCAACCAACCCAACTAAATTTAGACTTAGAATATTTAGATGAAATCCACAAGAATGATTGAGAAATAATATTATCCCAAAACACCGCCTTCTTAGGGGAAGGATTAGAAAATGCCAACCGATTGCGAAACTCCATATAAACCACAAAAGCGTCCCTTCTATCAAAGGTGCACCTTCTTTTTCATGAACCAAACCAACAACAGATGGTTGAACGGCTTGAATAAAAGTAACATCCTCTCCTCTAAAAAATGCCATACTTCAAATGAACCATGGTTGCTGTAACTCTCTATCAGTTGAAAAAAGGTCAATGACGGGATTTGAATCCTGCTAATCAATTGTAGATAAAGCATTTAGTAATTATTTAACATCACATGTCATAACATAAGGAAAAAAGGAGCTATTATTACCTACACAAATAACTGATCATAATCTGTTTTTTCAAATCTCCTAAAGTTCGACCAAGCTAGACCATGCGGAATGACATCCGGGTCTTTCAACCGCTAGTTATTGCTGTTAGGGTATGTTTCAAGAACCCATATCAAATTTTAGCAAGAAAACAACCACCTAATAAGTAAAACAATGCAAAAAATTGATTATTAATATAATTAATTTTATAATAGAAAGAAACAAATGTCTTCCCATACTACTAACCTTTGAGACCCAAACAAAACCATTTAGATTATATGTCGCCTGTTTATTCGGTTGTTGCTTCTATAGCTACAAATGCATATCGGCATGCTTAGGAACCACATTCACTGTTCTTTTGTAAAAATATGTCCACGTGTATTCTCCCCATGGATATGCATTTCAAGCCAAAAAATCTTAGCTAGTGTCAGTAAATAGGGAGGCATGTTTAAAAACTCTTCACGGTCCATAAATACAAGCTCACACACAACCAATAGACAAACCCTTACGGCATCTTCATCATCCAATGCAAGCCATCGTTTTTCATCATTAAGGACAGCCCAAAGCTCAATGACCTTTACATTCTTTGTTTTTTGGGATTTTTTTTTCAGGAAACACACGGTAAGAAAAACAGCTTTGCCTACAATCTTCTAAAGGGATTACCACATCTAAATTCAGTAATTAAACAAAACTCACGACGACCAAAATAAAGTTCCTGATTACTTATTTTGTAAATTACATCAGGGCATTCACTACTTACTTGTTGGACAAAAACTTGATGTTGAAGAATATAATTCAACAAATGATCATCATTTGGGCTATGGGGAATATAAAACCAAGCCCAGATTTTTTTCAAAAATCTTTTCGGGAAAAATCTAAACAACCTAAACCTGCATACACACCAATACCAACATGCCAATATCCCAAAACAAGCTATAACGGCTAAAACACTTATATTGCTGAAATAGAGAATATTGCCACAATAAAAGCAGCAATAGAGAATATTGCTGAAATTACCGCTACCCAAATCGTCTGCAACGGCAGGGAGGTTGTGGTGGTGTTGGTGGTGTCTGTGGTGGTGGAGGTGGAGGCGGTGGTGACTGTGGTGGTCGTCGAAACATCTCCATCATATATGTTAGGAAGAAAAGGTGTAAAACGCGTGAAGGAATCATGCATCTTTATTTCAACTTTCGAGTCTCCCAGAATTTACCCAAAATGTTAATAAACCAAACATTAAAAGGGTTTGTAGCTTTGTACCATTAGGTAGGTGATGGTTGAATGATAAAATTATTTTGTTGGGTAGTTTTTTAATTTTCTTACAAACATTATTCAAAGCTTTTATAAAAATGACAAATTTCTTTTTTTGATCTTTAGTTAATATTTATGACAATGGCAAATTTATTGAATGACAAAGTCACCATATATAATATTTCTTCTAATCTATCACAGGTCTTGCTACTCTTCTTCATGATACAAAAGAAAGAAATATTATAACCCATAAAGAGTCAAGAAATAATGTAGACAGACAGTTTACAAAGGGGTTTAAGCCACGGTCCGGGTTCACATTCTAAAGGCCACAGTTTTTTTGATGGGTCAAATCAAGGGCCAGCTCATTATAGTTGGTCCAATCATGGGTTGTATGATAGTTCAAGTATATACGAGGGCTCACAAAGCATTCTTGGGCATTTTCAAAATTGAACTCCTCCTTAACGTTTTACGAGGGTCCAATCTGGGTAATGAATGTTTTTGTTATTTTCACATTCGTCATACTTTTTCGATACTTTAGATTGTTAGATGGCCGAGTGTGATACAACCACAATCTAACCGACCATCTTTCGCAAGCAAGTGAACAAGTGCTTCATTTATACAAACCAACTTGTATAAAACCGAAAGAGCTTATAAAACCATGACCTGTAAATGTAAAATAGATATATTTTGAACTGAGATATAAATTTCTCAAAAAAAATGGTTACTTTTAAGCATAAATTAAGGAAAAGAAATAAGCCATAATTTACTTTATCGTTTAGTTCATCAAACAGCAACGTATTTTTATCAAAAGTAGCGTTTTAGTACGTGAATCACAATGGTTTCAATAAATGTGAAGGGATTTAATAAATAGAATAATTAAAATGAGAAATGTAAAAAGTAATTCTAACTAGAGATTTTAATTTTGGAAGGAAAATTTGAATGAATATGCATCTATTTTTTAGGTGCATCTAGAATGTGTGGTTGTGGTTTCTTCTTATTATTCTCATTTTAATTTTTCTTCTTATTTGATCCTAAATCTTAGTAAATGTTACAAACTTTCAAAAGTGTTCAACTAAGTACATTTGTGTTGCGTGTCACTTAAAAAAGAGTTACACATGTCACAATTTTGAAGTATGACACGTCATCTAAACATGCATGTTAGAATATTGCGAAAAATTATACATATATACATTTAGCGTGGATTTACTTTAGACCTTTTTGGCCCATCGGGTTGTTTTAAGCCAATGCCCGCCTTAAGTGCTATGCCCCGAGATCCAATACCCCTCACATCTGTCTCTCGCTTCCTCTCTGATTCGGTGCTCCGGCGACCCGACCAACGAACCTACCCGATAACAAATCGGAGCATCTATAGTGTTGTATCTGAGTACAGCTACAGGAAGATCTACAGTGGTCTATTATTTTATAACTTTGTGTTGTTTTTTTGTGTTTCTTGAACCTTCTTCTACATACACACGCATTCCAGAACCTCCCATGTTTTCCACAAAACCCATAACACAAAAACAAACACACATACCCCTGAGCTTCCCACAAAATCCTCATTGTTATAATGGAAGACGAATTTTGAAAAGTATTTATGATTTTCTGAATCTTAAATCATCAACTGTTATACATATTAAAGAATTGAAATTTGAAAAATAGGTTTTTGACATAATTTGAGGGTTTTGGTTTTCTGGTGTAGGTTGTCAACGGTTTGTTTTAGGTGATTTTATTTGGTGGTTTTAAATATTTTGTGATATGGGCTTTTCTAAACCCAAAAATGTAAACCCACATTGGTTGAAGAAATGAATTATTTGTTAATAATATAATGTAGTCTAAGTGAGTAACATGTGTCTAGAATAGTATAATGTCTTTAGTATATGCACTCTCTTGCAAGTTAAAATTTTTTGTGAGAAAGCACAAAACTGAAAATTCATATACCTCTTGACATTTTGTTCATTTTTTTATTTTTGTTTCTTTACTCTCCAACATTTTAGGGCGGAACCACTTAATTTTACATAGATCCATACTAAACGCTGCTCTGTATTCTCAAAGATTTTCTACAACCATGGGTGTATTTAAATAACAATTATTATGTGAATTCCTAAAAGACTAAGGATTTTACGAGTTTTATGTCTCGCCCGAAACCAACTGAGATACGCGCCATTAAAAGTTTTGGACCCCAAGTACCAACAGATTTCACATATCTTTTGAGCTAATCTTAAGAGAAGCTACACTTTGATGACTTTAAGAAAAGTTGTAACGATGTCAAAGTAGGTAACCAATTGAAATTTAGAAAAAAAAAAAAAAAAAAAAAAAAAAAAAAAAAAAAAACCTTGTCTTATAATGACAGTGTGGTTCATCCACGATATTCGAGCTACTTTAAGGGTCCAATTATTGGGCTTAAAGCCTTTTAAAGAAGAAGAAAAAAAAATGAATATGAGTGCTACACATATCCCAATAATTTGGGTTGATATGATGCATGTTTCATGCCCAATTATGTCTTTTACATTTGTTATATGCTCATAAACTAGTTGGGCTCTGGACAGCCGCGTTGCGGCGGGGCATTGTAGTTACCGGTTTTTTATAGTCTAATTTTTATAATTTGTTGCTTTTAATTTGAACCGACTCTTACAATATTACTTTGCCGGAGTGGTTTTTCTAATTTTTTTTAACCATACATAGCATATGATATAATTCCAATGGTTGCAAACATATGATATAATAATTCTAAATATAAAGTTACTTGTAAATAAATGAATAACATATGATTGCAAGTACATCTCAAAGATCAGTATTTATCACTTACATTGTGTTACACATTACGGGATTCCTTGTTTTCATCATTCATGTATGCATTACTATAGTAGTGTTGCAGAATTCTAAACAATTTTACGTACCCAGAGGTCCTGCAATGAGGCCAAATAAAATGAAGGTGAATGTGGCTGCAAACAGTAACAAAAAATCATTACAGCATGAATCTGGTTGTCAAACAGACCACACAATAAGGTTTTAAACAGAGGCTGGAATCATGTTGCTGGTTCGGGCACGAGCCGAATTTCTTTGCGGTGCACCAATAGCAGATGTGACGGGAGAAGCCGTGGATTCAGAGGACGGGTGAAACATGGAGCATGGACCAGGCATTCCCGCTGCTGCAACACTATTGATAGTTATTAGAAATGACAGCAAGAAGTAGCTGATTATAGCATAACCATAAAATGGTAAAACCAAAGAATATAAGTATGAAAGAATGGGCAGTAAATATTCAGCATACATTGATAAGAATCCACCAATGGCTGTGATTGTGAAGTCGTCGCATGACAACTGGAATGAGAGGCGGCTGTTGTGGTTGAAAAAATAGTCGTAGTATCAGGATTCAGGAAAAGGATGGAAAAAAAGGTCGTAACATCGAGGTTGCCACAACTTACATATGTTTTGTATTGCATTTAATTTGCAGACTGCTTAGCCAATAAATTGTAAAACAAAACCTTATTAATGTACCTTTATTTTCTTGAAGAGGTTAGGAATATTTTCATCATCAAAAGGAAGGGTGCCACAGAGAAGAGCATACAAGATAACACCACAGCTCCACACGTCAACTTCGGGTCCAGCATACAGCTTTCCAGATATAACCTAGGAAAAAAAAAAACAAAATAAAATCAGACAAAGAAAAGAGCTGTGATATTTCTCAATCTGACTCAAAACAAAACTATAATTAGTTTAAAACCTGATAACCATATGTATACCTCTGGGGCAGCATAGTTAGGACTTCTACAACTTGTTTTCAGAAAATGACCATCACGCATGATATTGCTTAGACCAAAGTCAGCGATTTTAATGTTGCACTTGGAATCCAACAGCAGGTTTTCAGGTTTAAGATCTCTGTGAACCACCATGTTCCTGTGTCAGTACTCCACACCTAATATTTTCTGCTTCAAAGCATTGATGTAAGTCTCTGAAGCTCCAAGTAAGATATTATTGCTCACTTATGAAGTAAGTACATGCCAACAAACATAGCATACGGTACAAATATGATCATCTGCTGGAAAAAATTGCGATCCTCATCCTCCTGCTACCGGCCCTTCTCCACAATGTAATCAAACAGCTCACCAGACTTTACGTACTCCATAACAACATATATATTAGACGATGTCTCTATAACCTCGTAGAGCCGGATAATATGTGGATGCATAAACAATCGTAATATCTTGATCTCCCTTCTAACTGAAAAAAGAAAAGTCATAAACGTGGAGTGTGTCAGTGGTACTGTAACATGATAATGATATATGCTCATAAAATTCATAGCGGCAATGACACATATGATTATGGTGTGAAAGTAGACACATTGCACTATTAAAAAAATGTAACTTTGACCTAAAGATCATGAGCCAATGCATTATAAATATGTTTTATACTTTTATAAAAGTAACAACAATCTGAATCTTCTGAAACAAATGATGAAGCAATGAAATTCATAGTTTCTTATTACGTTCCTACCTTTTTCTTCCATGTCCATGTTTTTTATCTTGCGACGGTTGAGGATCTTTATAGCAACTTTGTGCCTTGTCAAAGCATGAATCACACCTTAACAACAGCAGCAGGAAACGAGATATAGCAACAATCAATAATGCGTCACAGCAAAATGGACATCAGCAGAACCTAATCAATATAAATGGCATAACTCAGAACTAAACTCGAATATTCCCATAAACAATGCTTGAGTAAAAGTTTCGTAAACACAATGGCATTTGAAGAAATAGATTTCGTAAAAGTCTCGTGTGGGAGACAAGAAAGTTAGAAAAGAAATAAGCCGACGAATCAACCAAATACAAAAGAAAAGACGAAAGAACTCCTCGAAGAAAGTCGTCGAAAAGAAATGAAAAGAAAAGAATAAGAATAGAAGAACTCACTCAAATAAGTATAAATAATAAATAATAACACGTAACAATAAGTCTCGGATTTTACCCGTTTTCCCCAAAATAATGTTGAAATAAAAGGTTTTGAAATAATAATAATATTTGGTAAAATAATATAAGTTTATAAAGAATTTTATGAAATTTCGGCATGACCTGCCCGTTTATATAACATTTCTCGAGTCAACGACTCTTTATTTTTAAATAATAGTAATATATATAAATAAATATGATTGGATATATCATTCGCGTAGTACGTTAGTTGTTTAGGTTTTATCGACCATTTTGTATTTGTTCAGGTTCCAGGTACGTTAAGATCTTTACGGGCCTAACGTACCCTACCGTCTCGTGTACCAAAGGGTCCATAATATCCAAATAACCAAGGCCGTAAATCCAATACGTCCAATACAAGCTCACAATGTCACAATACGGAAACATGTCCGATAATAAGTCCACTAAACTATAACAATTTTATTTTTATGTTTCATATATTTATTAACCGTTTTTATTATTTAGTTACCGTTTAACAAATAAAGTATATCCCGAGATTATTAATCCGTACCCAAAACTAATCTCCACAACAATAATAATAACTTCAAAATAATCCCAAGTCAAACAAATAAACCCGAATCAAACTAAAACCAATACGAGCCTTAACCCGTCTCCTCGGCTCGACCCAAAACAAAACCACATCCAAACCAACTATCCTAAATCAAACAACAACAACAACAATATCATACTCCCTTCCCCACCACCACCCGTGGCGTGGTGGTGGTGGCTCTCGGCTGCCAAAACCCAACGAGACCAAACGGACCCTTAAAAATCAATCCAAACACAAATATAAACTCCTCTTCGCCACAAGTATCAAATAATAATGACAATAATGATAAAACCTCACCGAGTCACGAGTTGACTCGGTGAGCTCATACCGAGTCGCGGCCGAGAATGGGTCGAACGAGAAAAACAAAGCAATCCACACGAGTTTTGAGCTTAAAAACATTACCAAAACCATTTTTATAAAAAGATTTTTATAACAAAAATCGGATTTAAATAAAATAAAAACTAGGGTTTTGAAATAAAATCAAAATAAGAAAAAGAGTGGTGGGGGATGGTGTTTTTCCGTCGGAATAACAAAAAGATGCGGCGGTGGTGGTGTTACCGCGGCGGTGGAGGCGCGTGTGGGGTGTTTGGAGGTGCGTGGGAGGTACGGGAGTGACGAGGACGTCCCGATCTACAAGGTGGTATAAAAAGGTAAGATGGCCGGAATATTTTCCGGCGGCCGGAGATTGTGGTGGCCGGCGGTGGTGGGTCGGCCGGCGAACAAGAGAGAGAGAGGGAGAGAATATTTGGAGTGTGTGTGTATTATTTTTGATGAAATGAAGGAAAGTGGGTGTGTGGGGTATATATATGGTAGAATAAGTATAAGGTTTGTTTTGTAATTAATGAAAGTATAGGGTGAGGTGTAGGGAAATAGTTTAGGGGCCAAAGTTGCCAACGAATCAAACTTCTTACGATAAATGCTTCGGGGCTCGAACGACATAGCAAACGGACTAAAAAATTTACGAAACTTGCGCCGTTGTTCACGAAAAAAATTTTCCAATAAAATCAAGCATAAACTTCAGAGTTTTTCCAAAACTCAAAATAATTCAAATAATTTGGCAAATGTAATACAATTCGAGTGTTCTAGGTTGTGCTGAGTCAATCAAGGAATAAAGTTCTCGTTTCCAATATGTCTCACGTTTCTCAAGCCCAAATAATCACAATTAAAAGTTTTAATGTGTCTCAGGTACGAAAATAAATAATTTGGCTAGAAATGAGTTTAGAAAATGTACCGGGGGTTACATATATCCTTTCGAAAAGGCATAATTGCATATATATCCAAAGCATGCATAAAAACCATTGTATTATGTGCATCAAAAACTTGTACAAAGGATATATATGCAATTATTCATTTTGGGAGGGATATATATGCAATTCTGCAAAAAAAAAAATTAAGCCCGGCACGAAAAAAAAAAAAAAAAAAAAAAAAAAGTGCCCCAATATTATAATATCCATAAACAATAATCAAGTATGAAAAGCCAAAAATACGAACAAATGATTAATAGGTTTATTTTTAGTGCTCCTTAGTGGGTTGGATTAAATGATTAATAGTGTTTATTTTTAATGCCTCTTAGTGGGTTGAGCCTGGTACATATAATGGGTATAGAAAATTTTAGTGCCCATTAGTGGGTTGGGCCCGGCTCGGTTGCTGATGGTGCGCCGGCCCAAAACCGCTCATGCACTAAGGTTAGGGAGGAAAACATATTGTAAAAGTAAATAAGGAAATAATACAAATGTAAGTATCAATTATATTGTGTACATCTTTAATTCTTTTGAATAAAATGCATAAAGGATTATTATTGTAAGATGTTGCCTATCGAAACTGAAAAATCTCTTGCAAAATAAATAGATGTCTCATTAGATAATTCATATGCATATCAAAACCAACTACGTAGTATGAAGTTAACGCATTTTAGTCGGAGTTGAAAATTCATAACGTTGGTATCCTTTGGAACATCTTATTTTTCATCTAGTGCCATATGTTTCGTGTAGTGATTGGGTCTAGCGGTGTCACGGGACTTGTTAGTGATGTTAGTGTCATAAACTATTTTAAGAAATTGTGATTTAATAGAGATCAACGGGATATCGTATTATGCTCGGATACGAGTTTGGTAAATGTGGAGTGGACACACGTTTGAGCTGACATGTTTCCACTATGCTTTTTCTTGCTCCTAGATTCTGGTTATAAAATTGGTTAGGTGATTATTTTTGCCTAACATCACGATTATAAAAATTTTATGTTCGAATAAAGTGAGTCGTTATCAGCTCGTTAGACTTTTTTTTCCAACCATGCTTCGTTTTTATTGATATTAAAATAGGATTTACATAGAGTTAGAAGGTAAACGATTAAACAATCGCTAGATAAGTTTCTAGTTAGGTGTTGTGAATCTCTTTGTATACACAAATTAAAAAGATCGATTTGAAACGCATGTCCAAACACCCCTAATGATCTCAATCACGTTGGATCCATTGCTATAGTCTGCAATTTGAATGCAAAGTTGGTCACTCGTTAAAGTGTAGTGTATCTTATATGTTTACGAGGGCTTAAAAGTTTGTAACGTTTTATCCTAATACTCTATCCCACATAGGGTGAAGATAGAAGTTGTTTGTTAGTTATATACTATAAGTGTATGTGTGTTAAATGTGTTTAGAATAGTGTTATGTTTTCAACTGATTTGACGGTCTTCTGACAAAATCAGGCAGATCTTCAAACATTTGAAAACGTATATGAACTCTTAACTTTTTTCTTTTAATTTGGTACTTTAAAACATTTTTTGGTGGAGACCATGCAAATCTTTAATTTCAAACACAAGTTAGAAAAGAAAACAAACTGAGAAAGCTAATAAAGAAACAATCAAAAATGTAAACATGTATCTTGATTCTTTTTATCAAAGTGCAACGTGTAAAATAAATTCACGCACAATCTAATTCGACATTTCACAACCAACATAAATCTTATTAGATAATTCATACACATATTAAAACCTTTTATGCATGAACATATCTTAATAGTTGAATGTTCATAGTGACCATATCCTTAGGAATATCTTATATACATGGGGTGAGGGCGGTTCCGTAACCGCAAAGAACCGACCCGGAACAGAGAGAACCGAGAACTGCAAAATAGAACCGGACCGAAGAGCATGTTTCGGTTCCGATTCGGTTCTCGGGTCCGGTTCGGGTATTTTGGTTCTACCCGATTGGAACCGATTTTTTTTTAAAAAGTACCCAAAATTCAACATTTTTTTTATGTTTGCACTCATTTATGTCTAAAGCGTAAATAATATTGAACGATTAAAGTATATAGCCAAATATATTTTGAAAAACAAATTGTGGTTAAATGCTATTAACCCATTTATGAATGATAAATTTATTAGTGCCAAAAATACATGTATATCTATATATTTGTGTGTATATCTATATATTAGTTTCTCCTCTATCGCACAATTATACTTGATAGTTTGAATAAGAATTTATGATATATGATACATATGTTTAGATAAATATCACAGAGGTTGATATATATAGCTGAACCATATATAGTTTTAGCTTACAAAAAAATTAAAAGTAGATAGCACGAACAAGTATACGACAACAACAATATTCTCTCTCGTCAGACGAGGATATGAAACTGATAGAATAAATAATCAAACATAACAAGTGAAAAGAAGACAACTTTATAATTTTTAATTTCTTTGAACTAAAACGCTAAAAGGTAACTACTTGTAAATTTTAACAAGACTTTAGTGTCGGGCGGTTCTTCGGTTCCAGAACCGATACCCGCAGTTCAGGATCGAACCGAACCAAAAACCAAAATTTGAAATATCTAAGAACCGAGAACCGGATCGCGGTTTTAAAATGCAGTTCGGGTTGTGTCGGTTCCAGTTCGGGTCTCGGTTCCAATTCGATTCTCGGTCTATTTGCTCACCCCTAATTCATCTAGTGTCATATATATTTTCGTTCTAACATTGTCTTACATACACAACAACGATAGTGACAATCAACAACTATTATCTCAATTATCATGTTTAGATACTTATGGACTTTGAATATTTAAGGATTTCTAAACTTATAGGTCCATACTCCATACTAAACGATTCTCTATATTCCGAAATTTTTTTCACAACCTAGTGCGAGTTTAAAGTACATTTATTATGAGTATATCTAAAAGACCAAGGATTTTGCAAATCTTATTTCTCATTTGAAATCAAACTGAGCTACAAGTTACGAAAATGATAAAAGTCCAGGACAACAAATTTCTATGCAATTTGGCTAGGATTTTAAAAGACCAAGGCTCAAGCTTTGGCGAACAAATAAAAAATAGCTACTAGACAAAAGGCCAGTTATATCATATGTTGTTGTTATATATGCTTATAAATATTTTCAACCAACTCTATATGAATAAAACTCGTGTATATTATGTGCAAGTGTATAACCTAGCTGCTTTATAAAAAGATGTTAAAACAAACAAAACAAGTATCGAAATACATAAATACGTTAAAATCCTTGACCCAGAAAGGTAATGCATTCAGCTATATATAGTCACAGAATCTTTTAATACAATGCTTAAACGTTTGCAATCATTCATTTTAGAACTAAATGACAACATATAATTTCACGTTAATCCAAGATGTTCTTGTGCTCCAAAAACAAAACCTAGTTGCTTTTAAACTTCAATCTAGTGTTCCAAGTGACATGTCTCTTTCTTTCTATGTACATAAAAGTCTTTTATATAACAGTTTACCAAATTTATATGAAAGTATCTTCTAACTTTCTAGTCTAACATTGTATCCCACATAGGTTGAAGAAATATGTTGTTGGTTACTAATATACTCTGTTGTATGCGAGTTATGCATGTCTATTAATATTATGTTCACAGATTTGTAACCTCTTCCCCTTTTTTTTTTTTTTTTTTTTTTTTTTTTTTTTTTTTTTTTTTTTTTTTTAATGGTAGGGGGATTCCTATCTGAAAATGCATGATTAGCTCTTAACTCTTTTTTATGTTTACTTTTCTATTTTTAAAATATTACCACAATACGTTTCATCGTTACATATATCAGACGTAGGTAATTGATCACTCCATACTAAGATAAGTAAACACCATTTTTCAGTTATAAGAAATCACAGTTTATGTATTTTACTCACCGTATCTTCAAATGATCTTTGACTTTTCTAGAGTGTTCGATAATAAAACTAATAACAACACTTACTCATAAGATATACGACCAATCTATACACTCTTAAATATAAATATCAAGGTTTTCGTTACGCTCATATGAACCAGGAGATCCCTATTAAGTGGAACGGTCAAACGCATTCACGAGTCTTAACCTTTTTGCGACAAATTTGGCCGAAAGGTTATGAACGAAATACTCAAACGTTCGACGATATCAATCAGGCCAAAGTACTTTATTATTCCTTGATCAACTGTTTGTGCATTTAGTCACTCCTATATATTTATTTTTGTTCATCTTATGAATTTGATTGCTATCGAAATACATCATGAACGCATTAACGGTATAAATCTAAACCAGCGAAATAATAACCTTTTCACTTACAACGATTCTTGTTTAAAACTATATTGGAGAGCAAAGACCAAAACTACAAAATGTGGAAGATGTAATCGGGTATGTAGTATACATACCCAAAACTACATATATGTTACTGTACGTATAAGTATAACAATAATATTTTACATCTTTTACCCGTTTGACCCTTTTCTACATCTTGAGAATGTCTTACTTATTCTTCGAAAACTCTATTTCAGGATGACACACTTGTAACGAAGCGGCCCTGGCATTGAATGCTCCTCAAAGCGCAATAAGCAGGTTTGTTTTCCGAAGATTAAGGCATGGTTTATATTATCCAGATGCTACAAATCTTTCTTTCACCAAATGTTAAGAACTGTTAAATTATTTCCTTCTTACATTTTTAAGGAAGATATTTTCTAACCTTTTATTCTAGAACTCTATCCCACATAGGCTCAAGATAGAAGTTGTTGATTAGTTATATTCCATAAGTGTATGTGTGTTAAATATTCTACAAAAACTCGATTTTAGGATGCCAATATTATAATGAAGCGAGCCCGAGTATGAAATGCTTGTCAAATCGAATTTAAACATAATCAGTAGTTAGGCTTTCAAATTCAAGAATGGGTTATATTAATCTTTCGTTCATTTGTTATGCATGTTGACAGTAATTTCTTTCATCTCTATTCGTAGTGAACGTATCTACGGTCCACCATCTTTCACATCAGTATAGTACACCGAATTATATTGCGGAACCTGGCTAACTTAGGTGTGTTTCATTGCGCATGGGTTGGGTCAAAAAAATAAGCTCATAAGACCCTAACTGCAATTGAGCAACTTCTTAAAAAAAGTAAAATTATCCATCCTATTACTTATCCATGTGAAATTCTAGTTCGGGTTGGGTCAAAGTCCATTAGGGTAGCCAACAGTTGTCGTCCATACTTAACTAGGCGTGCGCAGAAAGTGGGTTGGTACCTCGAAGAATACTTAACAACATATAATTTCATGTTGTTACCGTCAAGTTTGGTGTTCCAAGCACATAAACTAGATATTTATAAACTTCTTTTCATGTCCACAAAACATGTTTATGGTGTCGTAATTTACCAATTTTAGTTTATGGAGATCTTTTCTAATCTTTTACTCATTCATTTTATCCCACATAGGTTGGAGAGACAAATTATTTGTGACTAATATACCATATTGTATGTTAGTGTTACATCTCTAGAAAAATATTATGTTTTTAGTTAATCGTGGCACATCAAGTTTGAAAAATTCAAACTTGTGGTGCCCAAACAAATTGGAAATTGATATGAACTCTTAACAATTTTTAATTGTTGTTTATTGTAAATCATGTTTTAGTGGAATCTATTGTATAATCTTGAATTTCACACGTGTTAGAGAGGAAAAAATATATATATTTTTTTATCAATAACGAAAATAATACAAATGCAAAAATGAAGTAAATTATGTACCATCGTAAGTCTTTATTAAAATGCAAAAAAGGATTACCGTAAGATGTTTAGTGACAATAATGAAAATGACGTTTAAAATAAAAAAAATTCACATACAATTTAGCTTAACAAGTTAACAGACAAAAAACCAACATTATCTCATTAGATTATTCATGCACACATCACAAATAAGGTGAGATGTAGACAACCTTATCTCTTGATCGATGTTGAAATACCGGTCAAAAATAAACCAAGATACCTTATACTAGATAAGGTAAATGGGTATCGAATCCACGATGAGTTTGTTGTTATAGCTAAAGTTGTACGGAATAAATAATTGATTGATGTTTTGTTTGAGAAATTAATAATTAAACTACTAACAACTTGAATGAAAATAAGCAATTAAAAGTAAGATTTGTAAACAATTTGATGAAAAACTATCCCTCTCGGCGGATATTTTGATATAAGACTATCTTACGGATTATTACTAATGTTTGATTTCAAAACACATAGACATAGTTCGTATAATTAGTTGAGCTACTTTGAGGATGAGCTACACTATATATTTTGGTTGTCGTTCACTCATATTTAGCAACTAATGTCCGAGAAAATAGAATCGAAATCGGAATAGGTAAACAAAGTACATGGTCTGAGGTTCCAATTATTGGGCTCAACCTTTAGCATAAAAAGTAGACAAAGCTCATTAGATTTGGGCTGAAGTTATGCATGTTCTATTGTTCTTTATATTCAGGCCCAACTGGATCTTATATATAAGACTCGAGAAGTTGGATTCCATGGGTTAAAAGATTAAGACAAACGAAAATACTGCTCCAACGTGTTCATTGTGCTTTTTGACTTGCTTGTGTCTTAAGTTTGTGGATCCCGAAGATATAATAATGAAATGAATTAAACAACTTATTTCATTATTAGAATAATAACATTATATAATTTCATGCTATCCAAACTGTTACCTTCATGTATCATGCTGTAAACACATAAACTAGTTATTTCTGAACTTCAATTTGGAGTCGCAAGTGTCTTTCATCCATGACCATCTCCAATCGTTTCCTTCATAAATCATTAAATTTGAAACATGAAATAGTAATTTGAATATTTTTAATAAACTATGGTAATTTGAAACAAGAAAATATAATACTATTCTAATGACATGTGATTAAATACTAATTTGAAACAAGAAAATATAATACTTATAAAGTTTGCAAGCTAACCATACAAGCATGATGAATATGAAAACAAGAGAGTTAATATGAATGCTTAACCTTTTTTTTATTATTTTGAATTGGTTATCGCTATTATTCTTGATTTAATATCATTTACATAACAAACTTTATTAATATACCTAGGGACCAATCTCCACCCTCTATCTTCATTTGATATAATGGATGACATTAAACCTAACATTTTAACAAACTCGTTTTCTTTTTATTCCTTCAAATATTAATATCTTTTAAACCGTTAATCGTAAAACGAAAATAAATATATAATCACGACGAGAATTTAATTATCTTTCTAATAGATATGCATTTTGATATACTTTCGACAAAGTTTTTTTTTTCACTTTTTTACGTTTTTTTTTTCGTCTTTGTTTTTCTTTTTTCCTCGCTGTTGAAACTTGCATGAGAAATCACATGTGATTAAATACTAATTTGAATATTTTTAATAAAATCAACGGTGATTTTTTCAACACGTATCTCAATCACATGTGATTTTCGTAATTAACTACTATAATCTATAAAATCACCTATGATTTTATTAGAATATTCAAATTAGTGTTTTAATTATATGTGATTTCTATGTTATTTTCAACAACAAAGAGAAAAGAAAAAAAAACCGAAAAAAGTAAAAAAAAAAAAAAAAAAAAAAAAAGTTTATCGAAAGTATATCAATGTACATTTCTATAGAAAGATTATAAAATGTTCATCATGATGGTATATTTATTTTCCCTTAATGATTAACATTTTAAGAGATATTTAAATTATAAACGTATATGAAATATTAAAATATTTTTAATCTTAGTTATTGATTTCTTTTTATATAAATGGTGGGGATGAGTCCTTCCGTATGCAAAGAATGTTTGGTATGCAAAATTACTCATCCTTATTCCTTTCTTATTGGGGATTGCTTAATTTTACTGACGTGATACAAATAATTAAGCCAAAATTAGAAAACAAATAAAAATTACGCAGATAGAAAACTTGAAAATACCAATTCAAAAACTTATAATAACAAATGTTAATCATTACATTTTTCTATGTATTTAAATGAAAAAAAATTACTAAAACTCTTTTTTAGTATAAATATATCATTTAAGCTTGAAAAAAATTTTGTGCTAAAAATATATACAATTAAATGAAAAAATAATTAAAATGATGTAATTTGGGTTATTCGATTATAGAGGTTCGGTTTTTGGTTATTCAGTTCGGTCGAATCAAATTTGAATTCAGTTCGGTTTAGTTTTTGATTTGACCCAAAATTTTTTTAACCGCACTAACCAACCCGAAGAAATCAATAACTGAACCAATGAACACCCTATTTCTGCCCAAATCTAATGGGGCTTTGTCTAGATAGCTATTTGCCCATCTTATTATTATTATTATTATTATTATTATTATTATTATTATTATTATTATTATTATTATTATTATTATTAAAGCTTGATCCTAATAGTTGGACCTCAGATAGAGGTGTTCATTCGGTTCGGTTATCGTGTTATTTTATTTATTCGTTTAAGTTAACTTGATTAACTGGGTAAAACCGAAAATCAAACAGAATTCACATTGGATTAAACCGAATCGAAAACTGAATTTAGATTCGGTTCGGCTTTTGGGTTGACCCGAATAACCCGAATTAAATAATTTATATTTTTCCATTTAGTTTTATAAATATTTAGCAAAAAAAAAAAAAAAAAAAAAAAAAAAACCCTCGTAAGAAAATGTTATATTTATACTAAGAAACAATTTTAATTGTTTTTTTCTTTTTCTTTATTATGTAGAAAATATATGTATTCGTGTGAATTCGGTTTTCGGTTCGGGTTGGTTTTCATTTTGCTAAAACCATCTCCAAACCGAAAACTGAATATTTAATTCGGTTTTGTCAAATTTGGTTTAGTTACAAATTCGGTTTTGTTCGGGTTCAATTTTTGGTTGTTGTGGGTATTACCCGATTTTTGAACACCCCTGCCCCTCAGACCATGTACTTTTGTACCTATTTCGGCTTCAACCGTACCTTCTAACTACATATGTTCTTACGACATACAATGGCTTAAATTGCGTGAACGAGATCGTTTCACACGTCACAATACAGTTTCATTATAGTTCATAAGACAAACTTTTCTTTTATCTTTGATTGCCTCCCTAGTTTAAATCTGTTCATTACTTCTTTTCAAGTCATCCAGCGTGGCTCCTCTTAAGATTAACTCGAATGATATGCAAATTTGTAGAAAGTTGTGGTCCAAGACTTTTATTCTTTTCGTGACACGTAGCCCAATTATTTCCAAATGAGAAATAAAACTTGCAAAATCCGTTGTCTTTTAAATATTCTCATAATAAACTTTAAACTCGCACGTGGTTGTGAAAAAGATTGATATAGAGAATCGTTTAGTATGGAGTATGGACCCTTATGGGTTTAGAAATCCTTGAACGTTCAAAGTCGATAAGTCTAAACATGATGATTGAATAGTTGTTGATTTTCACTATTGTTGTTGTGTATTTGTAAGACCACATTAGAACGAAAATATACATTGCACTGGAAGAATATAAGATATTTTAAGGGACATCCTCACTATGAACATTCAACTATCAAAGATTAACATGTGTGGTCACCGAAACATGTTTTAGAGTACTAAAATAAAGAAAAAGTCAAGAGTTTATAAGAGTTTTCAGATATTGACACCCTGTTCAGATTTGGTCAACCTGAAAGGTGGTGATATTTCCGAAGACTTAATACTAGTCTCAACACATTCAACACACATAAACTTATGGTATATAACTAATTAACAACTTGTATCTTCAGCCTATGTGGGAGAGAGTGTCAGTATAAAAGGATGAAAAATGTATGAGCTTAAAGAAATACGTTTAGTAATCATCTTACGTTTGTTACATGTAGCGACTAAAAACATAGTGGTAAACATTATAAGTAATCATTTTTAATTATGAAAAGTGATCTCACAAACAAAAATCATTTATGAGATTGCCCAATTGGTTAGTTTACTTCACTTCCGTTTGCTTCAACTACTTTATGAGTATATGTTCTTAGGACATACATTGGCTTAAATTGCGTGAACGACAACCACAATATCATCACAAGGCAAATATTTATTTTATTTTCGATTGCTTTCCTAGTTTAAATCTCCAATTCTTCTTTTCAAGTCATCTAGTGTGGCTCCTCTTAAGATTATAACTCGTAAGATATGCAATATTTGTAGGAGGTTGTGATCGGGACTTTTAAATATTTCTTCAGCATGTAGCTCAGTTGGTTGAAGATAAGAAATGATACTTCTAATATACTTGGTCTTGCGGAGATGCTCATAATAATTTGTACTCCAAACTCGCACGTGGTTTTCTCATAGATTTCGGAATATCTAACATCATTAAGTATGGACCTATGGGCTTAGACATTCTTGAATATTTGAAGTCGATAAGTATCAAAACAAGAATTGAAATAGTAGTTGTTCATTTTCACTATCGTTGTTGTATCAACGTATGATATTTTTTAAATGGCGAATTTTATAAGATAGTGTACGATTACATTTGAATATTGACGGAACCAGCAGTAAAATTGAGCAAGTGCAAAAAAATATATCCAGTGTAAAAGAGGAGAAAATGGAAAATATATATATCATTTTGTTAAAACGACCGAGTTAAATAAATTTAAGTTTATTTTTTACTTATTAATAGACTAACTAAATAAATTTAAGTTTATTATTTCTTTATTTACTTCTAAAATATGTTTTCCTCTCTAACATGTGAGAATAAAGATTAAAACAGTTTCCACCAAACAAGTTTTACCCTAAAAAAAGAGAGATTTTAAAAATGTTAAGAGTTCATATGAGATTTTTGTTACCACTGTTCACCAAGTTCTTTTTAACTTGATGAGCGGCGATTAACTGAAAACATAACATTATTCTAAACACGTAACACTCACATACTTGTTGGTGTCTTATTCACAAACAATTTCTTTCTCCAACCTATGTGGGATAAAACAAAACACAAAAGTAAAAACATGAAATTATATGTTGTCTGATAATGAAAGATTGCAAACGTTCAAGCTTTGCCTTTTGTGCTTATAGTTATAGAGGGTAAAACGTGTACTTTATTAAATTGTTATGATATGTCTATTAGTTTATGGACGAGACACATTTTGGTTGTGGAGTTAGACCTTGGGTTAATTTTGAACCTCATTATTGTTCTTGTCAAACATCTTACGTACAAAAAGACTTGGGGTATACTGATTTATTCATTGTCAACATATTTTGCTTTTTCATTGCTATATAAACTTACAATTATGATTAAAATATGTTCATTTCTTAGATGGTTTTATATGTGTATGTATTATCTAAGTAGACTTTTTTTATTTTTCTTTTGTTGTTGTTGTTATTGTTGTTGTTGTTGTTTTGAAGGGCAGTTTTTGATTAAAAACTAGCAAAAGCTAGAAAAAAAAAAATACAAGGAAGCTATAGTAGCTAAAAGATTTTGCAAGGCTAATGATTTGCACACTCCTAATTTTGATTTGCACACTCAAAGCTGTGCTTTACACAGTTGTATATTTATCACATGCTGCTTTTAAAGGTTGTACATTTGAGTGTGCGGATCAAAAATATGAGTGTGCCAATCAATACTCCTTTTGCAACCAACCTACCCAACTAAATTTAGACTTAGAATATTTAGATGAAATCCACAAGAATGATTGAGAAATAATATTATCCCAAAACACCGCCTTCTTAGGGGAAGGATTAGAAAATGCCAACCGATTGCGAAACTCCATATAAACCACAAAAGCGTCCCTTCTATCAAAGGTGCACCTTCTTTTTCATGAACCAAACCAACAACAGATGGTTGAACGGCTTGAATAAAAGTAACATCCTCTCCTCTAAAAAATGCCATACTTCAAATGAACCATGGTTGCTGTAACTCTCTATCAGTTGAAAAAAGGTCAATGACGGGATTTGAATCCTGCTAATCAATTGTAGATAAAGCATTTAGTAATTATTTAACATCACATGTCATAACATAAGGAAAAAAGGAGCTATTATTACCTACACAAATAACTGATCATAATCTGTTTTTTCAAATCTCCTAAAGTTCGACCAAGCTAGACCATGCGGAATGACATCCGGGTCTTTCAACCGCCAGTTATTGCTGTTAGGGTATGTTTCAAGAATCCATATCAAATTTTAGCAAGAAAACAACCACCTAATAAGTAAAACAATGCAAAAAATTGACTATTAATATAATTAATTTTATAATAGAAACAAACAAATGTCTTCCCATACTACTAACCTTTGAGACCCAAACAAAACCATTTAGATTATATGTCACCTGTTTATTCGGTTGTTGCTTCTATAGCTGCAAATGCATATCGGCATGCATAGGAACCACATTCACTGTTCTTTTGTAAAAATATGTCCACGTGTATTCTCCCCATGGATATGCATTTCAAGCCAAAAAATCTTAGCTAGTGTCAGTAAATAGGGAGGCATGTTTAAAAACTCTTCACGGTCCATAAATACAAGCTCACACACAACCAATAGACAAACCCTTACGGCATCTTCATCATCCAATGCAAGCCATCGTTTTTCATCATTAAGGACAGCCCAAAGCTCAATGACCTTTACATTCTTTGTTTTTTGGGATTTTTTTTTCAGGAAACACACGGTAAGAAAAACAGCTTTGCCTACAATCTTCTAAAGGGATTACCACATCTAAATTCAGTAATTAAACAAAACTCACGACGACCAAAATAAAGTTCCTGATTACTTATTTTGTAAATTACATCAGGGCATTCACTACTTACTTGTTGAACAAAAACTTGATGTTGAAGAATATAATTCAACAAATGATCATCATTTGGGCTATGGGGAATATAAAACCAGGCCGAAAAAAATCTTTTCGGAAAAAATCTAAACAACCTAAACCTGCATACACACCAATACCAACATGCCAATATCCCAAAACAAGCTATAACGGCTAAAACACTTATATTGCTGAAATAGAGAATATTGCCACAATAAAAGCAGCAATAGAGAATATTGCTGAAATTACCGCTACCCAAATCGTCTGCAACGGCAGGGAGGTTGTGGTGGTGTTGGTGGTGTCTGTGGTGGTGGAGGTGGAGGCGGTGGTGACTGTGGTGGTCGTCGGAACATCTCCATCATATATGTTAGGAAGAAAAGGTGTAAAACGCGTGAAGGAATCATGCATCTTTATTTCAACTTTCGAGTCTCCCAGAATTTACCCAAAATGTTAATAAACCAAACATTAAAAGGGTTTGTAGCTTTGTACCATTAGGTAGGTGATGGTTGAATGATAAAATTATTTTGTTGGGTAGTTTTTTAATTTTCTTACAAACATTATTTAAAGCTTTTATAAAAATGACAAATTTCTTTTTTTGATCTTTAGTTAATATTTATGACAATGGCAAATTTATTGAATGACAAAGTCACCATATATAATATTTCTTCTAATCTATCACAGGTCTTGCTACTCTTCTTCATGATACAAAAGAAAGAAATATTATAACCCATAAAGAGTCAAGAAATAATGTAGACAGACAGTTTACAAAGGGGTTTAAGCCACGGTCCGGGTTCACATTCTAAAGGCCACAGTTCTTTTGATGGGTCAAATCAAGGGCCAGCTCATTATAGTTGGTCCAATCATGGGTTGTATGATAGTTCAAGTATATACGAGGGCTTACAAAGCATTCTTGGGCATTTTCAAAATTGGACTCCTCCTTAACGTTTTACGAGGGTCCAATCTGGGTAATGAATGTTTTTGTTATTTTCACATTCGTCATACTTTTTCGATACTTTAGATTGTTAGATGGCCGAGTGTGATACAACAAAACTGTTCTAGTACGCTTCTCTTCATTATGTTTTACTAATGATTATTTGTTTGGCAAGTTGATCGTTCGAAATCTTCAAGTTCCAACTTGAGGGGTATTATTAGCAAGAGATTTACTATTATCTAGTTACCATATACCTTTATCATAATTATGGTATACTTAAAAGATCATTCTAGAATGTATGTAACTTATCTTGCAAGACAAATAAGTCTTGTATAAATATGGCCATGGTGCATACGTGAATGACAAAAGAGAATTAACCAACAAATTGTTATTCAACGTTTTTTTCACTGGTATCATAAATATATTTTTTTTAAAGATATTTTGTAACCTTTTACCCCATATTGGCTAAAGATATAATTGAAGTTGTTTGTTAGTTATATTCCATAAGTGTGTGTGTTAAATGTGTTCAGACTAGTATTATGTCTTTCATTATTAGAGCTATAACAACAAATAATATCATGCTATCCAAATTGTTACTCTGCCAACTTTATCCTAACCTTGTATCCCACATAGTTTGAAGAATGAAGTTTTTGGTTACTAATATACCATAGTGTGCATGATTCACGTGTGATTAGACTAATATTATGTTTTCAGATGTACGGTTGACCTCATACTTAACAAGTTTGCAAACTAATAACAGCATGATGCGAACTTTGCAATTCAAAGTTAAATATGAACACAAAATCTTTTTAACCTTTATTTAGTATTTCTTTATTTATCATTTTTTTATACAGTAAGTGCTCAATTGTGTTCACGTGACATAATTAATCCATCTAATAGGGCTGGAGTATTAATTATGCCAAAACGAAAATAACTTTAAGATATAATACGAGCAACATTATATTTTAATTTCTAACAATAAAAATTTTAATCGTGTTCAAACTTCTAAAGTGAGCTAATAAATTCATGTACAATATAGTTCAATTATTATGTTTGGATGACTAAACCCATAGGTCGATACTAAATGAGCTAATAACTTCTAAAGTGAGCTAATAAACTTCTTATGATGAGCATGCACAATCCCAAAACAATAATCCCAACCTCATTACCAACACTTTACATGTTGCTCATTCAACAAAAACACCATCCACTCATGAAGGATCTCTTCCACCCATATCATGTTTTCATGATTACCCAAGCTCAAACATGTCTCCACCACCAAGAGTATCACCACCACATCCTACAACTTCACATGCCACTCCTATGTTGCATGTTCAAACCATCACCCAAGACAACTATCATGCTCCACCACCATCACCTTCCTCCGAACACTTGAAGTTCGTTGAGGCGCTAAAAGAAGCCCATGAGCTTAGTGCTCTTTTAGCCTTACATCTTGCTCAACGCAATTTGGATCCACCTTCATCTAGATCACCCTCATCACCACACAACATAAATCAACTTGAGAAGCATGTCAACAATTGACCTTGTTGCATCTTTCTCCTAAAAACCATTGCATTCAATGAACACTTGGATTGAATATCTTCTCACTAGATCACATCCAATACCCTCACTTGAACAACATCCAAAACCTCAATCAATCTCTTCCGCTACAAACTCTCCACCACCAAACTATCCAACATTCATGACCCGAACATATACCTCCATTAATCCAACAACCTCCATTAATCCAACAACCTTATCCTAACTCAACCATCCTCATTCCAAACACTCCATCATCAACTATCTAAGCATACCATATGCTTATGATTTTCACTTTCAAATACGAATCAACCAACCTTTTGTTACAAGCAAGTCCGATGGCTCTCTTTGGCAAATTAGGATCTTTTAACATAATCACTTTGAATTAATTGTTATGTATCCTTAATATTTGTTTACTATGCTTGTTATTTGTATATTGCATATTCTTCTATATATGCTTGTGCTTCTAATATTTTTCTTGCGAGCATTCCATATCTCGATCCCTTGGTGCCATGAACAAGGGGGAGCACACATCAAGGGGGAGCTTTTATCCCGTCTAACTTCATTTACGAAGCTAGTCGGCATAACCTTTTTGATTTTACAAAAAAGGGGAGAAGTGAATGTTAAACTCTAATACTTGTCTAAAAATTAATTTTTAGGTTTAAAGAGTTTAAGGTTTTGTAATCATCAAAAAGGGGGAGATTGTTGACATAAATTAATAATGTCTAAAAACATTGTTAACATATTAACAATGTCTCTATGTTTTGATAATTACAAAGCATAAACTCATTAATCTAAAACTTATAACGTAAACAAGTTTTTAGTGCTTAACATTTGTCTTTACATCCAAATCACTTAAGGTATGAATAAACAAAGTGTTTATTGCATTCTATGATCAAAGGAACAATTTTCTTAAACACTAGACTTTTTACAAAATGTCACAAAACATTTTATATCTTTTACAAAACATTTTTGGAATTAAAGGAATATGTTTAATTCATTATAAATATATGAATTCAAATTTCCAACCAAAAATGGCAAATCTAATCCAGAAAAACCTTCCCCACAAAAAGACAAATAAACCCAACGTTCTGGAGGGGCGGCCCCCTTAATTCCCTAGGCGGCCCCCTTAATTATTAAGGGGACCGGCCACGCTCCAGAACAATATATTTTTTCCCTATAAATACTGGTTCATCCCACAGAATTTTCTTACCTTTTGCACTCCTAAACTTTCTGTTCTAGATCCCCATTTCTATTCTCCAAATCCTTTGATCATAAATACATAATCCTTTGTTTCAAAGTGATTCTTACATCATCCTCTCAAGTGCAAGAGAAGAATACTTCTATCCTCCAAGACAAGAAGTATTACAACTTGTTGTGACCTCCACATCCAAGTTGTTGGTGGATCATCAAGAATATTTACATATATCTTTGTGTAGTGTGTTGTGAATATTTGATTGTAGATAGTTGTGTTAGAAATATAGATAGTGTAATTGGCTAGTAGATTGTAGTGAAGATAATTGGTGTGTAGAAGATAGGTGTGAACTAGATTGTAGTAAAGATAGTTGGTGTGAAGTAGTTGTGAAGATAGGTGTGTAGTAGATTGGTGTGAAGTAGTTGTGAAGAAGGTGTGATTTCGTTGTGACGAAGCTTTGGTGTGTAATTGGTGTGTAAGGTTTTCTCCGCCATAAGGGAGCTTGTTGATATAGTGAAGAAAACTCTCGAGTAGGTGACTCGAGGAGTGGAGTAGGGCAAGGAAGGTGTCCTTGTAGCCGAACCACTATAAATCCTTTGTCTCGCGGTTAGATCTTTCCATATCTTACTTATTATCTTGCTTATATCGTTATTACTTTTGTAGACGTAGACGTATATATATAGTTGCTCATATAGTGCTAGTATTGATTTTACTTAAAGATCAAACGAAAGTTTTATTCACAAAACAAAGTTTTTACAATCAAACTAAAAAGGTTACATACATATAATTGATCATTTCGATCAAGTATAGTTTTCATACAAAATATAACTAAGGATTGTAAAATAAACGATTACGTACTTATCTCTCGTATATAGCTACAATTGTTTATATTATGCATGTGTTGATTTCACATACTTAGCATACATTATTATTATTGTTTATACTTAGATATACTTGTTCATATTGTTCAAGATTTGAGTTCACATAAGATTGAATCAAAGTTTTAAAAGCAAACAAGGTTTTAAAACTAAACTAAGTTTTCAAAATAAAATTAAAAAGACGTAAAACTATTCAACCCCCCTTCTAGTTTTCCACATATGTAATGTCAATGATTTCTGTTTGTGAAACTTTGAATGAAAACATCACTTTCTATTCTATATTGTAAAATGGTTAGATCTCGGTTTAATAAAAAAAAATGTAACTTAATTTTACCACAATAAAGTTAAGTTGATCATTTTCTATTATGCTAATCACTTACCCTTTTTCTCTTTATGAAATCAAAAACGCTTAAAAATTTGCAATCTTTCATTTTTAGAGTAATAGCAACATTTAATTTCATGTTATCGAAACAACCCACTTTATGATTCTTGCTTCAAACACATAAACTAGTTGCCTCTAAACTTCATTTTGGTGTTCCAGGTAGCGTATCTTAATTTCACATACTATTAATAACTCTTTCTTACTATTATTTAGACCTTTTCTAACTTTTTTTCGTAACATGTTATCCTACATAGGCCGATGATAGAAGTTGTTGGTTACTAATATACCATAAGTGTACGTGTGTTAAATGTATTAAGACTAGTATTATGTCTTTTGATACTATACCACCGTGAGGTTGAAAAAAATTCCGCTGGTTGTTTATTATCAGAAAATTCATATGAACTCTTGAATTTTTCCTTTTATTTTTGGTACTCTAAAATATGTTCTGGTGGAGATCAGTTTAATTTTTAACTCCACACAGATTAGAGAAAAAAATAAAATAAAAGGGGAATTTCATATTTCCCCTTCAAAACTACTTTAATATCATATATACCCAATCACATTTTTATATATCAAATATACCCATTAAATCACTTGAAATATCATATTTGTCCAATCCATTTTTCTGTCACTCTTGATTTTATAAATATGACCATTATGCCCTCTTATACATCAAGACACCACACCATCCTCTACATCAAAACGTTATGTGTTAAATATATTCATCCAAATAGTGATAATAGTGACAGTAACTATATTACAAAGCAAAATGAAAATATCACATGAAAAAACAGATTACTAAAAAAAATGATATGACATGTCTAATCGAAGTAATGTTGAAACAAAGACCATTTATTTAAAGTCAAATTGGTTTTTAACTGAATTACGTGGATAATGAGGATCACAATTTTCAAACTTAAAACCAACAACCCCACACCAATTGTTTGTTTGTTGCTGAGGATGGATGATGAATATCAACAACAAAATACGTTTAGAAAGCAAATCATAGTGACACTTGGGTCTTATGAGCTTATTTTTTCGACCCAACCCAACACAGGCTACAGGCCCAAGTAGCCAGGTTCTGCAATATAATTCGGTGTACTATACTGATGTGAAAGATAGCGGACCGTAGATATGTTCATTACGAATAGAGGTAAAAGAAATTACTGTCAACATGCATAACAAATGATCGAAAGATTAATATAACCCGTTCTTGAATCTTTTGAAAGCCCAATTGATGATTCTGGTTAAATGCGATTTCAGGAGCATTTCATACTCGGGCTCGCTTCGTTACAATATTGGCATCCTGAAATCGAGTTTTCTTAGAATATTTAAGGCATTCTCAAGATATAGAAAATGGTCAAACGGGTAAAAGATGTAGAATCTTATTGTTTAGAATGTATACCTACCCAATGACGTCTTCTACTTCAAACCTTCACATTTCTGAGTCTTCGTCTTCGCCCTCATGTACAAATTGTTTAGAAGCGAGTCTCGTGTACTCTTACTGTACGTGTGAACGACAACCACTATATCTGTTGGAATTATTATATCATGACCTTCATATAAATAAACCAAGTACATCAAAGTGAGCATGAGCGGAAGCAATTATAATAGATCGAATAACATGTAATTAATTAATCAATAATTAAATAGTAAACATACCTTTGTGATTCTAGCCCGAACAAGAATCAAAGCAATCTTTCGGAACCAAGAACCCTAATTAGGGTTTATAAGGATTATAAGAATTACCCCTTACCTTTTTGTAATTCAATCCAAGAATCAAACAATAGTGTGTTTGATTCACGTTCTTGTACACACGTACTAATTCAAGAAAAAGTTTATGCAAGTAATAAACACAAAATCTTTTTGATCTTATGAAAATCGAAACCCTAAGGGTTTGTTTGATAAGAATCGACCAAGAAAAGAAAAGGGAGAAAAAACACCAAGATGTGTGTGTACAAGTTATGAGAAAACATGCATCTTGGGTTTGCTTATATACTATACAAAACTTGGAGCTCAAGGCACATAAGGAGGTGGTACCCCCTTATGCCGATCGGCCATAGAACCCAAAAGGGTTATCCGGAACCTTCTCTTGTTTCCATGTTTTGTCTAGTATTACTTTCCTAATCTTCGTTTAATAAATAATTAGTCATTAATCAATAATACTAATTATTATTATTTATTTTGTGTTTAATAATTAATTATAACATTTATAAATAATTATTTCTTTTACTCTTCATACGTATTGTGTGCAATCCCGTGATCTCAAGTTCGATCCTAACATACGTCTACTAAAATAATGTCCATATTCTAACAGCTCCCACTTGGACATATTTTAATAGTGTAATCACATCGGTTAGCGTCTTGCAACACGCCGATGCCTCTAGTACGATCTCGAGTAAGGCTCCTGGAAAACCTTTTAATGATTTCTCATTATTATTATCCTTTTGTTTCTAATACCATGTTAATAAGGATATGGATTAAAGTCATTCCTTAAGTAACCATTCTGTTTCTCGTTGTTTATGATTGATCAAGATTACCAAATCTTCTGAACATATTCAGGGGAGATCTTGGGTGCGGCCGCATATGCATCTTACCAACCCTACGAGGGGCCCAGCAGTATTAAACTCCAAAAATAATTTGAATGAACAAATTCTATCTTGAATACAAGCAAAACCCACAAACTTTGTAACACTTTCGAAAACAACCCTTATGACTACCAGTTACGTATAGCGTTAAGTTGTTCCACAAAAATGTACTACATTCATGACACTTATCTTGCATCTCAAGTCTGAGGATAACTTCTCATGATTTACTTAATAACAAAATCCATAAAGTAACATCATGTAGTTGGGATAAGTCCTATATTCAGTATCATCGAATATCATCTGAAATGGCATGACTACGCATCAATATACTTTAAGTATATTATACCAACCTTCAGATTTGTCTTGATTTAATAATATTCCATATTATTAACTGACAATGGACAATTTAGAATAACATTTATTCATGGATTAAACATACAAATATAGGATACAATATATTATAAATTAAACGTACCATGTATTTCAATTTATCATAATAATTGTTTAACATCCTTTATCCAAATACTAAATAGATCAATGCATGATAACTCTTGTTGATGAATTATGTCTCAAGCAATGACATTCATACTTGTTGACAAGACATAAATCATCCAACTTTGATCTATCGGAATTTTAAGAATACTTATTTCAAGAATTCAACTAGTGAAGTTCTTGTATGTGCATACTCAACTATTTTGACAATGCCATATAATATTTCATAAAATGTGTGACATCCTTAACCACCAATTTATGATAATTAAACTCCCAAACATTTTAAAGTTTAAAGTATTCTTATTCTTTTAATGTATAATGCAACTATGCTTTTAGTAAGCATAACTAGTACATATAGTCAAAGATGAAATCCTTACCATGACTAGTATTGAGTGTCATCTCAATTTCATTAGCATCATTGTATGCAAACAACAATATGCTATTAAAACTTCCCGTAAACCTTAATATCTATTTTGTAATGTTTGATGCTCTTCAAACTATCAAGTTTGTTGGCTATGACAATTTTCACAACAATTGAAAATTGTTCATCTATAGAATTTGGAAGCTATTCCAGATTTAGGATGTGATTCTATAATCAAACGTATTCATTTAGAATATTACACAAGTTATCTAATAACTTTTTAATTAGATATTAATATTGCCAAATCATCTTGTAATCAAGCATGATACAACAAAACATGATGTACATGAAAAACCTATGAGTCATACTTAGATTTTATTCATGTCATTCATATCCATTTAGACTTTCTAAATAATATATCATGTTATATTAGATTCATTTACCGCACATGTTTCAACAATAAACATTTATTCCAAGGTTGTATGTCTTATTTCCTAAATCTTTAAAGTTTCATTCCAAACTAAGACTTAACATTTAACTTATATAGAATGCTACCTTTTATATGTACTACAACATATATGATTTAAGAAATTAAACATAATACTCCCACTAGCTTTTAGGAATACTAAGAAATTATCTTATTTCAATTATAAATCAAAACATGAATTTAATAATTAAACATAAGAGTAATCTTCTAGATGCATGCATTTATCCATCCATGGATTATTGCACCATGTACACTTTCAAAGATTTATTTGAATTCATAAACTCCTTTTGATTACTTATCATCCTCGCTCAAGTAATCTCTCAAGAAAGAGTTTTGATATTCCATTGTCAATGACAATCATAATCTTTGTATATTTAATGTGTTTAGAATAGAATATTCAATCACAGTTAATTGCTTAAATGATATTAATAATTTTGTCATAAAACATACATTAAATACGTGTACAACATTGTCCATATGATTTCTATACAAAGATTTAAACCACAAAGGTTACCTAATCTTTGAAGAAACTCATCTTTATTTTCTAGTCTAACTATTAAGATAAATCAAATTTCAAAAATTGATTATCTTTATGGACAACATCTTAATCATTCATATCATGTATACTTTACCCAATTTCATATTTGGTAATGTATCATAATGATTATCAGGTTTACAATAATCCTGTAAATCATAGCCATAAGCATATTAATCAAATATCTGAGATATATTGCTATTCTATGAATGATAATTCCATCATCTTGATATTTTAACATTTAAATGTCAACCTTTATTATCATGTTGAGATTTAACATTCAAATGTCAAACTTAATCATGATATTTACTAGTGTATTTTAGAAGATTATGTATTTTGTAATTTAATCTTTTAAAGATCAACACTCCCACTTGATTTTAGCAATTTAAAGACTATCTTTAAATACTTAGCAAATTAAGCAATAATACAATATTCTCTTTTGGGGTATTACAAATACATATTGACAGTTCCTAACTTAATTTTGTTAATAACCTCTTCATAAGCAGTTAAACAAATTTGGAACTTCAATTTAAGACTTAATGTGATTCATCACATTCCTCACATTCCATCATATGATAATGTCTTATTAATCTTCTATGTTGGAGTTTTATTAAATATGTCCAAGTCATACTCAACATTCTAACCTTGATATCTTTTTGGAAGAAAAGAAGTCATAGTTATCTTTAATCAAACAATATAACAAGAGTTTGATTTTCCTAACTGAACATACCATAAACATTTGATATTTCATTAGTATTAATATTGTAAGACAATCTAACAATATTAAAGATACCCATATTCCTTTTGACTTGTCTATTTACCAACTAATTCATTTTAATGGTATAATAATTTTCAAGCCTATTACATGCCTTATAACACAAGTACTTTTTACAAAGTTACTTCATGTCCATGTCTTTAAAAGAAAACATAAACTGTTATAATCCCACTATACGTTATAAGTCATTTAACAATTAATAACTTAATGTATATGTCTTAATTAAAAAACACAACAAGATAACGTCTTACTTTATTATAAGTCTTGTAACAATTAAAAGACTTTATGTTTATATCTTTACAATGAAACATAAACATGTTTAACTAAAGTAATTATGAACACCATCTTTTGGTTTCAATAGTAATTTCAAGTTAATTTATTACTTCACAATAATGTGAATAACATTATTTCTTCATTTATTTATGTCATTCCAAGACCACATAAATATTCAGATTGAAGTAGCATTAGATTACTTAATTAATTTATGTCATTCCATGAATTCATAAATCTATAAAAAGTAGTCTTGTTATCATATTGACACATGTTCTAATAGGTATCTAATTTAGAAACTACAAATTCTCATAGTTCAATTACATCAGTTGATCTGCTAGTAATGAAAATATGAAATTCACCTTGTTGTTGCAATCTAGTTAAGCTCTCACATAACATAAATTGTAACACCAAGTGTTTCTTGAATTAGCCTAGTATAATTCATATTAGAACATTATTCTAATTTAGAAACTGCAAATTCTCATAGTTCAATTACATCAGTTGATCTGCTAGTAATGAAATATGAAATTCACCTTGTTGTTGCAATCTAGTTAAGCTCTCACATAACATAAATTGTAACACCAAGTGTTTCTTGAATTAATATTAGAATATTATTCTCTTACCTTGTAGTCAAGAGAATCCATTGAATCATATCTTTATGAGTTGTTTCTTGCACACAATAAGATAACATTTCTCCCACTTGTGCATGGAACAACCTCATATAGTTGATAAACAACATGCCATGCATTTGTTTATGTGTTCAATATGATTGTGTCAAGTATATGTAAAACAACAATGTCTAGTAAGGAAACGTACAAGACTTATCCTTAAAAGTATGAGTGTCTACACTTTGAAAGTAATTATCTTTAGCTACCAAGATATCAAAGCTTGTAACTCCCACTGAATTAAAGATCATTACAATAATTCCTTGTTCAGTGAAAAGTACACAATACTCCCACTGAATTTAACAACATTGTAAATGTTTCCTATCCAGTGAAAGCAAATAGTGTGCTTTTAACTTTCCTACACCTTTGAATGTCCATACGTAACAATTACTTATGTACTAAAAGTGTATTCTACTACGTAAATGATGGACTATCCACCAAATGCTATTAACTTGAAAATTGGGCATGCAATTTCTTCCTTAATAGGTCTACCATCCTACAATGTATGTAGCACCTTTAAAATTGTAAAAACAACTAGTTTGTCTTTAAACATTTTGCAGTAATTAGTCTAGCTTCTAATTATAATAACTCATAAAATGTTATACATAATTTTCTGTTAACCAAATATCATATTTGTTACTGAAAATTTAATCATCGAAGGAGTATGATAAAATTCTTATAAAAAATGTATGCAATTTCCTTAACCATTAAAAAATTTGTTATGAGTTATATTAGAATTTAGACATATCTAATATTCCTATTATCCTTTCTCATACATGAAAAGGACTAGGATTGTGTCTCACTCTTCCTTCATAGAAAGGAGACTTCTTTTGTCTTTCAAGTAAATATTTCTTAATCAAACATTTGTTTGAAAACAGAACTAGATCAATTTACCAAAGCCCAAAGTGCGTTTACGGTTTGAACGTTGCATTAATACATTAAAACGAATTACAAAATTCAATTTTAGTATTTTCAATAATTAGGTCTTTAAGAAAATAATATACCCATTGGTAAATATTTATATAAACCATAGTATTTTCTTAAAGCTAGGATCCTAATTGACATAGTACCATTACATCAGTTGATCTGCTAGTAATGATAGTATTCAACAAGGTAATTGTCGAACAATAATTGCCAATATCATATTGCAATTCCTAGATTTATGGGATTTACAATCACAAAACTTTTGTAATGTAAGCATGTTTGATCCCCATCTTAATGCCTTGAGTCCAAGTCTCACTTCCTACTCAATTTAAGTCGTCTAACTTAAAAACTGTAAACTCACAAATCCATCACATCAGTTGATCTGCTAGCAATGAATTTATGAAATTTACCTCTCCATTGCAATCTCGCCAAGTCTCACTTGACGTAAATTACAACTTCAAGTGTTCTTAATTAGATGGCATTCAACTTAATTTTATAAGGGTATTAATATTTTGATGTGATCAAAATAATGTATGAAGAAGCATGCATACAACTTCATAACATTGGTTTTACAAAACAATTTTATTACCAATTAGCTAAGAGTAAAATAACAAAGTTTTGATTGAGGTATCGGGTTCACCAATTAAAGAATAACCATCAATTATCGTCCACTATATCGTACTTTTGCATAAGCCCAAAAGCTTAGTGTTTCGGATAATCATTGTGGAATTGTGGATTATTCACCCTTAAGATGACAATGTACATGTAATGGTTGTTCGGTAAGTCTAATTTACACACAAACGAGCGTTAAGACAGAATGTTGTCTCTCTAAGGCCACAATTTAATGCGTTGCCATCCTTATACCCATCTTATAGTGTGTAAACTTCGGTCGAGCCTATTTAACCATTACGTACAAAAACATCAATCAACCAATTCTTTGAAATTTAAACTCTTAAAAACCAAAACAATTTCGCCATTATTTAGTCCGTATTATTTTTCTATTCAAAAATTACCCTTTTCGTTTATAAACATGTCTAACATAATAAATAAACAAAACAAGTAATATGCAATAAAAAATAAAACAACTAAATAAACACATATACATAATCATAACAATTAAATATGTATAAAACATGTAGCCACATGCAAATCTTATTCAAAAGTCCTATTAATAATCAAATCTAGGCGTATAACGTACTAATTCAATTAGGGCTTTCTTTTTCTTAGAAAAAGAGCCACATACATCGATAAATCGATTGCGTAAGCCAAAATTAAATAAATACCACATAGCACATAATTGATTACTTAATATTGGAGTCTTCCCCAATTCGACATCTATAAAATTTACATGTTTTAATATAACTTAACCATTAATATATATAAGCAATTTAAACAATTTAAATAATAACACAATAAAAATCCATGCAAATATGCACTTTTCATGGATTTAGCTTAACAATTAACACATTGTACCAAGATCGTTTACTAAAACGCATAACAAATTACATGACATCCTAGGGTTTCTAATCATATTAAAAAATTAAAAACCATAAACCCTAAAACCCTAATTAAGGTCAATCGACCCATAATAAATTTTAGGGTTAGGAATCTAACAAATAAACCCTAAAAACATGTAACTAAACGAATCAAGATCCAATTTTTATGCGTTTCGATAATTAATTACACATTATAACGGCTCTAGATGCCACTGTTGGAATTATTATATCATGACCTTCATATAAATAAACCAAGTACATCAAAGTGAGCATGAGCGGAAGCAATTATAATAGATCGAATAACATGTAATTAATTAATCAATAATTAAATAGTAAACATACCTTTGTGATTCTAGCCCGAACAAGAATCAAAGCAATCTTCCGGAACCAAGAACCCTAATTAGGGTTTATAAGGATTATAAGAATTACCCCTTACCTTTTTGTAATTCAATCCAAGAATCAAACAATAGTGTGTTTGATTCACGTTCTTGTACACACGTACTAATTCAAGAAAAAGTTTATGCAAGTAATAAACACAAAATCTTTTTGATCTTATGAAAATCGAAACCCTAAGGGTTTGTTTGATAAGAATCGACCAAGAAAAGAAAAGGGAGAGAAAACACCAAGATGTGTGTGTACAAGTTATGAGAAAACATGCATCTTGGGTTTGCTTATATACTATACAAAACTTGGAGCTCAAGGCACATAAGGAGGTGGTACCCCCTTATGCCGATCGGCCATAGAACCCAAAAGGGTTATCCGGAACCTTCTCTTGTTTCCATGTTTTGTCTAGTATTACTTTCCTAATCTTCGTTTAATAAATAATTAGTCATTAATCAATAATACTAATTATTATTATTTATTTTGTGTTTAATAATTAATTATAACATTTATAAATAATTATTTCTTTTACTCTTCATACGTATTGTGTGCAATCCCGTGATCTCAAGTTCGATCCTAACATACGTCTACTAAAATAATGTCCATATTCTAACAATATCATCATCATACAAACTTTCCTATTATTTTTTTGAATGTGACCCCCAAACTGCTCTTAAGATTAGCTTGAATGATATGCCAAAAAGAATAAAGGAAGATAACAAAGAAAAGTAAAAAAGATCAAGAACGCATATTAATTATCATCTATAAGACTGTTATTCATGCTATTTATGGTTAGCTTTCAAACATTTTAAGCATGAAGCAAATCATATAGCTGAAAGCATAATACTAATCTAGTCACAAGAAACTCACGTACACTATAGTATATTAGTAACCAAAACTTCTTTTTTCAACCTATGTGGGACAGAATTTAAATAAAAGAATTTGTATTTGAATAGAAAACTTATTTTGAACTCCAAATCCGATCACTAAGCATTTTTTTGAATGCTCGGTTTGTGAATTATGAATGCATTTTTTTGAATGCTATATTTGTGAGAAATGATATCAAAATCTAAAAATAAGCAGCTAGGCGCTCCTTTATCATATACAAACTAAAAATCATTCAAGTAGAGAGTGGTATGCATACAGCTTAATGAATTAATTACGTGTTAAGGTGTTATTAATTCACTGTTTATTTGGCAAATATGGGTTTCTTGCAATGTTTATTCTTTTTTAATCTTTTTTTTAGAAGCAATTTAATTATAATATATTACTATTTGGCAAGCTTGTTACAACTTTGTGTGATTAATCGATCTGATCTATATATATCATGTGAGAATTATTGAAGATGCTAACCTTATAAGAGAAAAGAACAACATCATCAAAAGAGATAAGCTAGACTCCTACCAATTCAAGTAACCATGTGACAAAATTGCCTATTTTAAGAGAGACAAATGTTAAATGTATATCCAGGATAATTTGCTTTATCTAAAAATAGAATAAAGTTTAAATTTCAAACCTGGTTCCAATCTTTTCTAAGCAAAAAGGTGAACATTGACAAATAATAAGCTCATCATGCATGCATATGTATCTCTACGTATGCACATAATAAAAGTGAGAGTATATGTGTCGTCTCTTTTGGTGGTGATAAAGAAAAGCATAATTATTCTTTGCACTCCATCACAAGAAAAGAATATATTCACTCATACAAATATCCCCACTTCACTTGCATTCAATCTTACTACCCATTTCGCCCTTGTGTTTCTTGATTTTGCAGTGAAGATATCAAGCCATCCTATTGCTTTGGGACTTTTAAGTCTTTTCTTGGTGATTCATGCACACATGTTCTAGAACGCAAACTTCAGTCTAGAATCAGGCGTAAAGTGAGTTGTTATGAAAGGTTCATGCCTCGCATGGTTGTAAGTTCCAAAACATTCTTTATCGCATGGTTGTAATGAGCGATCTTACGTCTAGGTAATTGCACTTCTTGTGCGGTTATGTATATTGCTTCCCTACTCAAAAAACATTTCCCCCTTTTTCAACTTTCTATAATAACTTAATAAGTACAAAAATAAACAAAATATATCTTTACAAACCCATTTTCCCACCATTTCCAACTGTTTTAACCACCACATTCAACCACCATAAACCATCATCACAATGAAACCATCAACCAATTTCACATGATGTTGCATACAACTACACAAATGTATATATGTGCCGTAGAAAACATTGCACATGATGTTTTTGAAATGGAATAACTTTCTACCAAACCAATATAACCTTCACTAGTTTGTGGTGATTATAGAATGACTACTAGCCGTTCTCTCTCTAGCGCTTATGGGGCGATTTTTGCCTCTTGATCTCTAGTTCGATCTTCATCATCTAGGGTTAAAATTCTTCCAATTTATTATAAAGATCCAATTATCTTCATTATTCGGTTAGAATTTTGAATAGAGAGAGTCCAATCCTATATTTCATTCAAACCCGGTTAGGTTTTTTTGTGATTGGAAAAGACTGGTCTCATGGTGGTTCAAAACCGATTAGGGTTTTGATGGGGGATCCGCATAGGGTTTTAATTCTGGTCGATCCATGGCAATCTAAAGGGTGCGTTTGTATTGCTTTCATCTAGACATTAGTTTAGGTTATGCAATCTCCCTTTACGAGGTGTTGCGTTTTGCGGTTAGGGGTTGGGTTTTTCTAGCTCCTTTGCCGCCTGGGTGGTTATTGATGGGTGAAGCATGGATTCTGGTGGTCTGCTAGGGTTTAGCTGATCTTTATAGCGGCTAGGGTTTGGTGGTGCTATTAGGGTTTCATATTTACATTCAGCCATGGTGGTGGTTTGGTGCGGCTAGGGTGTCTATGAAATCCGGTTAGGTTTCTGTCTCGCTTTGTCGTTTTGGTTGTTCCTGCTCAAGGTTGGAGATGGTGCGGCTAGGGTTGGGAAATTGGGTTTCTTTGTTTTTACATTTAGATTGTAATTTAAATGTAATTGGTTTTTCTGCGTTTAGCAGTTGTGGTTGTTCTGCATTTAGCAGTAAATTTACTCAGTTACATTTGTAGAGTCAAATCGCCTATGTAACGGGCTGAGGGCATGGGATTCACCCATGTCAATTGTACTTCATAGTTTTTTGCGTAATATATTTACCGGGGTTTAAACCTTTTTACCCAAAAAAAGTTTGTGGTGATTATAACGCCATGTTATTTTCACCTTTGTTACCATGTAGAAAATAAAGCGTAAACATAAACTCATACTATACCCCGTTTCAATCTTTCATAATAGCTTTAAAAGTAGAAATCACATCTTTTAGAAATTAAAGCCATGATTGAATTGATTATCTTTAGTTAACTTGATAAAAACTATATTGATCTTCCAATTTCTAATACTCCCTAATAGCTACCAAAACAAGACTACGCGCTCTGACTCCCAATCTTTGTTCAAAAAATTTATATATAGTTGAAATACTCCGTAATAGCTACCAAAACAAGACTACGCACTCTGACTCCCAATCTTTGTTCAAAAAATTTATATATAGTTGAAATAGTATATTTAAAAAGTTAGGATTATATATAAAGTTTTGAATTCACAATACCTTCATGTTTCTTCTATTCTAGAACATGTAGACTTGCAAATCCAAAGACAACTAATCACCCTAATTTGATCATTTGATAACAACTTAGGTATATTAGGCGGTAACACTTATTCTTCTTTACCGATGTGGGATTTAAACATGCTTAACTTGTCTCATAATTGTTCTCAATTGTTTGTTATGCTTGTATACATTCTCTTTTGAATATTAGAAAAACTTTGTTATGAGTCCAATTTGTGGTCACAAGTCAAGCACTTATAGACAACTATATATTTTTTAATAAATGCTTAAAAACTTTAGATATAAAAATGAAAATGGCGATTGTTTCTAAGTAATTGAGGGGTCCGGGACCATGATATAAACTTTGATAGTTTTACTTAAATAAAACAATTTGGACTGTGTCACACAATCAATGTCAAATACTTCAACATGTCATCTCGATATCTCATAGAAAGTCACAAGAAAAAAGACCATAGAAGCATAGCATATCGTGAAACAAAAGGTTTTAACTTTCATGTGTTAGATTTATCAATCGTTAAGTTTTGATTTGTTAAAAAGTATATGGCATTAAACTTGAATTCTGTAAGCCAACTATGTTTGTGATTTAAGTACAAGCTCATATTTATGTTCAGACCATCTCCATTTCGATAAAGTCCATACTGCTGACCCATCATATTTTTATAAACTACTACTCGTATAAACTTACCATTCCAATGCTATGAACTTCATATATATCAAGTCTATAAAGCAACAATCTTCAAATGTAAGATGTTTTGTATTACAACTACTTGAAATTATTATTAAAAACCTTTAAAGAAAGCTAATTAGTTAATAAAAGTAAAAAGAAAAAATTATTCTGCACAAAGTAAAAAAAAAAAACTTGTTTATATTAGATTAGGTTAATTCCCATGCTCAATTATTATTAATGATCAAGTATAAATACATCTCAAGTCTTGCACAATAAGATAACTAACATGGGCTAAGCTCAATAGAAAACAATGCATGGGCTAACAATCATTCGGCTAATACTCTCGCGCAGTTGGAACGAGAGGTCTTCGAACGTTTAAACTGGAGCGAAACTCGAGAAATAAAGCACTTGGAAGGCCTTTGATAAAGATATCAGCATACTGAAACCTCGAAGGAACATGAAGGACACGAACTTGTCCAGATGCAACAAAATTATTCTGCACAAAGTAAAAAAAAACTTGTTTATATTAGATTAGTTTAATATTACTATATTTGTAAAACGTAAGAAGGTTCTTTCTAATATATATACATAGACTTAACCCGTATAATAAAGTAAGTTACTATCAACCGTATCTATAGAATACAAATCAAAAGTTTTACTCATTCGTCTTCTGGGACACTTGTTTTGAACACCCCGATACGTTTTTCGGACAACAGGACTAATTCGACCACTTCTTTTGTGACCAATTTTACTTTTGTGGTAAAGCCCGGGAAACCCGTGTCAGGCGGGGGCGTGGCGTTTTTCTTGAGCCCGGAAAACGACACGCTCGGGTCGCCTGACGGGTTTTGGGCTTGGTCAATGCTTCGGAGTTGACCAAGAACAAGTTTATTGCGGTGGAATATGATACCCGACTTGACCCGCATTTTAATGACCCGAATGATAATCATGTCGGGTTGGATATTGATAGTTTGGACTCGATCGCGACCGTTGACTTGTCAACGGTTGGGATCGATTTGAAAAAAGGGGAGGAGTTTAGTTCTTGGGTGGAGTATTATCATGATTTGAGGTGTTTAAAAGTGTATTTGAGTCGGGACCCGGTTCGACCCGAGAACCCGGTTTTGAACATGAGTGTCGATTTCTCGAGTTATTTTCAAGAGTTCATGTATATGGGGTTTTCGGGGTCGAGTCAAGGGAGTACCGAGGCGCATTTGATTGAAAGTTGGGGGTTTCGGTCTTTTTGGGCTTAAAATTTTTAATCCGCGTGATCCACATAATGTTAGTGATCACACGGTTCAGGTTCATGTTCGTGATAGAAACTCGAGTTATAGAAAGTATAGTAAAAAGATCGGGTTTGGGTTGGAAATAGGTGGTCCAGTTTTTGTTTTCGCGGGATTAGTACTTTTTGGGTACGTTTCGGTTAAAAGATGGTGAGAGATAAAAAACGACAAAGTCATAAAAAACGAGTTTAAAAGAAAACCGAGGCAGTATAGGTATCGAGAGCTAAAAATCGCAACGAATGACTTCCATCCGAGTCGAGTTATAGGTCATGGCTCGTTTGGGACAGTTTACAAAGCGTTTTTAGTATCATCAGGCACGACAGCAGCTGTGAAACGGTCTAAACAGTCTAGTGAAGCGAAAAACGAGTTTTTTTAGAGTTGTCGGTTATCGCAGGTTTGAGACATAAGAACCGATGTTTATAGCTATGTTTGAAACGGTCTAAACAGTCTAGCTAAGTTGATTGATCATGATAAGAGTCAGAGTCTTATCTCGACTTTAAGTCTTTAACAGCTGGAACAGCAGGCTATTTAGCACCCAAGTATCTACATTGTGGAAAGGCTAATGATAAAACCGATGTTTATAGCTATGGGGTAGTGGTGCTTGAAATTTTTTGTGGTCGAAAACCTATAGAGAAAGAGCCCGAAAGTCAGAATATGGTGAACTTGGTTGATTGGGTATGGGGTTTATACTCGAGTGGCAAGGTTTTGGACTCGATTGATGTTCGACTAAATGGGGTGTTTGATGAGGTGGAAGGTGAGAGGCTTTTGATGGTCGGGTTAAGTTGTGTGAACCCGCTAAGTGAAATGAGGCCATCGATGAGACGAGTTTTGCAAATACTGAATAACGAGGCGGAGGTAATGAATGTGCCTGTGGTGAAACCCAAAGTGAGTTTTTCGGCTAGTATGCCTATGAGTGTTAAGGATCTTGTGTCGTGTTCAGATGATGAAACTGAAAGTATGATCGATAGTTGTAAGACCTGGTCAGATGATTAGAAAGTTTGATGTTTTGTTATATTGAATATTGATTTGTTTGTAAAGTTTTGTATATACATTTTGATCATGTTCAGTTTGAAATGTTTGAGTAGTTCTTTGTTGGGTAAAAATGGTCTTTTACCATGTGATGAAAGTAAAATCTACTGGATGTCGCGGTTTCAGCATCTGAATGATGCCTGTTAGCTTATATTGCTCTTTTATATTATGATTTTGATGTATGTATACGCTTCTTGTATTCGTTGTTCCTCGGGAAGTAGTTAAGATGGTTGAAATCAGTTGGTGACAATTTCGCCTGTCATGTAATTAATCAAGTCATTAAATTTTTTTGTGAAGAAATAACTCTTGTAATCTAAAACTAGGCTCAATTTATGAAAAAGATCTGTGAAGACACCGCATTAAAAAACTAGTCAAAATGAGCAGAGAGTAACATTACAAAATGAGTATGGGTCAAAATGGGTACCAAAAATCAGAAGCACTTAGTTTGAGTACCTGGATTAAAAGCCAGTAAAGCGCGATACAAGCGTGAAGCCAACATGTAGCAGTTAGTTTCAATATAAAGTGCTTCAAGATCATTCTAGATGATTAAAGGGTGCTGTAATCATTGTCTTTGAATAAGTGAAGGTGAAAAAAAAAAAAAAAAAAAAACCTGGTAAACAATGTCTAAGTAACTGTGTTTACTTCAAGTTTTATAAGATTATCACTCAAATACGTACATGGAAAACTGTATGTACTTCATTTGGGTTTTTCAGGGTTTAAGTACCTGTATGATCACCACTGAAAAGCAATAAAATAGAACTTTGTAAACTTTGGTATTGATAGTAGTGGCAAGACTAGCGGGTTGGGCAACGGGTCATAAATGTTAGTACGGGTGAGAAGGACGAGCCTACAATCACTTATTTCTTTTTTTCTTTATTTATACTAACGAATTGGTGCGATAAATTTTGTTATAAACTACTCCGTATATTTTTAGGAAATAACTTATCAGTCTAGCAGTCGAAAAAGGTATTATGCAATTAAATGCCTTTTGGATGACATTGTAACCCGTTTGACCCGCTTGACCTATATGCTATATTTCGTTATAGTTGAATTTATGGCTTAACCCATTAGATACAAAACATTATCCAGTTCGACCCATATAAACCAAAATGGGTAAAAATTGACACCCATGGTCAGCTCCTTTTGGATTCAAAGGTATTAAAGAACACGGAAGCTGGCGAACAATTTGTAGTTAAAAACGTAGCCGACATTTTCGTTGAAGTGATATCCAGTGTTATCCGTGTTCAAAATATATAAAGTACGTTATGAAAACGGGACTTACTAGAAATGTTCAATGTAAGAACTAGAGGTGTGAAAATGGGTAGGTAATACGTCAAAACGGGTTTCGGTTTAAATAGTTGTAAGACGTCGTCTGATAGCGTGTTTGAGATTCATATCGAATGGTCAACTGATTAACAAGTTTATGATTCGTCAGATTGACATATTTGATATGTTTGTAACGTTTTGTTTTGTATTTTGAAGCTGTCTGTAAGTGCTCGACTTGTGGCCACAAATTGTACTCATAACAATGTTTTTCGAATATTCAAAAGAGCATATGTATACATTCATAACAAACAACTCAGAACAATTATGAGAAAAGTTAAGAATGTCTAGAATCCGACATCGGTAAAGGAGAATAAATGTTACCTCCTAATATATCTAAGTGTGTATTAGATGTAGAAATTTTATATAAAATCGTATCTTTTTATATGCTATTCCAATTCCAATTATATACATAAATGTTTTGGTAACTAATATTAGAAAGTGGAAGATCAATATAGTTTTTATCAAGTTAACTAAAGATAATCAATTCAATCAACATGTATGGTTTTAATTTCTAAGAAATGGCCACAAATTGAGTGGAGTATCATTTTATGATTACGCTTTGTTTTCTACATGGTCACATAGGTGAGAATAGCATGGCGTTATAATCATCACAAACGAATGAAGGTTGTATTGGTTGGCATATTGTTTTTTCGTCTCGAAAGTATCATATGCAAGCTCATAAAAAAAATCAGTCTTGCTTGTAGACTCGTACGATATTAAAATCTCGATCTCATAAAGCTAAACAAGCATCGAGCGCGCAGCTCTAAAATAACTCGATATGAATATCACTACTGGTCAAGAATGGTCAAACAATTGCTTGATATGCATGTAACAAACCCTTAAAAGATATATACTTATATGCACGTAATACTGTAATTAACTTCTTTAATCTTATATGTGATCAAAATTTATCTTATACATTACCAGATCAATGTTTTCTTTCTTGCATATAAAACGATTTTATAATCAACATACCCCAATTGCCAGTCAACTTAATCTTATAAGTGTACGAAATCGACTATCGAGTTTTGTAGATGATCACGAGTAGACAAAAAGTTTTTTTGACATATATTTTATTTGGGCTTAGTGGGTTCTTTATCTTTAAGCCCATTATCTTGCAAATGAAATTTTATTATACCCAAATATTTCAGAGCTAGCTTCACGCCTTCACGGAAGTGTAACTTACCATATTTTATAATTTGAGTTAATTTTATGAATGATCCTGTGGTCTGTCGGGTTTAACGGATATACAATAGTTCTTTTATTTTTTTTAACGAATCCAGTCCCTGTGATTGCGACTCATAACGGGTTTGGTCCCTTGACCAATATTTCTGTTAGTTTGACCGTGAAGTACTTGTTTATAGGGTTGATATGACAAATATACCCTCATCTTCTTCTTCAGTCATCACCTCCTCCATTATTTCTGTCAAAACCCACTCATACACAAAGATCTAAACCATCTATTTAGAAAACACCATTACTTTTTCAATCTTCTTCTTTAAATTATCTCAAGAATATATTAATCACACAACTAACAAGATATCATCAATGAAGCAACAATGTCATTCAAGGTACTAAATTCTAATTAAAGCCTAAATACACCATTGGAGCTTTAGTCCAATGGGTGGAGCACTTGTGCACGAGTCAATAGACCCGGGTTCAAGTCCCACTCTTGTCCTAAAGTTCTCAATTGTACCATCCCCCACCGCAAATGTTCAGATTGACTGGTCAACGAGTGGCCTATTGGAGAAAATGGTCAGGGTTCAAAGCCCATCTCCTGATAAGTACAGTCACTGGGACAGGTGCTCATTGCCTGAAGCCGAGTCCTTGGTGGAGGGTCCGGTTGGCATCCTTATGATGCATGGGTCCAGAATGATCCCACCACTCTTCACCTTTTGGAGAATTAAAGCCTAAATACACACAAACATTAAAAAAACTGAACTTGAGATAGGCTTGTATTCCATTAACCTTTTCACCATGGATAAAAGAGCAGGTCTTGTATTTCATTTTTTCTCATACTTCGATAGACTTTTTTTTTTTTTTTTTTTAGCAAGTGTAAAACAAAACAAAACAAAAAAAAATCCATATCAATCTTTAAAGAAAAATCCATGATCTAATAACAAAAAAAACAACACAAAACCATTAAAAAAAAAACAAAAAAAAAAACAAAAAAACAAAAAAACATTAAGAAAAATAAATCATAAAGAAACCAATTGGCCTACTTGTACTCCCGTATTGAAAGTATATAGAAGTGCATATTTATAGATAGATAATTTAATTCTCGTTGGGATGGTACGATTTTTTTTCGCGTAACGATTAACAGTTTACGAGATATTTATTTATTTTTTTAATGTGAAAGTTTATTTTAATTGTTTTGATTATAAAATAAATGTTCAGAATTAGTTTAATTGGATATATGATAAATATGATATCTATATTGAACTTTTGCCATCTTATATAAGCCTTGACCGGAGAAACGAGAAAGCTAAGAATTGAGGGTTTCCCACTGTGTCGTTTATTTATGATTCTACTTTGATCCTAAATGCTAAAGCGGACTTGGTCGACACGGTGGTGAAGGTTGATCTGCTCACTGTCATTGTCCCTAAAGGTTAAGATTATCATGTTGTTGTTTACGCTATTTAGTTATGTTATCTAAATAATGTGATTATACATCACTAATCCAACTAACTCATACCCACGCAACACCTCTTTCTTCTTCCAAACACTCCCTTCCGAAAACCTCACTTTTAGCGGAGACTTGTTTTCAATCCAAGGCATCGCGACGCTAACCGCGGAGTCCGACACGCCGAGTTCATCTTCCAGGACACTTGTTTAAACACCCCGATACGTTTTTCGGACAGTAGGGCTAATTCGACCACTTCTTGTGTCACCAAATTTACTTTTGTGGTAAAGCCCGGGAAACCCGTGTTGTGGGGGGGGGGGGGGGGGGGGGGGAAGTTTTTCTTAAGCCCGGAAAACAACACGGTTGGGTTGCCAACGGGTTTTGGGCTTGGTCAACGCTTAGGAGTTGACCAAGAACAAGTTTATTGCTGTGGAATACGGTCATTGCCCGCTTGCCTGTCGCTTCAGTGTAAAACTTTTCTTTATGTCTCTTTATGTTGGAACAAATTAACATATAATCATGTATATAAGTGATGTATCTAGATTTTTAGCAAATTCAGCTTCATTTTTTTTTAATTACTGTAAATTCTTATGACTATTTTTTGATTGTTTGACAGATTTTGATCAACCACACTATCGTAGTCCTACATTCTTAAGCCCATTGAAGAACTCATTAATGCATACAATTCATATGCAGATCATGTGCCTTTTTGTTTAGCTTTAGACATTCAGTTGTGTGTAGCCTGTAGAAATGAACAATAATTTGTTGTTGAATGATTCTCAGCCTGTAATTATGTTTATCTCGAGTTGGTTATCAGTTATAAGTTTATAACTTATATACTTGAATCAAGTCATGTCGGTGACTTTTTTATTCTGTATGATATAAAATGTTAGAAGTGGGATTTGAACGAAGCCAGACCAATACTGAATACACTACAAATGTATATATGTAGCGTAGAAAACATTGCACAATGATGTTTTCGAAACGGATTATCTTTTTGCCAAACCAATATAACCTTCATTAGTTTGTGGTGAATATAACGCCATGTTATTCTCACCTTTGTGACCGTGTAGAAAACAAAGCATAAACATAAACTGATACCCCGTTTGAAGCTTTCATAATAGCTTTAAAATTAGAAATCGCATTTCTTAGAAATTAAGGCCATACATGTTATATTGATTATCTTCAAATTTCTAATAATAGCTACCAAAACAAGACTACATACTCAGACTCCCAATCTTTGTTAAAGAAAACGTATGGAATCGTTCTTTGAAAAATTTATATATATACTATATATAGTTGAAATAGTATGTAAAAAAGTTAGGATTATATATAAAGCTTTGGCCGAACAAGCTTTCATGTTTCTATTCTAGAACATGTAGACTTGCAAACCCAAAGGCCATTACTCACCCTAAGATGAACATGTAATACACGCTTAGGTATATTAGGCGGTAACACTTATTCTCCTTTATCAATGTGGGATTCTAGACATGCTTAACTTTTCTCATAATTGTTCGGAGTTGTATGTTATGGATGTATACAAGCTCTTTTGAATATTGGAAAAACTTTGTTATGAGTACAATTGTGGATACAGATCGAGTACTTATAGACACTTTCAAAATATATAACAAAATGTTACAAACAAATCAAATATAACCTTCATTAGTTTGTGGTGATTATAACGCCATGCTATTCCAGACCCTAAAAAGAACCTTGCAATTGCCAGGCCAGACCCTAAAAAGAACCTTACAACTTTGGTCAAAGCATTTGGAGAGTGTTGTCCATTAAGTAGCTCTCATTTTTTATATTTTGGTTGCTTGGCAGGTCAAGGCATAACAGCTTTAAGTGTGGATTATAGACCTAAACATTATGAAATCAGTATTTGTAATCAATACCGCATAGAACACATTCCTAAACATGTTTTGATCAGCGATTCAGCTTGTCGAGGCACAAATTCTATCCAATATAAAATTCTATTCAAATACAAATTCTTTTATCCAAACAATTATATCCCACATAGGTTTAAAAAGGAAGTGTTTATCAAAACATGTTTAGGAATGTGTTCTATGTGGTATTGATTACAAATACTGATTCAAAAAATACAAATTCTTTTGAGAATTTTCTCCTTGTACTGACATAAATATTCATGTGTAGTCACTTAAGACAATATTCAAATATAATCCAAACCGATTACGTAAACCCGACAATAAAAAAAGCCCAACCCGAAAATCTAAATCAAAAAAATCAATAAATGTTGTATACCACAAAATGCTAGATCCGCCAGTGTATGTAATGAACTGAATATTATTCTGCTATGTAAAAGTTGTAAAACGTAGGGAATATATATCTTAGCACCAAACGATCATCATCACCTCTAGTTATAACAATCTTAATTTAATTTCGGAAGCGATATAACAATCAAAACATGCAAAATTGTGTGCAGTGCGGCATACCAAGGAAACCTCTATTTGCTAAACACAGTTAAACTCAAACCCATTAAACGACAGCTTAGTTAGGCCACAAATTTAATAAAACCCAGTCGAATATTCTAAATGCAAGAAACCTAAAATCGAATATTCTAAATGCAAGAAACCTAAAATCGACTCACCATTTCTGCCAACCTAATCACCGCCAAAGAGATGAAAGAACAGTTTTGTAGTATCACACTCAGCTATCTAACAATATAAAATGTCACAAGTATCGAAAAAATATGACGAATGTGAAAATAAAAATAAAAAATCATTACCGTTAAAACGTTAAGGAGTCCAATTTTGAAAATAACAAGCTCTGAAGTTATTTATTTGTGAAGCCTCGTATATACTTGAACTATCATACAACCCATGATTGGACCAACTATAATGAGCTGGCCCTTGTTTTGACCCTCTATTACAATCAAAAGAATTCTGACCTTTACTATAATGAGTAAGCCTGGTTCCGCCATATAATTCGCTGTACTATACTGATGTGAAAGATAGTTGACCGTAGATATGTTCACTACGAATAGAGAAAAAAGAAATTACTGTCAACAGGCATAACAAATGAACGGAAGATTAATATAACCCGTTCTTGAATCATTTGAAAGCCCAATTGCTGATTCTGTTTAAATGCGATTTGAGGAGCATTTCATACTCGGGCTCGCTTCATTACAATATTGGCATCCTGAAATCGGGTTTCTTAGAATATGTAAGACATTCTCAATATATAAAATTGGTCAGACGAGTAAAAGATGTAGAATCTTATTGTTTAGAATGTATACCTGCCCAATGACATCTTCTACTTCAAACCTTCACATTTCTGAGTCTTCGTCATTGCTCTCATATATGTATAAATTGTTTAGATGCGAGTCTCATGTCTCTTTTACTTTCACTGTACGTGTGAATGACAACCACTATATCTTCGATCATAAGACAAACTTTCCTGTTATTTTTTTGAATGTGACCCCCAAACTGCTCTTAAGAATAGCTTGAATGACATGCCAAAAAGAATAAGGGATGATAACCAAGAAAAGTAAAAAAGATCAAGAACTCATATTAATTATCGGCTATAAGACTTTTTTCGTGCTATTTATGGTTAGCTTTCAAACCTTTTAAGCATGAAAGAAAGTCATATTGCTGAAAACATAATACTAATCTATTCACAAGACACTCACGTACACTATAGTATATTAGTAACCAACAACTTCTTTTTTCAACCTATGTGGGATATAAATGTTTGGATAAAAGAATTTGTGCTTGAATATAGAATTTTATATTGGATAGAAGACTTATTAAGAGTCGCTGACTGAATTTGGAACTCCAAATCCGATGGCTAAGCATTTTTGGATGCTATATTTGTGAGAACTAATGTCAAAATCTAAAAATAAGCAGCTAGGCGCTCTTTTATCATATACAAACTAAAAATCATTCAAGTAGAGAGTGGTATGCATACAGCTTTGTGTGATTAATCTGATCTATATATACCATGTGAGAATTATTGAAGATGCTAACCTTAAAAGAGAAAAGAACAACATCATCAAAAGAGATAAGCTAGACTCCTACCAATTCAAGTAACCATGTGACAAAATTGCCTATTTTAACAGAGACAAATGTTAAATGTATATCCAGGATAATTTGCTTTATCTATAAATAGAATAAAGTTTAAATTTCATACCTGGTTCCAATCTTTTCTAAGCAAAAAGGTGAACGTCAACAAATAATAAGCTCATCATGCATGCATATGTATCTCTATTCTCTACGTACGTATGCACATAATAAAAGTGAGAGTATATGTGTCGTCTCTTTTGGTGGTGATAAAGAAAAGCAGAATTATTCTTTGCACTCCATCACAAGAAAAGAACATATTCACTCATTCAAATATCCCCACTTCACTTGCATTCAATTTTACTACCCATTTCGCCCTTGTGTTTCTTGATTTTGCAGTGAAGATATCAAGCCATCCTATTGCTTTGGGACTTTTAAGTCTTTTCTTGGTGATTCATGCACACATGTTCTAGAACGCAAACTTCAGTCTAGAATCAGGCGTAAAGTGAGTTGTTATGAAAGGTTCATGCCTCGCATGGTTGTAAGTTCCAAAACATTCTTTATCGCATGGTTGTACTGAGCGATCTTACGTCTAGGTAATTGCACTTCTTGTGCGGTTATGTATATTGCTTCCCTACTCAAAAAACATTTTCCCCTTTTTCAACTTTCTATAATAACTTAATAAGTACAAAAATAATCAAAATATATCTTTACAAACCCATTTTCCCGCCATTTCCAACTGTTTTAACCACCACATTCAACCACCATAAACCATCATCACAATGAAACCATCAACCAATTTCACATGATGTTGCATACAACTACACAAATGTATATATGTGCCGTAGAAAACATTGCACATGATGTTTTTGAAATGGAATAACTTTCTACCAAACCAATATAACCTTCACTAGTTTGTGGTGATTATAACGCCATGTTATTTTCACCTTTGTTACCATGTAGAAAATAAAGCGTAAACATAAACTCATACTATACCCCGTTTCAATCTTTCATAATAGCTTTAAAAGTAGAAATCACATCTTTTAGAAATTAAAGCCATACACGTTGATTGAATTGATTATCTTTAGTTAACTTGATAAAAACTATATTGATCTTCCAATTTCTAATACTCCGTAATAGCTACCAAAACAAGACTACGCTCTCTGACTCCCAATCTTTGTTCAAAAAATTTATATATAGTTGAAATAGTATATTTAAAAAGTTAGGATTATATATAAAGTTTTGAATTCACAATACCTTCATGTTTCTTCTATTCTAGAACATGTAGACTTGCAAATCCAAAGACAACTAATCACCCTAATTTGATCATTTGATAACAACTTAGGTATATTAGGCGGTAACACTTATTCTTCTTTACCGATGTGGGATTTAAACATGCTTAACTTGTCTCATAATTGTTCTCAATTGTTTGTTATGCTTGTATACATTCTCTTTTGAATATTAGAAAAACTTTGTTATGAGTCCAATTTGTGGTCACAAGTCAAGCACTTATAGACAACTATATATTTTTTAATAAATGCTTAAAAACTTTAGATATAAAAATGAAAATGGCGATTGTTTCTAAGTAATTGAGGGGTCCGGGACCATGATATAAACTTTGATAGTTTTACTTAAATAAAACAATTTGGACTGTGTCACACAATCAATGTCAAATACTTCAACATGTCATCTCGATATCTCATAGAAAGTCACAAGAAAAAAGACCATAGAAGCATAGCATATCGTGAAACAAAAGGTTTTAACTTTCATGTGTTAGATTTATCAATCGTTAAGTTTTGATTTGTTAAAAAGTATATGGCATTAAACTTGAATTCTGTAAGCCAACTATGTTTGTGATTTAAGTACAAGCTCATATTTATGTTCAGACCATCTCCATTTCGATAAAGTCCATACTGCTGACCCATCATATTTTTATAAACTACTACTCGTATAAACTTACCATTCCAATGCTATGAACTTCATATATATCAAGTCTATAAAGCAACAATCTTCAAATGTAAGATGTTTTGTATTACAACTACTTGAAATTATTATTAAAAACCTTTAAAGAAAGCTAATTAATTAGTTAATAAAAGTAAAAAGAAAAAATTATTCTGCACAAAGTAAAAAAAAAAAAAAAAAAAACTTGTTTATATTAGATTAGGTTAATTTCCATGCTCAATTATTATTAATGATCAAGTATAAATACATCTCAAGTCTTGCACAATAAGATAACTAACATGGGCTAACAATCATTCGGCTAATACTCTCGCGCAGTTGGAACGAGAGGTCTTCGAACGTTTAAACTGGAGCGAAACTCGAGAAATAAAGCACTTGGAAGACCTTTGATAAAGATATCATCATACTGAAACATCGAAGGAACATGAAGGACATGAACTTGTCCAGATGCCACAAAATTATTCTTCACAAAGTAAAAAAAAAAACTTGTTTATATTAGATTAGTTTAATATTACTATATTTGTAAAACGTAAGAAGGTTCTTTCTAATATATATACATAGACTTAACCCGTATAATAAAGTAAGTTACTATCAACCGTATCTATAGAATACAAATCAAAAGTTTTACTCATTCGTCTTCCGGGACACTTGTTTTGAACACCCCGATACGTTTTTCGGACAACAGGACTAATTCGACCACTTCTTTTGTGACCAATTTTACTTTGGTGGTAAAGCCCGGGAAACCCGTGTCAGGCGGGGGCGTGGCGTTTTTCTTGAGCCCGGAAAACGACACGCTCGGGTCGCCTGACGGGTTTTTGGGCTTGGTCAATGCTTCGGAGTTGACCAAGAACAAGTTTATTGCGGTGGAATATGATACCCGACTTGACCCGCATTTTAATGACCCGAATGATAATCATGTCGGGTTGGATATTGATAGTTTGGACTCGATCGCGACCATTGACTTGTCGACGGTCGGGATCGATTTGAAAAAAGGGGGGGAGTTTAGTTCTTGGGTGGAGTATTATCATGATTTGAGGTGTTTAAAAGTGTATTTGAGTCGGGACCCGGTTCGACCCGAGAACCCGGTTTTGAACATGAGTGTTGATTTCTCGAGTTATTTTCAAGAGTTTATGTATATGGGGTTTTCGGGGTCGAGTCAAGGGAGTACCGAGGCGCATTTGGTTGAAAGTTGGGGGTTTCGGTCTTTTTGGGCTTAAAAGTTTTAATCCGCGTGATCCACATAATGTTAGTGATCACACGGTTCAGGTTCGTGTTCGTGATAGAAACTCGAGTTATAGAAAGTATAGTAAAAAGATCGGGTTTGGGTTTGAAATAGGTGGTCCAGTTTTTGTTTTCGCGGGATTAGTACCTTTTGGGTACGTTTTGGTTAAAAGATGGCGAGAGATAAAAAACGACAAGGTCATAAAAAACGAGTTTAAAAGAAAACCGAGGCAGTATAGGTATCGAGAGCTAAAAATCGCAACGAATGACTTCCATCCGAGTCGAGTTATAGGTCATGGGTCGTTTGGGACAGTTTACAAAGCGTTTTTAGTATCATCAGGCACGACAGCAGCTGTGAAACGGTCTAAACAGTCTAGTGAAGCGAAAAACGAGTTTTTGTCAGAGTTGTCGGTTATCGCAGGTTTGAGACATAAGAACCTTGTTCAGTTGCTAGGCTGGTGTGTCGAAAAAGGGGAATTGTTACTTGTTTACGAGTTAATGCCTTATGGAAGCATTGATAAAGTGTTGTATCAAGATCCTGATCATTGGGGCTTTTTGAAGTGGTCACATCGATATAAAATAGCAGTAGGTTTAGCTTCAGTTTTGGCTTATTTGCATCAAGAATGTGATAAGTTGGTGATTCATTGCGATATAAAGACGAGTAATGTGATGTTAGATGCAAATTTTAATGCTCGGTTAGGTGATTTTGGGCTAGCTAAGTTGATTGATCATGATAAGAGTCAGAGTCCGATATCGACTTTAACAGCTGGAACAGCGGGCTATTTAGCACCCGAGTATCTACATTGTGGAAAGGCTAATGATAAAACCGATGTTTATAGCTATGGGGTAGTGGTGCTTGAAATTTGTTGTGGTCGAAGACCTATAGAGAAAGAGCCCGAAAGTCAGAATATGGTGAACTTGGTTGATTGGGTATGGGGTTTATACTCGAGTGGCAAGGTTTTGGACTCGATTGATGTTCGACTAAACGGGGTGTTTGATGAGGTGGAAGGTGAGAGGCTTTTGATGGTCGGGTTAAGTTGTGTGAACCCGCTAAGTGAAATGAGGCCATCGATGAGACGAGTTTTGCAAATGCTGAATAACGAGGCGGAGGTAATGAATGTGCCTGTGGTGAAACCCAAAGTGAGTTTTTCGGCTAGTATGCCTATCAGTGTTAAGGATCTTGTGTCGTGTTCAGATGATGAAACTGAAAGTATGATCGATAGTTGTAAGACCTGGTCGGATGATTAGAAAGTTTGATGTTTTGTTATATTGAATATTGATTTGCTTGTAAAGTTTTGTATATATATTTTGATCATGTTCAGTTTGAAATGTTTGAGTAGTTCTTTGTTGGGTAAAAATGGTCTTTTACCATGTGATGAAAGTAAAATCTACTGGATGTCGCGGTTTCAGCATCTGAATGATGCCTGTTAGCTTATATTGCTCTTTTATATTATGATTTTGATGTATGTATACGCTTCTTGTATTCGTTGTTCCTCGGGAAGTAGTTAAGATGGTTGAAATCAGTTGGTGACAATTTCGCCTGTCATGTAATTAATCAAGTCATTAAATTTTTTTGTGAAGAAATAACTCTTGTAATCTAAAACTAGGCTCAATTTATGAAAAAGATCTGTGAAGACACCGCATTAAAAAACTAGTCAAAATGAGCAGATAGAGTAACATTACAAAATGAGTATGGGTCAAAATGGGTACCAAAAATCAGAAGCAGTTAGTTTGAGTACCTGGATTAAAAGCCAGTAAAGCACGATACAAGCGTGAAGCCAACATGTAGCAGTTAGTTTCAACATAGAATGCTTCAAGATCATTCTAGATGATTAAAGGGTGCTGTAATCATTGTCTTTGAATAAGTGAAGGTGAAAAAAAAAAAAAAAAAAAACAAAAAACAAACTGGTAAACAATGTCTAAGTAACTACTCCTTATTTGACAGTCGATGTTCAGTTGCATCAGAAAAATGCACACTCTACAACTGTGTTTACTTCAAGTTTTATAAGATTATCACTCAAATACGTACATGGAAAACTGTATGTACTTCATTTGGGTTTTTCAGGGTTTAAGTACCTGTATGATCACCACTGAAAAGCAATAAAATAGAACTTTGTAAACTTTGGTATTGATAGTAGTGGCAAGACTAGCGGGTTGGGCAACGGGTCATAAATGTTAGTACGGGTGAGAAGGACGAGCCTACAGACACTTATTTCTTTTTTTCTTTATTTATACTAACGAATTGGTGCGATAAATTTTGTTATAAACTACTCCGTATATTTTTAGGAAATAACTTATCAGTCTAGCAGTCGAAAAAGGTATTATGCAATTAAATGCCTTTTGGATGACATTGTAACCCGTTTGACCCGCTTGACCTATATGCTATATTTCGTTATAGTTGAATTTATGGCTTTACCCATTAGATACAAAACATTATCCAGTTCGACCCATATATACCAAAATGGGTAAAAATTGACACCCATGGTCAGCTCCTTTTGGATTCAAAGGAATTAAAGAACACGGAAGCTGGCGAACAATTTGTAGTTAAAAACGTAGCCGACATTTTCGTTGAAGTGATATCCAGTGTTATCCGTGTTCAAAATATATGAAGTACGTTATGAAAACGGGACTTACTAGAAATGTTCAATGTAAGAACTAGAGGTGTGAAAATGGGTAGGTAATACGTCAAAACGGGTTTCGGTTTAAATAGTTGTAAGACGTCGTCTGATAGCGTGTTTGAGATTCATATCGAATGGTCAACTGATTAACAAGTTTATGTTTCGTTAGATTGACATATTTGATATGTTTGTAACGTTTTGTTTTGTATTTTGAAGCTGTCTGTAAGTGCTCGACTTGTGGCCACAAATTGTACTCATAACAATGTTTTTCGAATATTCAAAAGAGCATATGTATACATTCATAACAAACAACTCAGAACAATTATGAGAAAAGTTAAGAATGTCTAGAATCCGACATCGGTAAAGGAGAATAAATGTTACCTCCTAATATATCTAAGTGTGTATTAGATGTAGAAATTTTATATAAAATCGTATCTTTTTATATACTATTCCAATTCCAATTATATACATAAATGTTTTGGTAACTAATATTAGAAAGTGGAAGATCAATATAGTTTTTATCAAGTTAACTAAAGATAATCAATTCAATCAACATGTATGGTTTTAATTTCTAAGAAATGGCCACAAATTGAGTGGAGTATCATTTTATGATTACGCTTTGTTTTCTACATGGTCACATAGGTGAGAATAGCATGGCGTTATAATCATCACAAACGAATGAAGGTTGTATTGGTTTGGCATATTGTTTTTTCGTCTCGAAAGTATCATATGCAAGCTCATAAAAAAAATCAGTCTTGCTTATAGACTCGTACGATATTAAAATCTCGATCTCATAAAGCTAAACAAGCATCGAGCGCGCAGCTCTAAAATAACTCGATATGAATATCACTACTTGTCAAGAATGGTCAAACAATTGATTGATACGCATGTAACAAACCCTTAAAGATATATACTTATATGTACGTAATACTGTAATTAACTTCTTTAATCTTATATGTGATCAAAATTTATCTTATACATTACCAGATCAATGTTTTCTTTCTTGCATATAAAACGATTTTATAATCAACATACCCCAATTGCCAGTCAACTTAATCTTATAAGTGTATGAAATCGACTATCGAGTTTTGTAGATGATCACGAGTAGACAAAAAGTTTTTTTGACATATATTTTATTTGGGCTTAGTGGGCTCTTTATCTTTAAGCCCATTATCTTGCAAATGAAATTTTATTATACCCAAATATTTCAGAGCTAGCTTCACGCCTTCACGGAAGTGTAACTTACCATATTTTATAATTTGAGTTAATTTTATGAATGGTCCTGTGGTCTGTCGGGTTTAACGGATATACAGTAGTTCTTTTATTTTTTTTAACGGATCCAGTCTCTATGATTGCGACTCATAACGGGTTTGGTCCCTTGACCAATTTTTCTGTTAGTTTGACCGTGAAGTACTTGTTTAGTGGGTTTATATGACAAATATACCCTCATCTTCTTCTTCAGTCATCACCTCCTCCATTATTTCTGTCAAAACCCACTCATACACAAAGATCTAAACCATCTATTTAGAAAACACCATTACTTTTTCAATCTTCTTCTTTAAATTATCTCAAGAATATATTAATCACACAACTAACAAGATATCATCAATGCAGCAACAATGTCATTCAAGGTACTAAATTCTAATTAAAGCCTAAATACACCATTGGAGCTTTAGTCCAATGGGTGTATTAAAAGCCCATTGGGTGTATTAAAAGGATATGTAAGGAACCAGGCGCAACCAGAGGGCATTATCTTAAAAAATCATTTTATTTGTAGTAAAGATAATATAGGTGTTTACATAATTCAATAAAAAGTAAATTGTATTTAATTTAATAAACATTATTCTTGAATATAACAGTTTTACTTATCTAAACTCTACTCAAATAATTACGATTATTAGAGGTGACATTCTCTTAGTAATATCATTAGCTTACTAAGCTCAACTAGGGGTGGAAACGAGCCGAGCTGAGCTCGAGCCTACCAGAGCTCGAGCTCGGCTCGTTTAAGTTTTAAAAAGCTCGAGATCGAGCTCGGCTCATTTCGAGCCTTAAATTTTAAGCTCGAGCTCGGCTCGTGGTATGTTATATAGGCTCGGGCTCAGCTCATTTATAAGATTTGGGAATGAAAAAGTTAAAGCTTGACTCGAGCTCGAGCTCGGCTCGTAATATATCATTATTGAGCTTGTTAATAAGCTCGAGCTCGGCTCGTATATATGTTTAATACTTAAAATATCATAATGTCGTATAGGCTCATTCAGGCTCGCGAGCCCAAACGAGCTTTGTATGTAAAACTTAGGCTCGAGCTCGATTAATAAATGAGCTTCAACTTAGGCTGGAGATCGGGCTCAAGCTCGTTTAGGCTCGGCTCGTTCGACCTTTTTACCAATTTGATCTCGAGCTTTTCACGAGCGGCTCGGCTCATTTCTACCCCGAAGCTCAACAAACAAAAAATAAAGTGATATAGATATAAATATTGTTTCATACTTAGAGTTAGTAGTAGTTTAGGTAACATTAGGGATGAGCATTTCGACACGAATCCTGGAACTGAGCCGAAACCGTAACGAAATGGTACCATTCCCGATATATGGTACGGTACCGGGACTACAAAATAAGGTGAAAAAAAATCGGGACCACTAATTCGGTACGGGACCGGTACCAAATCGGGAAATTCCCAAATAAAAACGGGAAAAACCCGATTTCCCGGTACCGAAACTGGTACCGGTACCGGTATCCGAATCCCGTTCGGTACAGTACCGGTACCACTATTTATGCTCGTGATCGGTACCGTGCTCATCCCTAGCTAACACCATGTGTATTGATGTGTACCTTGAAGTTAACCGGTCCATAGTTAAAATAATTGGCGGTAACATTGGCGGATTAATATTCCCCCACTTCTCTTCTCATTCGCATAGAAATGTGAAAAAACCACCCACGCACAATCCTATTACCGGATCAAAGGCTACATATCGAAGAAACCACCAATAATCCAATTACCTGGATCGAAGGGTTAACCACTTCTTATCCTCCATTCAATACCTAATTTCCAAAAACAAATCAAAGTTTGAAGCTTTTGAGTCAATTTTGTGAGGTAAAGATTATATACTTTTTATTTTGTTGAACGCAATTAGTGATATTTTCCAATTAGTGATTAGTTAATTTCTTTTGACGAATGATTGTTACTGTCAATTGTTTAGTGGTCCAATCTCTGATTATTGAGCATTTGTAGTTGAATGTGAACTTAATTATGATATGTTCTGTGTAGGTTGCTTTGAGTAGGTTTTAACTTTTGATTAATTTGCTTATAATGCTGTGTGTAAGAGCATAGTACTATGGGGGTGTTTGGATTAGCTTATTTTATGGGCTTATCAGCTTATTGAGATTTGGGAAAGCCAATAAGCTCACCCTTTTTTTTGGCTTATTAGCTTATCTACTTGACCTTTATAATTAATAAATTCTTGTAAAGTTGAAGATAAATATGGGATAAAAACTAGAATTGGATGGTCAAATGATACTTCAAGCCATGAAACAATGCTAGGCGGACAACTCTAAATCAATAGAAACAAGTCTTATACTTTTTAAGGAAAAACACTTTGTGAAGATTTTAATCAAGCAAGTCTTATACTTTTATCACATCAGGAAATGTGAGAGCTATGTGTTTCTGTTACAGTTTTGTATGAATTCAATGTCTGATATGCTGTCATATTCTTTGTTTTTTTATCACCAGCTTCTTTATTATATATTTTATGAATAAGTAATCTATCGCTTAAGCTGCATTTAGTATGCCAGGAATCAATAGCTTTTAAAGATAACGTTATTTGGTTATGGTCTTCGATGCTTTATGTGTGTTTTGGAGTTAAAGCGATCAAATTAAATCAAAAGTTGCAATGGTATTGTCTGCATTTTATGGAAACAGGTATTGTGAGCATTCACAATATCAAATTAATGATAATGAGCCACTGAGCTACTGGTCGCAGTAGGGGTGTCAGTTTTAACATTACGCTAAGTCGTTAACTATGTATCATGTTTCATTTTTACATAAAGCATATTCTCACTACTGTTGAAGAACATAAAGAGAAAGAGATATTCCTTGCACCGTATTTGCAAGAGTACGCTATTTTCTTGTTAGTTTTAATTAATATACATTGTTTATACTAAGATGTTTAAACTTTTCGTGTAGTTCTCACTGGGTGTTATTTTTAATATGCCCCAAGACAAGGACCGGATACATATTCGATTCATATAATTGAGATAAGAAAAAGACACCGAATAGTTTCTATTTGAGCAAGACAGTGGAAAGGTCAGTAATTTCTAATATACACATTTAGGGGTGTTATTGGGTTGGGTATCGAGTGTTATCAGGTCGGGTGATTCGGGTTATCGGTTTACAAGATAAGCCCGATTGAACTTATATATTTGTTCTCTAAAAATAAATTCTTGAGTGGGCAAGCAAAACCATGTTTGACCTGCGAAAGCCATATGAGATGTATCTTGTATCTTGTATCTTGTATCTGATCTAAAACAGGCCCCATCTCACTAAGCTACAATGTAGAAATATTCCTAATATGAATTTTTCTTTTAGTAGTTATTTCATCTACATCTGCATGACAAAGCTACAAGTTTATCAGATAATGATTTATTTGTCAATTTCCATGTATCCTCCCTGCTTGTTTTCTACAACTTTACAACATAATTTAGTTTATACATTATCACCTGCTAGATACTCATAATAAACAAATAGCTAATAAGTACTATAGGCCCTGCAGTAAATCAATAAAACTAGGTGCAAGAATAGATCAACAAGACTAGTTGAGCTAGAAATCTGTAGTGGCCACCTATATAGTACTTGACTACTTGCTATTCTGTATGTATTTTTGTCTTAACTGTTAAGAACTAAGAAAGAAGCGCACCTTGATTATATGTATATAGCCAGTAATTTGTAGTGATTTTCCTAATTTACTTGACGGTTGTGAATCCATTAAGATAATATCAGCCTATTAATACGACATTTTCTAGTTAGGGTGTTTGGATTCAATCACACATAAATAAGTAAACAATATCAGTAGTTTTTCAATGTCCTGTTTTTGTCCATCCTAGAGAAGCTCTCCTTTTATTATTGTCACTGATAACATTAAGTATACTATTCATGGCTATTGAGACTCTTGTCGGCGCGTGTAATGGCGCTAATACTTGTGCCCATATATTTGTTCTCTAAAAATAAATTCTTAACACTATTCTTGTGTAGGGCTTTTGGCAATTCATTCAACTATGCTTGAGGTAAATCATCTACTATTTGCGTGTATACTAGTTTTTAAATACATATACATATAATATAATATGTAACGTATAGCTGTTATTTGATCATAGTGTAACCAACAAGTAGATAAGTGGGAGTTACTACGTGATGAAGTTTTTTTTTGAAACTTTTTATATTAAACAAAAAACCTTCCCGGATCAGGTAAATAATTATACACTTTGTTTATTTGCATTTAATCGAATCGCTTATGTGAAATTATTAACGTTTTATCTTATTATGTTTATAGCTTCATGACTCTACAAGAGCTTTAAGGCAAGATGAGTTGGACGGATGGATAATCAATGGGGGAGGAAAGTCTTTCATGGATTATTGCAATGACGATTAGGCGAATTGATGAATTCTATAAGATCGGTACGTGGGAAATATTTGGTTTTCACCCGGTTGCTCAATTGGTTTTCTAGTTGCTGCTGTTGGCGGGTCACTTTAGTAGGATCAGTAATGGTATTTTATTTGTTTTATCAGTGTGTCATTTGAAGGTTTTAGTGCTTGTGTGGAGTCTGTCTTCAATCAAGTAGGATGTTTAGAATGTTTTGGATCTTTTGTTTGTAGACGGCTTGTGCCTCTTTGTATGGCTAGACCTTTTTATTTATTTAGTAATATATTGCTTTTAAAATGAAATTGTTGAAGTACTTATTGTGTTGTGATTGTTTAATAATGTGATTCTGGTGTTAGATTGTCAAATAGCAATCTACTCCGATCAATTGTCAAATAGCATTTTGCTCCAGAAAGAACCCATTTTAAGGAACGCCACAACAAAACCATTTTGAGGAATAAATAGGAACGCTCCAAAACCAAAATTTACTTTTAAAAAAAAAACCATTTTAAGGAACGGTTAAAAACAACCGTGACTTACAATCACTTTTTAAGAACGGTTAAAAGACGGAACTAAAAAACAACTAATCTTTTGGAACGCCATTTACTAAGACGGTTCAAAAACCGTTCTTAAAAATCTTTTTAACCGATCCTAATAATCCTTTTTCCACTAGTGCCTCTATTACAATCAAAAGAATTCTGACCTTTATTATGTGAACTTGGACCGTGGCTTAAGGCCGCACACAGTAAGGAGGGTCAATTCATTCCATTTTCTTTGTCACGTCAGCTTTCTCTTCAGTGACTTTCAAGTAATTGGATGCCACAGTAAGAGCGACATTCATCATTTTTTTATTAAAAAAAAAAAAAAAAAAAAAAAAAAAAAAAAAAAAAAAACATTTTTAACAACAAACTTAAATTTCATTGATAATTCAAAACTTACGTAATAATTCAAATAAAATTCAAAAATTACAACAAAATTCAAATAACTTTCAAACATTACGATAATAAAACGACTGATTTTTTTTTTTTTTTTTTTTTTTTTTTTTTTTTTTTTTTTTTTTTTTTTGAGTGAGAATGTGTATATAGAGAATCTGTGAAAAAATAGTGAAATGAGTGTTTTATTTATAGTGTGAAAGTATAAGTTTAAAAGTTACGGTGATTTTTTTTTTAGTCTAACATTCAAATCCTAAACGGTCAAAAGATAATAATAATAATAATAATAATAATAATAATAATAATAATAATAATAAGTACCAAACGATTATTGATCGTTTGGGTGACCTTCATTCTCCAAAAACATGCAATGATCGATCACTCAATTGGTTCCACAGCAAGGACAATCGACGCCGATCGATTGATGGATCGAGCGACTTCACCTCATTGTGGGTAGTCTAAACCCCTTTGTAAACTGTCTACATTATTTCTTTTTCCTTTATATAAAAGTGGGTTATAATCATCACCTACCTAATGGTACAAAACTACGTACAAACCCTTTTAGTGTTTGGGTTTATTAACATTTTGGGTAAATTTTGGGAGAATCCAAAGTTGAAATAAAGATGCATGATCATTCGTTCACGCGTTAATTATACATTTTCCTCTTCCTAACATATATGATCAAGTTTGATTAATGCTGATCGAAATAAAAAACACACAATGATAGAGACACTACCACCACCTCCACCACCACAACCTCCCCACCGTTGCAGTAAGATTTGTTTATCGGTTTCAGCAATATGCGCTAGCTTTTCTTACTTGCATTCTGGCCTTACTTAGGCTGTACTTCGACATGCGTTTTTACTAGTTTCTAAATAGTCTTAGTAACTGTTGCATGCATGCATGTTCTCCTCGCTTGTTTAAAGGCAAGTCATAAGGAAGTACCCCACAATATATGTGGAATTGAAGTACACTCCATGTACGTTTACATTTAGCAGGTTACTTACTTAGTGGGTAGTGTTAGTATAAATGTGTACCTTTGCATCAGTTTGTTCAAGAAGAAAGAAGAAGAACAGTGATTAATTAAGTCTTAGTTTTTTTAGAGTCTTGCCCACTTATCTAATATTGTTTCTTAATCTTGCTTTCATAGTCGTATGTTTGATTCATTTTATTTAGTTGTTACATTTCATTGTAGTAGTGTAGTAAAGATATTGACTATCAGAATCGCTCCTCTTAAGATAAGCTCGAAACATATGTCAAACTTGCATAAAGTTGTGGTCAAAACTTTTATATGTCATTGTACTTTTAACTAGCGTGTATGGCATATGGATGGTATATAAATCCTTGAATATATACTTGAAGTCGATAAGCCTAAACATGAGAATTGTAATAGTGGTTGTTGATCCTGACTATTGTTGTTGCTTATTGAGTTAGATTGTACTGGATTTATTAGCTCAGATTTAAGCTTGAATTTAGTGTAATTTTCATTTGTCAATCATAATATTATGCTTTTTACATTCAAGTTTAAAAGTTTGAAAAAATGGTTTGCCCGTATAATAGATTGCTTGTTGACTTAGATTGTACTGGATTTATTAGCTTAGGTTTAAATTTGAATTTAGTATAAATTGTTTTTGTCAATTATAATATTATGCTCATTTATATTCATGTTTTAAAGTGTGATAAAATGGTTTAACCGCATCTGCGTATTTTTTTGCATTTTCCTTCAGTTCTGATTTAATTAGTCATAAATTACATGCCCCGCCCCAACGAGATTGGGTATGTTGTTGTTGTAGTGGTAAATCACATTACTCAATTTCCCAACAAACTTATTGATTCTCAAATTCTTATTCTTTATCAATTGGCTTTCAAAGTATTCTTTCCTTTAAGGCCATGTGAACTCAATGACTAAACCACTTTCGCTAAAACATGTTTTATAGTCAGTACAACGAAAGATAATGAAAAAAAATAATTGAGAATCATATTTAACTTTCAATCCTATAACATCCATGCTAACTATTTTAACTAGCAAGAACATAACAGGATTGAAAATATAATACTATTCACAACACAAGTTTCTATGCTATGCTATGGTATATTAGTAACAAACAATTTCTTTCTTCAACCAATGTGGGATAAAATGTTAGGATCGAAGGTTCAAAATGGTCTCCATCTTATATAAAAGATTTTTATGAAAAGAAAGAGACAATGCAAGAGTTATTAAAAGTTTTTGAAAGAAACATATCTTGGAACTCAAGATTGAATTTTAGAAGCAAACTAGTTTATGTGTTTGGAGCACGAATCATATACTCTTTGGACGATAACGTGAAATTATGTGTTGTTATTGCTCTAAGAAAAAAGGGTTAGCTTTTACTAATCTAAAATCATTTGTGAAGAAATCTTATACATCGCTAGCTGAAGGTTAAAGTATTTTTGCATTATGATACTTGTTGTGGCCATGGGTTGTGTACTTGTGTAGCAAACAAATTATGTCGATCAATACAGATTCTTGAATGCTCAATGTCTATATTATGAATTTACAAATTTAGAGGTTTGCAAGTAGCTAAGCATAGTTATAGAAAAACATGCTTATAGAATGAGCACTTACACCAAAATCGAAAAGTAAGCAGCTAGGGTATCCTTTATCATATATGGATTTGATAACGTAAGTCATATGTTTTTATTATTCAAGTAGAGATTGATGTACACGACTGTATGAATTGTGTGTTGAGTTGTCCAGGGAAAGTATTTCTACATTATGACTAACTTGTTTAATTTGTTTGTTTCTCCCTTGGTTAAAATCTCAAGTATGTTAAAAAGAGTATTTATGTTAACATCTCTTCTTAAGCAGCTAGAAAATCCTAGTTGTATATTTGCAGATAATATATAATAGATTTTTTCATAGGGAGTTGAATGGAAATATTTATAAGAATATAACAAGAGTACAAGACATAAAAGATAATTGGACCTGATTTTTTTTTAAATATAAAAAATAAATAAAAAAAATGCATCATTTGAACCCAAATTCTTGGGCCTATTTCATTATAAGACTAGTTTAATCTAAATTTAAATTGCTTACCTATTGTAACATCGATCGTTAACTACTCTTATTCAATTCATCAAGGTGTAGTTCCTCTAGCTTGAAAGATACGGGAAATCAATTTGGAAATTGCGATCCAATACTTTTAATGGTGCGTAGCTCAGATGGTATCAGAGGAGAAATAACTCGTAAAATTCTTAATCTTTTAGGAATTCACATAATAAATGTTATTTAAATTCGCCTGTGGCTGTAGAAAATATTTGGGAATATTTAGTGTCGTTTTGTGCTCACCTATGTAAACTAAACATATTTTAGAGTAAAGAAACAAAAATGAAAAATGTTCACATCTCACAATTTTTTTTTAACATGAAAGAGAGTGCAATGGCTGATCACATTATACCATGCCAAACACATGTGATTCAGATTGGGCTAGATGTCCTGTTACTAGGAAATCTGTGTCTGGCTATTGTGTTTTTCTGGGTGATTCATTAGTCACTTGGAAAAGTAAAAAACAATCTACTCTTCCTAGATCCTCAGCAGAGGCTGAGTACAGAAGTATGGCTTCTTATACATGTGAAGATATTTGGTTGTGTAATCTTCTTGGTGATATGGGGGTTAGTGATCTATTACCTGTGAAGTTGTATTGTGATAACAGTTCAGCTTTACAGATTGCTGGAAATCCTGTATTTCATGAAAAAACAAAACACTTTGAGATTGATGTTCATCTTGTGAGAGAAAAGGTGTCTGCTGGTGTTATTAAGACTGAGAAGATTCATACTTCTTAGCAAATTGCAGATGTGTTTACAAAAGCTTTAGACTGTAAAAGTCATAAGTTTTTGTGTGGTCATTTGAGTATGATGGATATGTTTGCTGTGAAAGGATGATGGTTTGAAAGTTTGAGGGAGGGTGTTAAAATATCCATTCAAGCTTTCAGGGATTGTTTCTGTCATTACAGAAACTTTCTAACTCTAATATTTAGTTTTGTCTTTGTTTGTGTGTTTTTCTATTGTGCAGGGACTGAAGCTGTAATTATCTAAAGTTGGATGCTATAAAAGGATTGCTATGGATTAGGGTTTCTCATCTCTGCTCATTATCATCTCACACAGTCTTCGTTATTCTCTCAAAGTTGAATATTATCATTCTTTTGTAATCGTTCGACTGATCAATCATTTTTGATCCAGTTGTTGTTTCTGTTTCTACACTTTAGATCATTCATTGTGATCTATTTGTTTATGGTTTCTTGTATTGTAAAAATTGAGGTATTAATTTGAATCAAGGGGTGGTTGGTTGGATTCAATCTTGGTGTTATCAGAATTTCTACACTTATCAATCATGTTACATACAAAAAGACTTAGGGTCTACTCACTGTCAACATATTTTTGGTTTTTAATTGTTATATGTCATTCACAATTCACCAGAAAATAGATAATGCATTAAGCAATATCTGAAGTGATAATTTCTGTTTTCTTAGAAGTTTTAAGAATAAACTCTTGTATGAAATTTTAGATTACAGTATATAGTTTCCACAAAAAACATGTTTTACAGTAAGAAAGAAGAAAAAACTTACCTATGTGAAATTAAAGATTACAATGGTTTTACCAAAACATGTTTAACAATAAATAACAAAAGTACAATTGAAAAACGATTTAATAACAAAATATAAATAAAAAAAAAAAAAAAAAAAAAAAGTCAAGATTTATATGAGTTTCCACATCTAAACACGCTAGAGCATTTTTTTAACATGCAAGAACGTGATACACATGGAAACATGATACTACTATTTTGGACATGTATAACCCATACACACTACCATATATTAGTAAACCGTGATTTCTTTTTTCAACCTATGTGGGATAGGATGTTAGGCAGTGGCGGAGCCAAAAATATTAGTTGACGGGGCAACATGCGACCGGGTCAAGAGTTATTTTAGATAGTACATTTTCAAAATGGACCGGGTCGGGTTTTGTTAAATGCGAATTCCTCTTTTTTAAGGAAAGTAATACTAACTAGGTGTTCTGGGTGTTTCTGAATAAAACCAATTTAAGGAAATACCAAAATATAAAAATGCAATTCAGATAAAATGTTAACCGAAAAAGAAAAAGAAACAAAAAAAGACAAGTCCGGTTTGTATAAACGGAGTAACAATTACAAATTTTGACAAATAGATGTGCTACTCACAGTAGCCATGCCATAGGTACGGGTGTATTATCTTATAGTTTCTACTTTTCTTACAAAATAATCGAAGATATGATTTTCTTTTTAACTTTGAACCTTCGAACCTTTGCATTTAACCCTTTCATTTAGCCTATTGAACCTTTTACATTAAAAAACCTTCATCTCCTTCCTCCTAATCTCCTAGATACCCACGACATCTATTTCTTACTATTCCATAGTTCTACTCCATAACCAAAAACAAGAAACATGAGATCTTTAAGGATTGGATTGTTGATATTTACTTTTTCTGTTGAGGGCAAACAAGTTTATGTGGTGAGGGCACTTTCAGATTTTTCACCAAACTTAACATTTTTTCCATTGATTTAACCCTTGTAGTGAAACTTTATTGGGGGCCTTTCCCCCCACTCCATAGTACATGGCTCCGCCCCTGATGTTAGGATAAATGCTTACAATAAGTTTCCATAAAAAGAAGTTGGTACACCATTATTAATTAAATCCTTTTAAGCACATGAAAATAAAAAAGAGATATTGAAACAGTTGGTGAAAGAAAGACATGTTACTTGAAACTCTAGATTGAAGTATAGAATCAACTAATTTAAGTGTTTGGAGCACGTTCCATGGAAGAAAGAACACGGATGTCGTAAAACTAATTTTAGTGTTTCGAACACTATGAAACTTTGAATGGTTTTATGATCAAAAGAAACTTGGAGTGACTAAATTAAAACAACATTCAAACTTTGTTACTATTTCATGATTTTGACCCAATAATCAATAGGTCTAAAATTGCCACCTATAGATAGTTATAGTTATGATCCTTGTTTTGGTTGTAAAAGTGATGATTATGAATGTACGTTGTAAGAAGATGAGCATTATATATATATATTAATTTATGGTGCGATACGCTGCCGTTTAGGCTTTAATTTATGGTGCGATACGCTGCCGTTTAGGCTTTAATTTATGGTGCGATACGCTGCCGTTTAGGCTCTGATTTCTCCCGCCAAAAAAAAACCTGTGATGCGTGGCCCATGTTGGTAGCCCTGGCCCATGATACATGCTGGCCCATGTGTGATGTGTTATATTATTAGGATATGCGTTATATTTATTAATACAAAGATGCTATAAACCCAGAACATTCCACAATCCTCCCAAATTCCAATCATTCGAGATTTGAGATCGGTGGGTATAGTTTCCACAAATTGCCAGAATCCTCGAGACTCCTTATCAAAAAACACACACAACAGATTCTTAGATCTGTTCCTCTTTCAAAATCAGTTACTGAGGCTACAATCGATGTTGAAGCACAAGTGATAACTTTTTTGGCAAAATAGGTAACTTTTCGTTGATTTTACTTTTGTCCACCAAGAAGTTTTTAGGTTTATTGTTGGTTGAATGTATATTTGATTGTGGATTTAAAATTTTTGGGTTTTTGTTTTGATTGGTTTAGGGTTGAGGGCTAATTTTGGTCTGTTGGTGGTTGGTTGGAGTTACGATTTATTGCAGGTGAATTCTAAGATACCATGGTATGTTTTTTTTCGTTATTACTTTATTCATTACTTGAATCCGGCATAGCTTTATGTGGGTTAAGTTTTATTTGTTGCGAAATAAGCTAAGGCAAGCTAAAGTAATAAGCTCAAGAATTAACCAATTGGTAAAGGAGCCGTAATGCATACTGCAACTTCACATGCCACTTGCAGCCGACCCATGTGTTATTTCTGAATGTATTTTCACATGTAAAATATTGATACTACATTTTCTAAATCAAAATGTTGAAATTACGTTAGTTGTGATAATTAACACAAAGAACTAAAAGTAAGAGTAATTGAATATTTAGAAAACAAAACAAATGTGTTAGATTCTGTGAAATGTGTCTTTGTTGAATGTGTCAGATGTGTAGTTATGTGGTGATTAATGTGCCAATATGATATTTTGCGTTTATAGGTGGAGTGATCTTTTGTGTTCAGGGTAGTGAAGATGTACGATATTCGTGTGCGATATGTGTTTGAGAAGTATAATGGGTTGGTCAAAGATCGTAGAAAGTGAGTTTGGTCTATTCTTCACACCTGCACAAAAAAGAAACATAAACACACTAAGGCAACATGCATTCTCTTATGTAATGTTTTAAAAATGGGTCAAATAGATATTTAGGATGAATAACAAAAAAGGACCAACTAAATTTACGTATTAGATTATGCCAAGTGTATCAATTAACATGTGTTATTTTGCCAAAATAAATTGCAATTTCTATATGCTTAGTAAGCCATAAAATGTTGATTCTGTATTTCATTCTGACGCAACAGGAAGACGAAACCAGGGAATACAAATTGCGTATACATGGGGCGACTGCTGGTGGAAATAGTATTCAACCTGTTTTGTAGTGCTGTTGATATCGGTTGTGGAAACAAGCGTGCTTTGTCTGCATATACAGCCCATGTCGATGCCTTCCACCATTCTACGCCCGCGATGAATGATGAAACTAATCCGACGTTGGAGACCTTTTTTCAATGTGGTTCACCTCAGGGTTGGTCGACCCTCAAAACTTACAGCAGCGCCATTCGCGTTCGCCAAGGTTATGGTTTAGATTTATGTCAGCAGTTCACAATCGTTATTCGGTTACACGTGTGTTCCTCTATGTACTGCCACCTTTTCATGTTTTGTTCATTTTTAGGTGTAAATAAACTGTTGCAAAGTGGGGTATTGCATGAGAATGTCTCGCCAGGGATTCCAGTCACAATTGATTCGAATATCGCACCTGCCTCCCGTGTCAATCAAGGTATCAGCTTACACTTATGCTACCGGTTTAAAATTGTAGTTTGTGTCACACATGCGGGTGGTTATGACTTTATGTTGTGTTCAGGACCAATCCGGATATTATTTCGACAGAGAAAAGTAAACAGACAAGTTGTCATTTTCCGGCAACAAATATAATGGGTTCGCAATGTCAGTTATCTCTCTTTTTATTTACATATTACATTAACTTCGGTTATTTGCATGTTCATTAAGTTGTAGTGTTTACAATCTTTTTTATTTTGCAGCTGAAACAACTGAACTTTTCAGTCCTGAAGTTCAAGCCTCTCATATAGAAACTACATTACCAAATTCGGCTACACAAGGTTGTTAAATACAGTCTTATTCAGTATGATAATACTTTATGCGTTTCTCATTTGTTGCTTCCTGATGCAGTTACCATTCCTACTTTATCTGGCTTTACACCAACTCACAGTGTACCATGCAAAAGACACCATCCAGTTACACCAACTTATTCAACTATGGAGCCTAAACGTAGAAATACAAAAAACACTTGACAAGTAGGAACACCTAATACAACTGATAATGCACGTACGGGTAGTGAAAGACCATGCTTTGAACAAGGTATGTTACTCAGACAAACTGAAGATTTATACTCTTATTCATTTTAATAGTAATGTAAACTTTTTGCATTTGTTCATACCTGATGCAGTTAAAAATCGTTGCTCATCTGGATTCTACCAAACTGCCAGTGCGATCTGCAAAAACCAATGTTCAGTTACATCAAGTCATTCACGTACGGAAACTCAAAGTAGAAATACGCAGATGGCAGGAACAATTGGACCATCTAATGCAACTTGCAACGCAAATATCCATGGCAAAAGGCCACGGTTTAGGCAAGGTATGTCACTCTACCACTTATGTACACGAGCATTGTAAAATAACCATATTTAATATATTTACAAATCTTTGTTACCCTACTGCAGTTACATCATCAGATATGAATGGTCCAAACACCTATGCACACACAAACAGTAGACAGCTTAGACGAACAAGACAAGGTACACTAAATATTTGCTTTCAAATAGGCAACCTAAGTGCTTACTATCTATCGGAAGCAGCTATAGAACAGAAAGTCACCCGCCATGATCAAAGCTAATGTGGTGCTGACTAAGGATAGAAACGGTAAGTACAAGAAAACTTCTGATGCTCAAATTCCCCTTTAAAAGAGAACATGGATGTTGTTCTTCATTTGAATACAGTTGTGGTACAATAATGTTGCAAATGCACGGCTTCCTAATTTTGTGTTCATTTTTCCGTTTACTTTAATGTGCAGCTGTGAATTGTATGTTTCGGGTACTGGGAACACTGAAAAGCTTGCATCAAGTTTAGTGAAGCCTTCTTGCAGACAATGCCATTCTTTACAAAGCCACACAAGCCTGTGATACTCGCCATGGCTAGGACAGATGCAAAAAAGAACCTGACAACTCTCATTAAAGCATTTAAGGAGTGATGCTCATTTAAGTAACTGCTACAGGTTAGGCATTATGTTTTAATTCCTTTTTTTTTTTTTTTTTTTTTTTGCCAATCACGACCACAACTCATCAATCACGGATATGCCACACAGCTTAACCATTTTTGTGCAAAGCAAATCTGTGTTTTGTGCTGAAATTTTTGTCACTTTGTACACATTTTTCTTAAGCGTTTATAGGCATATCTTCAAGTTATTATTTATGCAGATTAAAATATTCGTATAAATATTATTTACTGAATCTCAGAAAAGTATTTTACCTACTGATATCTGTTTGGAATTACTTTCGTAACCTGCTTAATTTCTGTAATTTTTTCCAGATTCTTTATGCAATTTTGTACAAACCTTAGAGGTTGTTCGGTAATTATTGTTGTCATTCTATGCAGAATTCTTATGCAATTTTGTACAAACTTTAGGGCCTGTTTATATGCTAAAAAACTTTGGCAAAAAAATGTTTGTGTAGCGAAGTTAGCTTAAAATATCTTTTGGGTAGGGAATTATTTGTACAAAGCATCTCCCTAGCTATACCTACTCATTGAACGTCCTTATTTTGCCCAAAAATAAGGAGACATGAAAAGCAGTTTGGATTATATAAGCACTTCAATCTGCTTACCTGCTGAGAAGTAACCATATAAGCAGGAAAAAAAAAGCAGTCCAGAACACACTCATAGAGAGTTAGTTTTTCATATAGTATTGGGTGTGATGATTGTTGGTGATAGTTTAGTTTTATAGTGATGTCTCTTAACAATTAAGCAATCCTGAACACCCTCATCGAAGGTGATTGTTTACAAATCGTTTGGGTTACATTCATATAGCTATGTCAGTGTTTTTAGACTTGATGGATACGGTTTGTAATTGATTTGTGATTTATTTGCAGGTTCAAACACGAATATTGCTATGGTGTTCTTGGAAGTGCTTTTGACTATTAAGGGTATATGGTTCTTTTTATGTTGCTTTTGACTACTAAGGGAATTGCCGTGATTTGATAAATGGCTAATTTTGTTACTAATTTTAGATTGATTGCGTGATTTGTGAAATGGCTAATTTTGTTACTAATTTTAGATTAACAACCCCTTAATCCATCAATATAACATGGGTTTAATTTTGTTTGTGTTTCTAGGATTTGATAAGTGGGTTATGGAAGAAAGTTGAACTGGAAGTGGGGGCGGGATAGTTTGTGGTGTTATTTCTGCGCTTAGGAGCAATAAGCGACAGCAATCAGCATCTGAAGGTGCATTCGACTTGGAGCTTTTAGGTATGTGTAGATACTCATTGTTGTGATTGTGGTATACAAATAATACTCTCAACTATATTTATTGTTAACATTGCTTAACTGTTGACTCGCTAAACTCATTTACTTATATTCCCTTCTTATTTTCTTTCTGTTCTTTCTTTTCTTTTACTTTTTTGTGCTTAGTATATAAATTTCTGCATTCTCTTATTCATGGACTATACTAGAATAAAAAGCAGTTATATTTCTCCCTCAAAGGAGCAGGTTGGTAGGATAGTAAAATATGTATAATTGATTTTTGCAAATTATCATTTTTTGAAGCTGCAAGAATCAGATGATTAATTCCATATTGCATAAACAGGCCATATACGAGCCAACTATTCTTCAGTTTGATCAACTTAAATTTGGAGAATATTGGATGTTATTTCACACTCTTAAGCAATATGGTACATGGACACAAGTACATACATCAGGTTATGACATTAACAGGAATTCACTAACATAGCTAACGTACTAACTTTGCTCGACATTTTTACCGCGGTATTTAGAACAGCCAAAATACTCATATATATTTTTACGACATTACCTCTGCTAAAAAACAGGCCCGCCCGCAACGCGGTGGGCCGTCGCCTTTCTAGTTATTTTAAAATCTCAAAACAGTTAAGAGATAACTGGGCCAGTTTATAAATAGAGTATTAGAGTGCATCACTTCAGCCCAATCAATAAGCTTCTAAGAAATAAAGAGAAGTATCGGATAATTTAATTTTCCCAATAATTTGTCAAGTCATATTGGTCTCATGCATTATGTGTACGGTTAAGCCATATTACCATGGGTTCTTTACGATTGACCCTCGTCAACTACGTTTGATTCTTCATTTTACTGCATCGAGATTGTATGTTCTCTTATTCACCCGGGGTGATTGAGTTGGTAAAAGAGTTAGATGAACACTCAATATCCTCACCAAAGTGTGAAAGGTCACAAATTGAAATCATGTTTAGTGCAAACAAACCTAAAGCGGTCATGCCGACTTTCTAAAAGAGAGTTTTACTTGATTTAAGTCAGTGTGCCAGCATGCTTTGAAACCCATGGATTAGCCAAGTAAAACTAACCAAAAGTAAAAAATGAATGAAGCATCTTATCTAGCCGCCCTCGTGTTGTACATATCTTGTTTCTTATTTTCTCTTTGCTTACATGCTTTTTATTTGACATATAAATAAAAAGGATTCAACCCGCCAACTCAACAAAGAACTTTATTTGAGCGAATCGATTGCCAAAATGTGGAACCATAGTCATAGATTTGTCTAAAATGTTAGTAATATCTAGAATCATTTGAACGGAACCATAAATGTTCTTAGGACATATAGTGGCTTAAATTGCGTGAACGACAACCCAACATCTTGTAATGAATATCATTATAAGACAAGATACCTCTAAATTTCAATATACCATCAAAGTGTAGCTCCTCTTACGTATAACTGAGAAGATATGCCAAATTTGTAGAAAGTTGTGGTTAATACCTTTAAGATCCTTCGTCAACGTGTACCTAGCTGGTTCCAATTAAGAAATGAGACTTTTAAAATAATTGGTCTTTTCGAAATTCTCATAATGATTGCACTTCACAGTTTGTTTTAGAGTACCAAATTAAAAGGAGTACCAAATTAAAAGAAAGAGTACCAATTTAAAAGAAAAAAGTCAAAAGTTCATATGAGCTTTCGGATATTCCTATAGATTGCAAAGTTTTTTCAACCTAACAAACTTGGAATATCCGGAAACATAATACTATTCTCAACACATTTAACACACATACATTTATGGTATATAACTAACCAACAACTTCTATCTTGAGCCGATGTGGGATAGAGTGTTAGGATAAAAGGTTAGAAAATATCTTCATTAAAAAATGGTAAAAAGGATATAATTCAAGAGTTCTTAACATTTGATGAAAGAAAGATTTGTTACATATGGAACATCAAACTGAAGTTTAGAAGCAATTTGTAAGACCGAAAGCTGAAGCATAGTCGAATCAGCATATGGTGTGTTAAGGTGATGCATATTGTGTGACCATGTCAAGACCACCATGTGAAATGAGCACTTACAGACTTACAGCTAAGTAATTTGTAAGACACGTGATGTTAGTCAGCAAATTTGGAACATACGTTATGCTGTTCAAGGAATGTTTTATCGTAACAATCTTAATCCTACTAGAGTTGACGTCCATCTAGAATGTAAATCTTTTTCATCTAAGCCGAGTACAATCTCTGTTCAAGCCCAGGATCCAGCAAAGCTAAGGGCGGAATTACAAAACGCACTTGATGAACATATATAGGCTTAATGATGCTTGGAACTTGCACAATGAAACAACACATGAACAAGAGTTTGCTATGAAGTCAATCGTGAACAAGCTTCTTGCAACTTTCGCATAAAGTTTAGAGCTTCAGTGGCTTTATAGAGCCATGATCTAGCACAAATGTTTTGTCTTTTGTATATTAGTAACTTATGTTTATTCATGTGTAGTTTTTTGTATATTTCAAACTTGTAATATTTCATGTTTAGTTTTGTAACTGATGACTACTTATATTAGTAACTTATGTTTTAAAATGTTGTCTAAGATATTGAAAAAATAAAATAAGCAAACCATAGTTAATAAAACTAAGGCAAGTATAAATACATATAAGCTAGTGTTTAGTAAATGACCCAGCTATCAAGGCTATATGGCTCGGTCGATCTAAAGAAGCTGAATTGAGTATCGAGTCTCGGTTGAATCATCTCAATCTCGTCTATAATAATAATAAAAAAATTGAAATCAAAGAAAGTTGCTAATCCTCTTATTCGTTTGAGGGTGCTTGGGATTGATTATTTTTCTAGCTTATTCACTTTATTTAATAAGCACTGTGTACGTTTTCATGTTTGGATCACATAAGCAGCTTTTGATGATTTTCAAGCTAAACGAACAATAGTCAGTAACGACATTAGCTTTGCTAAGATGTTTAGATACCCATAGGCCATAACTCATGAGTATGAACTATTGACTTAAAAAGTAACTAAGGGTGCGTTTAGTTGGAGAGAAATTATCCATTTTTTCAAGAAATTTTTCATAAGAAAATGAAAAAACTGAAAACGCGTTTAGTCGCACTTTTTTCCCACAATTTTCAAAAAAAAAATAAATAAATAAAAAATTAAAAATTAAATTCTCATTTTTTAAATTTTAACTAAGAAGTTGAAAAGCCCATTTTACCATTCTCACTTTTTTCTTTCTCATTTTTTTTTTCTCAAAAAAAAAAAAAAAAAAAAAAAAAAAAAAAAACACACATAGACCATTCTACCTCTAATCTCTCGTGTCATCCTCCACCCACCGACCGTCGCCGCCACCGCCCGCCGCCGCTGTCACCTTCGCAATTTGAGGTAATATTCTTATCATTTTAAAAAAAGAAAAATATAACTACAACTAAACGCGTTTTCAAAATTCTCAACTCTTCTCTAGAGAAGAAAAATCTTCCTCTTCTCAAGGAATTTAGAAATGAAAAAATTGAGAAAATTTTCACTAACTAAACAGCCCCTAATGTTTTTGAAATATCCCTGTTCACTTAATGACAAAAGCATAACATATGAGAATTGTGGTTTAGTCATCCCACATCGAGCAATGAAGAAAGTAACAACAAAGGTGTTGAGTTTAAATATGAAGGGAAGGAGTTGATGTTTTCAAATGACCTTTCTTTGGGATGTTTCTAGCATGTAACGTAAATTCTTAGGCTATATTTGGCACAAAGCTTTTTGGAGCTTTTTTAGGCAATGAGCGGTGAAAAATGAGCTTTTTGATTTTCAGTGTTTGTTTGGCATGAGAGCTGTGGGCTTTCCTATTTTTTAGGAAAGCTCATTTTCCCAATGCTTCTTTATGAAGCTGTGAGCTTTTTTGGCTACTGCTCACAGCTCACTGCTACTGCTCACAGCTACTTTTGCCAAACATAGGCTATTTTTGGCAAAAGTAGCTGTGAGCAGTAGCTGTGAGCTGTGAGCATTAGCCAAAAAAGCTCACAGCTTCATAAAGAAGCATTGAGAAAATGAGTTTTCCTAAAAAATAGCAAAGCTCGCAGCTCTCATGCCAAACAAACATCAAAAATAAAAAAACTCATTCTCACCGCTCATTACCCCAAAAAGCTCCGCGCCAAACAGCCATAGCCTTTGCGATTGCTTTTTTCGAATCTCAATCAGCTTTACTAATATTATAAATAAAAATGCTGTTATTTTAGCCCTTTTGGATTGTCTTAGGGACACACCGTGTGTCAATCTAGCTGTTTTGTCTCATGAAACATGAAGGATTGCAAATGTTAAAGCATTGAACCAAAACAACCTGTGACTTTTTTTAGAACAAGGGGCTAGCTTTTACTTATTTAAAATCATTAGCGAAGAAAATTTATACATCGGTGAACAAATTACGTTTTTTGGTCATAGAGGTTAAAAGTATTTTTGTATTACGATACCTGTTATGGTCATGGGTTGTTTAGCAAACTCATTATGCCGATCACTACAGATGAGTAGTAATGTCAAAATCGAAAAGTAAGCAGCTGGGCAATCCTTTAGCACATAAATTTTGATAACTTAAGTCATACAATTACGTTTTTAGTTGTTTGGGTAAAGTATTTTCTATATTACATAAAAATTAGTTAATTATGTCAAGATGTTGTAGTGATAAGAAAGAGAGCACACAACTATTTTGGATCACAACTTTCTTTCATAGAGGTATATTCAATCATATTTTATTTTATTAAAGTACGTATATCTAATATACACTCGTGAAACACCATTTTCATCGTTCAAAAGATAGATTGTAGTTACAAACTTGAGTTTTTATAATGTGTGACATTTTGAAAGTTGTATATTTTTATATAAACTCTCGTCTCACTTGATATGTCCTCCTGTACGTAAACCACCACCATACGAACAAAACCCGGCTAAGGCGGCTATATCGGCAAGACCCGGCCAAAACCCGGATGTTCCGGCCAAGATCTGGTTACATCTGGCCAAGACCCGGCTAGACCCGGCCAAGACCCGGAGAGATCCGGCTAGAGCGTATGTTTGAATTACTTGGTAAATGGTTGCTTTCTTTTACGTGATCATGCAACGGTGATCTTGACGGCATTACATATCACGCATGACTTTGATTCATGTGAAAAGCAACGTATGACTTTTTTGAGTCTTTCTACTTGTGTATTTTATAAGATTTGCAAAATCCTTGGTCTTTTAGATATTCTCACAAAAAATGTACTTTAAACTCGCACGTGGTTATGAAAAAGATTTGGGAATATAGAGAATCGTTTAGTATAGAGTATTCACCTATGGGTTTAGAAATCCTTGAATATTCAAAGTCCATAAGTATCAAAACATGATGATTGAAATACTAGTTGTTGATTCTCACTATCGTTGTTGTGTATATAAGACCATGTTAGAACGAAATTATATGTGAAATTGGATGAATATAAGATACTCCAAAGGATGCCTCACTTTAAACATTGAACTATTAAAATATGTTCATGTCATAAAAAGTTTTTGTTAGGATTAGGGAAGGATATTCATGGAGCAAAACACCATACCATAGTAGCAGAAGCACAAAGATCATGGGAACAAACTCAGAACAGGTACAAGAACAAATGTTAAAGACTGGTATTTTATTATCAAAATTATGAAGTGTGTTTTACAATGCTATATCTGCTTATGCTAAATAGAAAACAAACCGACATACAAAACCGACATACAAGTTTCCTGATACTTCTTAGGCTATTAACAAAATGACCAAAGTACCCTTACTACTAATATTACCAGACTGCCCTTAGGAGGTCAAAGTCAAACCAACTAACAGTTTTGATAAGTGTGTATAAATTATCTAATAAGATTTATGTGGGTTAGTGACTATTATTGAGTTTGATCGAACGTGAAGCAAATCTACATTTTTGTTGTTTAGTTTTATTAGCATTCAAAATTCGTTTTCCTTTTTAATCTATGCGAAATCAAAAATTAACATGGTCTCCACATATTTTAGAGTACTAAAATAAAATAAAAAGTTAAGAGATTACAAGAATTTTAAGTTATTTAAACACCCTCTCAAAAAAATTTCAACCTGAGGAGGTGGTTAAATTTCTGAAGACATAATACTAGTCAAAACACAATAAACAAAGATGAACTTATGGTATATAAGTAATAAACAACTTCTATCTTCAGCCTATGTGGGATAGAGTTTAAATATAAAAGGTCGAAAAATGTATGAGCTTAAAGATGTGCGTTTTGTAATCAACTTACGTTTCCTATTTGTTGCGACGGAAAACATTGTGGTAACATTACAAGTAACCATTTTAGTTTATAAGTAATAAACAACTCATTACAAGTAACCATATAAAAGTGGTAAAGGTTTTTTTTTTTTTTTTTTTTTTTTTTTTTTTTTTTTTTTATCTCAAATGGTAACTTTGTTTTTTTGAAAATAGGATTGTTTTGTGTAGTATGAATCGGTTGTAAAGGCAACTGATTGTACCAATTTTGATCCCTCGACAGATTGTTGCCCAGACTTCCACATTGGTGCCCAACCGATTTTTCACGTTCCATTGTACATAGCCTAACTAATCAACAAGTTCTTTCTTCAACCAGTGTGGGATAAAAGGTTAGAAAAAGTATCCATGTTTTATAAAACTTTTTAATGTTACATGGAAAGAAAGTGATATATATATCATGCAAGAGTAGCTGTGAAAGAACTAATTGTTACATGGAACTCCAAATTTCTTTCATGTAATCAATTACCTTGCACGACAACCTACATTTAATTTATTTACACGATTTTGTAACGTATCTGTACAATAGTCTATATTGCTTAAAATTTAAAAATTTGTAGGTAAGTTGTTATTTTGTATAAACTTTGTTCATCTAAAAAAAAAATGCATGTTAAGATAGCTTCTAAAATCGGGCATTGGTTACCATTTGATTGGGCCAAACATAATATGGGCTCACACTCTTCGGATAAAATCTGAACTCCATTAAACCATTTTTAGCATCGTTTGCTTCACGACTTAAGCATTCGTATTTAATGAAACTAATTAAAAGGGGAGTCTTTTCACTTAACGACAACACAAACATGTAACACGGTTACATATCCTCGACCAACAGTACCCAACAGTTTATCTGAAATTTTCCGAGGAAGATTACCTACAAAAGTTGGAACGATCCGGTGGAAATTGTTTTCTTGCTGAATTTTCTTCTGTAGTTGTTCTTTTGGTATTAGTCTTCAAAACATTTGCGAAGGAAAACTTCTTTCAAAACCAAGCAGTGCATGCATCAACACTATTTTCAACCTTACATCCCACATCGATTAGAGAAATGAAAGGTGCTTTGGTTTGCATGTACATGTTTGGAATGGTATAATGTTTCGGGTATAGTAATGTTATGGTTTCACAAATTAAAATCTGAAATCAGAAACTTGGTATACTCTAAACGAGTGTTGCTACCCGCGCGTTGCTGCGGAATTCTTTTGTTGCCATTAGCTACTTAACGTGAAGTTAGTTACCTAGGACTGACTTTGCAATTGATATATAACATGAAGGACCATTTATGTAAATTATGTGAGGACTAAATTTGCAATGAACCACTGAGATGAAGGACAAAGTGTATACAATCTTTTTTAAAAATGTTAAAGATAACGGTCGTTAGTTAACAGCCGTTACATAACTAACGACCGTTAGTACTGAAAAAAAAATTACTGTACAAACCACTAGTAGCTACAGTGGTCGGTACCAACATCCTCCCATTTTAGTATATATATATAATTTGTATAAATGCCAAACTTTTTAACTTATTTACTTAACAATTACTCTACTTCAACTTAAAATATGACTGATTACACGTGTTTCAATACTAAACTTTTTGCATGTCGTTTTGTGAAATTAAAAGGAGTTTTGTGACGTTTTGTTTAATTACACGTGTTAAAATTTTAGTTGTGTTGATGTCAAATTTTCAAGAGATTAAAATAGTTTTTGATTGATTTATATAACTAAAGATAGGGATAAATAAAAGTAATATGCGTTTTCAGAAACATACTATACCTAACTCCCAAAATTTTTTCGTAGAGGAAGTTACATATGAGAGAACATACTATAATTCTAGACATGCATAAGATGCATAAGACGCATGCATAAGCCTATTTAGAATGCTCATTGTGTAAATTATGATTGTAAATATTTAGGTTCGCACGTAGCTAGGCAAATTTTAGGACAAAAATACTTATAAGATGAGCACTTATGTCAAAATCTAAAGATAAACAAGTAGGCAATATTTCATGGATATACTGCTTTGATAACTTAAGTTGTATATTGTTATACATGTGTTTAAGATCTCAATATAAGCATCCAGACAACTCTTTATAAACTTGTAGAAATTATATACGAGTTTTATTCATATGGAATTGGTTGAAATTTTTTATAAGCATACAACAAGTTAGGGGTGTTCATGGTTCGGGTAATAAACCGAAAACCGAACCGAACTGAACAGGAAAAAAACCGAACCAAACTTATAACCGAACCGAACCGAACCGAACTTAATATTGGGTTTTCGGTTTGGATAAGGTTTTAGCTATCTGAACCGAAAACCAAAATTTATATATATATATATATATATATATATATATATATATATATATATATATATATATATATATATATATATATATAAACACCATTAAAATTTTATCTGATATAAAAAACATTTTTTATGTCTGAAATAGTTTTATTCCCCAAAAATCTACTTGTATATTATTAAATTTAAAAAAAATATATAAATAGTTTAATTCAAGTACAAATTTCGGTTTTCGGTTTAAACCGAACCGAACTTCGGTTCGGTTCGATCATAGATATTTTCGGTTCGGTTATGATCTAAAAAAATTTTAACCGAAAAAATCAAACCGAATAAACCGATTAACCTGAGAATCGAACCGATGAACACCCCTGCAACAAGTGAACAAATAAGAGATGATAGGGCCCGTACATAAGTAAAGGTCAATTGTTCTTGAATTTAGCCCAGACTATTGGGCCTGTACCGATTAGCTATTTTCTCATGTTTGTTTTCGCCAAAGACTCCAGCCCAATAATTGGTTTCTCTATTTCTATTTATACATCAACTGATCAACTACATTCGGCTCTTCACTTGTTTTATAAGCTTCTCTTAGAATTTCATATATAAATAACATGTTGATATAAACTCATCCACAACATACATGACTCACATGTAATAATCAAAACATTTGATGCAAGTTCTTAGGTCATATAGTAGCTTAAATTGCGTGAACGACAACCACAATATCATCATAAGACATATTTTCTCCTATTTTTGATTGCTTTCCTAGTTTACATCTGTTCATTTCTTCTTTTGAATCATCAAGTGTGGCTCTTCTTAAGATTAGCTCGCAAGAGATACAATATTTGTAGGTGGTTATGGCCAGGATTTTTATTATCCTTCGTCGTCAGGCTCAACGTGTAGCTCAGTTGGTTCTGGATAGGAAAGGAAACTTCTAATATACTTGCTCTTGCGGAGATTCTAGTAAAAATTGTACTCTAAACTCGTATGTGGTTTTCTCAAATATTTGGGATATATATACCGTTTAGCAAGGATCTATATGTTTAAAAGTTCTTGATTATTCTAAGTCCTTGATTATTCTAACTCCAAGTATCATGATAATTGAAATAGTAGTTGTTGATTGTCACTATTGGTGTTGTATTTGTGTAAGATCACATCAAAAGGGAAAAAAGCTAAGAGTTCATACTAGTTATCAGCTATTCAAAGAGACGTAAGATTTTTTCAACCTAACACCCCGGGAGATAGCCGAAGAGACGTGAGATTTTTTCAACCTAACACCCCGGGAGATAGCCGAAGACATAATACTATTCTCAACACATTTATCACACATACACTTATAGTATATAAGTAACCAACAACTTATATCTTCGGCCTATGTGGGATAGAGTGTTAGGATAAAATGTTACAAAAGATCTTCATAAAAAATGGTAAGAAAGAGATGATGCAAGAGTTCCATCATCACAACCTTTTAGTAAATGAAACTATTCGAATGATGTGCATCATGTTAACACGTATGTCTGCAAGCACACAATGTATAGCTTAATCAATTTCGTTCATATAAATTGTTTTGCGTCATTATAAATGTGACTCCGTTTAGTTCCCATTTTATTAGTGGACGTTAGACCATGAAACTGTCTACCTAGGTTATATTCAACTTTACTTTCTAATTAGATGTTCTTAGGACATAAAGTAACTTAAATTTCATGAACGACATCCACAATATCATCATAAGACAATGTTTTCTCTTATTTTCGATTTTGCTTCCCTAGCAAGTTTAAATATGTTCTTTCTTCTTCCCACGTCATCAAGTATGGCCCCTATAAGATTGTAGCTCGTAAAATCTTCAATATTTGTTGGAGGCTGTGGCAAGGACTTTTAAAATCCTTCTTTTAGCGTGTAGCTCAGTTGGTTCCTGATAGGAAATGAGACTTCTGAATATAGTTGGTCTTGCGTAGACTCTCACAATAATTGTACTCGAAACTCCATGTGGTTTTCTCAAAGATTTAGTAATATATAGAGAGCATCGTTTACTTATGGGTAGTTTAGACATCCTTGAATATTCAAGGTCAATAAGTATCTAAATACGATAACTGAAATAGTAGTTGTTTGTCACAACCGTTGTTGTATTTGTAATAAGAATATATCCTCGTTGTGAATAATTTAACGAGACTTAAAGCTTTTTTTTTTATTTTTTTATTTTTTTTCCTTCCTATAAATCCATTTTACATATGTATCATTTCTATATTGGCATCTACGAAAATGAAACATGTGCCTCATTAAATTAGTCATAGATTTATTTTGCTTGTCATTTTCATTCTTGCTATTAAAAATCTTTCGGCCATCCTTTTTAAATTTAATCAAATAGGATATACACATTTTAATTCATTTTGACATATGTATCATTTCTTTATTGGCTTCTAAAAGTATGTGTTCCTTTTTAACTGTGAAACTAAACATTAAAGTGGTCTCTACCAACATATACTTCATCGTAGAGAAATAAAGTAAAAAGTTAAGAGTTTATATTAGTTTCCCTTTTTTTGCACCATCTATCAATTTTTTTAGCTGATAGATAGTGGAACAAGCTGAAAACATAATACTATTCTTAACAAATTTAACCTACGTACACTATGTGTATATTAGTAACCAACAACTTCTATCTTAAGTCTATGTGGGATAGAATGTTATAAAAAGTCTCACAAACAGAAATCCCATGTACGAGATTGCTTAAATAGTTAGTTTACTTCACTTCCGTTTGCTATTTTTTTATTCCATTTGCTATTTATATTGATAATAACAAATTTGAACAATTTAATTGTTCTCCACTCTTTCTTTAAAAAATAAAAATACTTTTTCTTCTTATGCTATCAGATATTAAAGATTAAAATATTTTTCGCCACAACATTTTTTACAGTAAACATGTTCTACCTTTAAAGGTATGCGGGATATAATGACATTATAGACAACTAGACGAGTACCCGTGCATAGCAACGGGATATTATAGCGACAAATAGTTTATTGATAAAAAAAAAATTATAGGTTATAAATGAAAAATAATAAAAGTTTGAAGATTTGGGAATTAAACATAATGTTTTGAAACCCGGTTCGACCCAGGTGGTTCAACCGGTTGAACCGTTCCGGTCGAAAAATTGATCGATTTAAACCGGGTCAACTTGCTAGGTTGGGTCGAAAACGGGTCAAATTAAACCGGTTCAACCCGTCGGGTTTGAAGCGTCCCGGGTCAACCCGGTTTGTGATTTGTACTAATTGTTTTAATTTGTTATATTTATTTTGGTAGATATGTTTTGAAACCCGGTTCGACCCGGGTGGTTCAACCGGTTGAACCGTTCCAGTCGAAAAATTGGTTGATTTAAACCGGGTCAATTTTGCTAGGTTGGGTCGAAAACGGGTCAAATTAAACCAATCCAACCCGTCGGGTTTGAATCGTCCCGGGGCAACCCGGTTTGTGATTTGTATTAATTGTTTTAATTGGTTGTATTTAATTTGGTAGATATGTTTTCAAACCCGGTTCGACCCGGGTGGTTCAACCGGTTAAACCGTTCCGGTCGAAAATTTGGTCGATTTAAACCGGGTCAACTTGCTAGGTTGGGTCGAAAACGGGTCAAATTAAACCGGTTCAACCCGTTGGGTTTGAAGCGTCCCGGGTCAACCCGGTTTGTGATTTGTATTAGTTGTTTTAATTGGTTGTACAATGTGTATAAATCATTGTACTTTTAAGTAATGGAGTGTTTTAATAAGAGTATTAATTACATTTCATAATTTCCTTTAATAAGTTTTTTCAACATTTCACATTCCTTGACTTTTCAGTTTTCCACTTTGACCATTTTTGCTTTATAGGTAGTATAGATTAGAAAAGGTGTCCATAGAAAAATGGTACTCGTAATAGTAGAAAATTACTGGCTACATGCATAACAAATGAGCGAAACATCAATATAAACCATGCTTGAATGTTTGGAAAGCTAACTAGTTGATTCATTTTAATTGCGATTTGATGACAATTCCATACTCGGCCTCGCTAGTAAATGGCATCCTGAAATCATGTTTTTGTAGAATAAGTAATACATTCTCAAGATGTAAATTGGTCAAACAGGTAAAAGATGTGGAATATAATACTTATTGTTATACAATATATATATATATATATATATATATATATATATATATATATATATATATATATATATATATATATATATATATATATATATTGTTGTAGGAATGTATACTACCTGCCCAATTACATCTTCTACTTCAAGCTTCCACATTTCGGAGTTTTGGTTGTCGCTCTCCTGTATAGTTTTATACATGAGTCATTGTAAGTGAAAGGTTATTATTTCATTGGTTTAGATTATACTCTTATTGTGTTCATGTTGTATTTAGATATCAGTCAAATTCATAAGATGAACAAAAATAAATAAATAGAGTGGCTAAATGCACAAACTGTTGAGGAAGTAATAATAAAGTACTTTGGCTTGATTTCGTCCAACGTTTGACCATTTGGTTCATAGCATTTCAACAAAATTTGTCTCTCAAGACGTCAAAGCTCACGAATGCGTTTCCACTCAATAAGGATCTCCTTGTTCATATGAGCATAATGAAAATCTTGATATTCATTACAAATATTTTTCAACACTTTTAGCTGACCTTCAAAAGTATAACAATATGATTATACAATTGAACAAAAAAAAATGACAAAAATGGAACAAAAGATAAATAGAACACGTACTATGAAATATTGAATTTGAATCAAACTTACTTCACAAACTTACAATCTATCAAATATGGTTCTATCCAAATTTTTTGTTGGTACTTGGTAGCTTCCTTTATTATTTAGTTTAATATTACTCAAGAAGGTTGTCTTGGTTTAACAAAAATGTTGACTTCGTATTCATTTGTTTACCTTTTTGAACAAATAACAGTCTTCATTTGAATCTATACTACATTATAAAGTATTTGAGACATTCTTAAAATAAAAGGCTTAAAAAATTAAGATTCAACACTTGCTTATAATGACAAATTTTAATAAGTACATATGTAATAGCATTAGTTGCAACACTTTAAAGCACTTTTTTTAGACATGTTTTTAAATAAATAAAATATAAGTACACAGTAATTTAATAAAAGAAAAAAAAACGTCTATAACAATAAGTACCTAATTAATGTTACTTTTAAATACCCCTAACATGAAAAATACTTGTTATTATACATATTGTACAAACTAATAAAACACACAAAGTTTCATACAATGTACATATGTTTTTTAAAAACGGACCGGACCAACGTGTTCAACTGGGAACCGGAGTCACCACCGGTTCGGCTAACCCATAAAAGCCGTTCAAAAACGATATTATTAAATCAATAGAGTTTCAAAGTGCATACTAAATCACAATATTCAAAAATAATCATTAAATCGCAAAAGTGTCTCGAGAACCAACATATACACATTTTAAAATTTCTTTGATATAACTTAAGTGCTAAGTGTGCTAATTATAAATCTTATATTTATTATATATATTTGTATAATAATAATAACTATACTCTTTAAAGTAACCCACATGAGTTTTTGAATATTTAGTTTTTCTTTATCTTTTTAAGTACTCTTTGGTTGTATCATTTATCTATGTGGGACAAATATAACAAACATTTTTTAGAGAACTAAATTTTTTTAGTATAATGTTAGAGATTTTTAAATTTCGCTATGGAGTTATTATTTAATGATAACTTTCGAATACGGGTCATTGACAACTACATTAACATCATACCTTTACAGTATACCAGTTACCAACTCAGTACTATCACAACATCACATGGATAATCTACTATTTTTATATGAAAAATATTGTTATTGCATAAAATTATTTAAAACTAAAATTGTCGTCATCCGTATGTCTATTGTATCGTAAAATATAAAACTAAAAGAAATTTTCTCTGCATTATGTTATTGCATGGTACCCGCCGCTGCAACGCGCGGGTACCCTGCTAGCATGTATAAAGAGTTTTGATATCAAGTTTATAAATGGAAGATACTGAATGAATACTCAAAATACGATTTTAAATGAACAACTCATTAAACCTTTCTTAATTTAACGATTTTAAATAGTAATTGCTTCCTTGTCTGAATTAATGTGTAGTCATAGACTTGCACAATACATGCACTTATTTTAGCCTATTACCCATGCTTTATCTTGTGACCCTATTTCACGTTCTACTATTTTGCATCTCTTTCACTTGACACTATTATGAAGCTTTATCACAATCACAATCATCTCCACAAAACGGCGAGGTTAACAATAAAACCGATTTTACACCGTGTTTTCTCTTTCATGATCTTATACCCCCTTCGCAAGTGGCCTATTCAAGTTTTGGTGGGGCCCAAAAAGTGTGAAACAGCACGCAAACGGCATGTGAGCGATGAAAGGGTATCTTTTCTATGTAAATGTGAAATATGAAATGCTGATGTGAAATATGAAATATGTAAATGTGGCGCTGATTTAATTGACACAAAGGCATGAGAAATGACATGTTACCATACCCCTTACTTAAAAGGATATTCTCCTTATGAATAATTTAATGAGACATAAGTTGGTTGGTTGTTTTTTTTTTTTTTTTTTTTTTTTTTTTTTTTTTTTTTTTTTTTTTCTCTAAATTCATTTTGACATATGTATATTTCTTTATTGGCTTCTACAAAAAAAAAAAAAAAAAAAAAAAAAAAAAAAAAAAAAAAAAAAAAGTGTCTCATTAAATTAGTCGTAGATTTATTTTGCACGTCATTTTCATTCTTGTTGTTAAAAATTTTTGGGCCATCCTTTTTCAATTTAATCAAATAGGATATACGCATTTTAAATCAGTTTTACATATATATCATTTTTTTATTGATTCTAAAAGTATGTGTTCCTTTTTAACCATGAAACTAAAGATTAAAGTGGTCACTACCAACATATGTTTGACAATAGAGAAATAAAGTAAAAAAAGTTAAGTGTTTATACAAGTTTCCCGCCAGTCCAGCAGCTACCAGTTGTTTTAGCTAATAAAAAGTGGAATAGCCAAAAACGTAATACTATTCTTAACACATTTGACTCACATACACTATGTGTATATTAGTAAAGAGTAAACACCAACTTCTATCTCAAGTCTATGTGGGATAGAATATTGTGAAAAGTCTCACAAATCCCATTTACTAGATTGCTTAAATAGTTAGTTTACTTCACTTCCATTTGCTATTTTTCATTTCATTTGCTACTTATAATGATCAGAACAAATTTGAACAATTTAATTGTTTCTCCACACTTTCCTATAAAATAAAAATATATTTTTCCTCTTATGCTAGATACTAAAGATTAAGATAATTTTCACCAAGACATGCTTTACAGTAAACATGTTCTACCTTCAAACCTATGTGGGATATAATGACATAATATCTGCAGATGTGGGTACGCTGGATAGGTTTAATCGTAGGTTACAGATAAACGTACAAGTTTTTGTGTATTTTGTCTATGCCATTGGAAGATCGATCAATGTCATTGGTAGATCTACAACAGTCAACAGGGTATGGGTTGATGAAACAAGGATGTGCAGGAAACTCTAAAGCTAATTTACAACGCATGGAGGCTTTGTCCACAACTGAAGCGGGATATGTGATGTTTATTGAGGCTTGGAGGAAGGAAAGATGGCTAAACGGACTCATGACAGAGTCAATATATGAGCTAAGGTTAGTAGTGGGTATTGCTATTGGCTCCTTGGTAAAAGGCGGTTCCCGGTCCGAGGTTCGAGCACAAGTTGAAGTTGTTGCGTATCGGTATTGAGTCTATTGACTAATAGCTAAGGTGGAAATTGTTCGTATTGGTATGCATATTAGTCAAAGTTTAGAGGTTTTAGTGTAATATTAGCTCTAGTTATAGTCATGTTAGGAAGTTGACGTATCCAAGCATGCTTAACCGACTTCCTTGGTATTTTCCTTTGTTCTATGTTTGCTTGTGTTATATTAAAATAGGTTTTCTCCCCCTCATATCTTAATAAATAGAGGTGAGGGGGAGTCTCAATTGTACTGTTTTCTTTTCCCTCATTCTCAATATTCAGAATAGAAAGATATGTTTTCATTCATGAGAAGTTTCACAAACAGAAATAATTGAGATTACATGAATGGTTAATTTACTTCAATTCCATGTGCTATGTGTAACGATCGATAACATTATAATTATATAACAAATTAACAAGTAACAAATTTACAAACATTAATCCATATACATTATAACCATTTATCTGCACTGATGCTTTCTAATTTCAAAAATGTTTTAAGAAATAAGTTTAACTCATTTCATTTGCTACGTATAATGGTCAAAACAAAATTGAGTAACATGATTGTTACTGATCACACTCTTTTTGAGCTTTCAGTCATTTTTAAATGACTTCAAAAACATTTTTACCCTTCTTAATCTATGTGAAAGTAAATATTAAAATTCTTTTCACCACAACATGTTTTATTAAAAATAAATAAATAAATAAATAAAAAAAAATAAATAAAAAAAAAAGTAGAAAAAAAGTTTGAAGTATATATAAGTTTTCATGCTGTGTTTGCCTCTTCGAATCGTACTTTACGACAATTCAAGAAAGCAATGAACATGAAAGCGTTATACTACTCCAGGAACATAAAAGCCACATAAACTAGTGTATATAACTTACCAAAAAGTTCTTTCTTCAATCAATGTGGGATAAAATGTTAAGATAAAAAGTTAGAAAACATTCTCCATGTTAAATAAAAGATTTTTATTCACATCTTAGCTTCAGAGAAAAGATATTGATGAGGTGATTAAAAAATCGTATGATGATTGCATGCAATTAACATGAAACAGGTCATAGAGCTCTTTCACATGATAAATTAAAATTTATCAAATGTCGTCTTAAAAAAATGGAATATCAAAAATAAGAAAAAGTGATGGGACTCGTAATACTGAAATCATCAGCAAATTGATTGAAACTGAGCTATAAATTAATGGATTCAATAGTAGCAACGGAAGATGATAGAGAAGAACGAATTCATCTATTACAAGAACTCAATGACTTTGATATGTTGAAATTCTATTACAAGAACTCTATATGGATATATTAGTAACCAACAATTTTCATCTTCTAGCTATGTGGGATAGAATTTTAGGATATAGTGTTATAAAAGGTCTCATAAAATGGTAAACTTTATTTAAAAGACTTATATTCACGAGGAAATTAAGAGAAAATGTCAGAGTTATTAAAAGTTGGTGAAAGAAAAATATGTTACTTGGAACTCCAAATTGAAATTCAGAAGCAAACTAGTTTATGTGTTTAGAGCATGAAACATGAAGGCAACAACAAGGAACTATATATTGCCATTGCTTTAAAAATGAAAGATTGCAAATGTAACCTGTGAATTTTTCTAGGTGTTTGCTCTTCTGAAATCGTCTATGTGGAGACATTTATACATCACTGAATGCACTACGTTTTTGGGTCATGAACGTTAAAGTATTTCTGTAATACCCCAATCACTAATCATTTTTTGAAGGCTCAGTGTGTAAATAAAGATTGTACATATATAGGTTTGCAAGTAGCTAGGCAAAGTTTAGACAAAAATGCTTAGAGCACACGGTAAGGTAACGCAAAGGGGTGCGTTATACCTTAACGCAGCGCGTTAACCCTTGTGTTACCTTACCGGAGGTGTGCGTTATTTTCATGTTAACTTGGTGCGTTACTAGCTTAACGCTGCGTTAAGTGTCAAAACCGAATAAAAAAATCATTTTGGCCCCTTGAAATATTAAACGAAATCACCCCTGCACATTTGATGTTGTTGCTGGGTTGGGTTGCGTTTATGTATGTGTTTAAATGTGTGTGCGTTTGCAGGTTTAGATGTGGAAGAAGATGGGTGGCTGCGTTTGAAGATGGACGGCGGTGAACGCCTGTAATGGTGGTGGTGGGATGTTTAGAGGCGCGTGTGGTGTCGGTAGAGGTGGTGACGGTGGTTGATGGAGTTGCAGTTGTGGCGGCGCAAATAAGGAAGAGGGGGGAGTATTTGTTTGTGTGGAGGAGATGAAGGGATAAGGAAAATGAAGGGATAAGGTGGGTGGTTAAATAAATGGGTAAAAAAATTTCATTAAGGGCTAAATGGAGTATTAATTTTAGTTTAAGGGTGGAATTTACAAAATAGTTGAGTTAAGGTGAGTTATTATAGCAGGTGTTTTTTGTGAGTTAAGATAAAAATGTTAAAGCTGATGTGGCGCTAACGTGGTGGTGTGTTAAGTTATAACTCGGAGTCATTATACTGAGTGCTCTTATAAGATGAGCACTTATGTCAAAACCTTAGAGCTAGGTAAACCTTTATGGATACACACAACTTTAATAACTTATGTTATTTGTTGTTATTGTTTTAAAAATGAGAAAATATACAAAATTTTAAGTGTATATGTGTGTTTTAACTTGCAGAAATTATATACGATACTTGTTTTATTTTTATGGAGTTGGTTGAAATTTTTTATAAGCATATACAACAAGTGAACATATAAGAGATAATAGGGCCTGAACATAAATAAAGTTCAATTGTTCATCAATTTACCCGAGACTATTGGGCCTATACCCAATAGCTAACCTTTTTTTTTTTTTTTTTTTTCCGCCAAAGGCTCCGGCCTAATAATTTGACCTTTTTGGTTTCTCTAACTTTTTAATACTCACTTAGACTACATTATATTAGTAATCAACAATTTCTTACTTCAATCAATGTGGGACACATTGTTACTATAGAAGGTTAAAAAGGAAGAGATGATGCAAGAGTTAGTGAAGAAAGATATGTTGCCTCGAACTTCAAATTGAAGTTTACGTGTTTTAGAACACGAAACATATGGTTAACAACTTGAATAACATTTGAGTATACGTTATAAATTCTCTAAAAATGAAAGAGTGCCAATGTTTCAGCGTTGTATCGTAAGACTTGCATTTAAAAAACAAGAAAAAAGTTAACGTTTACTTATCTAAAATCGTTTATCTAGGATCTATGTATCGTTGATTGAATTATGTTTTTGAGTCATGAACGTTTAGGTATTTATGTATGACTATATCATGCTACTTGTTTTGGCCTTAGGTTGTTTTGAAAACTTATTATGCCTACCATTAAGCATTTTTTAGAGCATTGCTATATCCTCTTAAACCATCTTCCTACTCATCCTCCAACTCACACCGTCGTATAACATGTGTGATGCACTAATTTATCTTTTTATTTAGTTCATTGATACATCCACTTGTCGCAACCATGCAAGTAAGAATATTTGTAGGGGCAAAAAAAATTACATATATTTAGGCTTGCAAGTAGCTAGGCAAAGTTTAGGACACATGCTTATGTCAAAAACTTAAAATAAGTTGCTAGGTGATCGATACTTTATGTGTATATTCATAGATAGTAAAATGTTTATTTTATAAAGTTGTTTTGATATGTGTTTTTGTTCTTATCAATCATGGCGGTCTTTAGAGGAGTGCAAGCGGTATTGTTGCACAAGGTAATCGCTTGACGATGACCAAAAAAATTTGTGCACTTCTAATATATATACAAACATATATAATATGAGGTTTGAGTTTAATTGTATATGCACTACTACTACATGTGAATTGCGTATGTGTTTAAAGGCCTATTTATAGTGATAGCACGGGGCCATCGAAATATAAGAGACGGCTCAGTTATCAATCTACCCTATTATTTTTGTATTTTAATCAAAATAATAAGGATACACACACTGTCAATATATTTTGGCTTTTGCATTTCTATATATAACATTCCCAATATACAAAGTGATAGTTACCGTTTTCTACAAAGTGTTAAGAACAAACTTGTGTATGAGCTTAAAGAAACACGTTTTGTAATCAACTTACTTTTGCTATTGTTAACGACGAAACACCTTTTGATACAAATAAAGTATCTAATCTTACAATAATTTGTGAGGTCTCTCGTATTATTCGATCTTTATAGTGCTAAAAGATCGATATCTTCATGGTCAGAGTGGTGTTCGGATCTGGTAAGACCATGCAAGTTTCCTTTTAACTTATGTGAAACTAAAGATTACGATTCTTTCCACTAAAACATGGTTTACAATAATAATAAAAGCTTAAAAGTTTGAGTTATAACATATATCACATTTTTACAGACTCTATTTAACTTGTAAGAAAGTGATCAATTTTTTAAACTCGTATAATACAGCTAGCCTATCAACAAGTTAAACTTAAACCAAATCCTCTCAGATATGTAGTAGTAGTGCATTTTCACACACACACACACACACAAACCTTTGAGTTCGTACGAATTTCTAGACAAACCAAATTCTCTCAGATTTGTTTAGTTCTATAAACCTAGGAGCATATGGTAAGCTTGAAAACATCATACTATTCTAGAAACATACAACTCACGTACACTATGGTATATTACTAAGAACATGAGAATTGTAACAGTGGTTGTTGATCGTGACTATCGTTGTTGTATTGGTGTAAGATCACATCTGAACGAAAATATATATTACACTTGATGATAATAAGATAGTCTCCTCGTTATGAACTTTCATGTATAGATGGTTTTAAATAATATGTATATGAATTATTCCAACGAGACATATATTGCTTGTTGAGTTGTATTGCATTTGATTTATTATTGGTAAATCACATTACAGAATTTCGCAACAACGTTATTGATTCTCAAATTCTTATTCTTTATCAATTGGATTTCAAAGTACTCTTTTCTTTTACGCCATGTCAAGTTAATGACTCCAATTTCGCTAAAACATGTTTTATAGTGAGTACAACGGAAGATAATGCGAAGAAAAAAAAAATGAGAATCGTATTAACTTTCACTCATGTAAACCACTTTACCAACTATTTTAGTTGGTAAGAAAGTTAACAAGGCTGAAAACATAATATTATTCAGAACACAAGTGGCTCACGTATGCTATGGTATATTAATAACAAAATATTTCTTTCTTCAACCAATGTGGGATAGATTGTTACGTTAGAAGGTTAAAAAGAAAGAGATAATGCAAGAGTTACTAGGAGTTGGTGAATAAAGATATGTTGCCTCGAACTTCAAATTGAAGTTTACGTGTTTCCAACACGAGACATAGGTAACAACTTTAATAACATGCAAGTATATGTTATAGTTGCTCTAAAAATGAAAGGTTGGTCAATGTTTCAGCGTTGCATCGTAAGACTTGTGATTTTTAAAGAAGAAAACAAAGATTAACGTTTACTTAGCTAAAATCATTTATATAGAATATGTATATCGTTGACTGATTTATGGTTGACTGATTTATGTTTTGGGGTCATGAACGTTAAAGTATTTAAGCATGACTATATCATGCTACTTGTTTTGGCCTAGCTAGGGCAAGTTTTGTAAGCATTTTTAAGAGCATTGTTATATCCTCTTAAAACATCTTACAACTCATCATCCAACTCACACAATCATAATACATATGTCATGCACTAATTTTATCTCTTAATTTAGTTCATTGATCTTTACATTTGTCATAATCGTGCAAGTAGACACAAATAATAAGAAGAAACATCATTTCCCTTTATTATTAATGTTCAATGCATGAATTATGAATGTACATATATTTAGGCTTGCAAGTTGCAAGCAGCTAGGCAAGGACACATGCTTATGTCAAAAAGTTAAAATATATTGCTAGGCGATCAATCCTTTATGTTGTTTTGATATGTGTTGTTGTTCTTATCAATCTTACAATTAGCATACACACTGTCGACATATATTTTCTTTTGCATTTCTATATATAATATATTGGGTTTAATTGCTTGAAAATGTATAATACTTGCCACTTTTTGTTATTGTGTGTATCGATTTTTTTTTATTGTGTGTACTGAACTTTCAAATTTTGATAATTGTTTATATTTTGTGACCATTTTTCCCTACTTTATTCAAATTTTGAAGGGTAAAATAGTCATTTTACATAGTTAAATAGTCACAAAATACACACAATAATCGAAATTTGAAAATTCAGTACACACAATAAGAAAAAAAATAGTTCAGAACATACAATAACAAAAAGTGACAAGTATAATACATTTTTAAGTAATTAACCCTAACACATTCCCAATTCACCTAAAAATAGGTTATGCATTAAGCAATATACAAAGTAATTGTTACCATTTTCTAAGAAATTTTAAGAACAAATTAACTCATGTACGTATAAGCTTAAAGAAACACGTTTTGATACAAATTAAGTATCTAATTTTACAATAATCGTGATGAACTACAAGTTCTCTCGTATTATTGGATCTTTATTAGTGCTAAAAGATCGATATCTTCATGGTTAGAGTGGTGTTCCGATCCGGTAAGACCATGCAAGTTTCTTTTTAACTTATGTGAAACTAAAGATTTCAATTCTTTTAACTAAAACATGGTTTACAATAATAATAAAAACTTATAAGTTTATATGAGTTATAACATATATTACATTTTTACAAACTTTTTTTAACTTGTAAGAAAGTGATCAATTCTTTTAAACTCGTAGTGGTTGTAGTTTCTTCTTATCATTCTTATTTTAAGTTTTCTTCTTATTTGATCCTCACACTCTCTCTCTCTCTCTCTCTCTCTCTCTCTCTCTCTATATATATATATATATATATATATATATATATATATATAATGCATAAATGACTACTATAATTAGAATACTTAAAATTAAGTCTTACAAATTTAGAAGCTTAAAGTACAAGTGATTCAAATACAATTAGACAATTAATATCATAAATGAAATATAATTAGACATTTACAAGTTTAGAAGCTTAAAGTACACACCATTTTGTTTTTGCCATTAAAGTTTAAACTTAATGACTTAAAATTGAAAATTAATGACTTAAAATTGATCATTATAAATATTAAATACAACTAATAGGGTACCTGCGCGATGCGGCGGCGGGTACCCTGTGACTATATTTTATAACAATGTGATGTTATGCGGTCATTCTTTTATTAAACAATTAATTTACAAATAACAATAATTTTAGTTATGGCACTGGTATAATTCCATCTCATATTAACCGAAGATACCACAAACAAAATCTTGATTTGTTCCTTCAGCACAATCACCCTTCATCAATTTTGGAGCTGACTGACTCAGTTCGACCCTCATTCCTCGGTCGGCGCAGCGGTAACCGAACCTGTCGACCGACCACTACGGGCAGCCTAATGGCTTTATTTTTAAGTGCTTGGCTTATTAGCTTTATTAGATTGTACATTGTGGTTAAATGATTGTACATTTTGGTGAATATGTGAATTTTATAATGTATTAATTGTATGTGTTGAATAGTGTTTATTAGTTGTACTTGTGCTACAAATAGTTTGTACATTGTGTTTTATTAATTATACCTTTTATCAAAAGGTGTTTTAAATATGACATTAATTAAAAATATTGACCAGTCAATACGTGTATGTGTTTATGCATAAGTTAATTGTACATATAGCTTAATTACTTGTATTTACTTAAAATCTATATATAGAAATCTTAAAAAATTGGAAGAGAGAGCGTGCTAAATGCTTTATAAGTAGTATAGATTAATTAAATAATAAATAAATACAATTAATACACTTATTAAAACACCCCTTACATAAGAAATACAAATTATCAAGCATATTGTACAACCAACTTAAACACAATTCATGCATTAAATGTCACTAATACAAATAATAAAGCATATTATATAAATTTTTAAGCCCGAACGGGCAATGGGCCAAATGGGCTCGAGCCCGAATGAGCACGGGTCAAACGGGCTCGAGCCCGAACGGACACGAGCTAAACGAAATTTTTGATATCCGTAAATTTATTGTCAAAAAGAACATAATAAACTAAAATATGTTCAAACCAAGCAAACTACTAAACAAAAACATAAAATAAATAATAAATAAAATAATACAAACAAAGAAAAATTTCATCAAACTTTTGCTATAAAAAACTAATCAGTAAAGCTATTGCCAAAAAACGTACAAATAAAACAAATTATTAATCGAAAAAATTAAATTACAGGGTGCCCGCAGCTGCATCGCGCGGGGACTTTGCTAGTATGTGTGTGTGTGTGTGTGTGTGTGTGTGTATATATATATATATATATATATATATATATATATATATATATAGTTAGAATCAAATAGGAAGAATAATTAAAATAGGAAGGATAAGAAGTAATCACAACCACACATTCTAGATGCACCTACAAAAATGGATGCATCTTCATTCAAATTTTCCCTCCCATATAAAAATGTGTGGCTAGAATTACTTCTTACCCTTCTCATTTTAATTGAGACCCTGAACTTCTTACTATTTATGACATTTTTATATAAGAAACTTTATTTACCTAGTATCTAACAAATATATCAAGATTTCTTGAACAAAAAATGTTTAAACAAAAAATGAACATCTCAAACAAACGAGTTACAATTTAGAACACGCTAAAAATAATTCCCAGCAGCAACGCTGCTTGCACCAACATGCTTGTTCTATATATATACTAAAACAGCTAACACTTGCCGATCATTTGTATTATAATAATCGAAAATTTGTTAGCCCGTTAATGGGCTTGCATTGATCCACCAAATAGCCCATCACCCTCGTAGGTGTTTGTTTACTACTCCCCCTCTCAAAATTATTGTCTATATTTCCTTTTTGGGATGTCTCAAAATAATTGTCCACTTTTCTTTTTAAGTAAAAATTAGAGAATAAAGTAAGTGAATATTTTCTTTAAGTAGTTGAAAACTAAAGCGACCCTACTTTTATTAAACTATGTGATTTCTCTCTCATAAAAATAATTTTGAGACGGAGGGAGTATAATTTACACAGATGTTCTTATCGTAAACCGACTATGTAATATCCCCTTCAGAAAAAATAACAAGAAGACAAATTGACTTCACCCAACTAAAATCCAACCGACACTAAAACTTGATTATACATATTCCCGCCACAACTTAAAACAAAACAAAAGTATATTCTCAAAAGAAAAAATGCCAAAAAACAAACATTGGAGTCAAAACATTAACCAATAGGGCTGAGCATCGGGTCGGAACCGACCCGAACCGAAAAAACCGAGAACCAAATTTCATGAAAAACCGGAACCGAAACCAAACCGACGGGCCGTTGGTTCGGTTCAGTTTTCGTCGGTCTGGTTCGGTTTTGTTTGTCTAAGTGTATTTTGGTATGTTTTTGTCGGTTTTGGGCCGAACCGGACCGAACCGACCCGAACAGAAACCGAAATCATGTAAAACCTGAAACTGAAACTGAACCGACGGGCCGTCGGTCCGGTTCGGTTTTTGTCGGTTAGGTCGGTTTCGTAGGTCCGGTTCGGTTTTGAACCTTCGGTGCTCAACCCTATTAACCAAATAAACAACTCTTTCTTTTAAATGTTTTGCCGCAAAATGAATTCTTACTATAATAACTAATAAAAATAAATTGAAAAGACTATCTCAACACAAAAAAAGTCATAAAAAGCCCCACCGCAATGCGGCGGGCACTGAATTTCTTGTTTATTACTAGTACTAATAAGATTAGTGATAAGAAACAACATTTTAAGGTTGTTGGGCCAAGTATAAAGTATGGGTTGAAAAGGGGTACGAGCTTAGATCAGAATCCATTCCTTGTTACATCATTTTAGCCGGCTAATGTTGAAAATCCATCTACTGTCATAATTATAACATACTGTCATAACTATAACATGGGAAGATTGGTATTAAATATACTTGCATCAGAAACATAGTTAATGTTGTGGTTTAGGAAATCCTGTAACCATGACGACGTTGACAGTATCATTTAAGGCGTCGCAGTATTAGCGACGTGAAATCGCTCGTCTTGAAGCATGTCGCAAGATGTTACTTACACGTTATGATTGAGCTAAGATTGATATTTCGAAGAAGTCAATAGATTTCCAAGTATTGCCAATTGTTCTCACACGATTTTGTTAAATGTTATACTCATAACTTATATAATCCGCATATGTGCCACACCATCTATATAGAAATCTAGACTTCTGTTTAGTAACATAATACGGAGTACTTCACTACATTTGCCTTAAAGCTTCATCCTCTACTAAGTGACAGATAATTCATGGGCACCTTGGATTATTACGACTACCCGGACCTCCGTAATAGAAAACAGGTTCGGGTACACCATCCTTCCGTAAATACTGATCGTAACAATCCCACTCGTCAGTGCTAGTAAAAAAGTATTCGGGATGCTTTAGTTCCTGAGAATTTTCTTCTATCAACATTTTGCTGATCGTTCCTGATGCCCCAAAAAAGTCAACTGTCTGTCCACTGCCCATTTCCGTTGATGTGTGCCCCGGATGGGTTCCAACTTTTGGGCTGTAGACTTCACCTCCCCACTGGACTAACGTTCCTTGATATTTTAGTCTATGGAGAATCTCTCCAGGCCAATATCCTATTTCCACATCGTTGAATGTTAACCACCAGTTATGTTTGTACGGATCCTACACACATCATAAAATTTTACATTTGTAAGAATCTAAGTTTGTAAATAAAATATGTCACACTTGTAAGAACTATAAAACTTGACATCTAGGTAACTTTTAACATATTTAAATTAAGGGAATGTTATCAAGATAGATAAACCAAATATATCAAAATTCTTACTGACCACAGAAATTTGTATGATAATATCAGATCCATAATATTCAGTAATATCTACGCCAAGAAAGACATCATCAGATATTTGAACGAATCCAGGACAATTGAGATCAAAGCATCCTGTGTTTTTCATACCATCCACCTATGTAACACGTCCATACAAAAGCTTATTAGCGATTAAATGTATAGCCTTGAAAGATGCCTCATAGATAATGTGTTAGAACTTACTGTCCAGTATGTGAATAAATGAGTTTTATCATCATTATAAGCACGTGGATTTACCTGATAACATCAAATATTTTAGTCTATAAAACACTATGACATCAACTAATAAAAGGCGATAAATGTAATGAAGTACTAATACTTACTGCCCATCCTGCTTCTATTGTATCAAATGATTGTAAAGGACCATTCCTAATCATAACTTGAGAGCTACTATAGTCATCATTAGACTCAACAAAAGGCTTGAACACTTTAATGTTGGCTTTAGCTCCTGAGTAACTGAATCCTTCCGTTATCGCCACTGAAAACTATAGGTACATGTTAGAAAAAAAATGAATGCATAATAATAAAACATGTGTATGTGGTTGATCAAGAAGATTGAGGTGGTAGCATACTGAGTGATTCGCATTTGTAATCTCATTCCTGCGACGCATTGTATTAGTTGGATAGTTCTTTGATGATCTACGAATTGGGATTGTTCCGTTTGGGCAACGTCCATACTTTTGCCATGTTTGGGATGGTACCTTGGAGGAACTAACTGAGTTTTGAAATGTCTTCGTTTGTTTACTCGCTGAATGCAGATGCGACTTCATCTGATAAAATCAACAACATATGATAATATTCTATCAACTAACCAAAGCAGAGACGGACCTAGGCTTTCGGAAGGGTGTTGCAATTTTTTATAAAGGAATCTTGAACAAAACTTTTTATTTTTATTTTTATCCTAAGTACTAACTAAAAGTTTTTTTATTTTATTTTTTCCCTTGGCTATTTATATCATGTTTTAACATTATTCTTGTTTAATAGCACGAAATGACTCTTGAGAAAAAATGTTTTTCAAGATATGTTTATTTAAACTTTTAAAAATAATTACATGTGTCGTTGCTATATCTACAATCTCAAAACCCATGTGGCCGTGCTTTTATTTTTATATTTATATTCATATTAATAACAATTTACCTGTATTTAATTTTTAAAATCGTGTACGCACGAGTTAAACTTATAAAGAGGAATAACACGAGGTAAACTTATAAAGAGAAATAACAAGAGTGAAAAAAAAATCATAAACGCACATTTGAGATGCATATATAAAAACAGATAGATCTCTCATTTAATTTCATCCCCTCATTGAAATATGTGGTTAAAGTTTCTCCTCATTTTTATCATTTCAAATTTTCTTTCATTAGCTAATCAAAATACTTGATTTAAAAATTATCTAATCAAAATACTTGATTTAAAAATTAAACTCTTCAACTCATTGATATAAGAATTATTTTTGTCTTTTTTATCTTTTCTTATATAAAAAGATTCATTGTCACCTTAACGTAAATGTATTTTTTTTTAAATCTATATTTATTATCTCTTAAAAGAAAGGTATATGGTTCACCATATGTTTTTTAGTAAAAGGTCAACCCTTATCTGTATAATAATATTAAAGGCCATTTCTAATATTAGACGGTTTCACTTTGAAAAATCCTACAAAAACAAAATTTTTATTTTTTTCAATCTTGTTTTTGTGCGAATGCTGTACCGTGTACTGCAATACCTTTTTAAAAAGAGTTCTCTTTGATAGGTGATGTTTTTTGTGCGACTCAATTACCTTGTTGCTAAGTGTCTTATTATTATATATTTTTTTTTATGAAAAGTGGGATCATGGTTTACAATTTTTTTGCTAGACCGACAATTGTACTTTTGCTCCTACTGGCAGCTGAATAATTTTTTTCGACCATTTTGTCTTTTTAGAAAAAAAACAAAAAACAAAAAAGATCTCAAAAAAGTAAAATATAAAAAAGTTTTGAAATTTTATTTTTATTTTTTCAATAATTTTGTCTTTTTCAAAATATACAAAACAATAGCATAAAATGCCAAGTCAGTTGCAAAAAAAACATCCACTTACTAAATGGGACACTTGACAAAAAAGTTAATGAAGTCGTACGATCTAGCAGTCGCACGAAAAAAATATAATTAAAAATCGCATAGTTTATATTGAACAAATTGAAAGTGTGACTGACATGTTTTTATACTTGATTCTAATATTATTAATGAATAAAGTAATAAATGTTTTCAAGTTAAAAATGCAATTTAAGAGCCTAAAAGTTAAAAGGCACTTTAGCCATTAAGGTGGTGGGTGAGTCATGTATATGCTCAAGTCATACTTTATATATGAGATAACTTTGAAGTATATATACCTGAATCGTGTGGTTTTTGAGAGCTGGATGGTTAAAAGCCGGTTGTTTGTAGATGTCGACACAATCAATTATAACTCCACCTTTAACCTATATAAACACTTTTTGTTAGTCGCGTACATATTAGCATGTATAACAAATTCTTTACATATCACATATGCCTAAAATGTAATATCAAGATCATGAAATTTCAATCCTACAATAAAATACAAACTAATAAAAGAGTATGAGTACATGAACAACTATTGATATTTTGGATCTGATAAAAATACAAACTAAGACTCAAGAACACGAACCCGAATAGTTTTTATTGCATGTTTTATAGGAATGCCTGTTTTTTGTGATGTAACAATGGATGTGCATGCTATGAGCAATAGAAAAAGATTTCTCAACTTGAATGCCATGATATGGATAATGTAAAAATTTGTAAAAATGAACATGAAACATGGTGACATTTATAGGCAAGTTAACAGTGGGAATTGAAAGATCATATCATATTACAAACATATGGATGATCAGATTATGTGATGCATGTTATGTACTTTGCCGTATTAATACTAGCTTTTCTACCACCTACTTAAATATCTCAGCCACTAATTTTTTTTATCAAAATAAAAAAATAAACTTTCACCTTTTTTTTTTAAAAATTAAATATCTCGCAAACCATAAATTGTTACGCGAAAAAAAATACCATCGCTACGATAATTAAATTATCTTTCTATAGATATGCATTGTTATATACTTTCGACAAACTTTTATTTTCGACAAACTTCTTTTTTTTCGAAATTTCCGCGCAGAAAAATCATATATAATTTATTAAAATCATACGTGATTCGTTAAAATCAAATCATATATGATTTTTACGAATCATATATGATACAAATCATATATGATTGGTAATTACGAATCATATATGATTTAAACAATCATATGTAATTTGTAAAAATTAAATCCAATTTGATAGACAAAAGCATTCTTATTACAATTACACTTTAGTTTTTTTGTTTAATCAAGAATAACGGGTAAAAAAATCATTCATAGTCAAATAATTATAACTAGTTTTATCATATAAAGAAAATTGTGCAATATAATCGGTTTATATTTCTATTGCTTTTCAACCGGTTTTCAAAATATGTTTTATTTCCTGACCTGTGGGAAATTAAAGATTAAAAATGACCACCACAAGAACATGTTTACAATAAAAGATACAAAAGACAAAACTAAAAAAGACTTTTTGAGTTAGTACGAGTTTGCAGAAATACAAATCCTCCTTGATATTTAATGAGGTAATTCGGTAAATCCCCCACAAGTACAATTTCACTCACCATATTCACCCAAAAAATTTCACTTTTCTTCAAATACCCCGTGGTAACCCTCTCCAAAAAAATTCTTAGGCAACTCTCACATAATTGTGACATGTGAGGTGTCCCCACTATATACTATCATAGTACTACTTAACCTATTATTTTCTTGAGATATTTGGGTTTTTTGTGTTTTAGTTAAAAAATAGTATTTTTATATAATTAAATAGTACACATTTCTTGGCCGACTTGGTCCCACTCTTGTATATATTCTTGAGCGACTAGATCCCGTATTTTTATATTAGTGAAAATTACATATATAACCTCACTTTCTTTTGTACTTATAGCTTTAAAACTTGTACATTTTGATTATTATACCCACTCCAACCACCACCACTTACTCCTGCCACCACCAACAACTCTGACCACCACCACCACCCATATATTCCGGCAACACTCATTTATTCCGGCCAACTTTATTTTTACTTCAAAAAAAAATGATCAACACAAAATTCAATTACCACATAAACTCTCGATCTACTCTCAAAATATATTCTGTTTCAACAAAAAAAAAATCGGCTACAACAGAAACCAAATGCGACCCTACTATTTTTTTTCTTAATCGAATATGAGTCTAATAAATAGTTACTTTGACCACCACTTATTTTCATTATAAAAGGAGAAAACTCTCGATCTACCTTTGGGGTTTTTGACAAACCCAGATATTCAAAAACTTTTTGTTTAAAAAAAAAATAATAAAATAAAATAAATAAAATAAAAAAACCACATCTTCACACACACCGATCTACTCTCACACACGATAAGCATTTATTTATATTCAAATCCAACTTGACGATAACGAAATCTAGAATACAAATCCAACACCAATCAAACAGATTGTGTGTCGTGTGTTTGGATCTGTGATGGCTTTTATAGATCCGGATCTGTGATCTCCCCTTTTGTTTGTTTGGTGATCTTGAGTCTCAGTCTTGATGATTGGTGATGGTGATTTTTTTTGAATCTTGTGTGGTGTAAGATCTTTGGATTAGATCGATATGTTCTCTGATGAGGCGAAAAATGAACCGTTTTTAGGGGGTCATTTAAGCCGGAATTGGAATTTATTTGATAAAATATTGCCCTAAATCGTTCCTTTTGTGATTTTAGGTACTTTGGGAGTGAATTCTGAAAAAGGAAGCATTTTGGACGTTTTTGGAGCATAAAAGTGAAGAAAACGGCAAAGTCTTAATTTTCCTTGCTGGGAACAGTAGATGACGGCGTCAAGAAGAATTTTATGACGGCGTCAAGAGCAAAATGGATGACGGCCCAGAGAAAACGTGACAGCCTGGAGAAAGATTACACATGACGGCGTCAGCTATGGATTTAGGCAGTCCGAGAACTTTATTGGCGGCGAGATGACGGCGTCAGATTTTTCCTCTTGACGCCGTCACCTCACAGAATCTATATATACTTTTCTATTTTTTATTTATTAAGAGAGGAACTTGTGTGGAGAATTCTAGGGCCGAACCTAATAAACCTTAGGTCGTTTGTAACAGTATTTTCAAGGGTTTTCACCCCTTGAAACCATTCATGTTCAATTGAGATAAGTTTTCTTTCAATTCATTCAATATGTCTATGTGTTGTTTGAATATATCTTATGCTTGTCTTGATTTTAACATGCTAGGCTAGATCTTTTGTGTGTTTGCTTAGATGTAATGAAACCTAGAGGTTGATTATAGGTTGATTGCTTGTTTATAGTTGTAATGGATGAATGATTTCAATGTTAGGCTTAAGAAAACTGGCAGATCTCCATTGTGTAACTTGCTTGAACGTCTTAAGAAACATGAACCGATGTGTACTAGGTTTTTATGGTTGTATTTAATGCATGAGCAAATTCTAGTGATCCCATGTTAGGAGCTTCTTAGCCGGCTCGACATAGGAGTGAAGTAGGAGCTTATAGAATTGGGGAAGTAAGTACGCCACCCCATGATTGGTATTAAGGAATATAACCTGTCATCCACGCAACTGTAACAAGTAATTAACCTGTAAAAGATATCTAAGGAGTAGTGAAATCTAAGTAAACACAATTCTCCCATATGTTGCTCACACCACTAGTTTAATTAGTTTATTTTGATTGCATCTTTAGTCATTGGGTTAGTTGACTAGCAACTAATTCCGCCTACTTCTTCAAAACCGAGATTTTACTTGCTTTAATAAAATATAAAAAAAAATACAAAAAGAATCATCCCTCAACTCTAGACCTAGTTTTTAGGCTTTCTAATCCTAGCGACACTATTCCTGAGTTGAACGATCAATCCCCCGGTACTTGTCACTATACTATACTACAACGATCAGGTACACTGCCCGGTGGGGGTGGTATGCTTCTCGAGATCCCTCGAGAGGTAAAGCCTGGTGCAATTCCCAGGCATCATTCTCGATGTATGTTCGGACTTTGATTATGACGATTGGATTTGGATTTTGACAGTCATGGTGATGGTGTCGGATCGAGAAACGGAGTGGTTATGCTGTCGATCTGCTGGTGGTAGTGGTGAAGGCGATGGAAGGTGGTGCATGTGAGTGAAAGAGATGAAGATGAGGTGAATGTGTGGTGAGAGAGAAAGGTTTTATATAAATAATGGGGTATTTTGGTAATTTGGTTTTATATAAATAAGGGGTAACTAGTACTATGTGGGGACAACCAAAAGGACACCTGTCACAATTCTGAGAGAGTCGCCCAAGAATTTTTGGGAGAGAGTCACCCATGGGTTATTTGGGGAAGTTGGATTTTTTTTGGGCATATGGGGTACACACATGTGTACCTTTGGGGTAAATAAAGAATTTTCTCTTGTTTAATTCAATAAACCCGGGAGCATGGTAAGCCTGAAAACTTCATACTATTCAAGAAACATACAACTCACGTACACCATGGTATATTGGGTAAGTGACGAGGCGAAAAATGAACCACTTTTAGGCGGTCATTTAAGCCCGGAATTGAATTTATTTGATCAAATATTGCCCTAAATCGTTCCTTTTGTGATTTTAGGTACTTTGAGAGTGAAATCTGGAAAAGGAAGCAATTCGGACGTTTTTGGAGCATAAAAGTGAAGAAAACGCCAAAGTCTTAATTTTCCATGCTGGGAACAGTAGGTGACGGCGTCAAGAGTAACTCCCTGACGGCGTCAAGAGCAAAATTCCATGACGATCCAGTACAGATTTGACGGCGTCACGAAGTAGGGCGTCAAGAGTAAAAGTCATGACGGCCTGGAAATGATTATCACATGACGGCTTCAAATGTAGATCAAGGCAGTCCGAGAAGAGTTTTGGCGGCGAGGTGACGGCGTCACAAGTTTAGTCTTGACGCCGTCAGACCCCTTTTTCTATATATAGTTTTCTAATTTTCACATTAAAAGAGAGAAGTTTTGGAGAAACCCTAAGTACGAACTTGGTGCGAATTTTACAGGTTTTTCAAGGGTTCCAAGCCCTTGATACCTTTCATGTGTAATTGAGATAAGTGTTCTTTTAATTCAATCAATATGTCTATGTGTTGGTTGTCTATATCTTGTTCTTGTCTTAATTCCATCATGCTAGGCTAGATCTATCTTGTGTTTGCTTGGATCTAATGAAACCTAGATGTTAATTATGTGTTGATTACTTGTTTATACTTGTCTTGGATGAATGATTTATATGTTAGGCTTAAGAAAACTGGCAGATCTCCAATCGGTAACATGCTTGAACGTCTTAAGAAACATGAACCGATGTGCACTAGGTCTTTATTGGTTGTATTTAATGCATGAGCCACTGTTTATAATCCCTATGGTTGTGCTGGGCATGGTATAGGAGGAGATAAGAGCTCATAGAATTGGGGAATTAAGTGCGCCACCCCATGAATGGTATTAAGGAATACGATCCGTCATCCATGCAATTATAACAAGTAATTAACGTGTAAAAGATGTCTAGGGAGTAGTGAAATCTAAGTAAATACATTTTCTCCACTTATTGCTCACAACTTTAGTATAATTTAGTTATTTTCATTTCTAGTATTTTATTTTGATTGCATCTTTAGTTTTGGGTTAGTTGATTAGCAACTAATTCCGCCAAAATCCTTCAAACCCGAGATTTTTACTTGCTTTCTAAAAAATATAAAATACAAAAATAATCATCCCTCACCTTTAGAACTAGTATTTAGGTCTTCTAATCCTAGCGACACTATTCCTAAGCTGAACGATCAATCCCCCGGTACTTGTCACTATACTATACTACAACGATCAGGTACACTGCCTGGTGGGGGTTGTAAGCTTCTCAATATCCCTTGAGAGGTAAAGCCTGGTGCGATTCCCACGTATCAAGTTTTTGGCGCCGCAGCCCGGGGAATAGTTATTGTCTAGGTTAGAATTTCTTTTTATTAGGTCTACTTGCTAGATTCCTTTCTAGTAAGACTTTATTTTTATTTTCTTTAGGTTCTCTTTAGTCTATCTATTTCTTTGTGTCCTTTGTTCGTAAACTATTTCGATGGATCACAATAACATTGATCGGTTGATTCCTGTTATTCGTGTTTTTCGTCGTAGGATCTTCCAAATGCCCGCCCCACTTCCTTTAGCAAAAAATGAGAACCCACCTAACCTCTCACCCAACCACCACTTTGACAATAATTCTGAGTTAGAAGAGTCTGATCATGATGATGACCGTAGGGCTAGTCCTTTCTACTATTCAGACTACGATGAGGATCTTGATGATGGTGATGTGATTAATGAGAATAGGATGGAAGAAGAAATAAACCCTCTTAGGTATGTTGACCCTAGAACTAGGATTGAGTGTGATAGTTCATTTAACATGCAATTCCCTTGTAAGATCGGATTTAAGAGCTTTAACGCCTATCTCAACTCATCTCTTCCAATGAACATAATCTCACGTAATGAATACAATAAAATCATGGTAGATGAGTTAGAATACAAAGGAGAAAACATTATTGCTAAGGCAATACCATTGCATGTGTTTGTAGGAAGCTTGGTTTATCTTGTTGAGTTCATGGTTATGGATAATCTAGGAGAGTTTATTGATGATAAGTTGACCCAAGTTGTGTTTGGAAAACCCTTCAAACGGTTGACCAACCTCGATGAAAAACTCATAGAAGGGCTAATTACATTCTCGGATGGGGATGAAGATTTTGTCTATCAAATGCCCCGCACACACCCTAGGTTCAAAGATTTTTCCATGGAAAAGTGTAGTAGGTATCCGCCCATGGAAATGTTAAGTGAGAATGATAAGAGAAAAGGACTTAAGTACACGCATGAAAAGAATAAAAGATACTATCGCGGATGCTTAGAGTTAGGAGACGAATATAAGAAAGATGAGGCGACTATTAGATGGGTCACACTTGGTTATGTGAGCATAAGCGATACACGTTAACCCATGACCTTGAGTCTAGCTACAAGACTCGTAAATAAAGAAAAGCGCTTCTTGGGAGGCAACCCATGTTTTGTGTGATTTTGTTTGTTTGTTTGTTATTTGCTTCCGTATGCATGCTTATTTTTTATTGTTGGTAGATCATGTTTCTAAACTAAATAGCGGAAATACTTTACTTTGTTGTTTTGGCCTAGTCTTAACTCCACCTAAAAGTATTTTTGCAAAAGATAAGTGTAAGGGGAAACCCCAAATATGTTTTCAAGAAACAAACCAATCATGATTCTCCACAATATTAAATGAACATGTATATTCGTATTTGTTAGAGTCAAATGCTTGTATTGAGTCATAATGAAGTTTTGCAGGATTTTCCAGGAAGTAGGACCAAGTTTTTCCAGAAATTTTCTGGATACTTAACATAAGAATTTCTGCAGGTCACTTCTGACGGCGTCAAGAGTTTACTCTTGACGGCGTCAAGTGTAAAAATCGGGAAATTTTACCAGTTTTGTTTTTCTAACGGAGTCTTATGGTTTTTGTGAATTATTAAGTTTTATAATCTCCAGGGGATCTGCAAACTTCATTCCACAAGCATTATATCTTATCTTGTTTTCTAGGATTTAGTAACTTATATAGGATGCCGCCGATTTTACGCAAGGTTGTCTTGTCTATTTTATCAGGTTTTACAGGTTATGTATGACAAGAAGATGATTTATATTCTGGAAGGGAAGCTTTGATTGTTCATTTTCTTGGAGGAAGATTTAACCTGGCCACCTTATTATCCATACCGAGCGAATCAGGGGAGTATTTGATTTCATTCTTTTTACTTTTTCACTTTTACATTCTTTACTTGAACATTGGGGACAATGTTCATCTTAAGTGTAAGGGGAGGGTAAAAAAATGATACCTTACATATGCACTTTCACTTGAGTTTGTTTTGTTTAATGGTAGATGTGTAATAAAACTATGAGAAATACTTGTTAGTGCAATTTTAGCGCCAAATTTAAAATTTTTTACAACATTTAGGAGTGAAACTTTAGCCATAGCAAGCGTCTCATGGATAGGAGATTGTATGACTAGCACATAACCGTATATTCAGAAAAATTTTCCACCCAAATATGTGAGGTTCGCCTTTAGATTTGATAGGAAAAGCATTTACTATTAGTGCTTATGAGTGTACCAATAGTATTTAGATTCTAGAACTTGCGTTAGTGATGCATCCCAAGACCGCTAGTGAGACTACATTCGTGTAGTAGGATTTAATACATGATAAGAGGCATTAGGATCACCCTTGTGTTAAACCCGTATTATAATTACTTAACCATTTAAGTCATATTACTTGGCTAGTTAAGTCAACTAATTTTTCCCACACCCTTAGCGTTGTACTCATTTTTAGTACACGATACCCCTAGTACACCCCTTCGAGCCTATCTTTTCGTTTCTAACTTTAAGCATTTTACTTAAAGGAAGAATTTGTTACACCCCACTTAAATGTACAACCAAATCGCCTTAGCCTTCCGTGTATGCGCTCAATTTTAGTGCATTATTGTTATTTGTTAAACCCGAAGTTAACTTTCTAATTGATTACATGGTTGCTAAGTCGAGTCATATCCTTGTACATATTGTTTTGGGACGATTGGGACTCATGGGCAAGTACTTATTTTATGGAGTAATGGGGAAGAACATCATTTATTACCCCCATATGTACGTTAATCTTAAAAGTGCTCCAAGTGTTTTGATTTTCTTAATTCGAGTCATTAGATTAGTTTAATGTAAAGTATGTAAAAATTCAAGTGTAAGGGGAATGTTCATTCCCTATGATGTATTATTTTGGATGGTAGGGTAAGAGTGTATGCACAAAAAAAAAGAAAAAAAAAAAAAAGAAAAAAAAAAAAAATTGAAAAAATCAAGAAAAAGAAAAAAAAATAGAAAAAGGAAAAAAGAGAAAAAACATACGGACTACCATCCCTTTTTATTCTATATTCATTTTATATTTTTGTTATTTTTCATTTATTAGCTTAAGTCGAGTCTAGTCTTGGCTTAGCAACGCCATATTGTACATGTAATTAACCAAGATTGTTAACTCGCCACCAGTAAAACTTCCTTTATCCAACAAAACCGTGTATTTCATATCCCTACACCTAACGTTACAACCCTTTTAAAAGTCCTCTTTGATAGTTTATCCTAGGTGCTTACGCCATGTGGTGGAGGTTTGATCCTTTCCCAAGCCTATGGTAATCTATTTTGCTATGACAGGTAGTGAGAGATATCTTCCGTTTCCTTATTGAAATTTACACTTTATTACACCCGAGAGGTGTGAGTATCTAAACACTATTTGTGAGGTGCTTGTGTATGACCTCCGTGCTTGTCTATTGGTCTTTAGTGGAATGATTATTTGTTGTAATTACTTTTATATTAGTGTTAAATGACCCCTAACTTGTATTTTGACTAGAATAAAAGCGCATTTGCTTGAGGACAAGAAAATCTCAAGTGTAAGGGTATATGATGAGGCAAAAAATGAACCACTTTTAGGGGGTCATTTAAGCCCGGAATTGAATTTATTTGATCAAATATTGCCCTAAATCGTTCCTTTTGTGATTTTAGGTACTCTGGGAGTGAAATCTGGAAAAGGAAGCAATTCGGACGTTTTTGGAGCATAAAAGTGAAGAAAACGCCAAAGTCTTAATTTTCCATGCTGGGAACAGTAGGTGACGGCGTCAAGAGTAACTCCCTGACGGCGTCAAGAGCAAAATTCCATGATGATCCAGTACAGATTTGACGGCATCACGAAGTAGGGCGTCAAGAGTAAAAGTCATGACGGCCTGGAAATGATTATCACATGACGGCGTCAAATGTAGATCAAGGCAGTCCGAGAAGAGTTTTGGCGGTGAGGTGACGGCGTCACAAGTTTAGTCTTGACGCCGTCAGACCCCTTTTTCTATATATAGTTTTCTAATTTTCACATTAAAAGAGAGAAGTTTTGGAGAAACCCTAAGTACGAACTTGGTGCGAATTTTATAGGTTTTTCAAGGGTTCCAAGCCCTTGATACCTTTCATGTGTAATTGAGATAAGTGTTCTTTTAATTCAATCAATATGTCTATGTGTTGGTTGTCTATATCTTGTTCTTGTCTTAATTCCATCATGCTAGGCTAGATCTATCTTGTGTTTGCTTGGATCTAATGAAACCTAGATGTTAATTATGTGTTGATTACTTGTTTATACTTGTCTTGGATGAATGATTTATATGTTAGGCTTAAGAAAACTGGCAGATCTCCAATTGGTAACATGCTTGAACGTCTTAAGAAACATGAACCGATGTGCACTAGGTCTTTATTGGTTGTATTTAATGCATGAGCCACTGTTTATAATCCCTATGGTTGTGCTGGGCATGGTATAGGAGGAGATAAGAGCTCATAGAATTGGGGAGTTAAGTGCGCCACCCCATGAATGGTATTAAGGAATACGATCCGTCATCCATGCAATTATAACAAGTAATTAACGTGTAAAAGATGTCTAGGGAGTAGTGAAATCTAAGTAAACACATTTTCTCCACTTATTGCTCACAACTTTAGTATAATTTAGTTATTTTCATTTCTAGTATTTTATTTTGATTGCATCTTTAGTATTGGGTTAGTTGATTAGCAACTAATTCCGCCCAAATCCTTCAAACCCGAGATTTTTACTTGCTTTCTAAAAAATATAAAATACAAAAATAATCATCCCTCACCTTTAGAACTAGTATTTAGGTCTTCTAATCCTAGCGACACTATTCCTAAGCTGAACGATCAATCCCCCAGTACTTGTCACTATACTATACTACAATGATCAGGTACACTGCCTGGTGGGGGTTGTAAGCTTCTCAAGATCCCTTGAGAGGTAATGCCTGGTGTGATTCCCACGTATCAGTAAGGGATGGTACGGGTCGAAGCAAGCCAATTTTGGTACAGGTCCAACCAGTATTTTTCTTCTCGGTACCAATCCACTTTTTGCACATGCCTAGTTAAATAAGGACTTTGACCGAACCCGACCTAACATAGGGGAAAGATCAGACGCGAAACTAGAAGTTCACATGGATAAGTAATATGATAGACGATGAAATTAAGAGGTATTCCATTCTATAATGCAACCTCATATATCATGAATATCACATAAAACAAAACATTAATCAAGATATACCCAAACGGCCACAAATATAAATAGATGTGATTTAGCAATGAAAACGACTCTCAAATGTAAAAACAGTTATTATTTCATGAATCGTATATATAGTTTTATACATGAATCGTTGTAAGTGAAAAGGTTGTTATTTCATTGGTTGATTTAGATTATACTCTTGTTGTGTTCATGATGTAATTAGTTAACTCATCATGCGCAAATGTAAAAACAGTTGATTAAGTGATAAACCATACCTTGGCTTGATTAAAATCGTCCACACATTTCAGTCACATACGAGGTCGAGACTCGTGATTGAAAAAATAGTCTCTTAAGAGGTTGCGACTCGTGAATGCCTTGATATCCATATTGAACAGGGTATAGATTGGTATATTTTACAAGTACTTTTAAAATCAAAGATCATGTGAAGATACGGTGAGTAAAATACATAAACTATAGATGAAGTTTGAATCAGTAGGATCCAACCAGGAACACTGACCTCTATGTCATTCTTTGGTCTTCAATTCTATTTTTTTTAACTAGTTGGTCTTAGGACAATAGTGGTTTAAATTGCGTGAACGACAACTTCATCATTGTTGTATTTGTGTAAACATCGCATTTGAACGAAAATATGTACATCACTAGATGAAAATAAGTTATTTCAAAGGACATACCCTCGTTATGAATGCTCAACTATGCTAAAAATATGTTCATTTCATATATGGTACGGTTATGATAAGTGAATGGATTATCTAATTAAATCTAAGATGGTTGTTGACTGTCGAATTAGATCGTGCGTGTATTTATTTTGCACGTTGCATTTTAATCAAAATAGTTCAGATACATTTTTATTGTTCCTTTATTAACTTTATATATATATATATATATATATATATATATATATATATATATATATATATATATATATACACACACACACACACACACACACACATATATATATATATATATATATATATATATATATATATATATATATATATGTATGTATATATTTCCTTTTTTTAGTCTGTGTGAAATTAAAGATTGAACATGATTTAGAGTGCCAAAAAGCTAAGAGTTCACATGAGTTTTCGGAAATTTACAATCCTATAATATTTTTCAACGTTATAAAAAGTGAAATATCCGAAGACATAATACTAGTCTTAAAACATTTATCACACATACACTTATGGTATATAAGTAATCAACAACTTCTATCTTAAGCCTAAGTGGGATAGAGTTTTAGTATAAAAGGTTGAAATGTATGAACTTAAAGAAATACGTTTTGTAATCAACTTACTTTTCATATTTGTAGCGACACAAAACATTGTGGTAACATTATAGATAACCATTTTAGTTCAAACGAGCTTAAATGGTTAGTGTGATTCATTTGCTAATTTTCTCATATACGTGCTTAAATGGTTAGTGTGATTCATGATGTATTTATATATCAGTCAAATACATAAGATGAACATAAATAAAGATATAGGAGTGACTAGATGCACAAACAGTTGGAGAAGTAGAAGTACTTTGGCTTGATTGATATCGTCCAACGTTTGTGTGTTTGGTTCATAGTATTTCAGCTAAATTTGTCACAAAAAGGTCAAGACTCACGAATGTGTTTCCACTCAATAGGGATTTTTTTGTTCATATGAGCGTAATGAAAACCTTGATATTCATATTTAACTGTGTATAGATTGGTATATCTTATGAGTAATAAGTGTTGTTAGTTTTAGGGGCAATTATATATATACTCACTAAAACTCGCATATTTGCATATTTTACCAAAACATGCTTAAACACCATTTTACATTATGAATTAAGAATTCGTATTTTGAGAAAATATGCAAGCATAAAAGTTTCATTGGATATATATGCAATTCCCCCTTAGGTTTTTTATCCGACACTTTAGAAAAGTCAAAGATCATTTGAAGACACGGTGAGTAAAATACATAGACCAAAGATTGAAATGTTTAAGCGTACGTTGTTATAAGAACCTGTGAGTTCTTTTATAAGTGAAAAAGGATGAGAATATACTTATAAAACTAGAAATTAGAAAGTAGGGGTGAGCAAACAAAACCGAAAAAACCGAAACTAAATCGAAAACTGAAAAACCGAAGACCGAAACTAAAAATCGATGGTTCGGTTTTTAATTTTTCAAAAACCGAAAAATACGGTTCGGTTTCGGTTTTTGTCCAAAAACTGAACAGTAAAAACCGAACCGAACCGATTTTATTATATATTAATATATAATTAATATAATATGAATAAATAACTAAATTAATCAAATTTATAAATTCATATTCATTTTGTGGGTATATTTATAATATATTTATCTTAACGTTTATGTTTATATGCGTGTTTGTCGTGTCGTGTATTTACTTAAGAATATATCAATAAATATATGACGATGATTATACTATGTGTATGTTTACGTACATGTGTGTGTCTCATCTATATGATTATATGTGTATAATTATAGTTTGAAAGATGCAACTCCTAACTATGGGTCAAGTGTTAACCACAATGTTTCACCATGCGTAAAGCAGTTTATTAACTCGCCTGTTTCGTTTAACGAATGAGCCGAGATGATATGGTTGTACACAAGATGTTTCGTTTAATCTGGTTCGTTTGCTTGTCGAGTTGTTTAGTTTGAGTCTGTATGAAAATGTATCTGGTTTACAACTCTTGTGTGGACATCAGTTTTCACAATAACAACATTTTATTAAACAACAACAACAATAATACAACAAACAACAACAATAATACAAGAAACAATAAACAACAAGAGTAACACAAGAAACAACAAACAACAACAACAACAGCAACATCAACAACAACAACATTACATACGAAGATTTTCCATGTCACCTAACAGGTCACGGAGTATTGCATCCGATTGACATGCGTGGTCATTGTTGTCGGGATTCGTTGCCATTGCAAGTCTTGCCTCGAGCAACCTGACTTTTGTCTCTAGCACCTGTTTTTGTGCCTCCAGCATATTTATCCTAAGATCTTTTTCATGGCAGTTTGTGCACCCAGAACCGTGAGATGTTGAAGCAGAATGAATTACTTGTAATTGTTCATCAAATTCACTCTTCCACATAAAATATCCACATCCATGACCTTTCTCTCTTGGCTTCGAAAGAGGACATGCATAATACTCCCATCCAAATGTATCTTTTTGATGTGATGTTCTTTTTTTTATATTTCCTGCTCCACAAGTACACATAAAAGGATTATATCGCTGCATCTAGTTGACAATGTATGTTTGTAGTTGTGTGTGGTAGAATCGTGATCAGGGTGGCCCGATCTACAAGTTGAGTTGATAAAAGGTGGTGGCCAGAAAAAGATTCCGGCGGCCGGAATCTGCTGGTGTCGTCGGAAAACAGAAACTGTTAGAGAGTGTGTGTGAGATGATATGGGTTAGATGAGTGTGTGTGAGATGAGTGTGTGTGAGATGGGTTAGATGAGTGTGTGTGAGAGATGATATGGGTTAGATGAGTGTGTGTGAATTTATATAGTGAGGATAAGTTGTTAGGTGGGAATACCACATCATCTCGTGTAATACCACATCATCTCGACTCCTTCGTTTAACATCTCGTGTAATACCACATCATCTCGACTCGTTCGTTTAACATCTTGTGTATAACCATAGCATCTCGACTCGTTCGTTTAACATCTCGTGTAATACCACATCATCTCGACTCGTTCGTTTAACATCTCGTGTAATACCACATCATCTCGACTTGTTCGTTTAACATCTCGTGTATAACCATAGCATCTCGACTCCTTTGTTTAACATCTCGTGTATAACCATACCATTATTGGATTTAATTTTAAATTAAATTAAATATTTTTTATTAAATAAAAGATTGTCTCGTTTTTGGTATTTATTTAGTATTAATTAAATAATTCAAAACAAGATTACAGTTCTCTCATCCACGGGTCGTCCCATTTTGTTCATAAAAATTTAGTAGGTATAGCAGAACATAGTTCTCTCATCCACGGGTCGGGTTTTTTTTTTTTTTTTTTTTTTTTTTTTTTTTTTTTTTTATTCAAATTAGGCAAGATTGTCTCGTTTTTGGACGCGATTTATTTTTTATTTATTTAGTATTAATTAAATAATTCAAAACAAGATTACAACATTTATTTAAATAATTTTAATTTATTTATATATATTTTTTAATTAATTTAAATCATTATTTATTTATTTAGTATTAATTAAATAATTTAAATCATTTTTAATTTATTTAGTATTAATTAAATAATTAAAATCATTTTTAGTATACAAAAGATAAATTAAAAAAAAAAAAAAAAAACCCCAGAAGGAACGACAATGTCGTCCCTTTGGTAATTAAATAATTAAAATCATTTTTTGTATACAAAAGATAAATTAAAAAAAAAAAAAAAAAAAAAAAAAAAAAACCCAGAAGGAACGACAATGTCGTTCCTTTGGTAATTAAATAATTAAAATCATTATTAGTATACAAAAGATAAATTTAAAAAAAAAAAAAAAAAAAAAAACCTCAGAAGGAACGACAATGTCGTTCCTTTGGTTTTTATGTAAAATAAAATTTGATTTTTAAACCATTGGCACGACATTGTTGTTCCTTTGGTTTTTATGTAAAATAAAATTGATTTTTAAACCATTGGCATGACATTGTCGTTTCAAAATGTGTGGGCCCAAAATATTCGCGTTGACTGCTATATTTGTTGAAGAAAGTGGGACCCTTTGTCCATTTGGGACAACATATGTCGTCCCATATTTTTGCCCCGTCCCAAAGGTGCTCATTTGGTGTAGTGCTTCTACTTCCCTTGTTTTCTTCATCCTTCTCCATAAAACAACCGGTAATCCAACAATTAATCCGATCTTGCTGTTATTTTTATTTACTGGATCAGGGCCCGGGATCAGTGGGACCATTGGCGGCTCATTGTTTTTATCAACCTGTAACTCTGAACTATTAAAACTCCAAGATTTCACATTATTTTTTTGGAAACGATCTCCAGTCGCTGCCGAAAATCCGAAAATAACCCATTCGGGCAACCTGTAACGTGATGAAGTCCATTTTGATGAGGTTTTTGGATCCCAAGGATTAAGCGCATAAGTATCGAACTCCACTGCAACAAATGGTCTAACAGCTTCATTCGTTACAGCACTGACAACTGGAAGCCCCATGGCTCCACCAGGAGTTATCACGGAATTATTTTGAGCTAGAAAGAAGGTGAGGCCATCAGCATATAAACTATTCCCAGCTGAATCTATCACAAATGTGAAATTGGTAGAGAAGCTGGCTAGTTCACCAGATCTATTGTCCCAAAGGTGAAGTGGTTTTTTTTTTTTTAATTACAGAGTTGTTTTTTTTTTTTTTTTTTTTTTTTTTTTTCACTTCCATTGTTGGCAAAAAAAAAAAGGGTAGCCGTTGTTCACTTCCAACGGTCAAAACAACACTCCAACGTTCGAAAAAAAGATCCCTTCCCGTGAATAAAAGTTTCACGCAAATGATGCATCATTTGCGATACCAGGTTCAAGGCGGCGGTATTCCCGCGAATGAAGGACCCCGTACCGTGCCATCATCCGACCATTGCCAACACCCTTATGTTGTTCAACGAGCGTTTTTACTAGTACAAGTGGAAAAATCATAACAAATTTCTTTGTTTAGAGCACAAGGTGCAATGGCTAGCTCAACCTCTTCATTTAGGGCCCACGAGGTGTAACATCATCTTAACACATCTTTACAACTAACCCCTTCATTAACAACTAACCTCAACTTACTCATTTGAGGCCCACCTACCATTTATTTACACACACACACACAAAAACCTGACAAAAAGGATGGATGCAATGCTCATCGTGCAGACGAGTAAGTGGCTTTTGGCGAGTTGCAACAGGGGGGGGGCCCCGCAACAACTAGCTTGGCGAGTTGCAACGTGTGTCCAACATGGAACGGTGAGATGTGGTAACGAGTTGCACCTTGTGCTCTAAATTAAGTCATAAGGAAGTACCCCACGTACTATGTGGAAGTACACTCCATGCACGTTTACATTCAGTTTCCATTTAGTAGGTAATTACTAATTAGTGACTTAGTGGGTAGTTAGTATAGCTGATAAAAATGCTTTTCAAAAAAAAAGTATTGCTAGTATAATATGTACCTTTGCATCAGTTTAGTTTGTTCAAGAAAAAAGATGAACAAAAATAAATATTTAGATATCAGTCAAATTCAAATTCATAAGATGAACAAAAATAAATACTACATATATATGAGTGTCTAAATGCACAAACAACTGATGAAGTAATTGTAAACTACACAAACTAAATATTTGAATAAGTGAGATCCAATAAAGGAACCCTGATCATTCTTTGGTCTTCAACTCTACTTTCTAATTAGAGTACTTAGGACTGATGATTGAAATAGTAGTTGTTGATCGTCACTATCATTGTTGTGTATGCGTGTGAGATCACATTAGAACGAAAAAATGTATGGCACTATCCAGATGAAAATGAGATACTCCTACTCGTTATGAACATTCATCTCTGATTAAAATATGCTCATTGAAATGGTAGTTTTCAAATTGAGTTTTCTTTTCTAACCTGGTGAAATTAAAGATTAAACATGTTTTAAAGCTCCAAATTAAAAGAAAAAGAAAAAAAGCTAAGAGTTCATATGAGTTTTCTAATGCTTCAAGATGTGTCAGATTTTTTCATCTCGGCACATTACGATGCTTTAGAAAACGTTATACTATTCTCAACACATTTAACACACATAGACTTATGATATATAACTAACCAACAACTTCTATCTTTAGCCAATGTGGGATAGAGTGTTAGGATAAAATGTTACAAAATATCGTAACAAAAAATGGTAAAGGTAAAAAAAAAAAAAAAAAAAAAAAAAAAAAAAAAAAAAAAAGTTGATTTTTCCTTTTAAATGATTAGAGAGAGAGAAATAATATAGTGTATTCAAATAATCTTTTTTATTTTACTAAACTAAAGTGGTCAAAATTTATGCAATTTGTTGCTTAGACTTGTATTGACATAAATATTCATGTGTTTCATTCTTGTTGAGTAGTTTAGGTGAATTTCCTTGTGTAGTCACTTTAAGATAAAATTCAAATATAATCCAAACCGATTACGTAAACCCAACAAACAAAAAAAAGCCCGACCCGAAAATCTAAATCGAAAAATCAATAAATGTTGCATACTCTATTACAAAATGCTAGATCCGCCCTTGTATGTAACCAACCGAATATCTTGCATAAAACGCTCAAGCTCTTTATTCTGCTATGTAAATGTTGTAAAAGGGAGTATACTGTATATGTTAGCACCAACCCATCATCATCAGCTCTAGTTATACTCGACACACATTTACATCTTAAATTTAATCAGAAGCGATATAACAATCAAAGCATGCAAAATTGTGAGCAGTTCGGCATACCAAGGAAACCTCTATTTACTAAGCACAATTAAACTCAAACCCATTAAACGACAGCTTAGTTAGGCCTCGAATTTAAAAAAATCCAATCGAATATTCTAAATGCAAGAAACCTAAAAATATGACGAATGTGAAAATAACCAAAACATTCATTACCGTTAAAACGTTAAGGAGTCCAATTTTGAAGTTATTTAGTCCACTGGAAAAATGCCCAAGAATGCTTTGTGAACCCTCCTCGTATATATTTGAACTATCTTACAACCGATGATTGGACCAACTATAATGAGCTGACCCTTGATTTGACCCTCTATTACCATCAAAAGAACTGTGACCTTTTATAATGTGAACCTGGACCGTGGCTTAAATCCCTTTGTAAACTGGCTACATTATTTCTTGACCCTTTATATAAAAGTGGGTTATAAAAAAGCGTTTTGCTTTTGGTTATTTTGGTCTCGTCGCTTTCTATTTCTTTCTATTGTATCATGAAGAACAGTAGCAAGATCTGTGATAGATTAGAAGATATATATACTTATAATACCAATGTTTTAAAAACCAGTTTTTTAATTGACCCGGCCGAGTCACCGGGTCACTATTCAACCGATTTAACCAAATTTTTCGCTCAAATTCGGCTTCCAGTCACCCGGCCGGGTCAACTTGGGTTTTAAAACACTATAATACAACTATGGACCGGCTTATGAACAGTAATATTTTTGTCATTTAGCTAATTTGTCTTTAATATGTAGTTTTATAGTGTAAATCATTCAACAAAAATAATGTTGGTGTAGGGGTAAGTTTTATGGTTATTGAAAGTAAATGCTTGAGGTTCTAATTAGGGGTGTTCATCGGTTCGGTTATCGGTTAATCGGTTTATTCGGTTCGGGTTGTTTGGTTAAAAATAAATTTGGGTCATAACCGAACCGAAAATATTTATGACCGAACCGAACAGAGAACCGAACCGAAATTCAGTTCGGTTATGGGTCAAAACCGAAAACCGAATTTTGTACTTGAATTACACTATTTATATTTTTTTTTAATTTAATTATATATATTTTTGGCAAAAAAAAGTGTTTTATATTAGTACAAAATTTTAATGGACATTTTTTATATATAAATAATATAAATATACAAAAAATATATATATATTTATATAAATTCGGTTTTCGGTTCAGATAGCCAAACTCATATCCAAACCGAAAACCGAATTTTTAGTTTGGTTCGGTTCGGTTTTAACAAATTCGGTTCGGTTATATGTTCGGTTCGGTTTTCGGTTTATTACCCGAACCGTGAACACCCCTAGTTCTATTGTTGTTAGCAACATTTTATTAGAGGATAGATGTGGCCCAATTCAATTGTAGGTTTGAGTCCATTAGTATTTCATAAATAAGCTCTACATATATTGTATCAATAAAACGTATTACATGCGGGGTTTTTATTATTTATCGTGGCACATTCTTTTCCAGTCTATCATTTAAACAAAAATAATGTTTGCTTTCTTTCCTTTATAAATGTAAATGCATTATAGATGAAATTCTCTCCATACATTATGATGCATAAATCTCTAAATAACAAAATGTGATTCCAAACTATTCATGTAAAGATATATGTATAATAGTTGCCGCCGCAACGCACATCATTTTTTATACTCGTTTGAAAACAATCAGCACCAAAATCTTTACAAGTTGCGAACCAAAACCAGAACAAGGTCTCTTTTACACAATTTTTTACTTTGCTTGTTTTGATATCATTTCCTTGACCACAATATCATTATTTCAATCAGTTATGCCAGATACAGCAAAAACTTACATCCATTTTTTTACAATTATAAGTTGTACCACCCACAATTTGGACCATTAACTTAAACATGGTTCTTAGTGTTATAATTTGGTAGAAAGTCATAAAAATACTTCAAATGCTAAAATCATAAACTAACCCCACATTGTCAGAACATAAAAATACTTCAAATAGGAGTAAAAATTTTATGTTGTTAAGAAAGAATCGGAATTGATCGATGTATTTCTCGAAATAAACGAAAAGGAAACTTTAAAAACAGAATATGTAAGATTGCAGATGTTAAGTTTAAGCATCGTCCTTTGTGCTTATTGTCATAGAGAGTAAAATGTTTACTTTACGAATTGTTTCCGATAATTTATGAATTATGAATGAGACAGATGTTAAGTTTAAACATGATAACTGAAATAGTAGTTATTGTAATGGTGTAAGATCGCGTTCGGACGAAAATATATATGACACTAGCTAGATGAAAATAAGACATTTTCCTCGTTATGAACTTTCGTATATAGATGGTTTTGATATGAGTATGAATTATCCAACAAAACATACACTGCTTGTTGACTTCGATTGTACACGATTTACTAGCTTAGATTAAAATTTGAATTTAGTGTAAATTTTATTTGTCAATTATAATATTATTGCTCATTTATATTCAAGTTTTAAATTATGAAAAAATGGTTTGACCGCATCTGCGTATTTTCTTCTTTTTTCTTTCAGTTCTGATTTAATTAGTCGTAAATTACAATCCCCGCCCAACGAGATTGGGTATGTTGTTGTTGTAGTGGTAAATCACATTACTTGATTTCCCAACAAACTTATTGATTCTCAAATTCTTATTCTTTATCAATTGGCTTTCAACGTATTCTTTCCTTTAAGGCCATGTGAACTCAATGACTAAACCAATTTCACTAAAACATGTTTTACGTACGACGAAAGATAATGAAAAAAATTATTCGAGAATCGTATTTAACTTTCAATCCTATAATCTCCATGCTAACTATTTTAGCTAGCAACAAGATAAAAGGATTGAAAACATAATACTATTCACGACACATGTTTCTATGGTATGCTATGGTATATTAGTAACAAACAATTTCTTTCTTCAACCAATGTGGGATAAACTGTTAGGATAATGTTATAAATAACGTGAGGCGTGACGTGACGGCATGGTCAAGCTTCAAGCCTTAGCGTGAAGCATGACGGCATGGCGTTTTAAGGCGTGAATTAAGGCGGCAAAAAGTATTTATATATTTATATTATATTTCATTAGTATATCATATTTCATATGCATCGAGTTTATAAAAAGTGTTATACATAAGCAATAAAGTCAAAAAACTCGCTTTACATTTCTAATCTTCTTCAAATACTAGTAAACCCCTAAACACCAAATACCAGTAAACCTCAAATACGATGCCCAAATTCCAATTACTATTAAATCCCCTAAACGTCTCAAATACCAGTACACCTTATCGCACCTTATCTCATGTCAAGCCTTAAGACGACGCCTTGGTCTATTGCGTGGCGTGGAGGTGATGCCTCGCGCCTTTGCGGTGTCAAGGCGCGCCTTTTAGAACACCAGTTAGGATTGAAGCTTCAAAATGGTCTCCATCTTATATAAAGATTTTTATGAAAAGAAAGAGACAATGCAAGAGTTATTAAAAGTTTTTGAAAGAAACATATCTTGGAACTCCGCATTAAATTTTAGAAGAAAACTAGTTTATGTGTTTGGAGCACGAATCATATACTCTTTGGAAGATAACGTGAAATTATATGTTGTTGCTCTAAAAATGAATGTTTGCAAATGTTTAAGCGTTGAACTAAAACAACCAGTGATTTTTTCTAAGAACAAGGGGTTAGCTTTTACTTATCTAAAATCATTTGCGAAATTTTTTTATACAATGCTGAAGGTTAAAGTATTTTTGCATTATCATACCAGTTATGGCCATGGGTTTTGTAGCAAGCTCATTGTGCTGATCACTACACAATTCAGAATGCTCAATGTGTATATTATGAATTTACAAATTTAGGTTTGCAAGTAGCTAAGCAAAGTTTTTGACAAATACGCTTATCAAATGAGCATTTATGTCAAAATCTACAAATAAGTTGCCAAGCAATCCTTTATCATATACAGATTTGATAACATAAATCATGTGTTTTTATTACTCTGATATGAACTGTTATTCAAGTAGAAATCGATATACAGGGCTGAATGAATTACGAGTTGGTATGTCCTGGGAAAATATTTCTATATTATGGTACTTGTTTTGTTTGTTTGGCCCTAGGTTAAAATCTTTAAGTATGTTAAAAAGAGTACTTATGTTACCATATCTTCTTAAGCAACTAGACAATCCTTTATATACTTGCAGATAATATATTTTTTCATAGGGAGTTAACTGAAAATATTTATGAGCATATAACAAACGTACAAGACATAATTGGGCCTGAATATAAACACATGCATCATATCAACCAAAATTATTAGGCTATGTGTAGCACCAATGTTCATCTTTTTTTTTTTTTTTTTTTTTTTTTATTATTTTTTTTTCAAAAGGCTTTTAAGCCCAATAATTGGACCCTTATAGGCTCGAATGTCGTGGATGAACCACACTGTCAGTATAAGACAAGGTTTTTTTTTTTTTCTTTCTAAATTTCAATTGGTTACCTACTTTGATGTCGTTACTACTCTTCTTCAAGTCATCAAAGTCTAGCTTCTCTTAAGATTAGCTCAAAAGATATGCGAAATCTGTTGGTAGTTGGGGTCCAAAACTTTTAATTGCGCATAGCTTAGTTGGTTTCAGACTAGAAATAAAACTCGTAAAACCCTTAGCCTTTTAGGAATTCACATAATAAATATATTTCACAATGTGACTATTTTGAATGTATTGGTCACATATAATACCTTTATGATGTGGCCATAAACATCATTTAGAAACACATATGTGATATGGTGTAACTATTGTAAAGCCTATAGTCACATGATCATGCTTCAATTAAGTGTGGCTATACACATTAAGATTTGGCAAACAAACACACACTAAACTTTAGACACACGTATTAACTTACGTGACCATATGTATTGAATTTTAGTTACACTTAATCATGTTTCTATGGTTTAGTGTGACCATATATGACATTTGGTCACACTCTTCAAGTGTGTGACACATATTTGTCACTCTTAAATGCATTTTGTGACTAACGCTTCAAACTGAGTTTCTAGTTGTCACACATTTCAAATTCATATGTGGCTAATTATTCAGCAAAGAATAGCAGTCACGTTTACATAATGTGTGACAAACATGACTATATAATTTAGCCACAGACGCAAGTACTTCATGTGACCATATATCTTTTTGGTCACACTGTTCAACTGTGTGACATATATTTATCACATATGTATATCTATAGTGTGACTAATGTTTCAAACTAATTTGTATCCGTCACACGTCCCGAATTAAAAGTGACTAAAATGTCAAAAAATATTTACCAGTTACTCTCTGGTCACATATTTGCCATAGAATCAATGAACCAATCATATTCACTCATTTTTATTTTTCACCTTTTTTTTAAGAATAAAATATCTTGCAAACGGTAAATTTTCAAGCTACAAAAAAAAAATACCATCGCGGTGAGAATTAAATCATCTTTCTATAGATATGCATTGTTATATACTTTCAGCGAACTTTTTTTTATTTCAAAATTTCTGCCCAGAAAAATCATATATGATTTGTAAAAATCATATATGATTCGTTAAAATCAAATCATATATGATTCTTACGAATCATATATGATTTTTACAAATCATATATGATTTTTCTGGGCAGAAATTTTGAAAAAAAAAAGTTCGTCGAAAGTATATAACAATGCATGTCTATAGAAAGATAATTTAATTCTCGTCGCGATGGTATTTTTTTGGTAGCTTGACGATTTATGGTTTGCGAGATATTTAAGTTTTAAAAAAAGAGTGAAAGTTTATTTTTTTTATTTTGATAAAAAAAATAAGTGGCTAATATTGCTTAATAGGTTCTATAGTGTGACATATATTTTACGAAATGGTCACACAAGTCGGATCAAGTATGGTTGTTAAGGCTGGTACATTTAGTCACGTAAATATGTTGCTGTGTGACCATTCGAAATATGCTATGTGTGACGAAAGGCCAAATCTGTACTAGTGATGGTGTCGCATCGCAATGGGGACACATTGGCTCCTTGAGTGAGCTCAATGGTGTTTCGATAGCCTTGGTGGCTAGGACGGGAATACTCTCCTAAAGTTCGGGGTCTAGGAGGTTGGTTTGCTAGTGGTAGGTTTTGTGGGTGGTTTTGTTGTGGTTTGTTGATGGGATCAAAGATATTACCACCTTCCATGATGTCGGATGGTAATAGTTATGAACAAAGGAACGAACAAATGAGATAGACTAAAGAAAACCTAAAAATAAAAATAAAAATCTTACTAGAAATGAATCTAGCAAGTAGACATAATGAAAAGAAATTCTAACCTAGACAATAACTATTCCCCGGGCTGCGGCGCCAAAAACTTGATACGTAGAAATTGCGCCCTCGCAACAGGTTTTACCTCTCAAGGGATCTCGGGAAGCTTACAACCCCTACCAGGCAGTGTATATGATCGTTGTAGTATAGTATAGTGACAAGTACCGGGGGATTGATCGTTCAACTCAGGAATAGTGTCGTTAGGATTAGAAAGCCTACTAAACTAGGTCTAGAGGTGAGGGATGATTCTTTATGTATTTTTATATTTTATGGAAAGCAAGTAGAATCTCGGGTTTTGAAGGAGTGGGCGGAATTAGTTGCTAGCCAACTAACCCAATTAACTAAGATGCAATCAAAAAAAATAAAAGAAATGAAAATTAAACTATTTTACTAATGTGGTGGAAACAATAATGAGAAAAGTTGTGTTTACTTAGATTTTATTACTCCCTAAATATCTTTCACCGGTTGATTAACTTGTTACAATTGCATGGATGACGGGTTATATTCCTTAATACTAGTCATAGGGTCATGTACAATATTCCCTAACTCTATAAGATCCTACTTCACTCCTTTATCGAGCCGTTAAAAGCTCCTAATATGGGATCATTAGAATTCACTTATGCATTAAATACAACCAAAAATCGTAGTACACCTCCGATCATGTTTCTTAAAACGTTCAAGCAAGTTACCAATAGAAGTCTGCCAGTTTTCTTAAGCCTAACATCGAATACAATCATCCGTAACAAATATAGACAAACAATCAACCAGTAATCAACATCTAGGTTTCACTATATCTAAGCAAACACAATAAAAGCCTAGCCTAACATGTTAAAAGAAAGAAAAACATAAGATAGAATCAAACAATACATAGACATATTGAATAATTATTGAAGTACTTATCTTTATTCAAACATGGAAGAAAGAAGGGTTTGAAACCCCTTCAATATGCTGGAAATTCGACCTAGGGTTTGTGTACAACTTGTTCCACACTTTACAATGAAAAATTGGAAAAATATATATAGACTAAGCATCCTGACGGCGTCATGTGTTAGCCTCTGACGCCGTCAACTCGTCGCCAAGTTGAAATTCGTATTGCCTAGATCCACTTCTGACGCCGTCAGGTAGAAATAAGCTCTGGGCCGTCACTAGTATTTGGATCCTGACGGCCTTGGTGACGCCGTCAAGCCAATAACAAAGAAAACACTCTGGGCCAATGATGATGATGACCACCACAAGCTAACCAGTATGTCCGTATCACTCTCAAAACGTGAATGTATATACCAAAATCTCATAATACCAGAATTGGATTTGAATGAAAGTGTACACGTGCTATGTTTTCGATTCTAAAATCAAACATTAAACTGCAATCACACTAAGTATATTACATATATTTGTAGTTCATATCCTTTTCAATTGATATAATTTAGGTTGTTTTGCGACAATATACACGTATCCCATTTATAAGTTCCAATTTTGTTAGTATTTCTATATTATGATACTTGCTTTGGCGTTAGGTTAAAACCTCAATCTGTAAAAAGAGTACTTACGTAAAAATGTTAAGTTTATTTTTATTTTATTTATTCATTTAATTATTTTTTTGATGTTCTTGCACTCATGATTTGGGGTTCTCAAAAATTAAACAAAATTAAGATATACACAATTTATTTCATGTTTTCATATTTGTTATTTTGTAGTTGGCTTCCAAAATATGTTCAACTTACTAATCTTTGTGAAATGTAGATTATAATGGTCTTCATCAAAACATGTTTCACAATACATAAATTAAAAAACGTTACGAGTTCATATGAGTATTCAGATATTCTACATAATACCGATTCTCAACACACTTGGCGTGCGTACAGTAGGGAAAAAGGTTAGAAAAAAAAAGTATGAAAGAGTTATTGACAGTTGGTGAAAAAGAAAGATATGTTGCCTAGAACACCAAATTGAAGTTAAGAAGCAACTAGTATATGTGTTTGGAGCACAAATCATGAAGGGGACAGTTTCGATAAGGTAAAATTATATTTTTTTATTGCTCTAAAATTAAAGATTTCAAATGTTTAAGCGTTGTTATAAGAATTTATGATTTCTTATAACATAAAAAGGGTAAGCGATTACTTATCATAATAGAAAGTGCTAAACTTACATTTATTGCGTTACAATTAAGTTACATTTTTTTTTATTATTAAAATGAACTCTAATCATTTATAATGCAGAATAGAAAGTGATGTTTTCATTCATGACATGTTTCACACACACAAATCATTGATATTACATGAATGGTTAATCTACTTCACTTATAATTTGCACATATCAAAAGTGATGTTTTCCAATTTCAAAATTGTTTTAAGAAATAAATTGTTTATTTCATTTGGTTTCTAACACTTCAAAACAATATAATTGTTTTTAACACTTCAAAAATATTTTTAACTTCTTAAGCTATGCGATACTAAATATTAAAAAGTTTTCCACCAAAACATGTTTTATAATAAGAAGAAAAACAATAGAAAAAACTTTGAAGTTCATACAAGTTTTCAAGGAATCACGCCCCGATCTTTACAAATTAGTTAAATTTAAACTTGTAAAGATCACGAAAAGATTCACCTGAAAACACTATAGTATTCCAAGCACAATTATGCCACATAGACTAGAGTATATAACTAACAAACAAATTCTTTCTTTGACCAATGTGGGACAAAATGTTAAGATAAAAAGTTAGAAAAGTCTTAATATCATATAAAAGATTTGTATGTACACTGAAAGATAGAGATTTATAATTCGTGAAGAAACTTTATACATCGCTGAAAATAATTTACTGTTATTCAAGTAGAGATCTATACACACACGACTGAATGAATTGTGCGTTGAGTTGTCCGGAGATAGTATTTTCTATATTATGAAACTTGTTTTGGTCATAGGTTAAAATCTCAAGTATGTTAAAAAGAGTACTTTTGGTAACATCTCTTATTAAGCAGCTGGACAATCCATTATATACTTGCATATATTATGTACTGTAAGAGATTTTTTATACGGTGTTTAACTGGATATATTTTTTGGTATATGAAAACATAAACGATTAACATTAATACAAAAAACCCTAAACGACATTATCTCTCTGGCGACTAAGGCGACAAAAGCGAATACGAACTTTACAACTACGATCGATCGTAACCTTTAAATATTCCCTCTCCATCGTGGGTCGGTTCTTTATTGGTTTTGATTGTTCTATATTTTATTCGCTTTGTGTTTATCATTCCATACGATCTATATTGCTTGTCTCATCTATAGTGGGTCGGTGGTGTGGTACTATTTAATTCGAACTATACTTTTACTATTTTATCAATTTGGGTGCTCCTTTATGATGGGAGCAGGTTAGTTTGTTTGCGATTTTAAGTTTAAACCCTAATCTTGCGATTAGGGTTTTCTATCGTTATTGGTTGTGCATGATTGCTGCGTACTGTGTGTGGCTATTGGTGGTCTGATTTTGGAAGTGGGTTATAGAGAGATGGAGAAGGGATTTTTGACTAGTAAGACTGCGAGTAAGGGTACTAATGAATCTGGTTCACACGATGCGATCAAGGGTACTAATGCTGAATTGGCTGCTCGTATGAGTAGGCTTAAGGGAACAGAGGGTAATTTGGGTGTGCAACAGGTACGTTTGGAGAAACCTAGTCTTGAATCTGGTATGATTGATAATAATTTGGTTGTGAGCAAGCAAGACCTGGTGGAGCCGGTTTCACTTGGTAATATTCAAAAGGCCACGACTAGTTTTGGTGAGTTGAGTACACCCTCAATGATGAGCCCTAGTAGTGTTAGTTTGAATGTGGATGAGTCACCTGATTGTTCTATGAATGATATTCAGAAAGTGGAGCCGATTCCACTTACGAAAGATACATCACATGGTGACGACTTGGAGCCGGTTACAAGTGCTGAAACTGTGATGCACTTGTTATCTAATGCGCATAATAATTTTGATGAAGCCATGAATAATATTCAACGTGAGATTGTTGCTAATAAGGCTTCCTCTTCTGATTTGCACAATTCGTGTGGTATTGGGCAAACTTCTAATTCGTCTGCTTCTGGTCCTGATGCTTCTAAGGATGCTAATACTAGTGGTACTGGAGTGAAGTCGGTTTCTTACGTGGGTGCTACTTCTAATGAACCTTTGAAACACGTGTCTAATTTTCGGAGGTTGGAATGTAGCAAAAAGAAGAATGATGTTGACCTTTCAGTTCCATTGAAAGTAGTGGAAGAGGTAAACACGAGGTTTGAGAATACTCTCTATGGTTATTTCCTTGGCCAACGCCTTGCTTTTCCTGTTGTTGATTACTATGTCTACAATGCATGGGCTAAGTTTGGTGTGCAAAAGGTAATGATGAATGCAAAGGGGTTCTTCTTCTTTAAGTTCAATTCGAAGAAAGGTGTTGATGATGTGCTTGAAAACGGTCCTTGGTTGATCAGAAATGTTCCTATTATTCTTAAACCATGGACTTTGAACACTAATCTACTTAAAGAGGATTTGACTAACATCCCTGTTTGGGTTAAATTCCACGATGTCCCCCTTGCAATGTTTTCTGATGATGGCCTCAGTCTTCTTGCCACACTGATTGGCACGCCCAAAAGGTTAGATGCTTTTACAAGCCAAATGTGCAAGGAATCATGGGGCCGTAGTAATTTTGCTAGATGCATGATAGAAGTGAAGTCGGATGAGGTGCTTCGGGACAGCCTCACTGGTGAGATACCGTTACTTGATGGTTCGGGTTCGACTATTGAGAAGATAAGGGTTGAATACGAGTGGCAACCACCTCGTTGTGACAAGTGTAAGATATTTGGTCATACTCTGACTGACTGTCCTAAGGTTGTTATACCTCCTGTTCAGCCTACTAAGCCTGTTAATGATAGTTTCAAGACTGTCAATAACAGGAAGAAAGGAAAACAAGGTGGTTCTACAATTCCGGGTAAAGGAGGGTTTACTAAACCTGTTGTGGGTAAGCAGTTTCAGTATCAACCCAAAAAGACTCCTCCTGAACCCAAGAATGTTGGTGGCAATAAGAAGAAGACTCCTGATGTGGCTAGTTCTAGTGGAACAACGATCTCTACATCTAACCAGTTTGATGCTCTTAATATGGATGATACGGGTACGTTTGGTATTCCTACTTATGACACCAACATGGATGTGGATGCTGGCCGTACAATGGAAGTTAATGAGGATGAGTCGGTTAAGACTGGTACTACATCACAAGAACCGCTTGTGAGTGATTTAATGGGAACTAAGGAAGTTGGTTCTACTCCTATAGTTGAGAAAATTAGTAAGCTTGAAAAGCTACTTATCGATGGGAAAGCTACCCTTGTGGATGATGAAGGTCTTCCTATTCCGTCTGCCTCTGTCACTAAGAGGGCTAACCCATTCTCTAAGGTGGGTGATGTTGTGGTTACTGATAGTGATGAGGAGGAGGTTCTTAACACGTTTGACGAATCAGCAAATCTTTTTTGTGGAGGTCATGAGCGCGAAGATGAGTTGGATGACTATGATGATTAATCGAAGCAAATTTATGATCTTCCAGGGGAATTGGATGCTCTTAATGCCATTTATGGCTTTAATCTCCAATGTCGTAGGAAGTAGTTTATATTTTTGTCCGAGTCTTAAATGGTTTTGTTTTCTTGTCTAGAAAATAGGAAGTATCTTGTTATGTAAGCCTTTCGCCTATGTAACGGGCTGAGATATGGGAATCACTCGTATCCGTTGTACTTAAATTTTTTTGGAGTAATATATTTACTGGGTCGTTGACCTTTTAAAAAAAAAATAAATAAATAAAAAAAAAAAAAAAAAAAAAAAAAAAAAAAAAACAACGATTATTCATGTTTTGCCTAAATATAAAAACATGCAATAATTTAGCCCAAACTATTGGACCTATATTAGTAGCCATCTTCATCTTCTTTTCTTTTTTTCCCAAAGGCTTCAAGCCCAATAATTGAACCCTTATAGTAGCTCAAATTGCGTGGATGATAACCACATTGTCACTATAAGACTAGTGTAGCTCATCTTAAGATTAGCTGAAAAGATATGTGAAATATGTTGGAAGTTGTGGTCCAAGACTTTAAATGGTGCGTAGCTTAGTTGGTTTCATATAAGAAATATATAACTCATCAAATCCTTTGTCTTTTAGGAATACACATAATAAATGTTATTTAAATTCGACCGTGGTTGTAAAAAATGTTTGAGAATATAGAGCATCATCTAGTATGGATAATTAAACAAAAAGGAAAAATGGACAAAAAGTCAAGAGTTAGTATGAATTTTCACCAATCACAAGCTAACAAATTTTTTTAACTTGCAAGAAAGTGAATGGGGTGAAAACATTATACGATTCTAGACACATGTCACTCACTTTGACTAGATTATATTAGTAACAAGCAATTTCTTTCTTTAACCGATGTGGGATTACGTTTTCGGGTCATGAACGTAGGAGTTTATCCATGTTTTCATACTTGTTTCAGCCCTTGGTTGTTTAGAAAACTTATTATGTCGATCGGTAAGCATGTTTTGAATGCTCAAATCATTTGTACAAATTTAGGTTTGCAAGTAGCTAGGCAAAGTTTATGACAAACAGGTTTACGTCAAAATCCAAAAATAAGCGGCTTGGCAATCCTTTGAGATTATTATAGTCATAAAGTGTAAAATGTTTTACTTTATAAATCGTTTCGATATGTGTAAGAATTATTGGATGACACCCATTTTGATTATTGTGTTAGACTATTTGTTACTTACTTAACTGAGATCTAACCATCTTTGATAAATACATAATATAGAAAGTGATGTTTTCATTTATGAAAAGTTTCACAAACATAAACCATGTAGCATGAGATTACAACAATGGTTAATTTACTTCACTCTTTCTCAGTTTTTAGTCATTCTTAAATAACTTCTAATATATTTTTCCCTCTTAAGCTATTTGAAGTAAAAGATTAGAAAGGTCTCCACAAGAACACGTTTTATATAGTAAATAAATAAAAGTAGACACAAAAAAAGGTCTCCACAAGAACACGTTTTATATAATAAATAAATAAAAGTAGACACAAAAAGAAGTTAAGAGCTAATATGCATTTACAGATGCGTACCTAGCTACCATTCAAGTTTTTAACTTGAAGGAATGGTATACACTAGAGTATCAAACATTCAAACTTACACTAGAGTATATTATTAACCAACAACATATTTCTTCGACCTATGTGGGATAACAATGTTAGGAGATATTTCTATAAAAATTTGGTAAATTGTTAGATTTAAGATCATTTGAGTATCAAACATTCAAACTTTTTTTACATATTAAGGGACTAATCTACACCCTTCATCTTTATTTGATCTAATAAATGAGATTAATCCAACAATTTAAAAAACCCACTTTCATCATTTTTTTTTCAAATATTAATATCTTTCAAACCGTTAATCGTTAAACGAAAAAAAAATACCATTACGACAAACATTTAATTATCTTTCTATACATAGTCACTTTGATATATTTTCGACAATTTTTTTTTTCGTTTTTTTCACGTTTTTTTTCATGGCTGAAAAAATCACATATGATATATCATATATGATATTACATATCATATATATGTAATATCATATATGATATGTAATATCATATATGATATGTAATATCATATATGATTTTTTCAGCCACGAAAAAAAAAACGTGAAAAAAATGAATTTTTTTTTGTCGAAAGTATATCAATGCCCGTCTATAGAAAGAAATGCTCGTCGCGATGGTGTAATTATTTTCGCTTAACGATTAACGGTTTAAGAGATATTTACATTATAAAAAATGGTTGAAATATTAAAATGCTTTTAATCTCAATCATTGATTTCTTTTTAGATTGATGGTGAGGATAAGTCTCTTGATATGTAAGAAAATTTTGATATTTAATATAAGGGGTTGTTTGGTACGATGGAATCGTGGAGAATAGAATTGCAGCGTAGAATGGAATTGCAGAGAAAGAGAATGAGGCTGAAGAAAGAAAACATATTCAAGTGTTTGGTACATAAATAGAATCAACATGAAGGGTATGCAGTAGAAACGATTCTCATGTTTGGCTAATTATTGAGTGAAATGTGAATGTTTAATCAAACGAATCATCTTTCTCAAGTACTAATAAACGTGATAATACCATGATCTGGAAACAAAATTCTAACATATATACTATATTTGTGATCCACTGGTATTTAAGTTTATAATACCTTGACTCATCTATCGATAACGCAGTTGTTTTTTTTTTGGAACGAAATAACGCAATTGTTGATATCTAAAAAATTAGCTAGTTAAAAAAACAATAAATCCAAAGCACACATAAAAAGATAAAGATTAAAAAACATTGAAATGATGAATGGACAATCCGGGAATCATCTATTTGTATCTCCAAATGAAATTCGCACCAGTGAATATATATTTAAATGATTAAAACAATGGAAAAGGAAATCAATTACACCAACTTAAAAAATTAATAAACAAATATGAACTAGTAAAACCCAGTTCGTACAAAATCACCATACAAAGGGAGGAAAAGGACGGTAGGGTTTTGATGAATTTGAAACATATGATACAATGTGCTAGTCACGTGCCATTTTTAATTTATACCCTTTTAATTAAATTAGTGGCATGATTCTCATCAAGAATGGGGACTACTGATGCTCCGCTTTTTTTCTCCATTCTCTCCATTCTTTACTTTTTTTGGAGAATGAATTTGGTTGAATGAGAATCAATTTTTGTTTCTCTATTTCCATTCCTTGCATCAAATAAACAAAAGAAATATCACTTATTCCTTTCTTCCCTTTCCATTCATGTGTACCAAACATCCCCTAAGTCTCCTCAAATTGTTATATGAAAGACTTTTATGCACTTATCATTTATGTAGATCAATATATAGCTGAATGCATTACCTTTCTGGTTCTAGGATGTTAAAGTATTTATGTATTTCGATACTTGTTTTGTTTGTTTTAACATCTTTTTATGAAGTAGCTAGGTTATATATTTGCACATAATATATACGAGTTTTATTCATATGGAGTTGGTTGAAAATATTTATAAGCATATATAACAACGATATAAGATATAACTGGGCCTTTGTCTTGTAGCTATTTTTTATTTGTTCGCCAAAGCTTGAGCCTTTGTCTTTTAGATATTTGCATAGATTGCATAAAGCTTGAGCCTTGGTCTTTTAAAATCCTAGCCAAATTGCATAAATTTGTTATCCAAGACTTTTATCCTTTTCGAGACGCGTAGCTCAGTTTGCTTCCAAATGAGAAATAAGATTTGCAAAATCCTTGGTCTTTTATATATACTCAAAATAAATGTAATTTAAACTCGCACGTGGTTTTGAAAAAGATTTGGGAATATAAAGAATCGTTTAATATGTAGTATGGACATATGGATTTTGAAATCCTTGAATATTCAAATTCGATAAGTATTTAAACATGATGATTGAAATAGTAGTTTTTGATTGTCACTATCTTTGTTGTGTATGTGTAAGACCACGTCTTGATGAATATAAGATATGCAAAAGGACATCCTCATTTTGAACGTTCAACTATTAAAATATGTTCATGTCATAAAGTGTATAGATTATCTAATAAGATTTATGTTGGTTAGTGACTACTGAGTTAGATCGAACATGAAGAAAATCTACATTTTTGTTGTTTATTTTTATTACTGTAGCTTTCAAAATTCGTTTTCCTTTCTAATCAGTGCGAAATCAAAAATTAACTTGGTCTCCACTGAAACATATTTTTAATGTACTAAAATAAAATAAAAAGTTAAGAGTTTATAAGAATTTTCAATTATTTAAACACACTCTCAAATTTTTTCAATCTCAAAGTGTTCTAATTTCTGAAGACATAATACTAATCTCAACACATTCAACATAGATGAACTTATGGTATATAACTATATAAGTAATAAACAATTTCTATCGTCAGCCTATGTGGGATAGAGTTTCAAGATAAAAGGTTGAAAATGTATGAACCTAAAGAAATACATTTTGTAATCAACTTACTTTTCATATTTGTAGCGATGCAAAACATTGTGGTAACATTACAAGTAACCATTTTAGTTTAAACGAGCTCTAATATCTCCATAGAGGCAAAATAGAAAATGATCTTTCATTTATGAAAAGTCTCACAAAATAGTAATCATGTATGAGATTGCTCATACTCTTTCTTGATTGACTTCTTAAAACTACTTTTTCCTCTTATACTATATGATACTAAAGATTAAAATGTCTTCACCAAAACAAGTTTAATAGTAAAAAGAACAATATATTTAGAAGAAAAAAAAGTCACGAGTTCAAATAAGTTTTAAAGCACATCGTTTATGATGTTTAAATTTGCAACAACTTAAACACCCAAAGTGATATACTTTAAAACATTATACTTTTCTAGACACATGAAACACAAATATACTACGATATATAAGTAACCATAAAGTTCTTTCTACAACGTATGTGGGATATAACGACATGATAAAAAGTTAGAAAAGGTGTTCATAGAAAAATGGTAAAAAAATTGGTTGAAAATATTTATATTTACATGGAAAGTAAAAATTGATGCAAGAGTAGGCGAAAGAAGCATATGTCACTTGGAATTCCATATTGAAGTTTAGAAGCAACTAGTTTATGTGTTTGGAGCAAGAATAAAGAAAGGGGACAATTTGAATAACATGAAATTATATGTTGCTATTGCTCTTAGTAACAAATTGCAAATGTTTAAGCATTGTATAAAAGATCAACATGTGATTTTTTTTTAGGAAAAAAGGATTAGCATTTACTTATCTGAAATCGTTTATGTAAAAATCTACACATCGCTCACTGAACTACATTTTGGGTCATGAGCTTAAAGTATATATGTATTATGAAACTTCATTTGGCGCCCAATTTATATTACCATTATTTCTTTATGTTATAATCCTCATCAACTACGTTCATTTTGCTCATATATCCTTTTCAATTAACATACATTTAGATCATTTTGCGACATTTCAATCGCGTCCCATTTATGAGCTCCCAATAAGTCATTAGACGTTAGACCATCAAACTTTGTCTATTTATTTTCTTCAACTCTACTTTCTAACTACATGCTCTTAGAACATATAGTATTAGTGGCTTAAATTGCATAAATAACAAACTTTCTCTTTTATTTTCTTAGCCTCCTTAGTTTAAATTGGTTTATTACTTCTTTTCTAATCTTCAAGTGTGCCTCCTCTTAAGATTCGATCGAAAGATATGCCAAATTTGTAGATTGTTGTGGTCCAAGACTTTAGTTCTTTTAGTGATGTGTTGCTCAGTTGGTTCTAAACGAGGAATAAGACTTGCAAAACAATCGTCGGTTTTTTAAACGTTCTCATAATGAATGTACTTTAAACTCGCGTGTGGATGTGAAAAAGAGTTGAGAATATGGGCATCGTTTAGACATCCTTGAATAATGTACGCCAATAAGTATTTAAACATGATGATTGAAATACGAGTTGTTGATTATCACTATCGTTGTGGTATTTGGATAAGATTACATAAGAACGACCATATATATGGCTGTAGTTGAAGATAATATATCCCAAAGGATGACTCGTTATAATTACAACTATTAAAATATGTTCATTTCTAGATGGGTTTTTTTATGTGTGTGTATCATCGAATGAGACATATGTTGCATGTTGAGTTACATTGTACGTGGATTTATTAGCTCACTTTATAAGTTTGAGCTTAATTGTAAATTTTATTGGTAAATCAAACTACAATGTTATTTTAGACTTAAGTATAACAATGTAAAAGACGTATGACATTATTTGCGTAATTTGTTTTTCCTTTCTAATTTGACGTAATTATTTGTAAATCAGATTGCTTAATTTATCACATTAAAAAAAATGAGCAACCTCTGATAAAAAGGAGTAAAGAACGATAACTAAGAAAAGTGAAAAAGATCAAGAATTCGTATTAATTAGCAGGGATATGATCTTATTCATGCTATGTATGGTTAGCTTACTAACCTCCTAAGCATGAAACAAATAATATACCTGAAAATGTAATACTAATCTAGTCACATGAAACTCACATACACTTTGGTATATTAGTAAATAACAACTACTTTCTTCAACCTATGTGGGATAAAATGTTTGGATAAAAGAATTTTGTGTCTGAACAGAATTTTATATTGGAAAAGAATGTGTCTTGGATTGTTGATGAAATAACGAAGGACGGGTTGATGGTGGTAAGCTCGCGTTGATGGGTTACATATTACACATAGTCTAAGTATATAAGTGGCAATGTGAAGACCATTAGCAAGGTCATCTTATAAATCAGTGGAAAGGTCATCTTATAACTTAGATAGTACGTCTATATAGTTTGCATGTTACATTTTAAAAAGATACATTTTTACTTATCTAAAAGAAAGACCAAAACATGTTTTGGAATACCAAATTAATAGAAAAAAGCTAAGAGTTCATATTTGATTCCTGATACTTCACGAGAATTTTTTAGATTTTTGCAACTTAACAAATTGTGAAATACCTGAAAACATAATACTATTCTCAACACATTTAATATACATACACTTATGGTATATAAGTAACCAACAACTTCTATCTTGAGCCGATGTGGGACAGATTGTTAGGATAAAATTTTACAAAATGGCTTGATATATTAATACTAATTTAAGAGTTGTTAACATTTGGTGAAAGAAAGATTTGTTACATGGAACATTAAACTGAAGTTTAGAAGAAACTAATTTTATGTACATGAAAAGAAAGAATGCAAGAGTGTGGACAACATGAAAGATTACAATTTTTCATATATTGTATTAAAAGAACCTGTGATTTTTCCTAAACATTTACTTATTTGAAATCAACATAAGTTTTGGGTCATAACTTATTTTTGCACTCATGATTCGGGGTTCGTACAAAAGACACGCCTACATAGAAAAACTTACAACCAAAGAACATGAGATTTTGATTACTTAAGTTTCTTCCGATTCTTGAATTTCTTCCGGATCGGCATTCATTGTCCTTGGTTAAACTAACAACATCTCTATCTGCAACATCTCTATCTACTTCAAACTTCTACATTTCGGAGTCTTGGTCATTGCTCTCCCGTATAATTTTATACAAGAATCATTGTAAGTGAAAAGGTTATTATTTCATTGGTATAGACTATATTCTTACAGTGTTCATGATGTATTTAGATCTCAGTCCAACGTTTGACCGTTGGTTCATAGCATTTCAGCAAAATTGGTCTCTCAAGAGGTCAAGACTTACGAATGCGTTTCCACTCAATAGGGGATATCTTTGTTTATATGAGAGTAATGAAAACCTTGAGATTCACAATGTATAGATTGGTATATCTTATGAGTAAGTGTTGTTATTAGTTTTAGGTTAGCAGACACTTTAGAAAAGTCAAAGATCATTTGAAGATGCAGTGAGTAATTGTAAGCTACATAAAACTAAAGATTTGAATAAGTGAGATCTGACAAAGGAACACTGATTTCTATATCATTCTTTGGCCTTCAACTCTATTTTCTGTTAAATGTTACGTATAAACATTAATAAGTAAATGTCTAGGATCGAACCCGAGACCTCGGGATTGCACACTTTACAAACAAGAATAATGTAAAATAAATATATATATATTAAATGTATCGAATATATATATTTATAAACACTTAATGGACTAAATGGTCGTTAGTTATTAACCGTATGGACTAACTATCGTTAGTAACGAAAGATAAGTACTAGAGTGTAACTTGGGAGTCAAGAAAGATCTAGAAACACCCCTTGGGTGTAACAATTCGCAATTTTAGGTTTATTACCATTCCCGGAAAATTTCACTATTCACTTTTACTATTCATTTTTCCCGAAAATTTTCCTGAAACTTGATTTTTATTTCTTGGGCTGAAGTGATAAATCATTTCCATGACAAATTAAAAGTTTGACATTCATAAGCTCATTTTCGTGAAAGTTATTAAGGAATTACACGGAATTACACGTTTTAGGGTAAAACGTCATTCAGAAATTCTACGTACAACGAAATTCGGTCGCGTTAATTTTCCCCGTATCAGAAAAATGTTTGACACACTCATGATTTATTTGAGAATAAATCATGACTGAGAAAAACATGACCAAAATAAGCCTCGGCCGTGAAAAACTGGAATTTTCAGTTTTAAGCGTTTTTACTCAGCTGTAACCTTAGCCTATACCTGCACCGCATTTCTAAGACAATTTAAGTTTTCAACTTATTAGAAAAAGTCAACATATTTTTCCCTCCTCCATTGACCAAAAATCATTCCTTGATTTTATAAGTCATTTCGTGATTTTTAGGCTTACGGTTTGATGTCTAAAGGACATTTAATACCAACCGACACTAGACTGAGCCCAGTCTAGACATTATAAGTCATTTTAAGTCATTATCATTCTATTAGAAAAGTTACATTTAACTTTTCTCAATTTTACGCAATATTCGTACGTTTTGCGTATTACGCGTTTTAGACCCGTGTTTCCAGTTTTAGCAGGGTTTGAGCACCCAAATGGAACCAACCACTCATTTCATATTTTATTATGGAGTATTATGACATGTTTAACCATTCTCCCAAGTTTCGTATTTTTACGATACCCGGTTTTAAGTTTCGTGGCTTAGCAGCTTATGGTTAGCATTTTACGGAGTCAAAACTTAGCTTAAACTCTTATATATCATCCAAAAGTCACCAACTTGGCCACCAAACAGCCCCAACCGACTTAGGGGGGGGATTAGTCACCATGTGATTCAATCTTGACCATTCATCTTAACTTGGGCACAAAGTTTCACCTAAACTTAACCATGGTTAATATCTAACCCATGTATGGTTAGCTAACTTTCTCATACTATAAATAGCCACTCAAGAACACCTTCTTCTTCATCTTTTCATCCATAAAAAAGAGCCAACACAAATCATAGCTCCATGATCCTTTGATCTTTAAGCTACAAGTTACATATCAAAGTTCAAGGCTTAGTTATTCTCTACATGAATCTTAAGTTTGTTTGGTGATTCCATGGTTGATTTAGGAGCTACACAAGGTTACTAGGGCTGAAGTTAAATGATTTTCACAAGGGTTAGATCAAGGCTAGCAAGGGTTACAAGAGTTGTGGTAAAGGGTTTACAAGCTTAGGTTTAGTGTCCTAGTTCCATACTTGACTTCCTTTCTTGTAGAAAGCCAAAAGTTGTAAGCAAACGCTAACTTGCTTCTTGTTAAATAATCATGTTCATGTTATTTACCTATATTATGTCTTGTATGCATGTCCATGATGTATAAAAATGACCAAAACAAGTTATTGTTATTGATTGTTACAACAAGTTACTAAAACAAGTAAACTAGTGACTTTCTTGGTAAGACCTGATCAAAATGGTAAAAATATGATGTTGGATCATTACATATTACAGTAGAGGACTTAACAAGGAAACCATAGCAATTTGAACCACCCAAAACGAGTATACGAGTCAAAAGTTATGGCGATTTGAAATTACCAAAGATTTCTGGCAAAACTGCCAAATAGCTTCCTGATCAAATTTGGGTTTTGAAAGTCCCACTTCTGGTCCGATTCATCAAAAAGTTAAAACACGAAAGTTGTCCGAAACGATGTTTTCGTTCAGGAGCAAAGAAGCTCGAGCCCTAAAAACGCTTTCCGAGTGATAAAATTCTTCAAAATTCTAAACAGCCCATTTTTAGGCGAAAGTCACTAGATTATGGTTATACTTTGAAAGGAACAAGAGGTCTTATGACCTATAATCAAGACCACAACCATGGCTAGAGCCAAGGTTGTGTCTCATGACCTTGGAACAAGGACCAAAGGTCATGGCTAGGCCATGACGAAATGACCATACCAATTTACATAGGCGTAAACATGAAACAATGAATTAGGCGATAACATGAACAAGCAATTTGGATCTACTTCACCTAAAAGGAAACCATGAGATATTACCAAGAGAAAATGGTCATTCAAGACTTATGAAACTACCCCTAATAACAATCTTCATGTACTAATAAACTTTCCTAAGTTTATTCAAATATCGGACATGTAACTTTTCGGATCAAAACTTATACTTTATCAACTACTACAATAGTAGGGAGCCTCATGTGAGGAGTTCATTATGTAAGCCGTCGAGTTGAGTTGTGGATTTACGAGTTAAAGTGTCCTGGCTCCTCGAACGCTTAATAACATGACTTCTGAATTATGTCGGCCCGAACGGTAGTAAACGATATACAAAACATACATGTTTCATGAATCTTTCTTTCAAAGACTTATACTAATACATCATACCACATCATGGACTAAGTGCAAGATATATATTGGCGTGTTTATGTCTCCTTAGACATTACTCCGATCCTAAGTCGCAACATTCGATTATAGGTTGCTCGTAGAAACCTTCACGATTCAACCGTTACATTCATTACTTGCTATCTTACTTAAGGTGAGTTCATAGCCCCACTTTACATTACTTCAATGTTTTACAAACCCTTGGGGGGAATACATGCTATTATTTTTCTACTCGAACACAATGCTTTCTACTGTATGTTATTCGACTATGTTTTATTATCACTAAGTAACATCCTTGCCAAACCAAGATCCCTTAGTATGAACCATTTAATCACTTGCGAGGGTTACTTGCAAGTGAGCGCGAATATTGTGAATAGGCCTATTGGGATTGACGAATCCCATTTGTTTTGATTAGTTCAAACAAATGCATTAATATTTGAGACATTAGGTATGACGGCAAAGTACCTACCGGGATAAATCTGCCAATCGATATTGGTACACGTTAACGTTTTGGTTTCATAAGCTTAGTGTATAATACATTTTATGGGCGTATAATAACGTAGCCTACCTGTTTTGTTTTCCAAACATTGGTGTGAGTCTACAGCTCACACTACGATTATTGTGTTCAAACGATTTACCTACAAACACTACGATTATTGTGTTCAAACGATTTAACTACCAACACATTGTGTTCAAACGATTTAACAAACTCTATGAATATCACTCAACCTTTGTGTTGACCTCTCAAGCATGTATTTCAGGTTCATGACGATCAAGGATGGCACGGAAGGACACGGATACTCAAGAGGGCTATAAATTTTATTATCATTCAAAAACTCATTTATTATACATTGTAAACATGGAACCATTTGGGACCTCATTTTGTAATCTCTGATATTTATATAATTTGAATGATAAATCTTTTAAAACGACTCAATTGGAGTTCGTTTTCTATTATTGTGACTATTGTGCCGTCGAGTAACACCCAGTTCGAATTCCGCTGCAACCATGAATTGGGGGTGTTACAGATTGGTATCAGAGCCATGGTTATAGAGAAACGGGTCTAAGTGAGACCTAAACTATAACTACAATCACAAACAAAAACATTTTATAGCCTTCCGCTCTCCGTGTCTTCCATCCTACAGACGATTATGGACTTAGTAAGCATGTTATGCTTCACACACATATCAGTATATTGATATATACACACTAAGCATTTTATGCTACATGAACACATATAAGTATATTGATATATACACACTAAGCATTTTATGCTACATGAACACATATAAGTATATTGATATATACACACTAAGCATTTTATGCTACATGAACACATATAAGTATATTGATATATACACACTAGGCATTTTATGCTACATGAACACATATAAGTATATTGATATATACACACTAGGCATTTTATGCTACATGAACATATTAGTATATTGATATATAAACTCGGTTTATTTTCAATCATTTATCTAAACAATGAACTAAACATATCTGTGTATGCCTATTCTAAGGCATTTCGACATAGCCACACTCTCCCAATCATGTTCCTACTCCAACATTCATTTTCCAAGACATTGTGAGATACAATGGTCTCATTCATTTTTCAAGACATTGTGAGATACAATGGCCTCATTCATTTTCCAAGACATTGTGAGATACAATGGTCTCATTCATTTTCCAAGACATTGTATGATACAATGGTCTTAATCATTTCTCAAATGTTTTGAGTCACACAATGGCCTAACCTACTTCCCAGACATTGTGAATTGCACAATGGTCTAACCTACTTCCGAGACATTGTGATTTGTGCAATGGTCTCTGGAATTATTTCACGACCTCATCAATATCATTTCTTATGATATCAAAAATCCATCACAATCTAACGATTTCCAAACAAGAAATATGAGATTTCTAAAGGACAAACTAATCCATCATCGACAAAAGCTGAACTTTCTCTACATTCATCAAGGTTTTCTGATGAAACCTTCATTATTAAAAGTTCGTGATCCTGGCCAAGTATGTTCTATTTTAGAACTACTTAAAACTTCCTTTCCATACGTATCTACCCTTACTACCTTCTATGCAATGGAATATGAAAACATACGTTACAAGTCTTGTATGGACGGGACTTGCAACTTAAGGGTTGACATCGCCTTTGTTTAGTGAACAGTTTCCCAAAACCAACGGACATATCAAAAGTATACCTAATTTAGGTATTTGAAAATTTTATCGAACCTTGGCTAAATATAGATTAGTCACCTATATTTAACCTAGGGACAGTGGAATATAGTCTGACTAACTATATTCGACTTAAAATTTTCAAATACTGAGAATAGTTGTACTAGGGTTATGTTTAGGTTGATTTCCTACATGAACTCGATAAACCACCAGAATACATTAAAACAATCTAGAGACACGATAATGTCTTACCACTCAGCGAAATCTTAACACCTTATTTGTGTTACCTAATTTCATTCTTGAAATTTTTCATTTATGAGATAATCCGAACTACTATCTTGGGATAGTTATCAATTATTCTCTTCATCCTGTAGAAGTACTATCCTGTTTAGGTCCTAAGGATACCATTCCATCATAAACTTTTAAAATCTCTTAAGATTTTTAAAGCAAACTCAACATCTATACCTAAGAGTATTAATGTTAAGCATACACTACACACTTTTGTTCATCAACATATCATAACATTATCTTCACAACCGTTGGAACCACAAGCTCATTAACAGATTTTGATGCACTTTTAAAGCTCAAATCATCTTTAGTTACACCACAAGTACCCTTATCAGCTTTACAAGTTTGAATATTCATCTTGTACTTTTGGAACACCAATATCATCTCATAATACACTACCTTGTAACTCACCGGCTAAGTATGAATGTTGTGTTGGAAATTCTTAAGTAGGATGATTTGTAATTATTTGAATGGATTGGGATGCCTTTTCATTTAAATAAAGAAATTGTAAATCACCGAACCATAAGTTTATATTCCTCTATTTACATTGTTTGGGATGCCTCTCTATGTAAATAAAGAATTATAAACAAGTGGGCTTAATTGTATCCGAAATAACATAAGTATGAAGTCAACCTATATTACATTGCTCGGGTATGGCTTGATACCTACATTACATTGCTCGGGTATGGCTTGATACCTACATTACATTGCTCGGGTATGGCATGATACCTACATTACATTGCTCGGGTATGGCATGATACCTACATTACATTGCTTGGGTATGGCTTGATACCTACATTACATTGCTCGGGTATGGCATGATACCTACATTACATTGCTCGGGTATGGCATGATACCTACATTATATTCACCACAAGAAATCCTATCTTTTCACCGACATCGCTTCAAACCATGACATAAACACTAGGTACAACAACCGATTACCTACTAGACTATGATTGCGACTACTATCCCAATTTCCATTGATATTCAACTACTATATCAATTTCCATTTATTGGATTCCTATGTAAATTGCTATTGTTGTTCAACTGCTATATCAATTGCTATTGATACTTGACACCTATATCAATTTCCATTTTGATATTTAACTATATCAATTTCTGTACAACTACTATATCAATTTCTATTGATAATCGACTGCTATATCAATTTTCTTTGATATTCGACTATTATATGGATCTCTACTGATATTCAACCATGTTATCAATCTCTATTGACACACCATATTCTGAGACAAATCAAACTACATCACTAGTAATTCCAGACTTTGGTCCTCATAAGTAACCACACATCTTTATCGACACCACTCCAACATATGACACACATAGAACTTCGGGACGAAGTTCCCCGTAAGGGGTGGAGACTGTAACAATTCGCAATTTTAGGTTTATTACCATTCCCGGAAAATTTCACTATTCACTTTTACTATTCATTTTTCCCGAAAATTTTCCTGAAACTTGATTTTTATTTCTTGGGCTGAAGTGATAAATCATTTCCATGACAAATTAAAAGTTTGACATTCATAAGCTCATTTTCGTGAAAGTTATTAAGGAATTACACGGAATTACACGTTTTAGGGTAAAACGTCATTCAGAAATTCTACGTACAACGAAATTCGGTCGCGTTAATTTTCCCCGTATCAGAAAAATGTTTGACACACTCATGATTTATTTGAGAATAAATCATGACTGAGAAAAACATGACCAAAATAAGCCTCGGCCGTGAAAAACTGGAATTTTCAGTTTTAAGCGTTTTTACTCAGCTGTAACCTTAGCCTATACCTGCACCGCATTTCTAAGACAATTTAAGTTTTCAACTTATTAGAAAAAGTCAACATATTTTTCCCTCCTCCATTGACCAAAAATCATTCCTTGATTTTATAAGTCATTTCGTGATTTTTAGGCTTACGGTTTGATGTCTAAAGGACATTTAATACCAACCGACACTAGACTGAGCCCAGTCTAGACATTATAAGTCATTTTAAGTCATTATCATTCTATTAGAAAAGTTACATTTAACTTTTCTCAATTTTACGCAATATTCGTACGTTTTGCGTATTACGCGTTTTAGACCCGTGTTTCCAGTTTTAGCAGGGTTTGAGCACCCAAATGGAACCAACCACTCATTTCATATTTTATTATGGAGTATTATGACATGTTTAACCATTCTCCCAAGTTTCGTATTTTTACGATACCCGGTTTTAAGTTTCGTGGCTTAGCAGCTTACAGTTAGCATTTTACGGAGTCAAAACTTAGCTTAAACTCTTATATATCATCCAAAAGTCACCAACTTGGCCACCAAACAGCCCCAACCGACTTAGGGGGGGGATTAGTCACCATGTGATTCAATCTTGACCATTCATCTTAACTTGGGCACAAAGTTTCACCTAAACTTAACCATGGTTAATATCTAACCCATGTATGGTTAGCTAACTTTCTCATACTATAAATAGCCACTCAAGAACACCTTCTTCTTCATCTTTTCATCCATAAAAAAGAGCCAACACAAATCATAGCTCCATGATCCTTTGATCTTTAAGCTACAAGTTACATATCAAAGTTCAAGGCTTAGTTATTCTCTACATGAATCTTAAGTTTGTTTGGTGATTCCATGGTTGATTTAGGAGCTACACAAGGTTACTAGGGCTGAAGTTAAATGATTTTCACAAGGGTTAGATCAAGGCTAGCAAGGGTTACAAGAGTTGTGGTAAAGGGTTTACAAGCTTAGGTTTAGTGTCCTAGTTCCATACTTGACTTCCTTTCTTGTAGAAAGCCAAAAGTTGTAAGCAAACCCTAACTTGCTTCTTGTTAAATAATCATGTTCATGTTATTTACCTATATTATGTCTTGTATGCATGTCCATGATGTATAAAAATGACCAAAACAAGTTATTGTTATTGATTGTTACAACAAGTTACTAAAACAAGTAAACTAGTGACTTTCTTGGTAAGACCTGATCAAAATGGTAAAAATATGATGTTGGATCATTACATATTACAGTAGAGGACTTAACAAGGAAACCATAGCAATTTGAACCACCCAAAACGAGTATACGAGTCAAAAGTTATGGCGATTTGAAATTACCAAAGATTTCCGGCAAAACTGCCAAATAGCTTCCTGATCAAATTTGGGTTTTGAAAGTCCCACTTCTGTTCCGATTCATCAAAAAGTTAAAACACGAAAGTTGTCCGAAACGATGTTTTCGTTCAGGAACAAAGAAGCTCGAGCCCTAAAAACGCTTTCCGAGTGATAAAATTCTTCAAAATTCTAAACAGCCCATTTTTAGGCGAAAGTCACTAGATTATGGTTATACTTTGAAAGGAACAAGAGGTCTTATGACCTATAATCAAGACCACAACCATGGCTAGAGCCAAGGTTGTGTCTCATGACCTTGGAACAAGGACCAAAGGTCATGGCTAGGCCATGACGAAATGACCATACCAATTTACATAGGCGTAAACATGAAACAATGAATTAGGCGATAACATGAACAAGCAATTTGGATCTACTTCACCTAAAAGGAAACCATGAGATATTACCAAGAGAAAATGGTCATTCAAGACTTATGAAACTACCCCTAATAACAATCTTCATGTACTAATAAACTTTCCTAAGTTTATTCAAATATCGGACATGTAACTTTTCGGATCAAAACTTATACTTTATCAACTACTACAATAGTAGGGAGCCTCATGTGAGGAGTTCATTATGTAAGCCGTCGAGTTGAGTTGTGGATTTACGAGTTAAAGTGTCCTGGCTCCTCGAACGCTTAATAACATGACTTCTGAATTATGTCGGCCCGAACGGTAGTAAACGATATACAAAACATACATGTTTCATGAATCTTTCTTTCAAAGACTTATACTAATACATCATACCACATCATGGACTAAGTGCAAGATATATATTGGCGTGTTTATGTCTCCTTAGACATTACTCCGATCCTAAGTCGCAACATTCGATTATAGGTTGCTCGTAGAAACCTTCACGATTCAACCGTTACATTCATTACTTGCTATCTTACTTAAGGTGAGTTCATAGCCCCACTTTACATTACTTCAATGTTTTACAAACCCTTGGGGGGAATACATGCTATTATTTTTCTACTCGAACACAATGCTTTCTACTGTATGTTATTCGACTATGTTTTATTATCACTAAGTAACATCCTTGCCAAACCAAGATCCCTTAGTATGAACCATTTAATCACTTGCGAGGGTTACTTGCAAGTGAGCGCGAATATTGTGAATAGGCCTATTGGGATTGACGAATCCCATTTGTTTTGATTAGTTCAAACAAATTCATTAATATTTGAGACATTAGGTATGACGGCAAAGTACCTACCGGGATAAATCTGCCAATCGATATTGGTACACGTTAACGTTTTGGTTTCATAAGCTTAGTGTATAATACATTTTATGGGCGTATAATAACGTAGCCTACCTGTTTTGTTTTCCAAACATTGGTGTGAGTCTACAGCTCACACTACGATTATTGTGTTCAAACGATTTACCTACAAACACTACGATTATTGTGTTCAAACGATTTAACTACCAACACATTGTGTTCAAACGATTTAACAAACTCTATGAATATCACTCAACCTTTGTGTTGACCTCTCAAGCATGTATTTCAGGTTCATGACGATCAAGGATGGCACGGAAGGACACGGATACTCAAGAGGGCTATAAATTTTATTATCATTCAAAAACTCATTTATTATACATTGTAAACATGGAACCATTTGGGACCTCATTTTGTAATCTCTGATATTTATATAATTTGAATGATAAATCTTTTAAAACGACTCAATTGGAGTTCGTTTTCTATTATTGTGACTATTGTGCCGTCGAGTAACACCCAGTTCGAATTCCGCTGCAACCATGAATTGGGGGTGTTACATTGGGTGCCTAGGCCGGTCGAAGCCCATCCCCATGGGTCGACCCATGCTTTACTTGTGCTCCAAGATTTACCTAGTATAAATACAAGGCCAAGGGTTAGACTTTCACATCTTTTGTGCACACACACAAACCCTAAAGTCTTTTCTTTCCTCCTTGTTTTCCTTGGCTGATCGGTTCACACCCCACAAAGGGTTTGGGTCGATTTTGGTTTAATCCAAAATTAAGTGTTTTGTTTACTTGCATCAAACCTTTATTCGTTGGTAGTTTGTGTGTACAAGAACGAGGTAATTACTTACTTTAGTAATTATCAAGAGATCGATAAACAAAACGGTAAGGGGTTTATCATTGATCTATTTGTCCAAGAATCAAGGTTTATTTGAAGTGCATCGGGTACGTTTACTATTTATGTTTTAGTTAATATTTATGTGTTATACTTGATCCTAGCTTCCGCAATATGTGCTATTTAATTGTTAAACTGTAACAGTGGCATCACGAGCCTTGTATAACATGTAATTGATTACTAAAACATAATAAAAACCGGATCTTTAATTGTTTTAGATACATGTTTTTTTTTATCTAGGGTTTTTCCTATTTTTTTTCTAAAAATTTCGAAACCCTAACCCTAATTTTGGGGGGGGGGGGGTCGATTTTTCCATGAAACCCTAATTAGGGTTTTGTGGTTTTCTTGGATTATGTGTAATCACTAGAAACCCTAGGTCATTAACCGGTTAATTGAACGTATTTTGTGACCTATGTGCTAATTGTTAGGTTTTAATCCATGACTTACATGCATGTTAGTCATGGATCTTGTTTTTTTATCACATGTTTATATAGATCTTAAATTGGGGAAGACTCCAATACATATTAAAATCGATTTTATATGCTATGTGGTGTGTTTATTAGCTTTGGCCTACGCAATTGATTCGTCAATGTATGTGACTCTCTTCCATCAAGAAGAGAAGGCCTTAGTTGATTGCATGCATAATTATACCTAGAATTGATTTTATTAGGATCTTTTCTAATACGGATTGCATGTGGCTAATTGTTTCACTTATTTATTATTGGTTGTTTTGATTTTCTTTAATACTTGTTTTATTGTTATTAGTTGGACTTGATGTAAGCAATAAAAGGGTTGTTTTTTATAAAGAAAATAAATACGGACTAATAATGGTGAAACCCTAAGTGGTAAAGTAAGAATCTTGCAAGGTCTTAGGTGCCGATAGTGGTCCGATTCGCACGGTAATCAGCTCCCAGGAGAGACTAGCAAAATTCATACTTTATTACTATTTTGAGATTGAATCCATAAACTTTTGCTTGATTGATGTTTTGTGCAAATATGCTTTTAAAATTAAGTCTTTTAAAATGATATTCATAACCGTGATTTGAAGGCTTAGAAAAGAGCCTTAGAGTCTGCCTTGGTTATCACAATCTTGAATATGTCTTAAACGAATTACTTTTAAAATCATATATTGTAGAAAGTCATCTTAGGGTTTTGGCATAAACCTCAAGTAAAACTTTGTGTATTAATTTCACTAATTGGATATAAAAAGTTTTTATGAAAACTTATGTTATAAAGATGAGTGCATGCATCTTTGTACATATTTTGATTTACATATCAAAAATAACACCCTTAAATAATTTAAGTTACGTGCCATCTATCTATAAGGAACACTTGGAATTTTAATTTAGTAAACGTGAGACCTAGGCTAAATTACTATAACAAGGTAAAATTCTTTTAACGCGTGAGACCATAATTGTAATTTTACAGTTTCTAAGGTAGACGACTTAATTAAGTTGTGCGTGAGACCTAGAACTTAAGGCATGAGATGGGATGAAACATGCTTACAAGGCAAATTGATGAATCAATTTGATGTAAATCTCATAATGATCTAGGAATTGGAAATCTTGTTTGCCAATTATTGTTCGACAGATTACCAACTTTTGTACTTTCACCACTAACAGACCAACTGATGTGGTGGAATCTATGTAAAGTTGGATCCTAGGTTTTCAAGAAAATTAGTTGGTTATATGAATATAGCCTTGGGTATTTTATTTTTCTTGAAGATATTGATTATTGAAAATACTAATATTTGAACTTTATCTGTAGATATGGCTCAACCCGATAACCAAATTGTGATTTCTGCTTTCAAGAGTCATCTTGAGAGAGAAAAACTGACTGGAAAGAATTTCAATGACTGGCACCGTTCGCTCAGAATTGTCTTGAGGGCGTCTGGTAAGATTGACTATGTGACCGAGGAATGCCCTGCTGAACCTGCTGCTACTGCAACACCAGAAGCAAAGGCAGCATGGAAGGTGACTAATGCTAAGTATAATGAGGTTGCTTGTTTAATGCTCACTAGCATGAGTGCTCAATTACAAAAGAAGTATGAGTACTCGTCTCCTAAGAATATGCTTGATAACCTTAGGCAGTCTTATGAGAAGCCACCTGCAGTTGAATTGTATGATGAACTCGACAAGCTACACAACTGCAAGCATGGTGATGGTAAACCAGTAGCTGATTATGTGGATGAGATGAAAGACTCGTTTGATCAACTTCACAGAATTGGTTTTGGTTACCCCGACAATGTGCAAGTGCACTTGATCAACAGATCCCTCAACAGGGATTTTGCTGGTTTTGTGCAGAATTACAACATGCATTGCTCGGGGAAGACAGTCTCAGAATTACTCGCATTGCTTGTTGATTATGAGAAAAGTCTACCAGCCAAGGTCAAGGCTCCTACCCCACAAGTGTTGGCAATTCATGGGCGGAGAATCCAGAAGAAATCGCATGTGAACAAAGGCAAAGGTAAAGGTGATAAAGGCAAGCAGGTCATGGCCTATCAACCACAACCCAAGATGAAACAGCATCAGCCTAAGCAGAACAAGACAAATCCTCCAAACAAGAAGGATCAGGCTTATCACCACTGTCATGAAAAGGGCCATTGGAAGAGCAATTGTCCTCTCTACATTCATGACTTGCGACAGAAGAAGCAGGGGAATGAAGCTGGTAAAGCCAGTACTTCAGGTGCGTTCTTTATGATTGAATTATTCACTCTTACTCCTAAATTGAATTCATGGGTATATGATACAGGATGTGGCATTCATATTTGCAATACCTTGCAGGGGTTTAGAGTTGAAAGAAAGCTGGCCTATGGACAACAATTCTTGCACGTTGGTAACGGAGCGCATGCAGGAGTTGAAGCTATAGGAGTTTTTAATTTAGTGTTGCCTTCGGGCTTAGTACTATCTTTAAATAATTGTCATTATGCACCGTCAATTGTTAGAGGTGTAATTTCATTTTCATGTTTGTTAAACCTTGGTTTTCATCATACTATTTCTAGCAATGGAATTTCAGTTTCTTTAAATGATGTTTTTTATTTTAATGCTATTGCTGTGAATGGTGTATTTGAAATTGATATGAATGATAATGATAATGCTTTTGTTACAAATAATTCAATGTATAGCATCAACAATAAGAGAATCAAGAAAGGTCTGGATTCATCTTATCTTTGGCATTGTCGACTTGCTCACATTGGCAAAGATCGCACGAAAAAGCTGCAACATGATGGGCTTTTAAATAAGATCAATGATGAATCATTTGATAAATGCGAATCTTGCATTGCTGGGAAGATGACTAAGAAACCCTTTAAAAATAGGATTGAAAGGGCTAATGATCTACTTGGTCTTATTCACACAGATGTGTGTGGACCACTTAGACATGTGTCAAGGAGAGGTGCTAGCTACTTCTTAACATTCACGGATGATTACAGCCGTTATGGTTATGTTTATTTACTTAAACATAAGCATGAGGTATTTGAAACATTCAAAGTGTTTAAAGCAGAAGTAGAGTTGCAACTTGGAAAGAAGATTAAAGCTCTTCGATCCGATAGAGGTGGTGAATACCTGAGTCAGGAGTTCATAGATTATCTAGCAAAGGAGGGAATTGTCCAGCACCTTACTTCTCCATATACTCCACAACAAAATGGTGTATCTGAAAGAAGGAATCGTACATTGCAAGACATGATACGATCTATGTATAATCTAACAACTCTTCCTTTCTCGTTTTGGGATTATGCCTTAGAATCTGCGGTTCGCATTCTAAATATGGTTCCAACAAAGAAGGTTGATAAGACACCATCTGAGGTATGGACTGGAAAAGCTCCAAACCTGTCTTATCTTAAGGTCTGGGGTTGTGAGGCGTATGTTAAACGTGACTCAGCAGACAAACTCCAACAAAGATCTGTGAAGTGCATCTTCGTAGGATACCCTAAGGAAACTATGGGATACTACTTTTATTACCCACCTGAAAACAAAGTATTTGTTGCAAGGTATGGAGACTTCCTTGAAAGGGAGCTCATATCTCAAGAATTCAGTGGGAGAATATATGATCTGGAAGACGGTCAAGAAGATGTAGCACCTTCTGAAAACACTAACCAACTTCCGATAGAACCTGAAAGTTTAGGTCCTCCACCTGAAGTTGAAGTGATTCTCATTCGTAGGTCAACAAGACCAGTAAAAGCTCCTACTCGTCTATGTCTTAATGTAGAGAGTGATGAGAATATACTGGGTGATCTTGATGAGCCTACAAGTTATAAAGCTGCCATGAATGGTCCTGAAAAGGCCAAATGGAAAGAAGCTACGGATGGGGAAATGCAATCCATGGAAGACAATGATGTCTGGGAAGAAGTAGACCTACCTCCGGGTGCCAAACTAGTTGGGAGTAAATGGCTCTACAAGAAAAAGACTGACATGGATGGCGTTGTACACACCTATAAGGCCCGTTGTGTAGCTAAAGGCTATACACAAACTTTTGATGTTGACTATGAGGAGACCTTTTCTCCTGTAGCTGACATAAGGGCAATTAGGATTCTTATAGCCATAGCCGCTTACTATGACTATGAGATTTGGCAAATGGATGTAAAAACCGCCATCTTAAATGGTCGCCTAGATGAAGATATCTATATGGCGTAGCCTGAGGGGTATGTAAATCCAGAATTCCCAAATCGTGTATGCAAGCTTAAAAGATCCATTTATGGATTAAAGCAAGCATCACGACAATGGAATAAGAGATTTGATGGTGAAATTAAAAAGTATGGATTCACTCAAAATCTTGATGAGCCATGTGTATATCACAAAGTTAGTGGGAGTAATGTAATTTTCCTTATATTATATGTTGATGACATATTGATCATGGGAAACGACATTCCAAGTTTGCAAAAGGTTAAGGCATATCTTGGAAAGTGTTTTTCTATGAAAGATTTAGGGGAAGCTGCATTTATTATGGGAATCAAGATATATAGAGATAGATCTCAGAGATTAATTGAATTAAGCCAAAGTGCTTACATTGATAAAATATTGAAGAGATTCAATATGCAAAATTCCAAGAAAGGATATTTGTCAATGCAAGAACAACATGGCTTGAGCAACAAGGTTTGTGCTTCAACACCTGCAGAGGTGCAACGCATGAAGAGAGTCCCTTATGCTTCGGCTGTGGGATCTATATTGTATGCGGTGAAAAGTCCAAGACCTGATGTGGCATTTGCTCAGAATTTAACCAGTCGATATCAGCAAAATCCAGGTGAAGCTCACTGGACTGCTGTTAAGAATATTCTTAAGTACCTTAGGGCTACTAAAGAGATGTTCTTGGTTTATAGGGGAAATCCATCAGCAGAACTTGATGTTACAGGTTACTGCGATGCTTCTTGGAAAGGTGATAAGGATGATACGAAGTCTCAGACGGGTTATGTCTTTGTCATTAATGGAGGAGCTGTGGATTGGAGGAGCAGAAAGCAGAGTGTACTAGCAATGTCTGCTACAGAGAGTGAGTATATAGCTGCTTCAGAAGCTGCAATGGAAGCTGTTTGGATTAGGAAGTTTGTTTCAGGGCTTGGAGTTATGCCTTCGATTCAAAGACCTATTAAAATGTATTCTGACAACTCAGCTGCAATTACATTTGCCAATGAGCCTGGAATCATGAAAGGCACCAGAAATTTCCCGATTAAGCATCACTATGTTCGAGAACAAGTCGAAATAGGCGAAATCGAAATGCTCAAAGTTCACACAGATGATAACTTGGCAGATCAATTAACAAAGCCTTTACCTGGCACCAAGCTTTACAAGCATGCTGAAGGTGTAGGACTTAGATTAGCTGAAAGTTTCATGCCCATTTGTGATTAGTGTTTGGATAAAGGATGTAACGTACAATTATTATTTTAATGAAATAAAATATGTTTTATGTTTTTTATTCATTGTCTTAATAATATATCCTATATTTGCATGTTTAAGATCCATGAATAATTTATTATTCTAAATTGTCCATTGTCGATTATTGATATGGGAATATCATTAAACTAAGACAAATTTGAGTATTGGTTTAGGATATACTTGAAAGTATATTGATGCGTAGTCATACCAATTTCACATGATATTCAATGAATTGAATATTGGACTTATCCCAATAATATTATTTAATATTTAATGTGAGAATCATATTTAAAGTTATCCTCAGACTTGAGATACCAGATAAGTGTCATGGATGTAGTGCATTTTTGTGAAGCAATCTACCGCTCACCGTAACAGGGAGTTATAAGGGTTGTTTTCAGAAGTGTTGCAAAGTTCATGGGTTATTCTTGTAGTAAAGAAAGAATTTATTCCTTCTGATTTGTTTAGAAGTTTAATACTGCTGGGCCCCTCGTAGGGTTGACAAAATGTTTGCATGGCCATGCCCAAAGTCTATCTGGAATACGTTCAGATGTTTTGGTAATTTTGTTCAATCATAAAGAGACGAGAAACAGAAATTTAATAAAGGAACTCACATCTTTATTAATGTGGTATTAGTAATGAAAGGATAATTATAATGATGAATCATTAAAGGTTTTTCCAGGAAACCTAGCTCGGATTGAACTAGGGGCATTGGAGTGTTGCAAGACGCTAACCAATGTCATTTTACTATTAATGGATATACGAGTGGGAGCTGTTAAATGTTACGTATAAACATTAATAAGTAAATGTCTATGATCGAACCCGAGACCTCGGGATTGCACACTTTACAAACAAGAATAATGTAAAATAAATATATATATATTAAATGTATCGAATATATATATTTATAAACACTTAATGGACTAAATGGTCGTTAGTTATTAACCGTATGGACTAACTATCGTTAGTAACAAAAGATAAGGACTAGAGTGTAACTTGGGAGTCAAGAAAGATCTAGAAACACCCCTTGGGTGCCTAGGCCGGTCGAAGCCCATCCCCATGGGTCGACCCATGCTTTACTTGTGCTCCAAGATTCACCTAGTATAAATACAAGGCCAAGGGTTAGACTTTCACATCTTTTGTGCACACACACAAACCCTAAAGTCTTTTCTTTCCTCCTTGTTTTCCTTGGCCGATCGGTTCACACCCCACAAAGGGTTTGGGTCGATTTTGGTTTAATCCAAAATTAAGTGTTTTGTTTACTTGCATCAAACCTTTATTCGTTGGTAGTTTGTGTGTACAAGAACGAGGTAATTACTTACTTTAGTAATTATCAAGAGATCGATAAACAAAACGGTAAGGGGTTTATCATTGATCTATTTGTCCAAGAATCAAGGTTTATTTGAAGTGCATCGGGTACGTTTACTATTTATGTTTTAGTTAATATTTATGTGTTATACTTGATCCTAGCTTCCGCAATACGTGCTATTTAATTGTTAAACTGTAACATTTTCTAATTAGAGTTCTTAGGACTGATAGTGATTTAAATTGCGTGAACAACAGCTACACTATAATGTTACTCAAAAGGTGTAGATCGGTGGGGACACCTTGACCTCAGGCACCACACCACTGAGGTGCCGACCTGAGCCTTCCTCAAGGACCAAGCCCCAAGCAATGATCTCCTGTCCAAGTAGCCTAATTAAAGCATCCGTAGTGTGGATTATGGATCTTTAGATTTAGACATCCTTGAAATTCAAAGTCGATGAGCATCTAAACATGATGATTGAAATATTAGTTGTAGATCGTCACTATCGTTCTTGTGTATGTGTAAGATCACATTAGAACGAAAACATGTATGGCACTATCCGGATGAAAATGAGATACTCCAACTTGTTATGAACATTCAACTCTGATTAAAATATGCTCACTGAAATAGTAGTTTTCAAAATGTGTTTTCTTTTCAAACCTGGTGAAATTAATGATTAAACATGTTTTAAAGTGCCAAATTAAAAGGAAAAGAAAAAAAGCTAAGAGTTCATATGAGTTTTCTAATACTTCGAGATGTGTCAGATTTTTCAACCGGGCACATTACTATGCGTTAGAAAACATTATTCTATTCTCATCACATTTAGAACACATAAACTTATGGTATATAATTAACCAACAACTTCAATCTTCAGCCTATCTGTGATAGAGTGTTAGAATAAAATGTCACAGAATATCTTCACAAAAAATGGTAAGAAAGAGATAATGCAAGAGTTCTTGACAGTTGGTGAAAAAAGATTTGTTACATGGAACATCAAATTGAAGTTTATTAGCAACTAATTTATGTGTTTATAACAGGAAACATGAAGGCAACAGCCTAGATAAAAGAAACTATGATGATTTTTTTCTAAGATAAAACGATTAGCGTTTACTTATCTGAAATCGTTTAGATAGAAATCTATATGCATGCTATTGTATGTGTTAGGTGTTCAGGTCATGAATGCAAATTCTTGTATATTGTGATACTTGTTTAGGTTTGTTTAAAAACATGTTCTGCCAAGTGCAGACCATTAAGCATTTTTTGAATGTACATATATAGATTTGCCTGTAAGTAGGCAACATTCCTATTTCGCCTTGTAACAGTCCTTCGAATAATTGGTTTTAATATACATGAAAATTAAAACTGATTAATTGAGATGCTTGAAAATATATTAAGAGCAACTGAGTGGTCATTACGACCATTGACGATCACTACTGTAATCCGTTTACCCTCTCATCACTCTCATCTATTTTATTTCACCGTAATCACTGCAATCAATGACACACACACACACACACAAACCGTTAAGTTTACTCGTGGTTCAAACCACGAGCTGATGAAAGCCATCACGAGCTAACCACTTACCGTATACTGTCAAATCATACATGGCTCGCTAGTTCCTTCATTAACATGTACGTGTGCAAGTGCATGCATTATAAACGTGTGGTTAAGATTTCAGCATAAGCAGCTAGTCAATAGTTTATAAACGTGAAAAATTATCGTTTTTGTTTTCACCAAAGGCTCCAGCTTAGTAATTGGATTACATTTGACTAAGATTTAACTGGGCCTAAACATGAAAAACGTGTTTCACTTCAGCCCAAATCAATTGGGCCTTTGTCAGTTTGTGTAGTAGTTATTTTTATTTATTTTTCCATAGCATGCGCCTTGGTTTTAAAATTCTAGCTAAATTGTATAAGTTTGTTGTCCAAGACTTTAATACTTTTCGTGACGCGTAGCTTAATTGGTTCCAAATGAGAAATAATTAAGATTTGTAAAATCCTTGGTCTTTTAGATATTCTCATAGTAAATGTGCATTAAACTCGCACTTGATTGGGAAAAAAGATTTGGGAATACAGGGAATCGTTTAGTATGGAGTATGGACACATGGGTTTAGAAATCATTGAATATTCACAGTCGATAAGTATCCAAACATTGATGATTGAAATAGTAGTTGTTACTTGTCACTATCATTGTTGTGCATGTGAGTGTAAGACCACTTTAGAACGAAAATACATATGGCACTGGATGAAGATAAGATACTCCAAAGGACATGCTAATTATGAACACTAAACTGTTAAAATATGTTCATGTCATATAAGGTTTTGATATGCGTATGCATTATCTAATGAGATTTAAGTTGGTTATTGACTGTTGAGTTAGATCGAGCGTGTTTTTTTTATTAGCTTTCACAGTTCGTTTTACATTTTAATATATGTGAAATCAAACATTAACTAGATTTGCTAATTAGTTCTCAGTGGGAATCTTTTAAACTATAAATACATGCAATTAATATGTAATTAATACACTCAAATTTCTTTTTTCAATCAAAAATGAATTTAATGAACATTAAATAAATGTAAAATTTACTATAATTACATATGATTCTCAATTTAATACACTCAAACTTTTAATATTTTTATACTTTAAACAATGCCCAGTGGGCACCCATTAGCAAATGCCAACATATTAACGCAAAAGTTAAGACTTTATAAGAGTTATCGAAACATTCGAACACCCTCTCCAATTTTTTTCAACTAAAGAGTCTGATGAAATTTCGAAGACATATAGTAGTCTCAACACGTTCAACATACATAAACTCTTGGTATATAAGTAACTAAAAACTTCTCTCTTTAGCCTATGTGGGATAGAGTTTCAAAATAAATGGTTGGAAAATGTATAAGCTTAAAGAAATACGTTTTGTAATCAACTTACGTTTTCTATTTGTAGCGACGCAAAATATAGTGGTAACATTACATAACCATTTTAGGTTAAACCGAGTTCTAACGTTTTCATAGAGGCAAAATAGAATGTGATTTTTCATTTATGAAAAGTCTCACAAACAGTGATTATATATGAGACTGCTTAAATGGTAAGTTTACTACACTTCCATTTGCTAATTTTCCCATATACGTCCACACAAACTCATGTTTTCCGGTTTAAAAGATGTTTTAATTTAATTTCATTTGCTATTTATACTTATGAGAACAAATTTGGACAAATTTAAACAAGTTCTACCTTTAAACCTATGTGGGATATAATAACATGATAGAAAGTTAGGAAAGGTGTCCATAGTAAAATGGTACTCATAATAGTAGAAATTTTTTGTCTACATGCATAACAAATGAATGAAACATCAATATAAACTATGCTTAAATCTTTTGAAAGCCAACCTGCTTATTCAGTTAAATTGTAATTTGAGGACCATTCCATACCCGGGCCCGCTTTCTAACAAGATTCATCGTAAAATCAAGTTTTCGTAGAATAAATAAGATTAAAATTGGTCAAACAGGTAAAAATGTGGAATATTTCTTGTTTTCCTTTACTTCTTGATCATTTTCACAAGCCACGTTTTGGTAGGTAAATTCTCGATTAAGATCACCTTTGCGTTACTCTTCACACCCACAATATGGAACTGCTCCTCAAGTTTTAAACCAGTTTCTTTTGCAGCCACGCTTTTCAAATCAGCTTCATTGATAAAAATAAGATTTTTGATGTTGGTGTTAGTAAAACATGATGAAGAGAAGCATACTAGTGTAGATGTGGAAAAATGGTCGGCCATATAAGTTGGCAAGGGATGAAAACGGGTTCGTTTTGAAAGGACAGTTTTGGTACGGGTCAAATCAAGCAACTTTTGGTATGGGTCAATCCACTATTCTTCTTCTCAGTATGAATCCACTTTCTACACACGCCTAGTGAATTATGGACGCAAAGTGTGGGCTATCCTAATGGACTTTGACCGAACCAACCCCAAAAAGGTGAAACATACCCGAACTAGAGTAATAGGGTAATTCTGTTTTTTTTCTAGAAATTTACTCAAATGCAGCTGGGGTCTTATGAGCTTATTTTCCCGACCCGACAGTCACGTTCTGCAATATAAGTAGGTACACTATATACTAGCCCAAAATCGATACTTTATGTGTGTAGAAAGGACACTTACATATACGTACACTCTCAGAGGGCATTACTGATATGAAAGATAGTGTGCAGTAGAAATCGCTATGAAGAATTACCGTCTACAAGCACAACAAATGAATGAAACATCAATATAAACCATGCTTGAATCTTTAGAAATCCTACCTCAGTTTAATTGCAATATCAGGACCATTCCATACCCGGGCCCGCTTTGTTACAAGACTGGCATACTGAAATCGAGTTTTCATAGAATAAGCAAGACATTCTCAAGATGTATAAAATGGTCAAACGGGTAGAAGATATGGAATATTTATTGTTTTAGAGTAACGTATATAGATTTTGGAGTGTATAATAACTGCCCAATTACATCTGCTACTTCAAGCTTCCACATTTGGGAGTTTTGGTCGTCACTCTCCTGTATAGTTTTATACATGAATCGTTGTAAATGAAAAGGTTATAATTTCATTGGTTTAGATTATACTCTTATTATGTTCATGATGTATTCATATATCAGTCAAATTCATAAGATGAACAAAAATAAATAGATAGGAGTGACTAAATGTACAAACAGTTGATTAAAGTCGAGTTTTCTACTCATCAAGTGTTAGAACGATTGAGTTTAATAAAACGAAGTTTATTAAACCGAATTCTATGAAAGTCCCGTGACACCACGAGACCACCAGACCCTTGATTCCGCAGCTGCATGAAAATACACATGGCACTAGATGAAAAGAAAGATAGTTCAAAGATAAAAATATGTTGAGTTAGTACTAGAAACATTCATGGTTATCCTTTTAGCATTCCTGCATGAAATTAAAGATAAAAGTAGTTTCCATCAAAAAATGTTTTACGGTAAAAATGATTTTAAAAATTGTTAAGAGTTCATATGCGTTGTCAGGTGTGCTCAACAAACGTGAAGTTAAGTTTTCAAACCCGATGCATGATGAACGCCCTTAAAACATCATATTATTCTAGACACATAACACTTGCATATTTTTTGGTTTATTAGTTGCAAGCAATTTCTTTCTCCCACCCATGTGGGATAATATTAAAGAATAGAAGGTTAGAAACAGTCTCCATAACCAAAAAAATGGTATAGTATTACAGCACTAAAAAGATTTTTATGTGCATGGAAAGAAAGTGATAATGCATTATTAGTTGGTGAAAGAGAGATATATTTACTTGGAACTACAAATTTAAGTTTAAAGGCAACTAGTTTATGTGTTTAGAGCACCAAACATGAAGGTAACATCATGAAATTATATGTTGTCTGAAAATGAAAGATTGCAAATGTTTAAGCTTTGTCCTTTGTGCTTATAGTCATCAAGAGTCGATACTGTGTGAATTATTCAATGAGACACATGTAATTATTGTTCTTATCAAACATCTTACCATAATATCTTTGTATTATAACATAAAGAAACTTGGGATATATTGCTTTCACAATTCACCCAATAATAGACAATGCATTAAGCAAGAGTAGCAGGTACTTGCGCGATACAGCTGCGGGCATCCTGTAATTTAATTTTTTCGACTAATAATTTATTTTATTTGTACGTTAAATAGTTTTTTATGGCAAAAGTTTGATGAAATTTTGCTTAGTTTGTGCAATATGTGAACATATTTTAATTTATTAAGTTCTTTTTGACAATAAATTTACGGATATCAAAAATTTCGTTTAGCTCGTGTCCATCCGGGCTCGAGCCCGTTTGACCCGTGCCCGTTCGGGCTCGAGGCCATTTGGCCCATTGCCCGTTCGGGCTTGAATATTTGTATAATATGCTTTATTATTTGTATTAGTGACATTTAATTCATGAATTGTGTTTAAGTTGGTTGTACAATATGCTTGATTATTTGTATTTCTTATGTAAGGGGTGTTTAATAAGTGCATTAATTATATTTATTGACCGGTTAATTAATTGTATTTAATGTACATAATGATTTATTTATTGTATTTAATGTTAGTATTAATTGTATGTTAGAATTAAATATGAGAGGAATTTCTATAAGTAGCATTGGTTGTTGTACTTATAGCCTCTAAACTTGTAATGCTTAATTTTAAGTATTCTTATAATAGTAGGCATTCATGCTTTATAATATAGTATGATATGATATAAAGTGATACTTTCTGTTATCTAAGAAGTTTTAAGAATAAACTCGTGTATGAAATTATAGATTACAATAGTTTAAAAAATAAATAAGTAAATAAATAAATAAATAAAAACATGTTTTACAGTAAGAAAGAAGAAAAAACTTACTATGTGAAATTGAAGATTACAATGGTTTCACCGAAACATGTTTTTTTCCTCGTTTTTTTAAAATAATAATAATAATAATAAAAAATCAAGATTTATACGAGTTTTCAAATGCTGTCATTACATGTTTTATAACATGCAAGAAAATGACACACATGGAAACATAATATTATTCTAGACTTATATAAAATCACTAACTACTAACTTGCCGTTCAAAAAAAATATAACCCCTACATACTACCATATATTAACAATCCATAATTTCTTTTTTTGCCTATGTGGGATAGGTGTTAGGATAGAAATTCATGGTTGTCAGGATCTCGATCCTGATCTTAAGATCTTACGATTTTACGATACTGCAAAGCAAAAACGATCCGAATCTTATATAGGATCTTTGAAAGCTTAAGATCTTATAGGATCCCGATATTGACCATAGGATCTTAAGATTTAATCCGATCCGATCCTACTTTTCTCGGATAAGAAACTAAAAATCTACAATTTTCTGGATTATTTTTTGTAAAATTTAGAAAACAACATGTTAATCTTATTAAACATTTCATAATTATAATTTAGAACAATATTTTTGATGAAACATTCATATAATTTTGAATTTATGATATATAATACTTTGTAAATTTGTATAATATTACGAAAACTATTACTACCTTCGTCCCAAAATTTAAGTCAAGGTTGACTTTTTAAATCCAACTTTGACTATAAATATTTTTATTATTATTGTATAATACTTAATAAAAATTATATCATATAAAAATATATTTAAAATCTAATCCATTTATATATTTTGCATCAATTATTATATAACACAAGTAAAAATATTTGAAGTCAAAATTGGATTCAAAAAGTCAAACTGGACTTAAATTTTAGGACAGAAGGAGTAAGAAAATGACATTATAGCATGATCTTAAGATCCCGATCCGATGTTACGATCACGATCTTGTAAAGACGAAAACGATCCTGAGTAAGATCCCGATCTTTAAAACCTTGCGATAGATAGTTACAATAAGTCCATTTAAAAAAAAAGATAATAAAAAAATAATAAAAAAAAGGTTAGTAAACTATCATTAATTAAATCCTTTTGGGCACATCATAAAAGAGAGATATGTTACTTGGAACTAGTGATTAGAAGCAACTAATTATTGGTTATGTTTGGCAACAACTTTTTTGAAGCGTTTAAGAGCGATAAGCGATAAGCGACAAGCGGTAAGCATTAAATTACTTGTTTGGCAACACCTCAACAAGCGTCTGAAACATGATTAACCGCTCCAATCTTAAATGCTTCCTGGAGAAGCAGCAAGCGACAAGCGACAAGCGGTAAACATTTACTTGTTTAACACTTTATAATTACAGTTACAGCTACGTTACCAAACACGTTTTTAGTGCTACTGCTTACTGCTACTACTTACTGCTTACTGCTAACTACTACTGCTTGTTGCTACTGCTACTGCTACGTGTCGCCAAACATAGCCATTGTGTTTGGAGCACGTTTCATGAAAGAAAAAAAGGCATATAACGTAAAATGTATGTTGTCATTGCTTTAAAAACGAAATATTGTAAATGTTAAAAGAACCACCTATTTTTTCTTTGAAAGGGGGTTCCGTTTACTTATCTAAAACCATTTAAGAAGAAATCAAATCTACCTGTTGATGTATAAGTCACGTGTTTAGGTCCATTTAAGAAGAAATCAAGTCTATGTTATGATTGTGGCTATGTTAAGCGCAAAGCTTTTTGGAGCTTTTTGAGATAATAAGCGGTGAGCAATGAGTTTTTTGACTTTTAGTGTTCGTTTGACAAAAGAACAGTGAACTTTGCTATTTTTTTTAGAAAAACTAATTTTTCCAATTCTTTTTTAAGAAGCTGTGAGCTGTAAGTAGTGAGCTGTGACTACAACTCACAGCTCACTATTGCTCCTCACGGCTGCTTTTGCCAAACATATATAAGTGGCAAAATGTGTGGCTGGGTTAGATCACGGGTCTAAATGAGTTTGATTATAGATGGGTCCAAGTCTAGAGTCAGGTTGACTTGTCGAGTTTTCACAAATTTTCTTTAACCTTTAGACACGTCCTAAACCCGTTGATTAATTTGGAGGTTATATAAAACACTCGTATAGACCCATATGAAATATTGATAAAAAAGACTCAACACACCCCTTTTAAATACTACCCATCTATATGAATAATCAATCAATGGGCCTAAAATTGCCACAAGTAGTTATCATCCCTGTTTTGATTGTAAAAGTGTTTTATGAATGTGACTATTTAACTCTGTGCAACGGCATGCTTAAAAACCCATTGATTAGCCAGCTAAAACTAACTAAAAATAAAAAAGTGAATGAAACTTCTTATTGAGCCACCCTCATTTCGTACATATCTTGTTACTTATTTTTTCTTTGTTTACATGCTTTTTATTTGACATATAAATGAGAGAGGATTCAAACCACCAACTCGACCAACAACTCTATTTGAGCAAACTGATTGCTAAAATGTGGAACCATAGTCATAGATTTGTCTAAGATGTTAGAATAAGTTGAACGGAACAATACATGTTCTTAGGACATATGGTGGCTTAAATTGCATGAACGACAACCCAACATCTTGTAATGAATATCGTTTTAAGACATTTTTCCTCTAATTTTCAATTGCTTACGTACTTTAAATTCATTAACCACTCTTCTTCAAGTCATCAATAAGATGAACACTTGATGAAGTAATAGTAGAGTACTTTGACTTGATTGATATCGTCGAACGTTTGAGCGTTTGGTTCATAATTATTTCAGCAGAATTTGTCTCTCAAGACGTCACGACTCACGAATGCGTTTCCACTCAATAGGGATACCCTTGTTCATATGAGTACTGAAAACTTTGATATTAATATTTAACAGTGTATAGATTGGTATATCTTTCAAGTAAGTGTTGTTATTAGTTTTATTAGCATACACTTTAGAAAAGTCAAAGATCATTTGAAGATACGGTGAGTAATTGTAAACTACATAAAACTAAAAATTTGAACCAGTAGCAAAAGAGCACTGACTTCTATATATCATTCTTTGGTCTTCAACTCTACTTTCTAATTCGATGTTCGTAGAACACTTAGTGATTTAAATTGCATGAACGTTAACTACATTATAATGTTACTCAAAGATTTAGATCGATGGGAACACCTTGACCCCAAGAACCACACCCCATAAGGACCAAGCCCCAGGCAATGATCTCATGTCCGAGTAACCTAATTAAAGCATCTGTAGTGTGGATTGTGTACCTTTAGATTTAGACATCCTTGAATATATTCAAAGTCGGTAAGCATCTAAACATGATGATTGAAATAAAAGTTGTTGATCGTGACTATCATTCTTGTGTATGCGAAAGATCACATTAGAACGAAAATATGTATGGCACTATCTAGATGAAAATAAGATACTCCAACTCTTTATGAACATTCAACTGTGATTAAAATATGAACCAACATACACTTTTACATTTCTATTGTTTCTTTGGTTTTAAAAATGTGTTTTCTTTTCTAACCTGGTGAAAATAAAGATTAAACATGTTCTAAAGTACCAAATTAGAAAAAAAGAAAAAAAAAAAAAAAAAAAAAGCCAAGAGTTCATATGCGTTTTTTCTAATACTTCAAGATGTGCTAGATTTTTTCAATCAAGCCCACAATGATCCATTAGAAAACACTACACTGTTCTCAACACATTTAGCACACATAAACTTATGGTATATAAGTAACCAACAATTTCTATCTTCACCCAATGTGGGATAGATTGTTAGGATAAAATGTTAGCAAGTATCTTTATTAAAAAATTGTAAGAAATAAAGCATTCAAGAGTTGTTAATAGTTGGTGAAAGAAAAATTTGTTACATGGAAATCAAATTGTTGTTTAGAAACAACTAGTTTATAACAAGAAACATAAAGGCAACACCTTTGATAAAATAACCTATGATAATGTTTACTAAGAAAAAAAGGATTAACGTTTACTTATCGCAAATTGTTTATATAGAAATCTATATGCTACTGTATAAATTGTGAATGTACATTTACATTCTTGTGAATATCACTGGAATTCCTTCGAATATAATTGGTTTTAATGAGATATATGTTGGTTGTTGACTGATGAGTTGGTACTAGAAACATTTACAGTTATCCTTTTTGATGAGTTGGTACTAGAAACATGTTTTACTGTAAAAATGATTTAAAAAATTGTTAAGAGTTCATATAAGTTTTCATGCGTTCACCACCCGACGGGCAGGGGAGGAACCCGAAAATTTTGCTCGATTAAGACAATTAAAAGAGATGTCGAACAAACTCGTCCTATTCAGCATTGTCGCTCTTACTTTCACTTGTCTTGCCATAGCCTACGAGCCTGCACCCATCCAAGATTTCTGTGTAGCTGATGCTAACAACTCATGTATTGTATTTTAACAAAAGTAGTCATTTGTACAAATCTTTCTGTCAAGTATTTTATAGCTACATGTAAGTATGTAGCATGCACTTAATGTAATGTAACATATTGTGCAAAGCATGCAAGAATCCAGGGCAAGGATCAAGGGTGATCCCAGTCTTTGCGACTCAGCTACCAGGACTAAACACTTTGGGCATCTCAATGGTTCGAGTTGATTATGCACCATGGTGAGTTGGGGACTAAATCCTTAATCCTCCTCATACTCACCCAAGAGCCACTGAGATCCTTACAGTTCTTGAAGGGACCCTACAAGTCGGATTTGTCACTTCTAACCCCGATAACTGTTTTATGACTAGCAAGGTACCGCAAAAGGTTGATGTATTCGTATTCCCGGTAGGACTTGTGCATTTCTAGCGCAATGTTGGACATGGAAATGCAGTAGTTATTGCTGCATTGAGCAGTCAAAACCCAGGTGCGATGACAATTGCAAATACTATTTTTGGCTCAAATCCACCAATTCCGAGTGATATTGTAGCAAAGGCTTTCAAAGTGGATAGCAGTGCAGTGGCTCAGCTACAATTGAATAACAAAAAAAAAGCTTGAATTATCAAAATTTTATTCATCATTGGAATGATACTGTATACATACCTTTATCTACCATCTGCAGCGGTTAAACATTGAAAAGCTTTTCCTCATTTAATTTTATTACTTTTATAATACCAAACAGTGATTCTAATTAATGCTTCAAAAAGCTATTGCTCTAGAAATGCTTCAACCGCTTGAAAGATACCAAGTCATACTAAAAAACTATTGGAAAAACCCAAGTTTGCAATGGAAAAAAGTCTTTGAAAGACTTTTCCTAATAGTAAAAAGCTTTTACTAAAACCATCCGCCGCTGCAGATGCTCTTAGACCATTGAATATGTATAAATCCAAAAAATGAATAGTAACATATCATTTTGTTTTATTACTTTTGCAGATTATGGTGCAACTGCAATACAACTATGATTGTTAAATGAACAGGTTTTTGTGATTGTTAAATGACGAGGTTTCTGTGATTTTGTAATTTTGACCATTATGGTGCAACTGCAACACAACTAGATCATTGAGGATAGATGTAGAGAGAGGAAGAGATGAGAGGTGGTGAAAGAAAGAACTATGTGACTTTTTATTTCTCACACAAAAACACACACACACTAGTGCTTCCACACCTCCAAAAGAGAGCATTTGGAGGCTTTATACATCCTTACACGCCACTATGGGTTCACGGGCTTGGGCCTTGGTTTGATCATAGGCTTGTACATTTTGCATGACTAACTTTCCTTATTTTATACAAACTAGTTATTTATTAGCTTAACCTAGTGGTGTTATCGGTTCGGTTCTCGGTTAATTGGTTTATTCGGTTCGGGTTGTTCGGTTAAAAAAAAATTTTGGGTCATAACAAAAAACCGAACCGAACCGAAAATATCTATAACTGAACCGAACAGAGAACCGAACTGAAGTTCGGTTCGGTTATGGGTCAAAACCGAAAACCGAAATTTATACTTGAATTACACTATTTATATATTTTTTTTAAATTTAATTATATATATTTTTGGCAAAAAAAAATATTTCAAGCATAAAAAAGTGTTTTTTATACTAGTATAAAATTTTAATGGATATTTTTTATATATAAAATAATATATATATATATATACTAGAAGGGTACCCGCGCAATGCGGCGACGGGTACCCTGTGATTAAATTTTGTGGCGAGTAAATGTTGTTCATTTATACATTATTTCTAACGATAACTTTAAAAAAGAATGATAATTTTTAATTAAAATAATTATAACCCATAACAATTAAAACTATTTGATCTCCAAATAGACGTGTGAGAGAGATATGAAATGGTTGTAGATTTATATGTTAGATGCGATTACACGTTTTTAATAATCATTATTGATAATAGTAACTTTTAGCGGTTACAAGTATTAATATGGTGACATTTTTTTTCTCATTAAAAATCACATTTATTTCATTAATATGACATGTTATAAGTTTTGACCAAGTAAATTACATTTAAGTTTTTATGGCTTTCTTTAATAAGAAATGTTTTTTGTCTTAATTTTCAGACTTCCTTATTTAGAATGTCCTAAATGTTTTATAAAGGAGTATAGATATATAAATTCGGTTTTCGGTTCAGATTGCCAAACCCATATCCAAACCGAAAACCGAATTTTTAATTCAGTTAAGTTCGATTTTAACAAGTTCGGTTCGATTATATGTTCGGTTCGGTTTTTTTTCGATTCGGTTTTCGGTTTATTACCCGACCCATGAACACCCCTAGCTTAACCCATTACCTCAAGCCCAATACTTAATCTAACGAGTTACAAGATTCTTAAATATGTATAGAATAGCCATCACTTTAATCTTTATTTTCGTAATGCTAACAACTTATTTACACCTTCTACATTTCTTATAGAAATATAGAATTAGTATATATATTAAAAGGCGTTTGAAACGACGCCGTGTCATCACTTTGGGCTATTCCTTTTTTTTTTTGCCTGTTACATGTGCAATGGCCCAGGTGTTGTTTGTGAGGACCCGATCCATTAACACAAAGATGCGATAAACATAAACACAGAACGTCGTCTTTGATTTTCCACAAATTTCCAGAATCCTCGAGTTCATCTTCATTCATCTTCTCCGTGTGACTTCTAGATCACACCACATACTCAATAAAGGGGCGGTGAAAATCTTCTACTTGCCGTACGATCCACAGAAACCCACCACAAATCAACAACCGGAGGAATTTCTAAAGAAGTTACAAAACCCTAATTAGTGTTAAACGAAGTAAATCGGTAGCTGCATAATTAAAGGTATGTTTTGTCGAACAAAGGCATAATTTTTTTGGTTTTTTTATTGTTATTATTGTTGTTGATTTGGTCCTTTTCAGTTGACACAGATATGTGTGGTTCGAATATGTTTAATATACTAAATAAAGGCTTCTCAAAATGGGCCTGGAGTCACCATTGTTGAATAAGAATCTGCTCCACCGAAAAATGGAACTCCAGTAGAAATGGAGGTAAAATGATGCTGGTCGGATGTTCTTATTGATGCAGGTTAGATTTATAAATTAATATTTTCTTTTATTTTCTATGATAAAAGGCTCAATTTGCAACTTTTTAAAGTTTGTTTGGTTTTGCATCATTAGTAACAAGCTAAATAGCTACTAATTCAAATATCAGGTTATTTGATTTTGCTTATCATCAGAGGATAGATACTATACTAATAGTAATTATCTAATTGGTAGTGGGAGTGAAATTGGCTTACTAGCCCAACAACATATATGGTTTAACCGTTTAACACAGGTTTAATGTGTAGTGAAAGCTGTGGGGTTGCGGTATCCGTTGGATTAGTGGATGACGATTCATTCAGGTTGAATTACACCTGTTTTCGCATATATGTTGTAAATAATTGAAGTTTTTCTATTTATGCTGTTTTCGTTGTGTAAAGCAAAATAGAAGCCAACGTCTGTTGTGTCGACGGTGTATGACTTAAGTCTAACGTTACTAAATTGAGTTATACTAATCTTGAAGTGTAAAATTGTTGCAGGTTCTGGTATGGGGGCCTGCAGCAGTGTTTGAACAATAAGATTAAGTGAATGGCATATGCAACGCACCTACAAGCCATTTTCCTTAAGAATTTGAAGGACAAAAAATTCAGGTTTACAATCGTATTGTTTTCTAGACTTGGTTTTAGTTGGCTGTCATGAAGAAATAACTAATTAATTGCAGCCTACCATTTAAGTTTATACATTGGGAGTGTTTTGTCTAAGGCTTTAAGCTTATTATGTGGCCATAAGCTTACTGTCCATGTTAAGCTCTGATAAGCTGTTGCGACTGGTTTGTGTAAAAGAACAACCGCACCAGCATGTCCTTCTTTCAGAAGTATGGGTGGCCTGCACAATGTGGTCAAATGTGTACATGTAAGTAGTATGGATATTAGCATTTCGAAACAGTTTTGTTGACACAATACACGGACAATCACTTGAGTTGTACTAACTGTCGGCAATCTTATGTTATTGCAGTCAATTATCAAAGAGCACTAAATGATTTTGGCAGTTTACGTGTGGTTTGACAACGTACTCACTCTCCCGGATTTTGTATTACTCAAGGTACTATCATATCATGCAATGTAGTTCCATAACAGATTTACTGGCACAATGATTGTATCGGTTTCGTAATGTTCTGTTTTGTCGATACTTGATAGAGAATAAACTTTCAATCGCCTGATAATGTTTACACAGTTACTGATCAAATAAAAAACACAGCGGTTAAGTGGTATGCGTGGAAATACCAGTCAAACACTTCATTGACTGATAGCAAGCCAGTTTCATATTTCTTATACAATTGATTCGTTGCTTTTAAGCTATAATTTTACCAAAATTTTGAAGCATACATTCGATTTTCTTTACACTTCTTTTTTAATGTGTAGAACCGCCTCTTGATTATGTGTATTTGGCCGTCTGTGATCAGGTTTGTCGACATTGTGGCACGCTTTAAAGTCATTCACAAGTGCGATTCCACAATATCATCGCTGCTGTTTACGGAGCCGAGTAGTTTTACAGGTAACACTGATCAGGTTTGTCGACATTTTGGCACACTACAAACCATAGTTTTAAAGAATCCAGTTTCCTAATCTCAAAAAGTACGAAATTAACTACCCATTTTCAGTTTTCAATCAAAACCCTGATAATAATTATCTCGGTTTTTACTTGATTTAATTTAATATGTATAAGCCAATGGAAGTTTTGTAAGCTGCTCTTGAAAGGTCTCCTCCGAAAACTAGAGATGAAAGATTAACAAACAATAGTGCTATAAGAATGGTTGTGGTGAGAATGGTGTGAGTTATGATGTCGTTTTAGGCTGCTACCTGTCCTTTTGGTAACAAGATAAAGAAGTTGCGCCCGAAATTCCCATGTCTTTCTTGGTTGGACCAACCCGCGAAATCAGTAGCAGGTATTTAGGAAACTGGATTTGTAATGAACAATCTATGTTAACATTTCGGTAGCAGGTATTTAGCATTTGCCCATCTCTGTTAACATTTCTGCAAACAATGTAATGAACAGGTTTTTAGCATTTGCCCAAAATTCCCATGTCTGTTAACATTTAGCATTCTCCCAAGTATTTACCATTAGCCCAAGATTTTATTATAAACGTCCCATGTTGCTATAAACGTCCCATGTTGTGTGATCCATCCAATGCATAAATGGCAAAAGTTTATTATAAATGTCCCATGTTGTGTGATCCATCCAATGCATTGTTTTCGATCGTGTACCCACGGAGCAGTAAAATAACCACCAACTACGACGCCCCGCCGCAACGCGGAGACCGGTGCACGACTCGTTTACATTAATTGGCACGAACATCCACAAACAATACATTCAACAATATAAGGTACATGGGTATCTAAAGCTTAGTTAGGTGTGGTTTGAGAAGATACTTGGGCTAGTGGCCTTTAAATATATCATAGTTGTCATCATTTTCTTTTATATGTATCGAATAATTTTATTTTTTTTTGCTATTATATGTACTAAACTTGGTTTTTTGTGCATTTTTGTGTAATTTTTGACCACTTTGCCCTTTCCATGTTAATAAAATGAGAGGCAAAAAGGTAATAAAATACAAAAAAAAAAAAAAAAAAAAAAAAAAAAAAAAAAAAAAAAAAAAACAAGTTTAGTAAACATAATAATAGAAAAAAATTAGTTCTATTAGTCAAACTAGTGGCTTATATATACAATATAGTGCTACAAACTAGCAATTTGAAGAATACGTATGTTTGTAGTGACTCGTATTCCTACTCAATTAATTTATTTTAAACACTATTTTATTTATTCAAATTTGTATTAAACTTTGCTAATGGTTTTGAAGAGTGGTGTATAGGGGTGTCAAAAATCTCGACCCGACTCGGACCCGAACCCGAACCCGACTAAGGATATTCGGGTCGGGTTAATCGGGTTCAAAATCCAACTCAGGTCAATCGGGTCAACCCGATTAACCCGAATACGAAATAGGGTCGGGTATCGGGTTTAAAATATTTGGCTATTCGGGTTCGGGTCAACCCGACTAACCCGAGATTTTTTATTTATTTATTATTTTATTTTTTTTATTTTTTTTTTTCATATAAACTTTGCTTAAAGGCCCAAGTTAAATGGTCCATGTAGTAGCTTGTAAAATTTGGTATTTGTTTCTATTAGTTATAAAGTGTAATTTTTTTAAACTTAACACTAAGTTTCTTTATGATAAAATAGGATGAGATAGAGAATTGTGCAAGAACATTTTGTTGTACTAATATTGACAAGCACCATACCTAAAGAAAGAAAATAATACACTTACATGAAATAAGAACCCAACAACACTTCAATTACATGATCAGTAGCACCTGTTATATATATCTACTCAAATGACCTGGACTCTTTGTAAAAAGATTAGCAAAGAAGCAAAGGCCTAGTTGATTGTATTTTTTTCATCCCTCATATACTATATATGACCATATAACCACTTACAGTTACATAAAAATTGCATGACCACCCATCTTGAATATAATAATTTAGATGCATAAGATTTTAACTACTAAGATTAATAAATCAAATATTGTGATTTTAAAAATGGCACAAACCAGAACCTGACTTGACCCGACCCGATTTGACCCGAACCCGACTAACTCGAGTTCAAATAGGGTCAGGTTCGGGTATATTATTTTTAGCCTCGACCCGACTTTGACCCGACCCGAATTGACCCGAACCCGACCCGATTAACACCCCTAGGTGTATATGTAGGTGGTGCTTGTGGAGATGGCGGCGGTCAGCTATGATCGTAGTCATTTTCTTAAACTTACTTTTTTGCAGAATAATAGTTTTATCATTAGCTAATTAATTTAAAACTTCTTTAATGTTTGTAATAATAAGCTCAAGTGAAGGTAATATGGTAAAGTCGAACTAACTTCTCTATCTAGTTTTTAAAGTGAACAATTAATTTGGAACAACCCGAAATGAAAATGTGGATAACAAATTTAGGGCAGAGGGAGTAACGATCAATATTAGTCAAACTATCTTGAAGTAGTTGTGTCATCTTCTTAAAATGGGAAGGCTTTACTTTATTTGAGTTTGTGTGACTGTGAATTTAAAACATGTTGATTAGTTGGTCAAAAAGTCAGAAAGTCTAGAGGTGCCAATTTGTGCTCAAAATTTACAAAAAAAAAAAAAACTAATTTTGGCTACTTTGTAAAAGACTTTGGCACATTGAGCCCCATTTTTTTTTTTTATTTATTTATTTATTTATTTTTTTTGAAATAGGCATATTTAGCCATTGAAAAGTTAAATGGGCACTAATGGCACATATTTTCTTTTAATTAGAGAATATTATCATCGTTTTTAAAGAAAAACTTATATATATATATATATATATATATATATATATATATATATATATATATATATATATATATATATATATCTACTATCTATATAAAACAAGGTTTTCTTGACCAATCTCCTCTCCAAAATTCTTCTAAACCTGCCACGTGGCATTTACCTCTATCCAACGGCTGTCATTCAATTTCACTCCAAAGCAGTCAACGAAGCAAGGAATTGGGCGGAAGACAATGTATCTCATTCATTTTTTACACATTCAAAACATACACACACATCTATCCTCTCAACTATCCTTATTAAAAAAACCCTAATCAAAATACTAAAATCACAATCAGATCCAAAATTATTTTCTTATGAATCATCTCCAACACACACGTCCCTTTTTCAACCCTAAACGAAAATCAAAAACCTCTAAAATCAAAATCAAGATCCATACAAAGGCATTCGTTTGGATCTATGATACTTAAAATGTTTTGTTGTGAAGAAACAATTTAGTGGATCATAACCGTTTTGTTTATCAAGGAAACAATTTTGATTGATAAACCAAGCGATCGGATGTTTTGTGGTTTGAAAAATCAAATGAATGAAATTGAATACTCAATTTTGGTAAGATTTATCTTTTGAGTTTAAATAATTTAATGTTTACAGTTTTCTAAATCGAACCCTAATTTAATTTTTTAAATCATTTTTAACCTAAACTATTGTCAGTTTAGTAATACAGATGAAGATATTGATGATAATTTTAAATTTATATGAATTGCAGGTTAGTAATTTGATTTTGATAATTGATTGTGTCAGTTACACGTTTTTAAGTTAACCCTGATGATACTTTGTTTTCCAGTATTATGCAACATCAACAGTTTTCTGGCTAGACAATTAACGGCATCAAATTTTCGGCAACATTGGTGATGGTAACCTTAAATATTTATGAATTATAGGTTAGTTATCTTATTTCATAAATGATTATTTCAATTCAATGTGTTTTTATTTTAACCATGTTGTCCATCATGTTAATGTTATTGATTTACAGATGCTACATTTTTAGATGTTTTTATTATTTGCTTTGCTATTTTATCATTGTATAGTAATAACATTTTGTTGTTTGATCTTTTTGTTTTTAATGTTCATGTTTATTTTTTGTTATGAATAATTTCATCCACTAATTAATTTAGAAGTAATCATTTAAAAACTTTGTTTCAATTGCAATCAATTAACCATATTTAATTTGTAAATTAAATGTTTACTTTCAAAAAGATTCAAAAAATAGACTTATCCATAAATTTTGTAACAATAAATGCGGAAGTTTTTGTAAATTGCCTAAATTACAGCTATGATTTAATTTTTCAAAAACTGAAATATCATTTCCTAAATTATAGTATAATTTTAACCAAATTTGAATACACTCAAACTTTAATCACATCTGACCAGTGATAACCTTTATGCTTTTTTAAATAGCAGATGTAATATGAAATTTGGAATATCCTAAGCTAACTATATGGCAATCGAAATATAGGAAGGTTGAACAAATCAATATTAAATGTGTTCAAACTGGCAACTGTTTCCGTCCCTTGACAAATTATATATTGTTGTTAAACTACATATTTTTTTTACTGAATATATGTGCATATGCAGCTACTTGCATATGCGTATGGATTGCTTGCATATGAATGGCGAGTGGGAATGGACGCTCGCACCTGGAGTTTCACTTTCACCCTGTACCAGCATGCCGTAGTAATGAAGGTAATCCATATGTTGATAATTGCAGCCTGCTAATTGAAGGTTAGGCTGTTGATTTAAGGTTGTTGATTGAAGGTAATGACGACAATGGAGTCGTTATTAGTGTTATTTACTATAAGATGTGTAGAAGTTATCCTCTAACCGCAAAGGCCTTACCACATTCCGTGCACATAAATGGTTTGATCCCGTGCTTTTTTGTAATGTGTCTAAAAGGGTTCTAAAATCTTTGAGCGGTTTAGCCCTTGGGTGGTCGATGTTGTTATGGCACCTTGGTGCACAACAATAGCATGGTAGTCTTAGCAGTAAGGGGGTGTTTAATTAAACCTTATACAAACATGTGTACTTATTGGCTTATATACTTTTGTGCTTTTATAAGCTAACCATGGTGCAAGTAACCGTTATCAGTTAAATGGGTGGTATAGGCTGATAATGGCTCAAAATGGAACATCTGTATTTTTGCGCTCAACAGTATCTGAGCATGTTTACGCTTCTTGAAAAAGGCATATACTAAACATCTATATACCGTCCTAAAACAAAGAAAAATACTTTCTTAATCCAAACACCCCTTTATGTTCATGATTCGTGTGTGTGTGTATATATAGCTTTCATGCTTAAGATGGATTATTATGTATTTGCAGGGTTCCTAAAAGCTTGATAAGCTCATAAGCTGGAAAACGTTGCCTTATGAGCTTTCGCACATTAAACTATGCCCATAAGCTGAGACAAAAACAACTAATCCAAACACCCCTTTAATTTGACCGAGTTCTTCACGCTTATTGCTGATTTGTTGATTCAAATGAGATATAAACATGTAAAGGTAGCAACAGCTACTGTGTAGGTATTCGTGGTCAACAACTTACAGACCACGGTTCAGGAAAAAGGCAATACTTTTTGGGCAAGTTGTCGGGCTACCAACTTATGAACATTGGGTTGGGAACATAAGAAATCTATCAATTTCGAGATACCAACAAGAAGGAAGTGTTCTTGAAGCTGCCTTGAAGACCTGTATTTTGACCATTGGTTGTGAAATATGTGGGTGTGAGTATTTTCAAACTAACTTTGTATATAGATATCTATATAACAATTGATATGCATGCATACTTGAATTCTCAGGTCCGTTTTTCTTTTGAATCAGGAAGAGGATGCTTTCTTTGTCGATTATGTTGTATGATACATGAAACTCTATGAATTAGGTTAAACTCTCTGAAACCCTTTGCCAGTTATGTTGTATCACAAATGATACTAACTCTCTGAATCAAGGCAGTTAGAAAGGCAATGATACTGCCCAAGTGGAAACGGTTTACATATTTCATTTTATTTTATATGACTGCAATTTGCACATGTGAAAGAAATGAAAATAGCTGATTAATGATTGATTTGGTATTTGCCTATGACAGATCTATTCAAAAGGGGTATAGATATTCAAGCGGTCAGTGTTGTCATAAATTTTGATTTTCCGAGGAATGATGAGACTTATTTGCACATGGTAACATCACATTTCTTTTGAAGAATTTACATCTTCGTAGTAATGTTCTGAACTGAATTATGTGTGTTGTGATTCTAGGTGGGTCATTCTGGAAGGTTCGGACATCTGTGGTTACCTGTGAATTTGATAACCTACGGTTGATCAGGCGATTTATTGGCAGTGATCCATGACATATACTTTGCAATGATCCATTGGTTTTGCACTGCCTAAACCTCCTACTATTTCTCATGTTTTGAATGTCAACCTCAGGCTATTTTCACTTTGCTCATCTTCTGACGCCTGAGGAGCAAGCTTTACGACTGAAAGTACGAAAGTGTGTCACCCATTGGTGATGTTTTTGTTTATATAATACTGTAATTGATTGTGGATTTGGAAAAAAGTTGTTGAATATTGTTTTGTGTTTGTTTTTTATGTAGAGTCGTTGAAATAATGTCCAGAATTTGAAGCAAGCAACTGTCTATAAAGGTCCATGGTCTAAACTTGACCATGAGTTGAGGGCGAAGCTGCAAAAGGTGAGTTTTGTTAACAAATATTGCATGAATGTGATGTTCATTGTATCTCAGCTTGAAAATTTGGTTTTCAAATATGCATTTATGGATACACTATGTGATTGTCCTTTTCGTTAACTATTTATTAGAGGAAACTATTATGTAGTTGCCAATATGCTTGAAAATCTTTGTTGGTCTAATTGTTTATGAGAATCAAGAAAGGCATAAATTATTTTATATATGTGTTAAGTTGCCTTCCTCTATAGGGCTTTTTGGCTCAGTTATTAGCAGCCTGTGATCAGGAGCTACGAACCCTTTCATTTGAGGTGATACTCATATTGGTTTTTTTAGAATGCATTTGAAATTTCTGTAAAAGTTTGTAGATAGACTTTCAAATTTGCAAGATGAGCAGGTTACTTTGTAGATAGACTTTCAAATTTGCTATATTTTTTTATGAATACAATCCATTACAAAAACAGTTAAACTTTGATGTCGTATAAACTGGTGAAGGTGCATATGTTGTACTCCAATCTCCCCCAGCCCTATACAATGACACAGATATGTTTAATAATTAATTTTCGTATGCAGTAGAGTAACGAAATTCATTATAGGGTGGTTCGGAAATATTAAATTGAGTTCAACTATCTTCTTTAGAGGGTTAAAGCTATTTACTCTATCAATCTATAGAAAAAGTATTACAAACCTCTAAGACTACAAAACTTTATTAAAGGATGATCAGGTACCTTCGATAACTGTTCAAAACAGGTTCATATGGAACAAGTCATTTTTGGTACATGTCAAAACAGGTTGAGGTTGGTTTAACCCATGAACACCTTTTTGTCCAACTCATGTCAACAAAACTATTGAATATATAACTCAGCGGGAGTTTAGAAGTAAAAATAAGTATCTTTTTGTTACCTACTCTTTACAATCGGTCTATTTTGGTAATCATAGTCTTATTTTGTTCGGGTTTAGTATTTATCCTTATACTTGATGGGCAAAAAATCTGGCTATGTCAAGAAATATGCTTTCATTTTTGTCCCATTTTGCTATCTATCCTTCCATTGGTTTGCTTATTTGATCGGAACATCTTTTCACCAATATCTTTTTATTATTTTTTAAGTAATATTTTGTACCTCAAACACTATTATGCATTTTGTGATTGTTCTTAATAATTAGTAGCAAGTTTATGCATTATTGTTTCTAAGGCATCAACTCCTTAAAATGTTCAGGCTGCAAAAGAAGCAAGAAATGACAAGGAGTCTGTGATGAAGTTCTTCAGAATTGTCTACATCTATTTATTATTTTGTACACTTGGTTAAATAGTCAACGTAGTCAACAATGTAAAACCTTATGTGAATAATTACTTTTCAGTTGGTAAGAAGAAGATACTTCTCAGATGAATTACTTGTGGCAAGGCCATGGTCTACCTCAGCACCACCACCGTTGCAGAGGCCTGGGGACAACATAATTGATGAAGATCAATTATATGCTGGTACAAGGTGTGAACTCATATTAACATTTTAAACAACCTTTTATTCTATAGTGTTGAAGCAATAACAGTAGTTTAGTTGTATTGAAATTTGTATGGTATTAAGTGATTGAACACACAGTGCAATGCTTTTTTTAAGAACAGGGGTGGTAGGAAATAGTGTTTGGATATGCTTCTGTTGGCTGAAGCTGTAACAATCAGAAGATATTTGGTTGTTCGGAAAACTTTCATTATCAGATGAGCCATAATTGACATATTTATTGAAAAAAAAAGAAGTATAAACGGGATAAAAAGCGATATTGGTTTATTTTTTGACTAAGGGTTGAATCTGTTACATTATAACTGAATATTGTGACTTCAAGTTGCAAAAACCATAAACACGTTAAAATCTATATCCAAACTCCTCCGAAGTGCGGAAGGACATCCTTTATCCCACGACCCTAAGAGTATTTACCTCTTTATGTTCTTTTATTGGATTTCATAGCTTTTTACTATGTTTTGGGTTAGTTCTTTTGTTACTTTTGTTAATAGTTATGTCATGCAACTTTATTTTCCCAATACAAGTACAATGTTTTACCACCACTTCCAGCTCAACCCAATCTGACCCCACCTCCCACACTATATCCTCAGCAGCCTGTGTTGATACCTGATAATTACAACATCCCAAGATTCAACTTGAGTGGAGCTTAAGAATTAAACAGTATTAGATCAAAACCTAATGATATTAATGTATGATTTTGCTATAGAAAACGTATATGGCTCTCTTTTCTTACTGTGTTACTGCTTTTTAGTTGTAATCCATTCCATTCATTCTTTGACACACACACGGAGATATAATGTTGTTGGCAGCAGCTTGAAATTGATATTCCCAAATTGCTTTTTCACATATTAATTCTCATATTCAGGTAACGTTGTGGTTATAATTATTTTTCACATGATATGCAGGCGAATTCTGGTGCGATGGAGTTATACACCTATATCGCATATCATTGGTAAAGGTAATTTCATACTCATTTGTTTTGCTAATATTTAGTTCATTGTTATAAAGGTCTCAACTTTGACGATTTTGATTATAGTCTTCAATGATTTTTGAAAATTCATGAAAGAGTTTTTGACTTGAAAATTTTATTGAATAAATGTGCATCTAAAATGTTTTTACTTACTAATCTGGTCAACCGACCATTTTGCCAACTCCAATCTTGAGGGAATCACTCCCATATATTTTAATGAATACTTTTGCTTATTATCATGTAATGAATATAAATGGGGCATATCATGGAATATGTATCATGTAGCAAACGATTAGACAAATATGATTTTCTTGTGGTTCATATTGAGTATGAAACTGGTTTAGATATCCAATCATAAATATTGATGCTTAACTTTTGGTAATTTTGTGCTTTTTGCTCCATTTGTAATAAGTATTTATTTGGTAGGGGAAACTTGCAGGATTTAACAATCCCACCGAAGTACCTTAAAGCCTTTACAGTGGGTTATGACAAGAAGGAAAACATTGATAAAGCAATGAAGAAGGTTAGTTACTTTTCCTTTGTCTTTCATGTTTGTCTAAGTGTAAACTCATTAGATATAAGTGTGAAATGATCTCTATGTATACTTGTATTTTTCTATTTGCAACTTTGGAGATAAATATATGCCTTAAGCTCCAACTAAGATATCGACAACATCCAGTTCTTTAGGTCTTAAACTTGCAGGCTATCTGCGTATGCTTAGGACTGAAATGATGGGAGATTCACCCTATTAAGAGCATAAATAGGTAATTCTCAGTGCCTCTTCCTCTTAACATTTACTTCAGTCTTTTATCAGGTCGAGTCGATAGGTCTTTTCTCTTTAGGTTGTCCTAATTAGAAGTATACAAATCACGTATTTTTTTCTAATTAATATCCGTTCTTATTCTCAAACATCATTCAACATGCAAATTGAGCAAGTCAAGCTGACCGAAACACTTTTTGACCAATTTTTTTTTAGAAAAGTTTATTAACAAATTGCTTGCTAATTAGAAAAATATATGTTTTTATTTAATAATGAAGCATTAGTAGTAGATTTTATGCATTTTAAAAAAAAATTATTAACCCAAACATCCCTGTTCACTAATAAACCCCAAACACCCCTATTAATTTACTTTATACATAGTAAGAGTTCTGGTCGTCGTCTATATCATGATATGAGTTGCACCATTTTTTGTTTAAAGATAAAAACCAAAAAGAAAATGATAGATTATCATTTTTTTACTTTGAGAGATGATACAATGAGTTTGTTGATCAACATACAACTCCACTCACTCTGAAGATCTTCATGATCTGCAAACTATAATGAAGTTCAATCACTTAAATTCTGGTTGCCTGAAATGGATTACAAATGACAGCTTTGAGGTCTGGATGATCAAATGATTTCACATATTTAAGGCACAACGTATTAGTTTATATAATAGAAAATTGCACGCCATATGCCTTTTTCAATCCGTGCAAAGAACATTTTCTTGTGGACTTTGAGTAGCTTACGAACCAATTACATGTAATTTCTATAAACTAAATGTAATAATTTTCATGACTTACACAAAGTGTAACTATTGATAGTAGAGTTCTACTTTTTTATGACCACGGACAATTACAAGTAGTGTTAGAATCTGTGCTTATCACTTTGGTTATCCAGTGTATTAATAATGTACCAAGAGCATAATTTATTCTATTTTCTTTCCCACCATATCTTTGTTTGATTGAGTATGCGGAAATGTCCATTGGTATCTCATCAATATCTTTGCCACAACCTATTATATCTTTTACATCTTTATAACACGCTAAAATGTTACTAATTTATCTAACTTTCAAGGACACACAAAATTTTTTATGTGGGTCTGATGACTGAGTTGGTGCAAGGGATTGGCGACAAAAGGTTAAAGGAACATAGTTAAAATGATGAACATGATGGTCGTAAGCGATGATTGATTTGATATTTGTAGATGGTATGGAAAATTATCATTTGCAAAAAATATATGGTGTTGTCACGAGATTATCTTGACCAGAGCACTGGCACCTTCAGATATACCAAGTCAAACTACGGGGATAGAACTACAACAACTACAACTAGAGCTACAATGGCATAAAGAAATCTTTTATCAACTAAAATTTGGTTCTTAATTTTTAGCTACTTTTAGTTTAAACAATAAAGATTATTTAGTTTCTTTTCGGATGTTTTGCAAATTTCATTTTATTTTTCACTTTTTTGTTTTTAAGATAATATCATTTAACGTTATGCTATTAACAATACCGAAAAAGTTATTTTTTTAACACAACATTTGTGTTTGTTCATTTTCGTTTAATTGCATAACGTTACTATCAAGTAATGGGAACCAATAGTACAATAGACTATCCAAGTATGCATTTAGTTTATTTTTCGGTATGCAATATGACGCCAAAATTTTATCTTCTATGCAATTAACAATGTACTAAATGAATTAGAATCACAAAGTTTGTTGCAATTTACATTGTTAATCTATAAAACCATTTGTACTATCTTTCTTTTCTTACAAACAATTTCTTAAAACTATCCGGCCATCGGCCGGGCCTGGAAGCTAGTATATATATATATATATATATATATATATATATATATACTAGATTTCGAAGCCCGCCCGATGGGCGGGCATGACTTGTGATTATTCTTTGAATATACTACTTTATGAATAGAAAGATATGTATATACGATTTTCTATTTTTGTACTTTATTAATATGTTTAGATGCATACCCAATATCATACCAAATCCAGTAGTGGGTGACTTAGAAATTGATGGCCGGAGAAGCTTGTTACTGCATCAAATTATCTATCAAATTTTCATTAAATATCAGAAATCAAACAAACAAATATCGCTATTATTTAAGTTGAAATAATGATAAATACTTACGCTGAAGTCTCATTGGCTAATGACCCTTGGGAGAAACACATATCACAGCTTCTAGTCTCATAATAGTTTTTTATTAGTCAATTGGGTTCATTTATAATCCCATGTCCAAACAGTCCTTATAAAAATTGTAAGACAAATTAACTCCAAATACCCATTTTCCCAAGTCAGGAGTCGTAATGGAAGAGTGTTATACTATTAGGAAAACTAAACGAAAATATTATGTAGCTACTGGAGGATAAACTTTGACAATAGCTTTTGACATTGAAACAAAAGGGTATGATGTTTGGTATTGTTAACACATTATTATAAATGAAATTTTTGTTACTTGGCCTAAAATAGAAAATTACTAAAAGGACATATTATATAATCAGGTTCGATACCTACCGAGATCAATCTTGCATCTAGCCAAGTGCGTTTTGGTGTAGGATATGGAAGTAACAATCGACCAACAACAAAAATGGCAACCGAAATAAATGAAGCAGCAAGCTTGATGGTTTGGGGTTTAGACCAGATAATAGCACAATGGGCCCACTTGAGAACATGCCACCAAGGCTCAAAACATACTTGACGCAGTTCTGTTCTAGCTTGATCAGGAGATGCAGAGAACACCTTATACGATGCTCCAGCCAGCGTGTTGATTGTAGATGCCACCGGCTAGAATTATTAAACAAATTGTAAATCGATCAGTGATATGAATGAAAAGAAAAGGAAACTATAGTTAAAGAGAGATAGACACATATATGCATGAATGACCTTGCGTAAGGTGTAAAAAGAGTCGAGATAATTGCAGAGGGCATATGAGTTATTTTTATTCTCAAGAGGTCGAAGAAGATCACGAACTAACAATTTTCGAGCATTCTGAAACATCTTCAACCATGGGCTCGAGTCTTTCTTTACAACATCCCAATGCCTTGGATACCACGGTGTTGTTGTATTTGAAGTTCTAATTGGCATGTCATCTAACACATCAAATTCTCCACTTACAGAAGACATTTTTTGTTTAGTAATTTCAGCCGAGGGTGCAGCCAGCGTATCAACATCCTTATCATTCTCCGGGGTACTTGAACTAACCACATCCTTGTTACACGACACTAACATGGTTTCTACCTGAAGAAACAAAACAAAAACAAATCAATTTTCTACTTTTCTATCCTTGCAATATCCTAAAAGTCTAATAATCTAATATAAACCACATCTCTTTCAATTGTTCAGGGGTGAAAACAACAGGATAATATTTGCCAAATACATTACACTGAAATACATTAAGATGTTAAAAATAAAAGGACCTTGATAATATTTGCCTATTTAGTTCCTTTTTGTTTTTGGTTCATGGAGCTAAATACCTGCAAATAAACATTTTACGACAATCAGAGCAAAAAAGTACTCTACTTTAAAACAAAAACGCAGTTTTTAAAAGCGTGACACTTATAAACCTAACTAAAGTAAAGATCTTTAACAATTATCTTACATAACTAACAGTCCGAACTGAAAAAAAAAAGCAAACCGAACCAAATCATCTTTACTCAAATCTGGATTATCCGAAAGCAATGTAGATAAAGTGTCCAGCAAGTCCTCAAGTCTCAAACAAACATCTTCAAATAATCTACAACCAAACCATCAACATTACTTACTTTCAAAAACATCATCTCATCATCTACGTTATCATCAATCTGATAATTTCTATAATATTATACTTTAGATGTTTTGATATGCTTACCATTGATAATTATACTTTATATTGATTATAATATAACTAATTATATATAATAAACGTATAATATTATTTTATATGTTAATTTGTATATTAGATTAATCATAATATTATTTTAGAATGAGTAGTAATTGTGGAACTTTAATTGTTGCTACTAAATACAGAATGATAGAAACTTGAATAAACATGATGGCCTAAGCGAACCGCGATTTAGGTAACCATGATCTTAAGTTCATAGAATGGTTGTAATAGTTGAATGAAATTATCCTAACTGGGACTTGATAAGAAATCATTGACTTGTAGAAGTCTTCATGACTTACTCTTCCAAGCCGGCACCGTCCCATTTCTATATCCCTCCTTCCTTCCTCATTCCTCTTGAAAAAATTGCAACAAAGTGCATTACCTATGTTAATCAATTCCTTTCTCCCTCTTGTCGATATTTCTTTGTGTACTGGCGTCCTGTAAATCAAGACAACTCAGTAAAGATGGCACAGTTGTATGTAACTCACTGGTTTAAAACCCTACTAAAGAAATTGAATATATTGTCTTATCTTATGACATTGATTATGGAGTTCTCTTAACAGTTTTTAATTCTTTTACTTGCATGTTAATTATCAAACACAAAGATGGACTCACATGTGAATGCAACTCAATGAGACTGATTTGCAAGATGAGTTTCAGAGATTTTACCATGCAAGAGATTTGAAGAGACCCCCAAACATATTAGCTCCGAAAGTTGCATAATCTTTTCTCCTAGAGTCCCTTCCAAACTGTTTCTCTCAAAATATAACTCCTGCAATTAAGAAAGAGGTGAAAGATCTGGGAGCAATCCAACCTGTTTACAAAAAGAAAAAAAGAACATTAAGCAGATGACTTTGCTACTACTTTCACGGGAAATACATATATGAATTCAGTTAGAGATAAACAACATACATCATGTTTCTAGGAAGATTCACGACCAACAAATTTTTGAACATTTCGTCCCTCTCCTTTTTATGGAATGCATACTGAATATCTCAATAGAACAGGACGTAGCTGGTAATCACGTTTCAACATTCCATGGATGCTATTAAGTCTCCACATTCTCCAGAGATGAGGTACGTTCCCACTGTTACCAACTTTTTCCTTGCCCCATGCACCACCATTGTAGGCACAAGCTCGTCCTCGGTATGGGCTTTAGCTGTCACACCCTATGATGAAGCCAACTTTGACTGTGAATCCATGCTCATAGAAAAATCTCTTGTTACACCTAAAGTTTGATCGATAACTGAAACTTCATCTTTCGTTTCATTCTCACAAATGCAACCAGATTGATCAATGTAGAAATTCTGAATGACGTACAAATAAAGTTCTCCAATGAGAAAGATCCCATCGTGCTTTTCGAGACCCACAACTCTTTCACAATCGTATCTGAATATTATTTTCTCAGCACGTAAAAGATAAGGTCTAATTAGATACTCCTAGTTGTTACATAGTTCCTTATCCAGGTTGTCCTCCATTGCTCTATCCTCATCAATTCTTGTTGAAAAAGACTTCCTAGGAGAGCTTATAATAGAATTTTCTTGAATGCTCTCGGAGAACGGTGCAATTCCTGTACTGGATTTCATACTAAATATAATTCAGCAGCAGAATGATATCACGGAGATCGTTATCCCCACCATGTTAGGCTAATGATATTTCAGACCTATATCAAAGCTCACTTTGATTAACAAACACAAGAAGAAGAATACCTGAATCAAACTTGAGGATGAAAATGGCAACCACAACCATTCAATTATAGCAGCCATAGCGTACAAATAGCTTAAAAACAGGTTCAAACATCAAATATAAAAAACATAGATATAGAAAAAATGAAATTGACTAAATATAATAAACAACATACCTAATTTAATCGATCAACAAAAAACTAAAGCTATTTAGCAAAGTCATAACATAACTAATGGTGCAACTCTGCTATGGGTTAGGGAACGGCCTAATAGAGGATGCTGTAACTCATAATTTTTCTTCTGACTTAAGCATCTTAAGGAAAAAAGTGAATCAACTTTCGATTCAAAGTTATGTACTTCATATATCTTATCGAGAAAAAGTTGGTAAGTGTATTTCATTGTGACAAATCCTAGTGTGTCATTTATGATTACAAAATCATGCTATCACAATGATAATCCTATATCACTGAATAAAATGGTGTACGGAACTTCTATACTTTAAGAATATACTATGGGTGACATCAGGATGGTCCGCCAGGTGGGACTGAAGATTTTTTTATGCAAATTCCAACCAAGAATGTACTCTATTAGAATATTTCAAAAGTAACTGCAGTTTGCTGCAAGTTTTTTTAAGTGGCTTATAGTTCTGTACATGACATTATGTAAATTAGATATGGTTACAGGTTAGTCTCGTTATTGGTAAAGGGGGTGAGACAAGAAAAATATGCAAGCCAGTATAGGAGCTCGTATTCAGGTCTATCTAAATTATCACTCGAGGAATATATCAGCATCTAGTTCTGTACATGACATTATGTTGAAGCATAAAAAATGAACAAACCTCAATTTAAAGAACTACAAATGCAATCTGACCCTCGTACTACTAATTCATCATCTTCTTCTAATATCTGCCTTTTAGCTCAAAATCAACAAAACCAAATGATGTTAGATGAAATAAACAGAAAAAGGAAAAAAAGATCACCTCAATGGATGTTGGAGGAAATCTTGAAAAAGGGTTTATATATGAGACGAAAAATTCTTTCTGAAATCACCTCCTAATCACACACATCAATATAGTGATTTTACACCAGCATACATTTACCTGGTCAAATTATTCGCTGAGGATAGCATCACGGGTCTTCTCACCAATCTCCAAAGCTTTCATCTTTGGTTGGATGTTGAAGGTAATAATACCACCAGCACTTGGAATTTCAACATATTCAACTATGAGTTGAAGTAGCCAGAGCGGTTTCAGTTCCAGAAGAATGTTGTGTGACCGAATTTGATAGGCTCACTGTTGCACAAGGACAATAAAGGTGGTCAACTTAAGATTTCTACATAGCATTTATGTATAAAAGCTAAGAGTTAGAATAATACGCCCAATTACTTATCTTTGGTCCGATAGGAACAATTATATTATCACTCCCAAAACGCAATCCCAAACACCCTTTTTACAATTAATGTTATCTTTGTTGTTGCACCATCAGTGAAGCGCAATTGTTTTGATAACACATGACCTACTAATCACTAAATTAGTTAGTCAGCTCTTTATCAAAAAGTATTTTTCTATGCGGTTAACAAAAAGATGACACACCATAAAAAATTATCCATTCTCAGTTTAGCCCCCACTTCAGCCTTAAACGCAACCACTACAGCCCCCAAACCCACCCATTTCAGCCCCCAAACCCACATGTTTCAGCCCCCATTAACTTATAAATTGAATGCAGATCTAAAGGAAATGTATCGAACAAAAATTACAACTATAGTATGCAATCGCTAAAAGTACAGTATCGTGTATTAGCTTGCACACGGCGGTTGTTGTTGACTGTTATCTGAACCCGAAACATTAGATACATCATTCGTTCACCCGGATGTACCTGTAGAATTATAACAATATCAAAGGCAAATGTGTTAACAATATCGAGTTGATTGCGCCAGCTGTTGTAACCCCGAGAATTAAATGGCCGTAAAACATATTAACATCATTGATGGAAAGAAATTTTGCTCATTCGTCTCTGTCAATACTCTCGACTACCTCGTCTGCTCACAGTTTATGCTGAAAACCAAGGGCTTGCATATAATTAAGTAAAAAGTCCAGTCAATATAAACGTTTGACCCACCTCATGTATCAGTAGTAGTGGTAGATCAACATACGTTCTGAAGCGTTGTCTTGCTCGCACGTGACCACCTGGATCCAACAACCATGTTGTAGACCAAGGCATGTAGCTATTGCCGACACGTACGCATGGCCTCCCTACTAATCCACGTGCAAAGGCAAAAAAAAAAAAAAAAAAAAAAAAAAAAAAAAAAAAAAAAAAAACAAACAAACAAAGAACAATTGGTTATATCCTTAAAACGAATATCTGTGAACACCAGATTCTGATTTTAAACATCATTCATAAGCTTGAGATAAAAGACATATCACTGGCATAATTTCTTCGGCGACAGTGACACGAAACCTATCATTAAAGCTCGATGCTAGCTTCAACTCGCCTCTTCGGGTTACCATTTGACCAGCTATCTCGCTACCAGCATGATATTGCGTATCATTGAAGCTCGATCTTAGCTTTAGCTCCCCTATAGGCATTGTCATTTCATCGAGTATCTCAGTAGAATCAATTTCATAGTCATTCACCATGCTTTCTTGATCAGCTCCTTCCTTCTGTTGATAAGTGAGCATTGAAACTTTGAATCACAAATTAAACTATGGATTTGTCATAATTTATAACTTAGTTGATTTGATTAATTGAGGTCATTCAGAGGTGGGATTTTGCTCATATTTATTGATAATTAAAGATATATAATGAAGAAATAAGTCATAACATTTGAAAGAAAAATGAAAATAATAGGAATTGATCAATCATAGTCTGGTTATAGCGGAGCCGGTTGAGAGTAAGTAGAGGCTATCCAATAGGCCGAGTCATGCTGTATGTTGTTCCTGGACCACCTGCATACCATCAGTGGCTCCTTGGTAACCATAACCTTACATTAGTTAGGTTTTTATAAATGCTGATAAACATCAGTCATATCCCACCCTCCAGGGCTCCACAAACAAATAAGAATGCAAATGTAATATCGTACCTGGCTGAAGCATAGTCATGCGTCCATGCTATAGAAGTCTATATATTTGATCATGAACATACCACAATCATACCTACCCACAAAAAAAGGCCATTGAAAATTAGTGATATATAAAAATAACATACAAATACTCAAAATAGTAACTTTAAATGTTCGAGAACCACCAAATTTATTCAGCACTTTAGACAGGCCTAGCCAAACACCCCCTGAGTACTATGGCAAAGACACATGAAACACAATAAAAGGCTGGAAATATGGTATACGTTGGCGTGTCGTAATCAAGCTGAAGGCACAAAAATAATTCCTAATCCAAACACAACGTAAAATCCTACATGAAACATTCCACGCAAAATAAATATCACCTGTGCTCAGCTTCTTTAACCTTACACACCCAGACAATATGTTTAATTAAATGGGTCAGGTTATGTATCACCGTCAACCTGTTTGAGTCGAACCTAAATCGCAGCTATAATCACTGGTGACCCATTTAACGTACTTCACTTATTTTATCTCTTGACAAACGAAACATAATACATGATCTAAACCGTACACCTGTAATTAGCAAAGGGTATAGTTAATGTATTTATTGAATAAACATTACTGCGATATATATGCACACCTGGAATTGCACAACTACCTCGGTAATGCAACACATATAAGTTCATATTTTGTTTATAAAAATTAAAACACATAAAAGCAGAGTATGATTTTAACAATAGGAATGATCTTGTAGTTGGAGAAACTAAAAAGTTCTATTAGCAGCTTCATATATTTATCTTTACTTGCAATAACTCATCGAACCGTAATCTATTGTGTCCATGGTTGCAGACTCCTTGAACCTTCAGCAAGATCATACTGCAAAGTTACACCTAAAGTAGTTGTAACCATCACTAAGTTTTCCTAAGAAAACATTGGGAGTTGCAGAAAATTAAGGTTTGTAAAATAATAGACATAACATAAATAAAAGGGTACATATAACTGATTCGAAAAGGTTATACCCGCAAAAATCGTTCCCTGTAACCCTGTTGGTGCGTACGTATTCACCAACATCATCATTATCAACATCATTGAATTCATAGATTCTAAACAACATTTATGTTACAAAAAGTTTTATAATATCATGAAACTAAAGTTATTATAATGGGTCGTATTTAATTTAGACATATTTTGAATCAAACTCACAATGATGAATCCATGCAAGTAATTAGGGTTTTAGGAATTTGACAGGGATAGAATGGTGCACGAATGAAAAAGAATGACATTAGGGTTCTTGTTAAAAAAAAGGGTTTTTGCTGTGAAAAGGACGATTAAGGTTTAATTGCTTCCGGTTTGTTGGTGCAAAATTGTAGGGGTGCAGTTAATGGATTGGTGTGAGTATATTAACTTGGGAATGCAATGGTATATATCAAAAATTGGCATGCTCCACTGGTTAAAGCGCATGTTTGTGGATAGTTAGACCCGGGCTCGAATCTTGTAATGGACTAAATTTTTGAACATTTTAATTAATCCGAATTTTAGTTGATTAATAGTAGCCAACATGGACAAAAACCGATGACATGGAGGCCAAAATGTGATATTAAATTGTATATAAAATATCAATTTACAAAATTCATTTAAAAATTAAAAAAATAAATACATGTTAAAAAATAGTTTACGTGATATTAAATTGTATATAAAATATCAATTTACAAAATTCATTTAAAAATTAAAAAAATAAATACATGTGAAAAAATAGTTTACATGTGATGACATGGCAGATGACATGGCTGAAATTGAATTACTGGGCATTGACTGGGCAATGACGTGACATTATCCTTCAAATGCCTCCTGTTATATATAATGTAGAGATATATTATATATTTACTTTTTAAAATATAAATGAAGTATTACGTTTAAAGAATTAATTTCGTCATTTTTGGTTTTGTATAAACTGATTTGTATAACATGTGCCCGTTTGGCCCGTGCCCGTTTTGCCTGTGCCCGTTTAGCCCGTGCCCGTGCCCGCTTGGCCCGTCCGTTTTGCAACCTCTTATCGCTATCAAAAAAAATAATCGTATTAACATGTTAGTAATTTGGATCAAATCTGTAAAGGGTATTCATTTTGGAATGCTAATCGAGTCATGTTCAGGTTGACCTATTCGGGTTCGCGGGTTGGCGAGTCACTATAACCTCAACCCAAACACGACCTATTTATTAATCGTGTCAATAAACTCAATCCTAACCCATACCTGCATAACATGTAACAACCCGTTTGTGATCCGTTTAACCTGTTTAAGTAAATAAGTTAAGCGGTGCATAAGGTTGGTGATTTATTGATTTAATTACTTTAACTAACATACAAATAACTATACGGCGATTTCAATAATATGTGAGTTATGATCGTAATTCACTTATATTAAATATATTAAAAAATACTTTTAATCCAAATCTAACATAAAATCTAAGTTATATATTTTATTTTTAGAGCCTTATATACTTAAACGGGTTCACGTGTTGACCTGTTTAATACTTGTTCAACCTAAACACGACCCGTTTATTAAACGGTTTAGACGGGTTGACCTGTTTTTGACCCAAACCTATTTATCCTCAACCTTAACCTGTTTAACTTCGTGTCGGGTTCGTGTCGTTTATCGTGTTGTGCCGAAAATTATCACCCATAAATTGCTCTACATGACAGAATTAAGGGTGTGTTTGGTATCCCACTATGGGAATGAGGCTACAACTATGAAAGTTATTCAAGATGTTTGTTTAAGATGATGAGGCCCACAACTATGGTAATGAATGATAAATATAATTTATACTCCATATACATCAAGAGACATAGGTATAGATCTTTCATAGGTGAGAGACCCACCACTACTATCAAACTCATACCCATTGTCATTCATGCGAGCATACCAAAGTCACCCTAACTCTTTATAATGTATGGTTCATTGTCAAATGGGCCACTTGAAATTATTTGAGATCATTAACTTCTTAGCCATTTATTTGAGATCGCTTGTATCTATAAAATGTGAAATTGTCAAGGGGCTATACTAACCGAACCCTCCCTACTTGGGAGGGGTGTCTTTTTGTCCCCTTATCCCTCCTTTGTCCCCCATTGGATAAGGCCGATCATTTTTTTTTCTTTTCTTTTTTTTTTGTTTAAGAATCGATCATTGTTGTTCACTTTACATGCATAAAAATGGTTTTTTTAGAGTGCTAGTTTTCAACTTTGTGCTACATGATTTTTTGTATGGTATAAAAACTTGTTATTAAAAATTGTAATAGATATATAATACATCATTTGAAACGACGTCGTCTCGCTCCGAATTTTTTCCGTTTTATATTGGCCTAATTTTGGCCCATGAAGTTTGGCCTGTTTCATGTCCAGTAAATAAGCCCAGCATTGCCACCGCCTTTTTTCTACCTCCTAGAAAATTCTATACGCTTCATTGATCAATTCATCTTATCAGAAGAAAATCCCCACCACATGAACATCAAATTAGGTTTTTATCTTATTAAAGAAAATCCCCACCACATGAAACAATATTCTTCTGAAACTAAGGTAAACAATTTATTTGTTTATATTGTTACGATTCCTATTAGGGGTTTTGTTATGATGATTCATGTTAATTTTAATTGGGTGTTTTTATTATTACGATTCCAAGTGGTTACCCTCTTTGTTTATTAAGTTTCGCTTTGGTTTTAATCTAAGATTATAAACTGACTTAGGCATCAGCAAAGATTTAAACAATAACATAAGACTTTGTCATTGGTTTTTAGTTTTTTGTTTATAGCTCAGTTTTTATGATGTGATGAGAATTTGTGGTTTCAAGTAGCAAACAAACACACGCTTCATACAACTTTTACTCTTTTCTTTTATTTGTTTGTTGAACTTTGGTTTGTATCTATGTATAGGAGCAGGTAATTTTGAGCTCACTTCATACTAAGATAATTAATTTTGAGCTCACTTCATACACTGCTTGGTTAACAACAAGCAAGTTTGAGCAATATTTTTGGATGGGTCGAATTAATTGGACACAACAATGATAGCTCATAAGGCCAAACAAAATAACCTTTTGTGCCTTTAGTAGTTATGGGTTTAATTTGTTAATTTTAAGGTTTTTGTAATATAGACTGAATCTTGATTTATGGATTGTTGTTAACATAGATAACGTTTGTTTTGTAGGAAGGAGCTGCTATTCAAATTGCTGTTGTTGGAGCTCTAAGAGGTCAGCTTGCAATGCTTCAATGGTACCTGATGACGTATAAAATTTTGGGTGATTATCACTTCAATTTTTTTTGTCAACCAACAATTAGTGTTATGGTGAATATTGCTTATATATGATATATCAGTTTAAAGCGTTGCGCCTGAATGTTATGGTTTGGTGCCTGTGTTTAAGTGGTAGAAGATTTTTAAGTGGTGGAAGCTTTATTGCGGCTGTGGATTGGTCATAATCTACAAGTAGTTAACATGACGCGTGCATAGTAATTCAAACTTGGTAAGTTCATTTACTTTATTTTGACGTGCTTTCAAATAAAGGTTTCATTTTGTATACATGAACCTCTGTAATTAAAGCGGATAAATGTTATTCAGGTGCAGCGAGGCCAACAAACTTCATGGACTGACGCCATATACAAGCTGGCAAAGGCAGTTCTCAACTTGAACTTCAGCAGGAGGTATACAAATTTAAACGTATTATAGATGGAAGGTAAATTTTATTTGATTCATTTGTGATGCCTATTATAATAATAGCCAATTGTGCTATTTCAGTGTCACTATTTCAACAAAGACGCATGCCGAGGCTTCAAGGATAAGAAGAAATGTCCCGACAAAATTCCTGTGTGAGCTAATTGCCTAACCTTTATGTAAGTATCCATTGCCAAATTCGTTGCTTGATAACCACATTAATGTTTATGCTAAGTTCACTTTGTTCTTATGAACCCATGATTTCAATATAGTATAGATGGCCATTTATTAATTTCATGTATGTTTGGTTTTGTGTTTTTAGGTATCTAGAAGCTCGCCCGATATTGAAAATCCGAACTCTTTGAAAAAGGTATAACCTATTGCTGCTTATAGCCCCTATTTGTTGCATATTCAAATCACAAAAACTGTCCTTATTATGTTTCATGTAGTTCCTGAATTTGGGCTTTAAAATTCATGAATACAACTAAGTTGATGTTGCGTAGAGACTTTTTTTTTTTTTTTTTTTTTGATAAAGTTATATACCTCCTGCAATACTTGGGCATGTGGTAAGAAGGTTAGTTCAAGTTGTATTAACACTGTACTTTTTTGGTGGTGCAGTTTTGCAGGATTATTGATAAATATAAGGACAATCGTACGCAAATTAATAGGGGTATGGATGACGACTTGCGTGGTGCTAATTACGTATACTGTAATTCCATATTTCTTTTCACTTGATCCGCCATGATATGTAACATTGTAAGTCAACTATCTATAATACTATAAGATTCAGTCCCTAAATTTAATGTGGAGTTATGATGATAGAGTTTTTAGAGTTAGAAACAAGTTGGAGTCACTTAGTAGTTGCATAGAGTACAAGATAGCTAATGCTCGGAATTAAATGCAGCCTCATAATAACTATACAATCATGAAAGGAGATGAAGTGCAAGGGTTGCCCGAATTGAACACATGGCATTTAGTATAGAATTAAAAGTCGGTTAGATGAATTTCAAGGGTTGCGAAAGGTTGCAAGAATAATTAATGATTTAACCTAATTCATGCCTATATAAACCGGCTAAAATCACATTTAGTATGTACATTTGAAGATGATTCACACATCTTTTAGATCTATGATTGTTAGTAGTGGTATGTAAATTCTCTTTTGCAACATTTTGGAGATGATTCACACATCTTTTAGATCTTTGTAATTAACTTGGTCTTCTTTTTTTTTTCTTCTTAATTTAGTTATTATACGCAGGTACCATGAAAATCACACAAGATCATGCATGCTCAGATAAATGGAACCAAAAATTGGGATACCAACTATTTTCTTTGTTTCTTACATATTTAGGTGATTGTTATAGATAAGCATATATATAGATATATTGTATTATGTTAATGCATTTTCATATACAAGTAATTTATGTGCGTTTTCTATTGATGTAGCTTATATGTGCGAATTGATTTACGAAAATGTGCACGAGCATGTATGTAAAGCAACATTTAAATGGTTAAATGATACTTTTTAGCGTGATTAGTTTATGTAAGTAGTTGCTTTTGAATGCTCTTTGAGAAATATTAGAATGAATTTATCGTGTGCAATTGAATTATTATTGAAAATAAGAAGGTCCGCGCATTGCAAAGTGTTTTCTTTTTCTATATGTAGAATCATTAGTGAGAAACCAATATTTACGCCCATTAAATGAGTTTGCCATAATAGCAAAATACGACATATTAATAATATCACATTAAGTAATGAATAGAAAAGGAAAAAATACATAATCTTGACTTAAATCAGTTTGTAAATTATAATATCAAATAAAAAAGTTGAGTATTAAACATAAGCAAAAGTTCAAACTTTTATCGAAAAACAAAACCGGTGCATTTAATATGAAGTATATACAAAATCGAGATGGAAGTGCAAGGCTTGCCGGAATTTATCACATGATGTTTAGTAATTAATATAGAATTAAAAGTCGGTTATAGATTGAGATGAAGTTGAAAAGGTTGTAAGAATAATTGATGATTTAAACTAATGCAATATATATAGATATATGTATTATGTTAATGCATTTTCATATACAAGTAATTTATGTGTGTTTTCTATTGATATAGCTCACATGTGCGAATGGATTAAAGAAAATGTGCACGAGCATTTATGTAAAGCAACATTTAAATGGTTAAATGATACTTTTTAGCATGATTAGTTTATTTAAGCATGAAACTTGAATAATGAATATAAAAAAAAATACATAATTTTTGCTCAAACCCATTTATAAATTTAAAAAATTAAGTTTAAGACATAATAGTGGAGTCCAAAGGTTTTAGGAATTATTAATAATGTATTAATTAATATTCATTTAGTTAGCTATTTAGAATTGAGTTTATTGATAAAATTTATTAATATTAGTTAGACTTCAATGTTAATTTTTAATGAAATTAGTTGTACAATAAAATGAGATGAAGCTAAAAAGGTTTGTAACGATTTTTATACAGTTTATGTGGCATTATTATATATATACATTATTACACAAACTTTAACTTACAAATTTAATAAAGAAAATATTTAATGCACATTAAACTATGACCAATTAGATAGACCCCGTGTGCTTCATATTACCATGCAAAAAACCATCTAATTGACAAGTATTGTAGGGATAAGTAATAGACCAAAATAAATAAAGCCATTTTTTTATCATGCAAATAAGTAATAGGCCAAAAGAAATAAAGTCATCGCAACTTAATAACTAAAAGCCCATATATAAAATACAACACCACAAAACCAAAACAACATCAAATACTTTTAAATTTTTATACAAGAAAGTTAAAGCATTTCATACAACATACTAAACAATAATGAAGTATACACTCGCCAATATACAGAAAGAATACACGATTAACAATTAGATTCTTAGCTCGTGCGTAGCACGGGTTCTGCATGCCTCGTATTACAAAATGATTACAGTATAATTTATCAATTAGCATAAAAAGTTAGTGAAATTGTACTTGTACTGGAAAAACTAAAACAAATATTTTGGTGCAAATGCATCATTGCTATTGTTTGCCTATACTTACATAACACTCAAACTGTACGATCTTTAGCTTGCACTTTCTAATACCGGAAGTAGACACTTCTTCTGTTACTAAAAAAAATACGATGCAACTACTAACGACATGAAACGACGCCCTGCCGCAACGCGGCAGATCGAGCAAATCTAGTTCCTTTAAAATTGCAATAAACTACTCTTGTAACATAAGACATGATTGATTGAAGAAATATTAATATAACAAGTGTTATGTCGACTACAATTTTGATCAAAAAACTAAAAGAACTAACAACTTTAAAAATATCTAGACAATGCGTGCCAATATATATATATATAATCGTACATTTAAGATAAATCGACTTGAATAAGGTGCATTTTAATTAGTTTCGAAAGTGATTTTTAAGTGAAAACGATGCGAAAAAGTACTAGCAACAAATTAAACTCACAAAGGACGAAAAGTAAATAAGATTTTTCTTACTAGATGAAATGGATCTAATATATGTAAATGCATCCAATTTTTAGCTAGAAAGTATATTAAGCTGCATCCAAAAAATTAATGATGCATCTAATTAAAATTGATGCATATCTAATGTGTGATTATATCTATTCTTATCCTCATTTGATCCAAAGTCATAAGACAATTGGCAAAACCATGTTTTTTCAACCGAACCCTTTAGCTTCTAAAGCTCATCAATCAAACCTTCCCTCTCTTTAACAACCTTACTCAGGGGCGGAGCCAGTAATTGACGTTAAGGGGGGCCGTAAGTAATTTGTATAACAATATATAATTCATAGGTCGGTTACTCTATTGGTTTAGTAGTTCATCAATTGCCTGATTGACTTTAAACACATTTGAAATTACAATTATAACTTTAAGTTATTGTATATAATAAACCTTAAATTGTTAATAAAATACTAATGTATTTTAAACACATTTGAAATTACAACTATGTCTTTAAGTTAATATATATATAACTAGCTGGGTAGCCCGTGCGTTGCGGCGGGTGTGTTTTGTATTTTTTGGGTTGTACGGTGTAATTAATAATTTTGTTATTTGAAATATGCATATATTTACTTGGAAGCATAATTTGTTTATGTTTACGGGTTTTTTTTTGTTTTTTTTTTGCGTTGCGGTTGAAAATTTTTTTGGTTGTTTGTTTTTTCGGTATGCCTTTTTTTTTTGGTTGGTATTTTAAAAGAAACAAATTTGTATAAGAAATTTTTTGTAAGTGTATTATTTTTTGTATTTTATTTATTTTTATTTTTTGTTATTAATTTTTTTTAAAAAAACAAATTTTCATAAGGAAATTTATGTAAAAAAAAAAAAAAAAAAAATCTGTACCGAGTACTGTAGCGACTGTGGCGACACGTAAAATTTTTTTTAACTGTAGCAAACACTGTAGCGACACGTACCGCTTTTTGGTGTAGTGCCTGCCTTTTATATAGTATACTAGGTAGTTTTCACGGCCCATGAAAGTCAACATTTATTAAACATTTATTATTAAATGATCATCTATATAGCCGTTAATTATTAGTTTTCAATTCGACATTCAGCAGCTCATGAGTTAGATCGACATGATGTAGTAAGTAGTTAAACACAAGACACACGAATCTTGAATGTTTGAAAACATGGACTTTTTTTTTTTTTTTTTTTTTTTTTTTTTTTTTCCTGTTAATTATCATGATTTATTACATAATAGATATAATGGCATACAATGGAGGACCTTACTTCCCTATATGGGTGTTATCGGTCGGGTTGAATCGGGTTTTGAATTTTTTAAAAGTGACCCGCAACCCGACCCGATTAATAATCGGGTTATCGGGTTCGGGTGAGATTTGGGACGGGTTATGTCGGGTCGGGTGATTCGGGTTATCGATTGACCTGATTAAATAACAATAACTCATGTTTGTATCAGTGGTGTAGTAGTTATTCCAGTAAACACAAGTCTGCAATAGGAGGCAATATATCACCATTGTTGACCCCATTCATTATATGTTTACCAATACGTCATCCCAAGGTGCTTAAGAGCCATGGAATTTAATGAGGCCAGTTACGTTATCGCTTCAATGTATCAATCAATATTATTCCAAAAGTCATAGTATTAGTAGTAAAATAACAAAATAAGTCTTTTAATTCTATAGGGAAAATGTCACAACATTTACGTAACGATTAACTCACAAGAATGATTGTAAATGCTTGTGCTATCTAAACAGACTTATGTTTATTGCAGACTTGGGCTTCTAAAAAGTATTTACTAAAAAATGGAAAAGAGATTTCCAGGTCTTATCGGGTTGACCTGATAACCCGATAGCATTATTTTTTAACCTAACCCGACCCGATAACACTATTGGGTTATCGAGTTCAGGTCAAAACAACCCGATTAGATTTTTTTGACCCGACTCGATAAGCCTTATCGGGTTCGGGTTCAGGTCGGGTCAACCCGACCCTGATGACACCCCTACTTCCCTAGCACCGTTTACATTAAACACGTGAAATAGATATGTACTTTAGAGGATGAATTATTATGAAAAAGTTATAAATAAAAAGTGTGACAAAAAGTCTCCACCCCACACCAACCTATACGGCTGCACATACCCACTTTCACCAAAATATCTCTGACATTACGTGTTTTTTTTACTTTTTCTCATACTTTTTCAACTCTATATACTGTAGAATACACATACGGTATATGTTTATCTTTCAACAAAAATAATATCTTTACATTCCCTCCCACATCTCTATTACTATATTAAAGGATCTTTGTTCTTCATTGCAATATCACTTGTAAAAGTACCCGTACCTTTACTGATGCGTGGGAATCGCAACAGGCTTTACCTCTCGAGGGATCCCGAGAAGCTTACAACCCCACCAGGCAGTGTACCTGATCGTTGTAGTATACTATAGTGACAAGTACCGGGGGATTGATCGTTCAGCTTAGGAATAGTGTCGCTAGGATTAGAAAGCCTAAATTACTAGTTCTAAAGGTGAGGGATGATTATTTTTGTGTTTTTATATTTTTTAGAAAGCAAGTAAAATCTCGGGTTTTGAAAGAGTGGGCGGAATTAGTTGCTATTCAACTAACCCAAAGCTAAGATGCAATCAAAATAAAATAATAAAAATGAAAATAAACTAATTATACTAAGGTTGTGAGCAGTAATTGGAGAAAATGTGTTTACTTAGACTTCATTACTCCCTAGATATCTTTTACATGTTAATTACTTGTTACAATTGCATGGATGACGGATCGTATTCCTTAATACCATTCATGGGGTGGCATACATAACTCCCCAATTCTATGAGCTCTTATCTCCTCCTACACCATGACCCAGCACAACTATAGGGATTGTAAACAGTGGCTCATGCATTAAATACAACCAATAAAGACCTAGTACGCCTCGGTTCATGTTTCTTAAGACGTTCAAGCATGTTACCATTTGGAGATCTGCCAGTTTTCTTAAGCCTAACATAAAAAATCATTCATCCACAACAAGAATAAACAAGTAATCAACACATAATCAACATCTAGGTTTCATTAGATCTAAGCAAACACAAGAGAGATCTAGCCTAGCATAATTGAATTGAGACAAGAACAAGATATAGACAACCAACACATAGACATATTGATTGAATTAGAAGAATACTTATCTCAATTACAATGCAAGGTATCAAGGGTTTGGAACCCTTGAAAAACCTGTAAAAGTTCACCCAAATTCGTCTTTAGGGTTTCTCCCAAAACTTCTCTCTTTTAATGAAAAAACTAGAAAACTATATATAGGAAAACTGGTCTGACGGCGTCAAGACAAGCATGTGACGCCGTCACCTCACCGCCAAATACTTCCTCGGACGGCCTTGATCTCCTTATGACGGCCTGTGTGACGCCGTCACCACCTACGGTATTTTATTCTTGGGATTTTTGACGCCGTCAGGATGGCTTTTGACGCCGTCACCACCTACGGTATTTTATTCTTGCTATCTGACGCCGTCAGGTGTAACTCTTGACGCCGTCACCTAGTGCTTCCAGCATGGAAAATTGATACTTTGCCGTTTTCTTCACTTTTATGCTCCAAAAACGTCCAAAATGGCTTCTTTTCCAGAATTCACTCTCCAAGTACCTAAAATCACAAAAGGCACGATTTAGGGCAATATTTGATCAAATTAAGTCGGATTCGGGCTTAAATGACCCCCTAAAAACGGATCATTTTTCGCCTCATCATATACCCTTACACTTGATATTTGCTTGTCCTCAAGAAAATGAGCTTTTATTCTACTCAAAAGACAAGTTAGGGGTCATTTAACACTAATATAAAAGTAATTACAACAAATAATCGTTCCACTAAAGACCAATAGACAAGCACGGAGGTCATACACAAGCACCTTACAAATAGTGTTTAGATACTCACATCTCTCGGGTGTAATAAAGTAATATAACATTATGGAAATGGAAGATATCTCTCACTACCTGTCATAGCAAAATAGATTACCATAGGCTTGGGAAAGGATCAAACCTCCACCACATGGCGTAAGCACCTAGGATAAACTATCAAAGAGGTCTTTTAAAGGGTTGTAACATTAGGTATAGGGATATGAATTACACGGTTTTGTTGGATAAAGGAAGTTTTACTGGTGGTGAGTTAACAATCTTGGTTAATTACATGTACAATATGGCGTTGCTAAGCCAAGACTAGACTCGACTTAAGCTAATAAATGAGAAATAACAAAAACATAAAATGAACATAGAATAAAAAGGGATGGTAGTCCGTTTTTTTTTTTTTTTTTTTTTTTTTTTTTTTTTTTTTTTTTTTTTTTTTTTTTGCATACACTCTTACCCTACCATCCAAAATAATACAACATAGGGGATGAGAATTCCCCTTACACTTGAATCTTTACATACTTTACATTTAACTATTCTAATGACTCGAATTAAGAAAATCAAAACACTTGGAGCACTTTTAAGATTAATGTACATATGGGGGTAATAAATTATGTTCTTCCCCATTACTCCATAAATAAGTACTTACCCATGAGTCCCAATCGTCCCAAAACAATATGTACAAGGATATGACTCGACTTAGCAACCATGTAATCAATTAGAAAGTTAACTTACGGTTTAACAAATAACAATAATGCACTAAAAATGAGCGCATACACGGAAGGCTAAGGCGATTTGGTTGTACATTTAAGTGGGGTGTAACAAATTCTTCCTTTAAGTAAAATGCTTAAAGTTAGAAACGAAAAGATAGGCTCGGAGGGGTGTACTAGGGGTTTCGTGTACTAAAAATGAGTACAACGCTAAGGGTGTGGGAAAAATTAGTTGACTTAACTAGCCAAGTAATATGACTTAAATGGTCAAGTAATTATGATACGGGTTTAACACAAGGGTGATCCTAATGCCTCTTATCATGTAGTAAATCCTACCACACGAATGTAGTCTCACTAGCGGTCTCGGGATGCATCACTAACACAAGTTCTAGAATCTAAATGCTACCGGTACACTCATAAGCACTAATAGTAAATGCTTTTCCTATCAAATCTAAAGGCGAACCTCACATTTTTGGGTGGAAAATTTTTCTGAATATACGGTTATGTGCTAGTCATACAATCTCCTATCCATGAGACGCTTGCTATGGCTAAAGTTTCACTCCTAAATGTTGTAAAAAATTTTAAATTTGGCGCTAGAATTGCACTAACAAGTATTTCTCATAGTTTTATTACACATCTACTATCAAACAAAACAAACTCAAGCGAAAGTGCATATGTAAGGTATCATCTTTTTACCCTCCCCTTACACTTAAGATGAACATTGTCCCCAATGTTCAAGTAAAGAATGTAAAAGTGAAAAAGTAAAGAGAATGAAATCAAATACTCCCCTGATTCGCTCGGTATGGATTATAGTTGGCCAGGTTAAATCTTCTTCCAAGAAAACGAACAATCAAAGCTTCCCTTCCAGAATATAAATCATCTCCTTGTCGAACATAACCTGTGAAACCTGACAAAATAGACAAGACGACCTCGCGTAAAATCGGCGGCATCCTATATAAGTTCCTAAATCCTAGAAAACAAAGTAAGATATAATGCTTGTGGAATGAAGTTTGCAGATTTCCTGGAGATTATAAAACTTAATAATTCACAAAAACCATAAGACTCCGTTAGAAAAACAAAACCGGTAAAATTTCCAGATTTTTGACTCCTGACGCCGTCAAGAGTAAACTCTGACGCCGTCAGAATGGACCTGCAGAAATTCTTATGTTAAGTTTCCGGAAAATTTCTGGAAAAACTTGGTCCTACTTCCTGGAAAATCCTGCAAAACTTCATTATGACTCAATACAAGCATTTGACTCTAACAAATACGAATATACATGTTCATTTATTATCGTGGAGAATCATGATCGGTTTGTTTCTTAAAAACATATTTGGGGTTTCCCCTTACACTTATCTTTTGCAAAAATACTTTTAGGTTGGAGTTAAGACTAGGCCAAACAACATAGTAAAGTATTTCCACATTTTATTTTAGAAGCATGATCAACCAACAATAAAAACAAAGCATGCATACGGAAGCAAATAACAATCAAACAAATAAAAATCACACAAAACATGGGTTGCCTCCCAAGAAGCGCTTTTCTTTATTTACGAGTCTTGTAGCTAGACTCAAGGCTATGGGTTACTACGTGATCTCATCATTGGAAATGATATACCCCATATAGTTGCGATCATTACTGTTATGGTGCTAGTGCCTCAATCTGTCGGTACTCGCAATCACCTTCCCACCTAATTTGCTTCTCAAGTTAGCTACCCCATCTTGGCTCAATCCTTCGATTGTAAATGGCCCATACCACCAAGGACTTGGTTTATCGGGTGGTATTGTTGTTTCCAAGTGTCTCAAGAGCACCAAGTTCCCTTCCTCAAATGGTGTATGATTTTTTTCATGTCGAGTATGTTCGAGTTCAATCGGAACCTTATTGCTTTTTCTTCTTTCATCCTTAGCTTTCTTATAGCTTTTGATCCTTGCCTCCCATGCAAGAATCTTATTCTGAACACGAATGGGTGTCGTGCCAATGTTGTTTTTGATCATTCTCCAACTCAAATTCTCATGCCCACTTCGTGGGGTCATGGGGAAGCTAATCTTTCTTTTTCCTGATTTAAGCTCAATCTTCCTACCTTCATACTTAATGACAGCCCTAGCAGTGGTGAGGAATGGTGCCCCAAGGATTATTGGCATGCATCCATCCCCTTTATCATCGATGATCATAAAATCAACGGGGTACATGAATCCTGCAACATTAACTAATACATCTTCTGCGATTCCTAGGGGGTATACGTACGAGTGTCCAACAAGAGATAACCTAACACGAGTAGGTGCTGGCATTTTTGACGTTAGTTGGATGTAGGTAGTTAGGGGCATAAGATTTACTTCCGATCCTTGGTCGACGAAAGCACTAAGATGTTTCAAGTCCCCGATGCTTGTTGGTATTTCAAAGTTCCCACATGCTACCTGCTTAGTAGCCACTTTCTGTACCAGTAACCTCTCGAATACTGACCCTCCAGGAAGCGTATCATACTCATCTTCCTCTTCTTCCTCTTTCTCAGGAATCTGTCCGGAGGATTGGTTACGCCCATCCCCCTTAATCCAATTTGTTATGGTGTTTTTGTTTATATCATGGTTCAGGTAGTAACTCAAAGGTTGGGACTCTGGTTGTTTTTCTAAGGTTTGTTTAGCAGAAGTTCCTACCGTCTCATTATCTTTATGGACAATGGTGATGGAGTTAACAAATTGGGTGGTGGGAGTGGTGCTTTCTTTCCTTAGTAGTATTCGTTCGGGGGTTCTCTGATTGGCACACTCCTCCAATAGACTCAACATCTCATTCATTTTCTCCTGCATTTCTTCTTTCTGCTTATAAACTGCTTCTTCGAATCTAGCAAGCCGATCTGAGTGAGTTGCCATATATTCTCTCATCCTAGCCTCAAACTCCGAGCTAAGTTCCTTGGGAGGGGAACAAGGTGGGGCATAGTTCTGAAAAGTCTCGGTGTTTTCCCTAGAGGGTGATTCAGATAATGGTGTCAAAGTTGTTTTTGAGACAGAATTGACAGTAGCCCGTCTAGGACTCAAAGGTCGCCTATGCCTTTCCTCGAAATAGTCAACCTTTGCCTCAAGTTTGCATAGGAGTTCATCGGGTCCTTCGGTGGTTCCTCCAGACGTCGAGACTGCATTGATGGCCGCTTCTATCGTATGTTTAAACTCCCACAATTCCTGATTGTCCGCGGCGAGCTCCTCGATAATTGCCCAAGATTCCTCGGCGTTCTTATTACGCAGTTTTCCTCCCGCGGCCCTGTCTATGGTGCGCTAAGTGTGATAGTCAACATGGTCGTAGAAAATCTGGACTAATAACCAAAGGTTTATGCCATGATGAGGGAGCTTGTGGAGGAGATCCTTAAAACGGGCCCAGGCCTCGTAGAAAGTTTCACCCCGCTGTTGCTCAAACATCAAAATGTCCCTTCTAAGCATTGCAGTCTTTTCCGGCGGAAAGAATTGGGTAAGGAAGCGATTGGCGAGATTGTCCCATGTGGTGATGGATCCCGCGGGTAAACGCTCAAGCCATTGATTAGCTTGATCCCGTAGAGAGAATTGGAATAGGCGTAAACGGGTAGTCTCTCTAGTTTCAACATCTGGGTCTATGGAATCTACGATTTTGAGAAAGTCCTTAAGATGTTGGTTTGGATCTTCGGAACGAAGTCCATGGAATGCACATCCGCTTTGCACCAACCGGATGGTGTCGGATCGCAAGGGGGTCACATTGGCTCCGGTGAGCTCAATGGTGTTTCGGTAGCCTTGATGGCTAGGTCGGGAGTACTCTCCTAAGGTTCGGGGCCTAAGGGGTTCTAGTGGTGGGTTTTGTTGTGGTGGGATGACGGGTTCAAAGATGTTACCACCTTCCATGATGTCGGATGGTAAAGAGTTACGAACAAAGGCACGAAGAAATAAGATAGACTAAAGAATACCTAAAAATAAAAATAAAATCTTACTAGAAAGGAATCTAGCAAGTAGACCTAATAAAAAAAAATCCTAACCTAGACAATAACTATTCCCCAGGCTGCGGCGCCAAAAACTTGTTGCGTGGGAATCGCAACAGGCTTTACCTCTCGAGGGATCTCGAGAAGCTTACAACCCCCACCAGGCAGTGTACCTGATCGTTGTAGTATAGTATAGTGACAAGTACCGGGGGATTGATCGTTCAGCTTAGGAATAGTGTCGCTAGGATTAGAAAGCCTAAATTACTAGTTCTAAAGGTGAGGGATGATTATTTTTGTGTTTTTATATTTTTTAGAAAGCAAGTAAAATCTCGGGTTTTGGAAGAGTGGGCGGAATTAGTTGCTATTCAACTAACCCAAAGCTAAGATGCAATCAAAATAAAATAATAAAAATGAAAATAAACTAATTATACTAAGGTTGTGAGCAGTAATTGGAGAAAATGTGTTTACTTAGACTTCATTACTCCCTAGATATCTTTTACATGTTAATTACTTGTTACAATTGCATGGATGACGGATCGTATTCCTTAATACCATTCATGGGGTGGCATACATAACTCCCCAATTCTATGAGCTCTTATCTCCTCCTACACCATGACCCAGCACAACTATAGGGATTGTAAACAGTGGCTCATGCATTAAATACAACCAATAAAGACCTAGTACGCCTCGGTTCATGTTTCTTAAGACGTTCAAGCATGTTACCATTTGGAGATCTGCCAGTTTTCTTAAGCCTAACATATAAAATCATTCATCCACAAAAAGAATAAACAAGTAATCAACACATAATCAACATCTAGGTTTCATTAGATCTAAGCAAACACAAGAGAGATCTAGCCTAGCATAATTGAATTGAGACAAGAACAAGATATAGACAACCAACACATAGACATATTGATTGAATTAGAAGAATACTTATCTCAATTACAATGCAAGGTATCAAGGGTTTGGAACCCTTGAAAAACCTGTAAAAGTTCACCCAAATTCGTCTTTAGGGTTTCTACCAAAACTTCTCTCTTTTAATGAAAAAACTAGAAAACTATATATAGGAAAACTGGTCTGACGCCGTCACCTCGCCGCCAAATACTTCCTCGGACGGCCTTGATCTCCTTATGACGGCCTGTGTGACGCCGTCACCACCTACGGTATTTTATTCTTGGGACTTTTGACGCCGTCAGGATGGCTTTTGACGCCGTCACCACCTACGGTATTTTATTCTTGCTATCTGACGCCGTCAGGTGTAACTCTTGACGCCGTCACCTAGTGCTTCCATCATGGAAAATTGATACTTTGCCGTTTTCTTCACTTTTATGCTCCAAAAACGTTCAAAATGGCTTCTTTTCCAGAATTCACTCTCCAAGTACCTAAAATCACAAAAGGAACGATTTAGGGCAATATTTGATCAAATAAAGTCGGATTCGGGCTTAAATGACCCCCTAAAAACGGATCATTTTTCGCCTCATCATTTACCTGCATGAAGAACATTTAATTATAAAATACATGCGATTAACATCGGGTAAAGATTGTCTTAAACTCTTTACTTAATACGGAGTAAACACTAAAAAGGATATATATGTCTATCATAACAAATATTAAGAAAGCATACCGTAAGTAAAAGAAAACAATTAACTCTTCTTTATCGATAAACAATTAATTATTTGTACTCGATATTTTCAAAATCTAAAGTGATTACATAATTTTTTATACTTTTATTTTTTGCTGATAACATCAAAACTCATTTATATATTTTCTAGACGCATTGTGTATTGCCATTGAATGTGTGTACATATACTCCTGTATCTATTTTTTAGAAACAAGTTTATGAAAAATAAGTATTATTAATGATTAAAACAATATAAAAGAGGTTACATAATTATGAGGCACACTTTCTGGTTAAAATAACATGTGAAGATCTATAAAACAAATAAACAAAATCCATATAAGTATAAAAAAGTATCCTATTTTGTGTTTGTTTTTCTTTTGACATATCAAAATCTGATATAAATCTAGAAACTCATACCGTGGTTTTTTAACTTCTAAAAATGCCATCATCACCTTCAACATTTGAAGATGCATCATCTTCTCACCTCTCTTGAAAAAGCATATAGATGAAGATTGAAGAACACCACCTGCAAAAAGCGCACAAAAGCAATAAGAAAAACTAAAGTGGGTATAAAACATTTAAAAAAAAAGAACCATTACAACAAAAGAGAGGTGACGTTACCGACTTTGATTTAACCACAAATCGTTCACTGTTATTTCACAAATCTCAACTTTAATTATTCTTTTTGTACAACACTACCATACTACTCTCACATCTGTAACAAAAGAAGAAGAAAACACAAAACATACCAACACTCATAAATCTTATCATAATACGAAATCCACACATGCATTTAAATTCTAAAGACAAATACACAAGGAGATTGTAAAAACATAAAAAAGTAAAAGAGTAGTCATACCGTCTTTTGCTTCCCGTGACAAAGGAGCATGGTCATTAACCCCCATCAAGAAACAAGTAAAAAGGATGTATCCACTCCCCACTACCACCACTTCAGAAACCTACTCAAATCGCGTACATGATCAAATAGAAAATACATGCGGAAAAGAAGGAGGGTGTTACCGTTGTCGGAAAAGGCGTCGCCGGAAAATGTAAGGGGTCATGAGTGGATAGTTGAATGTTTGAGAGAGATAGAGTGAGTAAATGAAATGTGTGTGAAGAGAGAGGCGCAACTTGTTGAGTAATAAGTGAAAGATGGCTACAAATTGCTGGCTGTTGTGTCTTTTTTTTTCAAGGCTTGTTGCTGCCCATGTGGCTTTCTTTCAAGGCTCTTGAAAAGCTGACGTGTAATAATTATGGGATGCTACAGTAAAAAATAGCCTTGCTTATATAATAGGTAGATATAATGACCATAAATTATTAATAAAATATTAATGTATCTTCTTATCACATCTAACAAATTTTACATAAACAGCTCAACATTTTAAATTAACTTGATATCATGGTTTGCTAATTCTTTTTGTATTATGTTAAATAACAAAATATAAAAATTGAATTAAAAAGGAAAACATGCAATCAAAATTAAATTTCATTTTCTTAAGCAATATGACAAAAAAAACCTTGAACACGTGTACTCTTACTACACCCACAATACGTGTACTATTATTACATTACACATACAATAACCCACCACATGTACATCTGTCTTCTACCTCACACAACTTTTCCATCAAACTCTTCTTCCCATTGTTCAGAAAAGAAAAAAAAAAAAAAAAAAAAAACTATTTTTCTCAACTGTGTTGACGATGGAACTGAGTGTTCCATAGATATTTGAAACTACTGAAATACTTACTCAAGAAATTAAGAAAATGGGCAAACTGTGGCTTAAAGCTTAAGCAGTGATTGCAGAAACCCAATATCAACTGAAGACTAACAAAATATCAAAGATATTAATTGGGAGAGGCTAGATTAAAGTGCTCAGAAACCGAATACACGCTGAGCTAGTTGGGCCGTTGGGGGTGGCCGAGCACCTGCCTGCCACCCTACTAGCTCCGCCTCTGACCTTACTTAACTCCATGCAATCCCTCCTTAATTCCTTTGCAAACTTCATATCCTGTCAAAATATACAAACATCTGGTCCTTCATTAAGATTTACTTGACAGCCACTGCAAGTTCATCAAGACACACTAACCTACACATTGTTCCGATTTCTATTGAATCTGTGTTTTTTTCTTGATGTAAAATATATATAAAGGGATGACATTAGGGCTCCCTAAAATAGCAAAAAGAATTGAGACAATAGAATGGCTTAAGGGAAAGCAAACAGTCAAGAATCTCATGACGAGACTATGGAAACTGAAACGCTGGCATATATATATTTCGAGTATTCACGCAAAGGGAATATCATAATTAGCACAAGCCCAATAGTCAACATTAAGGCTTTTTATTTAAATAAATCTAATGGGCTTGTTGATAAATTTGGGACGTGAACTTACACAAGTACTAACTAAATTGTAACTACTATAAAAAAAAAAGGGGCAATTTCATTCATATCCTTGCAAAATTCACAAATTTTATATATATATCCTTTTGATGCATGAAATTTTTGAAATTTTCAAGGATATACATGAAATTTTCCCTAAAAAAATGTATCAACAAACGAAACTAAATTAAATGTTTGGCATTCAGTTTAGTCATGGTTTTCATATAACCGAATTACTAAAGACGAATGTCATGGGTTTTGGCATATCAACAATAACTAAAACCTTCAAAATAAAAATCGGTTAAGAAAGCCACTCTTATAAAATAAAAATAATAATAAAAAAATGAATTTCCTTCAAAAGAATTAAGACATACTTATTTACAACTAACACGATTAATCCTATCTGAAGTTATTGAAAAAAATGGCATTTTCGATGCGTACAATAGTATCGTATACATACATTCAGCTGCAACGCTCGAGTTGAAATCCTTATCAGTCAACAAGAAAACAAGCCCCCGAATACAACCAAGAATATAGTTAATAAAGATTTTCTATCAAAAATTAAATAACCACAATTTTATGTCTGTAGCACTTTGGTGGTTTAAAATCTTAAGCCACACATCCACCTTTATGAATTACTATGAAAATTGTTCATGTATGTATATAGATTGAATTAACACATAACAAATAGGGACAAAATCTATTTACATTGATGTCACTCAAAGTAGAACAAATATTATATTTAAATTGAGTCCCAATGCACCGTAGCCCGGCCAATTACTCGTAGTAAAAATGTGAATATTTCCGGTCTTCAATTGACTTGTCTTCCCGTAGATTATATGAAGCATGTCTTGTCAGCTTATATAAAGTTAGTCTGAGAACCCCTTAACAACTACACCACTCGGGAACCATAAATTCACAAAAGGAAGCCATGAAATTCCTTGTCCTGATGTGGGCTGTATTTCAAATGTTTTCGTTTATAGCTTCTGATATGAATTCTACCACTGAATGGTACACCTTCATTAACTCAACCAACCTTGCAAAACCAGGCTGCAACAGCCGATGCGGGGACTTAATTGTTTCCTACCCTTTCGGTATCGGAGACAACTCAGAGTGTTATATAAATGAGGGATTTCGCATATACTGCCAGATGTTACAAAACCCTCGGGCCGCTATTAGTCCTGTCGACTACAAGTCGATAAAATTGATATCTGATTCCACCATCTGGCTTTCCAATCAATTGGCGTCCAGGTGCACTTTTGGCAGCACAGAAGTAAATGTCATTGCGAACTTTACTGTGAGGCCGTACACCTTCTCGAAAATTAACAAGTTCACAGTTGTCGGCTGCAATGAATATGCTTGGCTGACCTCAGAAACAGAATCTAGGAACGTGTCTACCGGCTGTGTGGTCTTTTGTACAACACCGGATGACGTTTTAGGTGACGAGTGTACAGGATATGGTTGTTGTCAATCATCCATACCCAACGACATAAACTTTTATACTGCACAGGTCCTTAAAATTTTGTATTTTAGAGCGGATAGGAATGTTGAACAGGATAGACGTAGGCAGACGTCTAATCCTTGTGCATACGCCTTTGTTGGTGACGTGAATGCATTCAAGTTCAATGGCGCGACTGATTTAAACGAGAATCATATTTCCTTCATAAAGAGGATAGAAGAAACAGTGCCACTAGTGCTTGAATGGGCTATTGGAGTTGCCCTGAAGCCGAAGCAACCGTTAGTTTTGCCTGCCAATCGAATAGTAAATGTGTTAGCTCTACTAGGGAAAGTGGTGGGTACCGTTGCGAATGTAAAGAAGGCTATGAAGGAAATCCATATCTATTTCCTGGCTGCCAAGGTACAATCAATAAGAATAGAGTAAATTACACCGTCCATTACTCATCTTATGCCATTTTTCATCTCGAGTCCTTTTTTCAAAAAAAGTGGTGAAAATGAAATTTAACTATAAGTCATAAGAGATATTCCTAAAAGTTTTTCAATGTTCGTAAAACCTTTATTTTCTCCAAATTATTTCTTAATTGTCACACAAAACGTGTTTTCTTTTGTTACAATAAAAGTTGAATTGTTAAAGGCAAGTCTAGATTACTTTAATATGGAACTCGAAGTGTACTTGTCCCAAAACTTTTATTCTTTAAGTTACTAAAGTATTTGGATTTGTTATGTTTTATCCCGCTTATTTGATTTCCCTTTTCTTTTCAGACATCAACGAGTGTGTGAGACCAGAAAAGTACCCTTGCCATGGTGTTTGCGCTAATACTCGTGGGACTTACAATTGCATGTGCCGCCGTGGATACAATGGAAATGAAAAAAATACAAAATGGTTGCAAACGTTCTGATGGGCATTCAAAATTTACAACAATCTTATTTATTTTAGGTAATTCTTTGATTAATGCATGTGTGACCCGTAACCTGTTCTTCCTTTCAATCACACACACACACACACACACACACACACACACACACACACACATACACACACACACACACACATATATATATATATATATATATATATATATATATATATATATATATATATGTATATATATATATATATATATAGAACGAATACTTGGCACAAAATCATTAAAAAAGATAAATGTGAATTAAATAGAAGGAAAACACGATAAATTGGAAGAATTTCTCTTCTGGTAGTTTTTTTTATCCAACCTATAATATTTGTTTATAGATAAAGTTCTTCTTTAGACAAAATTCCTCTTTATTAATTTATTCTATTCACCGGGTAATGAAACCCCTTTACCAAAAAATAAATAAATAAATAATAATAAAAATAAAAATATAAAATCATCTTTGCTTTAGAAAAAAGTTAATACTATTTTGGTTTACAAAGTATTTTGTGTTTTGTTGACTTTACATGCTACTCTCTTTCATTCTACCCTTATATGAACAAGAAATACAATTAAGGGATAATTCCTAATAGGCCCAAATTGCCCAAGAGATTTGCTTTTTTGCCCCTGAATTCGGAGTTTCCAATTTTATCCAGGGCAACTCGACCCATATGACGCCAAGTGTCCGACATGAGGGCCGCCAGTTGCCAAAAGTACACAAGTTGCCCAAAAAGTATACAACTTGCCCAAAAAATATTCCGAAAAGTGACACTTGTCATTTGCAGATTGTAGTTGCCCAATAACTACAGGCAGGGGTAAAATCAGAAACTCCAAATGCAGGGGCAAAAAAGCAAATCACTTGAGCAATCTGAGCATATTAGAAACTATCCCTACAACTAAATACTTTGCATGTTTAGTTAGGTGAGTGTCATGGAATCATGTGATCATGGGTGATGGTCTCTCATGCATGGCTTTAAAGTACTCTCATGCTCGGCTTTAGAGTACTAGTAGTAAAACTAGTGTCAACAGTGTGCTCACATCTAGCATAACTTTTGGTAAACATGTTTAAGCTCACAACTAATCTTTTCCACCTTGATTTTTTTGCTACTTTATTCCTAAATACAGTTAGTAAACTTATATTACCTTTTAGTTAAAAACAAAAGCACATACAGATTGTTTAAGTCTCCTATGTTCTATAATCTATGATGCAAATATAAAACATGTATTTGTGCAGCTAGTGTTGTATTAGGCATAGGGATACTAGTTTTATCTATTGGTGTGTACAAACTAATCCAAAAGAGGAAGGATAAGATACGTAAAGAGTTATTCTTCAAAAGAAATGGTGGTTTGTTGTTACAGCAACAAGCATCAAATGGTGAACATGCAACTCAGACAACAAGAATTTTTAGTGCAATAGAACTAGAAAAAGCAACCGACCAATACAATGGAAATAGAATATTAGGTCGAGGAGGCCAAGGAACAGTGTACAAAGGAATGTTACCAGATGGAAAAATAGTAGCGGTAAAGAAATCCATGTTGGTAGATGAAAGACAAATCGAATGATTTATCAACGAGGTATTTTTACTCTCCCAAATTAGCCACAGAAATGTGGTGAAGTTGCTTGGATGTTGTCTAGAAACAGAAGTTCTGATTTTTGTGTATGAATTTGTGCCAAATGGAGATCTTTGCCAATTCATACATGATGAGGATTATGAGTTTCCTACTTTTTGGAGTATACGACTACAAATTGCTACAGAGGTAGCAGGAGCTCTTGCTTATATGCACTATGCAACTTCCATTCCTATATATCATCGAGACATTAAATCTTCCAACATACTTTTGGATGAAAAATTTAGGGCAAAGTTATCAGATTTTGGAATATCCAAGTCCTTATTAGGGGATCAAACTCACTTAAGCACATTAGTCAAGGGTACTGATGCGTGGGAATCGCAACAGGCTTTACCTCTCGAGGGATCTCGAGAAGCTTACAACCCCCACCAGGCAGTGTACCTGATCGTTATAGTATAGTATAGTGACAAGTACCGGGGGATTGATCGTTCAGCTTAGGAATAGTGTCGCTAGGATTAGAAAGCCTAAATACTAGTTCTAAAGGTGAGGGATGATTATTTTTGTATTTTTATATTTTTTAGAAAGCAAGTTAAAATCTCGGGTTTTGGAAGAGTGGGCGGAATTAGTTGCTATTCAACTAACCCAAAGCTAAGATGCAATCAAAATAAAATAATAAAAATGAAAATAAACTAATTATACTAAGGTTGTGAGCAGTAATTGGAGAAAATGTGTTTACTTAGACTTCATTACTCCCTAGATATCTTTTACATGTTAATTACTTGTTACAATTGCATGGATGACGGATCGTATTCCTTAATACCATTCATGGGGTGGCATACATAACTCCCCAATTCTATGAGCTCTTATCTCCTTCTACACCATGCCCATCACAACTATAGGGATTGTAAACAGTGGCTCATGCATTAAATACAACCAATAAAGACCTAGTACGCCTCAGTTCATGTTTCTTAAGACGTTCAAGCATGTTACCATTTGGAGATCTGCCAGTTTTCTTAAGCCTAACATATAAATCATTCATCCAAGACAAGAATAAACAAGTAATCAACACATAATCAATATCTAGGTTTCATTAGATCTAAGCAAACACAAAAGAGATCTAGCCTAGCATGATAGAATTAAGACAAGAACAAGATATAGACAACCAACACATAGACATATTGATTGAATTAGAAGAACACTTATCTTAATTAATCATGCAAGGTATCAAGGGGTTGGAACCCTTGAAAAACCTGTAAAGTTACACCAAAATCGTCTTTAGGGTTTTTCCCAAAACTTCTCTTTTTTAGATGTGTAAAACTAGAAAACTATATATAGGAAAATAGGGATGACGGCGTCAAGACAAACAATGTGACGCCGTCACCTCGCCGCCAAATACTTCCTCGGACGGCCTTGATCTACTTCTGACGCCGTCAAGGTCTAGGCCGTCACACAAATTACTCTTGACGCCCTGTGTGTGACGCCGTCATCAACTACGTATTTTAATTCTTGGGGTTTTGACGCCGTCAGGAAAACTCTTGACGCCTTCATGAACTCTCGGATTTTATTATTGAGGTTTGACGCCGTCAGGAAATTACTCTTGACGTCGTCACCTACTGTTCCCAGCATGGAAAATTGAGACTTTGCCGTTTACTTCACTTTTATGCTCCAAAAACGTCCAAAATGGCTTCTTTTCCAGAATTCACTCTCCAAGTACCTAAAATCACAAAAGGAACGATTTAGGGCAATATTTGATCAAATAAATTCGGATTCGGGCTTAAATGACCCCCTAAAAACGGATCATTTTTCGCCTCATCATATACCCTTACACTTGAGATTTGCTTGTCCTCAAGCAAATGCGCTTTTATTCTACTCAAAAGACAAGTTAGGGGTCATTTAACACTAATATAAAAGTAATTACAACAAATAATCGCTCCACTAAAGACCAATAGACAAGCACGGAGGTCATACACAAGCACCTCACAAATAGTGTTTAGATACTCACATCTCTCGGGTGTAATATAGTGTAAATTAAAATATGGAAACGGAAGACATCTCTCACTACCTGTCATAGCAAAATAGATTACCATAGGCTTGGGAAAGGATCAAACCTCCACCACATGGCGTAAGCACCTAGGATAAACTATCAAAGAGGTCTTTTAAAGGGTTGTAACGTTAGGTATAGGGATATGAATTACACGGTTTTGTTGGATAAAGGAAGTTATTACTGGTGGCGAGTTAACAATCTTGGTTAATTACATGTACAATATGGCGTTGCTAAGCCAAGACTAGACTCGACTTAAGCTAATAAATGAAAAATAACAAAAACATAAAATGAACATAGAATAAAAAGGGATGGTAGTCCGTATGTTTTTCTCTTTTTCTTTTTCTATTTTTTTTCTTCTTTTTCTTGTTTTTTCGATTTTTTTTTTTTTTTTTTTTTTTTTTTTTTTTGCATACACTCTTACCCTACCCTCCAAAATAATACATCATAGGGGATGAGAATTCCCCTTACACTTGAATTTTTACATACTTTACATTAAACTAATCTAATGACTCGAATTAAGAAAATCAAAACACTTGGAGCACTTTTAAGATTAACGTACATATGGGGGTAATAAATTATGTTCTTCCCCATTACTCCATAAAATAAGTACTTACCCATGAGTCCCAATCGTCCCAAAACAATATGTTTCATGTAGTTCCTGAATTTGGGCTTTAAAATTCATGAATACAACTAAGTTGATGTTGCGTAGAGACTTTTTTTTTTTTTTTTTTTTTTTTGATAAAGTTATATACCTCCTGCAATACTTGGGCATGTGGTAAGAAGGTTAGTTCAAGTTGTATTAACACTGTACTTTTTTGGTGGTGCAGTTTTGCAGGATTATTGATAAATATAAGGACAATCGTACGCAAATTAATAGGGGTATGGATGACGACTTGCGTGGTGCTAATTACGTATACTGTAATTCCATATTTCTTTTCACTTGATCCGCCATGATATGTAACATTGTAAGTCAACTATCTATAATACTATAAGATTCAGTCCCTAAATTTAATGTGGAGTTATGATGATAGAGTTTTTAGAGTTAGAAACAAGTTGGAGTCACTTAGTAGTTGCATAGAGTACAAGATAGCTAATGCTCGGAATTAAATGCAGCCTCATAATAACTATACAATCATGAAAGGAGATGAAGTGCAAGGGTTGCCCGAATTGAACACATGGCATTTAGTATAGAATTAAAAGTCGGTTAGATGAATTTCAAGGGTTGTGAAAGGTTGCAAGAATAATTAATGATTTAACCTAATTCATGCCTATATAAACCGGCTAAAATCACATTTAGTATGTACATTTGAAGATGATTCACACATCTTTTAGATCTATGATTGTTAGTAGTGGTATGTAAATTCTCTTTTGCAACATTTTGGAGATGATTCACACATCTTTTAGATCTTTGTAATTAACTTGGTCTTCTTTTTTTTTTCTTCTTAATTTAGTTATTATACGCAGGTACCATGAAAATCACACAAGATCATGCATGCTCAGATAAATGGAACCAAAAATTGGGATACCAACTATTTTCTTTGTTTCTTACATATTTAGGTGATTGTTATAGATAAGCATATATATAGATATATTGTATTATGTTAATGCATTTTCATATACAAGTAATTTATGTGCGTTTTCTATTGATGTAGCTTATATGTGCGAATTGATTTACGAAAATGTGCACGAGCATGTATGTAAAGCAACATTTAAATGGTTAAATGATACTTTTTAGCGTGATTAGTTTATGTAAGTAGTTGCTTTTGAATGCTCTTTGAGAAATATTAGAATGAATTTATCGTGTGCAATTGAATTATTATTGAAAATAAGAAGGTCCGCGCATTGCAAAGTGTTTTCTTTTTCTATATGTAGAATCATTAGTGAGAAACCAATATTTACGCCCATTAAATGAGTTTGCCATAATAGCAAAATACGACATATTAATAATATCACATTAAGTAATGAATAGAAAAGGAAAAAATACATAATCTTGACTTAAATCAGTTTGTAAATTATAATATCAAATAAAAAAGTTGAGTATTAAACATAAGCAAAAGTTCAAACTTTTATCGAAAAACAAAACCGGTGCATTTAATATGAAGTATATACAAAATCGAGATGGAAGTGCAAGGCTTGCCGGAATTTATCACATGATGTTTAGTAATTAATATAGAATTAAAAGTCGGTTATAGATTGAGATGAAGTTGAAAAGGTTGTAAGAATAATTGATGATTTAAACTAATGCAATATATATAGATATATGTATTATGTTAATGCATTTTCATATACAAGTAATTTATGTGTGTTTTCTATTGATATAGCTCACATGTGCGAATGGATTAAAGAAAATGTGCACGAGCATTTATGTAAAGCAACATTTAAATGGTTAAATGATACTTTTTAGCATGATTAGTTTATTTAAGCATGAAACTTGAATAATGAATATAAAAAAAAATACATAATTTTTGCTCAAACCCATTTATAAATTTAAAAAATTAAGTTTAAGACATAATAGTGGAGTCCAAAGGTTTTAGGAATTATTAATAATGTATTAATTAATATTCATTTAGTTAGCTATTTAGAATTGAGTTTATTGATAAAATTTATTAATATTAGTTAGACTTCAATGTTAATTTTTAATGAAATTAGTTGTACAATAAAATGAGATGAAGCTAAAAAGGTTTGTAACGATTTTTATACAGTTTATGTGGCATTATTATATATATACATTATTACACAAACTTTAACTTACAAATTTAATAAAGAAAATATTTAATGCACATTAAACTATGACCAATTAGATAGACCCCGTGTGCTTCATATTACCATGCAAAAAACCATCTAATTGACAAGTATTGTAGGGATAAGTAATAGACCAAAATAAATAAAGCCATTTTTTTATCATGCAAATAAGTAATAGGCCAAAAGAAATAAAGTCATCGCAACTTAATAACTAAAAGCCCATATATAAAATACAACACCACAAAACCAAAACAACATCAAATACTTTTAAATTTTTATACAAGAAAGTTAAAGCATTTCATACAACATACTAAACAATAATGAAGTATACACTCGCCAATATACAGAAAGAATACACGATTAACAATTAGATTCTTAGCTCGTGCGTAGCACGGGTTCTGCATGCCTCGTATTACAAAATGATTACAGTATAATTTATCAATTAGCATAAAAAGTTAGTGAAATTGTACTTGTACTGGAAAAACTAAAACAAATATTTTGGTGCAAATGCATCATTGCTATTGTTTGCCTATACTTACATAACACTCAAACTGTACGATCTTTAGCTTGCACTTTCTAATACCGGAAGTAGACACTTCTTCTGTTACTAAAAAAAATACGATGCAACTACTAACGACATGAAACGACGCCCTGCCGCAACGCGGCAGATCGAGCAAATCTAGTTCCTTTAAAATTGCAATAAACTACTCTTGTAACATAAGACATGATTGATTGAAGAAATATTAATATAACAAGTGTTATGTCGACTACAATTTTGATCAAAAAACTAAAAGAACTAACAACTTTAAAAATATCTAGACAATGCGTGCCAATATATATATATATAATCGTACATTTAAGATAAATCGACTTGAATAAGGTGCATTTTAATTAGTTTCGAAAGTGATTTTTAAGTGAAAACGATGCGAAAAAGTACTAGCAACAAATTAAACTCACAAAGGACGAAAAGTAAATAAGATTTTTCTTACTAGATGAAATGGATCTAATATATGTAAATGCATCCAATTTTTAGCTAGAAAGTATATTAAGCTGCATCCAAAAAATTAATGATGCATCTAATTAAAATTGATGCATATCTAATGTGTGATTATATCTATTCTTATCCTCATTTGATCCAAAGTCATAAGACAATTGGCAAAACCATGTTTTTTCAACCGAACCCTTTAGCTTCTAAAGCTCATCAATCAAACCTTCCCTCTCTTTAACAACCTTACTCAGGGGCGGAGCCAGTAATTGACGTTAAGGGGGGCCGTAAGTAATTTGTATAACAATATATAATTCATAGGTCGGTTACTCTATTGGTTTAGTAGTTCATCAATTGCCTGATTGACTTTAAACACATTTGAAATTACAATTATAACTTTAAGTTATTGTATATAATAAACCTTAAATTGTTAATAAAATACTAATGTATTTTAAACACATTTGAAATTACAACTATGTCTTTAAGTTAATATATATATAACTAGCTGGGTAGCCCGTGCGTTGCGGCGGGTGTGTTTTGTATTTTTTGGGTTGTACGGTGTAATTAATAATTTTGTTATTTGAAATATGCATATATTTACTTGGAAGCATAATTTGTTTATGTTTACGGGTTTTTTTTTGTTTTTTTTTTTGCGTTGCGGTTGAAAATTTTTTTGGTTGTTTGTTTTTTCGGTATGCCTTTTTTTTTTGGTTGGTATTTTAAAAGAAACAAATTTGTATAAGAAATTTTTTGTAAGTGTATTATTTTTTGTATTTTATTTATTTTTATTTTTTGTTATTAATTTTTTTTAAAAAAACAAATTTTCATAAGGAAATTTATGTAAAAAAAAAAAAAAAAAAATCTGTACCGAGTACTGTAGCGACTGTGGCGACACGTAAAATTTTTTTTAACTGTAGCAAACACTGTAGCGACACGTGTCGCTTTTTGGTGTAGTGCCTGCCTTTTATATAGTATACTAGGTAGTTTTCACGGCCCATGAAAGTCAACATTTATTAAACATTTATTATTAAATGATCATCTATATAGCCGTTAATTATTAGTTTTCAATTCGACATTCAGCAGCTCATGAGTTAGATCGACATGATGTAGTAAGTAGTTAAACACAAGACACACGAATCTTGAATGTTTGAAAACATGGACTTTTTTTTTTTTTTTTTTTTTTTTTTTTTTTTTTTTCCTGTTAATTATCATGATTTATTACATAATAGATATAATGGCATACAATGGAGGACCTTACTTCCCTATATGGGTGTTATCGGTCGGGTTGAATCGGGTTTTGAATTTTTTAAAAGTGACCCGCAACCCGACCCGATTAATAATCGGGTTATCGGGTTCGGGTGAGATTTGGGACGGGTTATGTCGGGTCGGGTGATTCGGGTTATCGATTGACCTGATTAAATAACAATAACTCATGTTTGTATCAGTGGTGTAGTAGTTATTCCAGTAAACACAAGTCTGCAATAGGAGGCAATATATCACCATTGTTGACCCCATTCATTATATGTTTACCAATACGTCATCCCAAGGTGCTTAAGAGCCATGGAATTTAATGAGGCCAGTTACGTTATCGCTTCAATGTATCAATCAATATTATTCCAAAAGTCATAGTATTAGTAGTAAAATAACAAAATAAGTCTTTTAATTCTATAGGGAAAATGTCACAACATTTACGTAACGATTAACTCACAAGAATGATTGTAAATGCTTGTGCTATCTAAACAGACTTATGTTTATTGCAGACTTGGGCTTCTAAAAAGTATTTACTAAAAAATGGAAAAGAGATTTCCAGGTCTTATCGGGTTGACCTGATAACCCGATAGCATTATTTTTTAACCTAACCCGACCCGATAACACTATTGGGTTATCGAGTTCAGGTCAAAACAACCCGATTAGATTTTTTTGACCCGACTCGATAAGCCTTATCGGGTTCGGGTTCAGGTCGGGTCAACCCGACCCTGATGACACCCCTACTTCCCTAGCACCGTTTACATTAAACACGTGAAATAGATATGTACTTTAGAGGATGAATTATTATGAAAAAGTTATAAATAAAAAGTGTGACAAAAAGTCTCCACCCCACACCAACCTATACGGCTGCACATACCCACTTTCACCAAAATATCTCTGACATTACGTGTTTTTTTTACTTTTTCTCATACTTTTTCAACTCTATATACTGTAGAATACACATACGGTATATGTTTATCTTTCAACAAAAATAATATCTTTACATTCCCTCCCACATCTCTATTACTATATTAAAGGATCTTTGTTCTTCATTGCAATATCACTTGTAAAAGTACCCGTACCTTTACTGATGCGTGGGAATCGCAACAGGCTTTACCTCTCGAGGGATCCCGAGAAGCTTACAACCCCACCAGGCAGTGTACCTGATCGTTGTAGTATACTATAGTGACAAGTACCGGGGGATTGATCGTTCAGCTTAGGAATAGTGTCGCTAGGATTAGAAAGCCTAAATTACTAGTTCTAAAGGTGAGGGATGATTATTTTTGTGTTTTTATATTTTTTAGAAAGCAAGTAAAATCTCGGGTTTTGAAAGAGTGGGCGGAATTAGTTGCTATTCAACTAACCCAAAGCTAAGATGCAATCAAAATAAAATAATAAAAATGAAAATAAACTAATTATACTAAGGTTGTGAGCAGTAATTGGAGAAAATGTGTTTACTTAGACTTCATTACTCCCTAGATATCTTTTACATGTTAATTACTTGTTACAATTGCATGGATGACGGATCGTATTCCTTAATACCATTCATGGGGTGGCATACATAACTCCCCAATTCTATGAGCTCTTATCTCCTCCTACACCATGACCCAGCACAACTATAGGGATTGTAAACAGTGGCTCATGCATTAAATACAACCAATAAAGACCTAGTACGCCTCGGTTCATGTTTCTTAAGACGTTCAAGCATGTTACCATTTGGAGATCTGCCAGTTTTCTTAAGCCTAACATATAAAATCATTCATCCACAACAAGAATAAACAAGTAATCAACACATAATCAACATCTAGGTTTCATTAGATCTAAGCAAACACAAGAGAGATCTAGCCTAGCATAATTGAATTGAGACAAGAACAAGATATAGACAACCAACACATAGACATACTGATTGAATTAGAAGAATACTTATCTCAATTACAATGCAAGGTATCAAGGGTTTGGAACCCTTGAAAAACCTGTAAAAGTTCACCCAAATTCGTCTTTAGGGTTTCTCCCAAAACTTCTCTCTTTTAATGAAAAAACTAGAAAACTATATATAGGAAAACTGGTCTGACGGCGTCAAGACAAGCATGTGACGCCGTCACCTCACCGCCAAATACTTCCTCGGACGGCCTTGATCTCCTTATGACGGCCTGTGTGACGCCGTCACCACCTACGGTATTTTATTCTTGGGATTTTTGACGCCGTCAGGATGGCTTTTGACGCCGTCACCACCTACGGTATTTTATTCTTGCTATCTGACGCCGTCAGGTGTAACTCTTGACGCCGTCACCTAGTGCTTCCAGCATGGAAAATTGATACTTTGCCGTTTTCTTCACTTTTATGCTCCAAAAACGTCCAAAATGGCTTCTTTTCCAGAATTCACTCTCCAAGTACCTAAAATCACAAAAGGCACGATTTAGGGCAATATTTGATCAAATTAAGTCGGATTCGGGCTTAAATGACCCCCTAAAAACGGATCATTTTTCGCCTCATCATATACCCTTACACTTGATATTTGCTTGTCCTCAAGCAAATGAGCTTTTATTCTACTCAAAAGACAAGTTAGGGGTCATTTAACACTAATATAAAAGTAATTACAACAAATAATCGTTCCACTAAAGACCAATAGACAAGCACGGAGGTCATACACAAGCACCTTACAAATAGTGTTTAGATACTCACATCTCTCGGGTGTAATAAAGTAATATAACATTATGGAAATGGAAGATATCTCTCACTACCTGTCATAGCAAAATAGATTACCATAGGCTTGGGAAAGGATCAAACCTCCACCACATGGCGTAAGCACCTAGGATAAACTATCAAAGAGGTCTTTTAAAGGGTTGTAACATTAGGTATAGGGATATGAATTACACGGTTTTGTTGGATAAAGGAAGTTTTACTGGTGGTGAGTTAACAATCTTGGTTAATTACATGTACAATATGGCGTTGCTAAGCCAAGACTAGACTCGACTTAAGCTAATAAATGAGAAATAACAAAAACATAAAATGAACATAGAATAAAAAGGGATGGTAGTCCGTATGTTTTTTTTTTTTTTTTCTTTTTTTTTTTTTTTTTTTTTTTTTTTTTTTTTTGCATACACTCTTACCCTACCATCCAAAATAATACAACATAGGGGATGAGAATTCCCCTTACACTTGAATCTTTACATACTTTACATTTAACTATTCTAATGACTCGAATTAAGAAAATCAAAACACTTGGAGCACTTTTAAGATTAATGTACATATGGGGGTAATAAATTATGTTCTTCCCCATTACTCCATAAATAAGTACTTACCCATGAGTCCCAATCGTCCCAAAACAATATGTACAAGGATATGACTCGACTTAGCAACCATGTAATCAATTAGAAAGTTAACTTACGGTTTAACAAATAACAATAATGCACTAAAAATGAGCGCATACACGGATGGCTAAGGCGATTTGGTTGTACATTTAAGTGGGGTGTAACAAATTCTTCCTTTAAGTAAAATGCTTAAAGTTAGAAACGAAAAGATAGGCTCGGAGGGGTGTACTAGGGGTTTCGTGTACTAAAAATGAGTACAACGCTAAGGGTGTGGGAAAAATTAGTTGACTTAACTAGCCAAGTAATATGACTTAAATGGTCAAGTAATTATGATACGGGTTTAACACAAGGGTGATCCTAATGCCTCTTATCATGTAGTAAATCCTACCACACGAATGTAGTCTCACTAGCGGTCTCGGGATGCATCACTAACACAAGTTCTAGAATCTAAATGCTACCGGTACACTCATAAGCACTAATAGTAAATGCTTTTCCTATCAAATCTAAAGGCGAACCTCACATTTTTGGGTGGAAAATTTTTCTGAATATACGGTTATGTGCTAGTCATACAATCTCCTATCCATGAGACGCTTGCTATGGCTAAAGTTTCACTCCTAAATGTTGTAAAAAATTTTAAATTTGGCGCTAGAATTGCACTAACAAGTATTTCTCATAGTTTTATTACACATCTACTATCAAACAAAACAAACTCAAGCGAAAGTGCATATGTAAGGTATCATCTTTTTACCCTCCCCTTACACTTAAGATGAACATTGTCCCCAATGTTCAAGTAAAGAATGTAAAAGTGAAAAAGTTAAAAAGAATGAAATCAAATACTCCCCTGATTCGCTCGGTATGGATTATAGGCGGCCAGATTAGATCTTCCTCCAAGAAAATGAACAATCAAAGCTTCTCTTCCAGAATATAAATCATCTCCTTGTCGAATATAACCTGTAAATCCTGACAAAAATAGACAAGACAACCTCGCGTAAAATCGGCGGCATCCTATATAAGTTTCTAAATCCTAGAAAACAAAGTAAGATATAATGCTTGTGGAATGAAGTTTGCAGATTTCCTGGAGATTATAAAACTTAATAATTCACAAAAAACCATAAGACTCCGTTAGAAAAACAAAACCGGTAAAATTTCCAGATTTTAACTCCTGACGCCGTCAAGAGTAAAGCTCTGACGCCGTCAGAATGGACCTGCAGAAATTCTTATGTTAAGTTTCCGGAAAATTTCTGGAAAAACTTGGTCCTACTTCCTGGAAAATCCTGCAAAACTTCATTATGACTCAATACAAGCATTTGACTCTAACAAATACGAATATACATGTTCACTTAATATTGTGGAGAATCATGATCGGTTTGTTTCTTAAAAACATATTTGGGGTTTCCCCTTACACTTATCTTTTGCAAAAATACTTCTAGGTGGAGTTAAGACTAGGCAAAACAACAAAGTAAAGTATTTCCACATTTTAATTGAGAAACATGATCAACCAACAATAAAAACTAAACATGCATACGGAAGCAAATAACAATCAAATAAAATGAAAAACACACAAAGCATGGGTTGCCTCCCAAGAAGCGTTTTTCTTTATTTATGAGTCTTGTAGCTAGACTCAAGGTCATGGGTTACTACGTGACTCCATCATTGGTTCCATTCTCTAGGTCGTCTTCTAAACCAGTTTTGTACTCCGGACCTAGTTGTAAGCATTCTTTGTAGAAACCAAGCATTCTATTCTTTACATACTCTACTCCTCTACGTCTATCCTCCTCATTCCTATAATAAGCCGCTTGCTTGTGTTCTTTTTCAAAATTAGAGAGAAGGCGGTATTGTTCAATTTTGTAGGGCATTTGATAAGCAACCTCATCATTCTCTTTCTTGAATCTAACTATCCCTAAAGTCGGATCATAACTCATCCTAGTGGCCTCAACAAATGGTTTTCCGAATACTATTTGGCTTAGGCAAGAATCTATTACCGGACGAATGTCTTCTACTATCATAAAATCGATTTCATAGGTAAGATTCCCTATAATCACATGTAATCCCTTCACTCTTCCTGCAAAATTACTTATCAGATTCTTACCGGGCATCATCCTAAAATTGAGTTGCTTCTTCATTACCCAATTGTAATAAGTCCTAGTCATGATGTTCACGGGGGATCTAAGGTCGATGTAAGCTTTCCATATATGCATGTGCCCGATATTGCATGGGATGTTAATGTTAGAGGGGTCTCCCATTTTGATAAGGGGGTTGCCAAAGATATATGTTCTCTCGGGACTATCGAATAAATCCTTATGGTACTCCCGTTCTTCCTTGGTAGGCAACTTATCAAAGTATTTTTCTATAGGCTCTACTTCCTCTAATTCCTCTTCCTTGTTAACCTTAACTTTCCTACTCTCATCCTTAATCTCGGCCTCTACTCTAACTTCACCCTTGTCACTCTCCTCTATCTCCTTATCTATTGGCTTAATGGTGACAACATTGACAAAGTGGACATGTTTGGATGATGAGGGATCCTTAATTTGGCTTCCACTATTGGTGTCCCTAGTGTCCTTCCTAGGTGTGATTAACGCTTGGTTGCTGAGGGCTTTCAACAAGTTGTCAATCTTGTTGGTCATCTCCGTTTGTTGTTGGTTGAATTCGGTTTCAAACCTAGCTATGCGGGCTTCTTGAGATGCCATGAACTTTGACATCAATCCTTCAAGATTGTTGGTACTACCATAGTTGTTAGAAGGATTGTTGTTGAAAGTACGGTTGGATGGTGGACCGTTTGGTTGGTAACGATTAGGCGGATTGGAAGAATTGGTTTGATTTTGTCTCCACCTAAGGTTTGGGTGATTTTTCCATGAGGGGTTGTATGAATCACCGTAAGTGTTTGGCTCGGGCTTGAAAGTGTACCACTTATCTCCCGCTTCGTCGGTACGCGTGGATGCGTAGTCCGCAAAAGCTGTTCCGGGGAGTTCCACACAATCACGAGTGTCATGGGGACCACTACATAATTCGCATGAAGAAGTGATTTTGTTCACTTGGCTTGAAGGCTTAGGAGCATCGTAAGATTTCATGAGAAACTTGACTTGGTCCTCAAGTTCCATGATCCTACGGTCGGGAGTGCTAGTGTTGTTCGAAGGCAAAGATATTGCCTTGACCGTTTTGTTCAAGTCACGGGGATCATTCCAACTTTCGTTGTCATAGAGAGCAAGATCTTCTATGAGTTCCCATGATTGTTCCGCACTAAGATCACGTAGCTTACCACCGGCCGATTGGTCAATGGCTCGCCTCGTGTAGATGTCGATATGGTCATAAAAAATTTGGACTTGGAGCCAAAGATCTATGCCATGATGAGGGACTTTTTGGAGTAAGTCCTTGAAACGAGTCCATGCTTCATAAAGAGATTCATTTTGACGTTGTTGGAACATCAAGATGTCATTTCTAAGCTTAGTAGTTCTCCCCGGTGGGAAAAATTGAGCAAGGAAACGAGTGGTGAGATCATCCCATGTGGTGATGGATCCCGCGGGTAAACGCTCAAGCCATTGACTAGCTTGATCCCGTAGAGAGAATTGGAATAGGCATAAACTGGTCGTCTCTCTAGTTTCAACACCTAGGTCTATGGAATCTACGATTTTGAGAAAGTCCTTAAGATTTTGGTTTGGATCTTCGGAACGAAGTCCATGGAATGCACATCCGCTTTGCACCAACCGGATGGTGTCGGATCGCAAGGGGGTCACATTGGCTCCGGTGGGCTCAATTGTGTTTCGGTAGCCTTGGTGGCTAGGTCGGGAATACTCTCCTAAGGTTCGGGGCCTAAGGGGTTCTAATGGTGGGTTTTGTTGTGGTGGGATGACGGGTTCAAAGATGTTACCACCTTCAATGATGTCAGATGGTAAAGAGTTACGAACAAAAGCACGAAGAAATAAGATAGACTAAAGAAGACCTAAAAATAAAAAAATAAAATCTTACTAGAAAGGAATCTAGCAAGTAGACCTAATAAAAAGAAATCCTAACCTAGACAATAACTATTCCCCGGGCTGCGGCGCCAAAAACTTGATGCGTGGGAATCGCAACAGGCTTTACCTCTCGAGGGATCTCGAGAAGCTTACAACCCCCACCAGGCAGTGTACCTGATCGTTGTAGTATAGTATAGTGACAAGTACCGGGGGATTGATCGTTCAGCTTAAGAATAGTGTCGCTAGGATTGGGAAGCCTAAATACTAGTTCTAAAGGTGAGGGATGATTATTTTTGTATTTTTATATTTTTTAGAAAGCAAGTTAAAATCTCGGGTTTTGGAAGAGTGGGCGGAATTAGTTGCTATTCAACTAACCCAATACTAAGATGCAATCAAAATAAAATACTAAAAATGTAAATAAGCTAAATTATACTAAAGTTGTGAGCAGTAATTGGAGAAAATGTGTTTACTTAGATTTCATTACTCCCTAGATATCTTTTACACGTTAATTACTTGTTATAATTGCATGGATGACGGATCGTATTCCTTAATACCATTCATGGGGTGGCATACATAACTCCCCAATTCTATGAGCTCTTATCTCCTCCTACACCATGCCCAGCACAACTATAGGGATTGTAAACAGTGGCTCATGCATTAAATACAACCAATAAAGACCTAGTACGCCTCGGTTCATGTTTCTTAAGACGTTCAAGCATGTTACCATTTGGAGATCTGCCAGTTTTCTTAAGCCTAACATATAAATCATTCATCCAAGACAAGAATAAACAAGTAATCAACACATAATCAATATCTAGGTTTCATTAGATCTAAGCAAACACAAAAGAGATCTAGCCTAGCATGATAGAATTAAGACAAGAACAAGATATAGACAACCAACACATAGACATATTGATTGAATTAGAAGAACACTTATCTTAATTAATCATGCAAGGTATCAAGGGGTTGGAACCCTTGAAAAACCTGTAAAGTTACACCAAAATCGTCTTTAGGGTTTTTCCCAAAACTTCTCTTTTTTAAATGTGAAAAACTAGAAAACTATATATAGGAAAATAGGGATGACGGCGTCAAGACAAACAATGTGACGCCGTCACCTCGCCGCCAAATACTTCCTCGGACGGCCTTGATCTACTTCTGACGCCGTCAAGGTCTAGGCCGTCACACAAATTACTCTTGACGCCCTGTGTGTGACGCCGTCATCAACTACGGATTTTAATTCTTGGGGTTTTGACGCCGTCAGGAAAACTCTTGACGCCTTCATGAACTCTCGGATTTTATTATTGAGGTTTGACGCCGTCAGGAAATTACTCTTGACGCCGTCACCTACTGTTCCCAGCATGGAAAATTGAGACTTTGCCGTTTTCTTCACTTTTATGCTCCAAAAACGTCCAAAATGGCTTCTTTTCCAGAATTCACTCTCCAAGTACCTAAAATCACAAAAGGAACGATTTAGGGCAATATTTGATCAAATAAATTCGGATTCGAGCTTAAATGACCCCCTAAAAATGGATCATTTTTCGCCTCATCAGGTACACTTGGGTACTTAGATCCCGAGTATTTTCATTCAAACCAATTCACTGAAAAAAAGTGATGTGTATAGCTTTGGGTTGTTGTTGAGCTTTTGACTGGAAAAAAAGCCAATATATACAATAGGACTAGGGGAATCGAGAAGCTTGGCAACATTGATTCTGTCAACCGATGAAGGACTTCTAATGGAAAACATTGATAACCGAGTGTTGGATGGACCAGAAGAGCAACTCCTAGCGGTTTTTTTTCGGTTTGGTTTTTTTTCGATTCGGTTTTCGGTTTATTACCCGACCCATGAACACCCCTAGCTTAACCCATTACCTCAAGCCCAATACTTAATCTAACGAGTTACAAGATTCTTAAATATGTATAGAATAGCCATCACTTTAATCTTTATTTTCGTAATGCTAACAACTTATTTACACCTTCTACATTTCTTATAGAAATATAGAATTAGTATATATATTAAAAGGCGTTTGAAACGACGTCGTGTCATCACTTTGGGCTATTCCTTTTTTTTTGCCTGTTACATGTGCAATGGCCCAGGTGTTGTTTGTGAGGACCCGATCCATTAACACAAAGATGCGATAAACATAAACACAGAACGTCGTCTTTGATTTTCCACAAATTTCCAGAATCCTCGAGTTCATCTTCATTCATCTTCTCCGTGTGACTTCTAGATCACACCACATACTCAATAAAGGGGCAGTGAAAATCTTCTACTTGCCGTACGATCCACAGAAACCCACCACAAATCAACAACCGGAGAATTTCTAAAGAAGTTACAAAACCCTGATTAGTGTTAAACGAAGTAAATCGGTAGCTGCATAATTAAAGGTATGTTTTGTCAAACAAAGGCATAATTTTTTTGGTTTTTTTATTGTTATTATTGTTTTTGACTTGGTCCCTTTCAGTTGACACAGATATGTATGGTTCGAATATGTTTAATATACTAAATAAAGGCTTCTCAAAATGGGCCTGGAGTCACCATTGTTGAATAAGAATCTGTTGACATAAATAATGTGTGAAAACGTTATTTATATCTTTCGATATCTCTATATTTTGACGATCACAAAATGTAAAATCGTCAATCGTATAATTACTACGTAAACAAGTATTAAGCTAGTTTATATCACTATATCCAACTTAATCACTTAAGGTATGGATAAACAAGTGCTTAATACATCTCATGATCAAAGGGGTATTTAATTAACTAACACAAAGTTTATTTAATTATATAAACATATTATATATTTTTGAAAAACACTTTTGGTAATAAAGAAAAATGTTTTATTCATACTAAATATATGAATTCAAATTTTTAACCAAAATCAGTTAGTTTTTCACCAAATAAACTTTCCCCACTAAAAGACAAAGATTCTTGCCGTTTCAGCTGGGCGGCCCCCTTAATTATAAGGGGCGGTCCCCTTAAAATTAAGGGGACCGGCCACGCTCCTCTGTCAGAATCTTTTGCCTATAAATACCACCTTAAACCTGGATTTTTTCCTTACCTTTTGCACGAAATTTTCAGATCTATAACTCTCTAAACATCCTCTAAAACCCTTTGATCATCTGTATATTAATCCTTGTTTCAAGTGATTCAATCCCTCATCATCCATTCTCATCCAAAGTGCAAAAGAAGAACACTCTTTCTACAACCAAGTTCAAGAAGTGTTGAAGAGTAGTTGTGCATAGTGTATATATATATTCACTTGTGAATATTGTGTTGTGCTTGTGATTAATTGTTTAGAAGATATAGAAGTTGTGTAGAAAATAGAAGTTGATAAGTAGTGAAGTAGGTTAGTTGTGAAGATAGGTGTGAAGTAGAAGATTGGTGTGTAGAAGATAGGTGTGAAGAAGATTGGTGTGTAGAATATTGGTGTGAAGAAGTTGTGTAGAAGTAGTGATCAAGTTGTGAAGTTATTGTGGTGTGTAAATTGGTGTGTAAGGTTTTCTCCGCCAAAAGGGAGTTTGTTGACATAGTGAAGAAAACTCTCGAGTAGGTGACTCGGGGAGTGGAGTAGGAACAAGGAAGGTGTCCTTGTAGCCGAACCACTATAAATCCTTGTGTTGTGGTTTGATCTTTCCATCTCTTCTCATTACTCATTTACTTTCCTTTACTATATTATCTTTGTTAGTTAGCTATCGTACAATTGTTCATATAGTGCAAGTATTGAGTTCACATAAACTAGAATCGAATCTTTTTAAACAAACTTGTGTCTATAAATCTAAAAAGACGTAAAACTATTCAACCCCCCCCCCTTTCTAGTTTTCCACAATTGGTATCAAGAGCCACGTCTAGCAAGATCTTTAAAATATATTGTATTTTGAAACTTGTAATGATCTATGGAATCTAAAAAATATTTAGAAGGGCAATCTATGCAAAGACCACCACTATTTGAAAGTGATGGATTTTTATATTGGAAAACTCGATTCGAAACTTATGTGAAATCAAAAGATCTAGATCTTTGGCATGTTATTACCAACGGTGATTTTTTACCTATTCAAAATAACCCCGAAACTAAGAAAGATGAAATCGTACCTTTTGAAAAACAAAATGATGATTTAAAAAGAAAACTTGTTAAAAATAATGAAGCAAAAATGGTTATTTACAATGCGCTACCACGTAAAGAGTACGAAAGGATCTTTATGTGCGAAACCGCAAAAGAAATTTGAAACTCTTTATTAATAACTCATCAAGGTAACAATCAAGTCAAAGATAACAAAATAGATCTACTTGTTCAACAATATGAGCAATTCACGATTCCGGAAGAGGAATCAATTGATAATGCTTTTGCTAGATTTAACACTATCATCACAAGTTTAAAAGCACTTGATGAGAATTTCTCTAGTAAGAATTTTGTTAGGAAGTTTCTTAGAGCTCTTCACCCAAAATGGTGAGCTAAAGTGACGGCTATTGAAGAATCAAAGAATTTGTCAACACTTCAACTTGATGAATTAATTGGTAATTTAAAAGTCTACGAAGCAATAATAAAGAAGGACTCCGAAATGGTTAAAAGAAAACGAGAGCAAAGCAAGTCAATCGCCTTGAAAGTTAGAAAGGAATCCAACAACGAAGATAGCTCATCTTCCGAAAGTGAAGACGAAGAATTTGCCATGGCCGTAAGAGATTTCAAGAAATTCTTCAAAAGGCGAGGAAGATTCGTTAGACAACCACACGATGAAAGGAGAACACCTCAAAAGAATAATGATGACAAGTATAGCAAGAATGAGAGAAAGTGTTTCAAGTGTGGTGATTCGAATCACCTCATTGGAAAATGTCCAATGATGACAAAAGATCAAAATCAAAGAGCGTTTGTTGGAGGTGCTTGGAGTGATAGCGATGAAGATGAGAAAGAAACAACAAAGGAAGAAAAGTGTCTCATGGCTAAGACATCAAGTGAGGTACGTTCCAAAACTGAATACTTTAGTGATGAAAATCTATCATTAGATGAAAAAGATTTAGATAGTGAATACAATAGATTATGCAAACTAGGACAACAAGTAATGGCTAAAAACAAATCACTAAAATACATAAACAACCAATTAGAAAATGAAGAACTTGAACTAAAAATTAAAATACATCAACTTGAAAAAGGTAAAGAAATTTTTGAAGAATGTAAATTATGTCAAGAACTTAAAAGTGAAAACAACAAACTTACGAAAGAAATCTGTAAATTTGATAAATTTGAAAATAGTAGTAACTCACTGAGTAAAATTATAAGTATTCAAAGAATATCCGGAGATAAAACCGGTCTAGGTTTTAACTCAACCGAAGCCTCAACAAGTGGTGTTAAAAATGTTAAATTTGAAAGTGAACACAAGGAACTAAAACCTTCAAAATCTAATCCTAAGTATATACTCATGAATGATAAGAAAATACCTCTAGCTAGTAATGAAGAAATAAAACCATTTTATAAATCATCTTTAAAAACCGAAGTAGGATCGTCTAAACCTAAAACAATATCTAAAACTCCACCACCTAGGAAACCGAATAATTCTTATCCTAGACCTAAAACACCTCAACCAATAGTAAACCAAAATAGATGAAACTTTAACTATAATCAACAAATGTGGAACTTCAATCCGTTGGGAATGTTTCCACCATATATGCACCCAAGTCAAATACAAAACATGTTCGGATCAAATAACTTTGGTCAAATGAGACAATGGGGACCAACGTAATTATACTCGCCATTCAAACATGGAAATTTTTGATGTCACCTCTTGTTCGGACTATCCCTTGAGGGCTTTGAAGTTAAATGCATTGAAGACGAAAGGTACACATTTCCTTTTATTTCCTTGTTAACAAATGCATGCTTAGTTTAGTATCTAGTCTTTATGTGATTTTGCTTGGTTCATTATTCCCTCTAGTTTTTATTTCTATTCATATATACATATATATATGCTCATATACTTATACTATCTATATATATATATATATATATATATATATATATATATATATATATATATATATATATATATATACTCAGCTATATCTAGGATCTTATAACCTAGAAAATTCATTTGTTGATTTTCTAGAACTAGAAATTGTTCGTTTATGAACCTTTTCTTTTCCCCATTTGCCTTATTGAACTTTAATGTTCAACAACACTCATGCTGATGAAGAGAGATGAGTCAAAAAATCTATGGATGAAACAAACTCCCGGCTTCCGTTGCATACGTCTCCCTCCTTTATTCTCGTCTTATAAGCCCATACTACATACATATATATATATATATATATATATATATATATATATATATATATATATATATATATATATATATATATATACATATACTTATGAACCTTCCACAACTTTCTCGTGCACTTGACAACTTGATAAATTTCATCCGAAATGATCAAGAAAATTTAATTGGCAAAATGTCAAGTAAAAGTGTCAAGTAATTCCTTTCGTGCGAATACCCTCCAACGTATTTTTGATTAAATATAAATCTAATACATACATATAAATATTTTCTTGTTCTTTCCAGAAACCAAAATCACAAAAATCAAATTTTGGAGGGCGGCCCCCTTAATGTTTAAGGGGACCGGCAGCCAAATGAAGGGCGGCCCCCTTAATGTTTAAGGGGGCCGGCCATCTGATTGATCCAACCCGTTTTTCTCCTTATTCCTTTTGCCAAACACTCAACTTTTTCATACTCCCCTTCCCCTGCTTCTGCTGTGACGAAAACCAAAACCCAAAAACATCTCAAATCACTTCCAAATCACATAATTCGGGTTAATTCGCAAAGGGCAAATTCATCTAACACAATCATCATTACGTATTGTAAGTTTTTCATAACACATTTCATCTAATTTCATCTTATTTGGTCATACTCATGATTATGCATGTTTTATAAAATTCTTCAATTTCACAATCTCTTTCGAATTAAGTCCTAAAACTCCATAACCAAATGCTTCCTATAGGATTAGAATGATTAATCAACACTAGAAACTAGTAATTATAAACTATCATGTCGAAAATTTTTGAAAAACTTCATACACTCCTTTTCAAAATTTTTAGTAAACTCATTGTTGAATAATGATTTGAAAACGTGTTAAAACTAATCACATTATACTTTTGTAACTTGTAAAACTTGAAATTACATTTTTCGACCAAGAAAAATTATATTGGTTCACAATATAGGGGTGTTTGGATTATGTCCAAATAATATTGAAACCTAGTCATTATAATTTTTATAAAACTTTGTTATAATTATAAACCTAAAAATTGCTAATCGGACTTGTCAAGATATATAATTCATATATATATTGACATACTAGTGGTATAAGTCACTAGTTAAGGAAGCGTTTGGTTTATTACTAAAAATAACATTTTTATGTAAAAATACAAACCATCTTTTTCAAAAACAAATCACATGCATAAGAAACTCGCAAGAAATAGCTAGTTTTACAATCTAATGTAAATCTAGTAAATTTCATGATATATTAAGATGTTTAAAAGGGCGTTTGGATTTGTCCATAACTACTTATTAAACATCCTAAAGTATATCTAGAACGAGTTAAAAACAATATTAAGGAACATCGTAATCTACTTCTTAGGATTAGTAACGAAGTATGTTTACGTTCCAACATAAGCCTTAACAATATACATATACTTTTATCTTTTTTTATATTTATTTTGGTCTTTTTGTATTGTTGATGTGTTTAGGTGAAAATGCCAAAAGCAACTACCGAAGATCTTTCTCACACTAAAAACTACATTCCTAAAGTTTCCCAACTCCCTACCACATCTCCTTCCATTGGACTTATATATCGTCAAATTGAAGATAGAAATGTTCATGAAGGACGTGTAGTAGATCTTGCTTTTGCTCAATCCGACTTCATAAATCGCTTGTTTTCAAGCATCAACTTCAATTGTCTTTATGAAATAAATGAACCTATCATTCCTCGCTTCATAATGGATTTCTATAGCCAAGTCACCGTCCAAGCCAATGATCTTGGTTTCATCACCATCTCTTTCATGATTCAAAATGAATTTATCACCCTAACTCTCGAACAATTTGGTCAAATCCTCCAAATTCCATTTAGAGGTCAAGCCGTTTTCACAAACGAGTGGGACCTTGAATCTCTTAATCGCTATCGACCAACCTTCGGTCCCTATCTCGACGAAATTCCTCATCCCGACGAAATTCGTCAAGTCCTTGGTGTGGAACGTGCCACCACAAGCCGAAAAATAAAATCAAAAAACATTCAAATCTCTCCATACCAACTTCTCCTCAAGGAGTTAAGCCCCCACATGAAGCGTTGGGAAGAACTCATTCGTGAGAATGCTTTTGGTACTGGAGGTCACCGGGACCATCTCCCGGCGTGCCTTGCTCACATGTTGTATTGTATAGCTGTCGAAAAGCCGTACAATTTGGCCTACTTCTTTATCAAAGAATGTTCCTCACTCGTCTCTATCGTCATATTATCGAGTACTACCCCGATCTTGATAATAGTATCTATGAGTCCATCTACCCCACTTTACGTCCTCTCGCTCTAAAACAAGCTCGACGAACTCGAAGTGACAAGGGTAAATCTCGTCGTCATTTTCTTGGATAATTGTTTTGTGCACTCGATTAGGTTGTTAACTTGCTTATTTATGTTTTATTTATGCTTATGAATGCATGCTTTAACTCTTAATCTATATATATACTTGCATGATTAGCTTTTATATATATATATATATATATATATATATATATATATATATATATATATATATATATATATATATATATATATATATATATATATATCATGTATGCTTATAATAGACCAAAACAAATGTGAAATGTCCAAATGGTGCTTGCTGCAAATACAAAACAGAACACAACATTTTTCCAGAAAAATTTTGGTTTCTGGGTCGTCAGATGGGCGGCTCCCTTAAATCATAAGGGCGGCCCCCTTAAAATTAAGGGGACCGGCCTCCATTTAAGGGGACCGGCCATCTGAAACAGTTTTTACACTGTTTTCTTTTGCATCTTGTGATCCCTTTTGCTAGTCCCAGCTACCATTTCCCTTAAAAACTAAACTGATTTTGGAATATAACATTACAATTTCAAATTAATTCCACTTCCAAACATGTTTTCCCACTATATAATCCCCATGCATGTTTAATTCACATTCCTCATCCTCAAACATTCATCAAACATCATCATGTCATCACCAAGAACCACCTATTCAAACAATGCCAAGAAACAAAAACTTGTCATCATTCCACCCAAACAACTCTTCATTGATCTTACAAATGAAGACAACACCACTCCATCTCCACCACCTCAATGTTCATCTCCTAGTGCACCAAATGCACCCTCCAAAACACCTCAACAAATGGAAACTCTACTTCCTCCATACCATCCACTTCATCCATTAATGACTACATTAACACCCACTTATCTCCTCCACCAATAGTTCAACCATCACAATCTACCAATGAAAACACAACCCTTGCATTAACTCTCTCACTATCACCATTAACACCTCTTGATGCACACTTCTCATCATCCCCTATCAATCCACCAACCTATAACCCCGTCCCATGGAGCTTACTTGAAGCTCATAGTGACACTTGCCTTTGTTGCATCCACAACCGAACAATTGTGTTCGGACTAAGAGATGAAATGCAATACATGTTTTCTCACATTGAAAACTTGTTGCATCCACCACCAACAACAAACTCAACTCCTCCACCACCATCAACAAACACTCCTCCTCCATCACCATCTCCATGTTCACCATCCATTCCTCCCAATTAAACATGCTTGGTGTCTCACAAATAAAATTATATTAAACCATTTTGGATGGCAAGCTCTAGAGAGGAATTTCATATTTGAGCTTTGGTTTATTATTTCAATGATGATTGTAAGCCTTTAAAGGCTTTTGTTAGTTGCATTACTTATTTCATTTGTTGATGTAATGCTTGATGAATTTATTTCACTTGATTAATGATATGGTTATGTTTAGTTTACACTTTTGCATGCTATATACATATATATGTTGCTTGCCACTAAATATTTTTGCAAGATATCCATATCTCGATTCCTTTTGGCCTCAAAACGAGGGGGAGTATACTTCAAGGGGGAGCTTCCATTAACATGGGATAACCTTTTTGATGCTAACAAAAAGGGGGAGAAGTGATATAAACTCACAATAATACTTGAATATATACTAATTTTCGATTAATGAGTTTAAATTTTGTAATCATCAAAAAGGGGGAGATTGTTGACATAAATAATGTGTGAAAACGTTATTTATATCTTTCGATATCTCTATATTTTGACGATCACAAAATGTAAAATCGTCAATCGTATAATTACTACGTAAACAAGTATTAAGCTAGTTTATATCACTATATCCAACTTAATCACTTAAGGTATGGATAAACAAGTGCTTAATACATCTCATGATTAAAGGGGTATTTAATTAACTAACACAAAGTTTATTTAATTATATAAACATATTATATATTTTTGAAAAACACTTTTGGTAATAAAGAAAAATGTTTTATTAATACTAAATATATGAATTCAAATTTTTAACCAAAATCAGTTAGTTTTTCACCAAATAAACTTTCCCCACTAAAAGACAAAGATTCTGGCCGTTTCAGCTGGGCGGCCCCCTTAATTATAAGGGGCGGTCCCCTTAAAATTAAGGGGACCGGCCTTGATTTAAAGGGACCGGCCACGCTCCTCTGTCAGAATCTTTTGCCTATAAATACCACCTTAAACCTGGATTTTTTCCTTACCTTTTGCACGAAATTTTCAGATCTATAACTCTCTAAACATCCTCTAAAACCCTTTGATCATTTGTATATTAATCCTTGTTTCAAGTGATTCAATCCCTCATCATCCATTCTCATCCAAAGTGCAAAAGAAGAACACTCTTTCTACAACCAAGTTCAAGAAGTGTTGAAGAGTAGTTGTGCATAATGTATATATATATTCACTTGTGAATATTGTGTTGTGCTTGTGATTAATTGTTTAGAAGATATAGAAGTTGTGTAGAAAATAGAAGTTGATAAGTAGTGAAGTAGGTTAGTTGTGAAGATAGGTGTGAAGTAGAAGATTGGTGTGTAGAAGATAGGTGTGAAGAAGATTGGTGTGTAGAATATTGGTGTGAAGAAGTTGTGTAGAACTAGTGATCAAGTTGTGAAGTTATTGTGGTGTGTAAATTGGTGTGTAAGGTTTTCTCCGCCAAAAGGGAGTTTGTTGACATAGTGAAGAAAACTCTCGAGTATGTGACTCGGGGAGTGGAGTAGGAACAAGGAAGGTGTCCTTGTAGCCGAACCACTATAAATCCTTGTGTTGTGGTTTGATCTTTCCAACTCTTCTCATTACTCATTTACTTACCTTTACTATATTATCTTTGTTAGTTAGCTATCGTACAATTGTTCATATAGTGCAAGTATTGAGTTCACATAAACTAGAATCGAATCTTTTTAAACAAACTTGTTTCTATAAATCTAAAAAGACGTAAAACTATTCAACCCCCCCCCCCTTGTAGTTTTCCACAGAATCTGCTCCACCGGAAAATGGAACTCCAGTAGAAATGGAGGTAAAATGATGCTGGTCGGATGTTCTTATTGATGCAGGTTAGATTTATAAATTAATATTTTCTTTTATTTTCTATGATAAAAGGCTCAATTTGCCGCTTTTTAAAGTTTGTTTGGTTTTGCATCATTAGTAACAAGCTAAATAGCTACTAATTCAAATATCAGGTTATTTGATTTTGCTTATCATCAGAGGATAGATACTATACTAATAGTAATTATCTAATTGGTAGTGGGAGTGAAATTGGCTTACTAGCCCAACAACATATATGGTTTAACCGTTTAACACAGGTTTAATGTGTAGTGAAAGCTGTGGGGTTGCGGTATCCGTTGGATTGGTGGATGACGATTCATTCAGGTTGAATTACATCTGTTTTCGCATATATGTTGTAAATAATTGAAGTTTTTCTATTTATGCTGTTTTCGTTGTGTAAAGCAAAATAGAAGCCAACGTCTGTTGTGTCGACGGTGTATGACTTAAGTCTAACGTTACTAAATTGAGTTATACTAATCTTGAAGTGTAAAATTGTTGCAGGTTCTGGTATGGGGGCCTGCAGCAGTGTTTGAACAATAAGATTAAGTGAATGGCATATGCAACGCACCTACAAGCCATTTTCCTTAAGAATTTGAAAGACAAAAAATTCAGGTTTACAATCGTATTGTTTTCTAGACTTGGTTTTAGTTGGCTGTCATGAAGAAATAACTAATTAATTGCAGCCTACCATTTAAGTTTATACATTGGGAGTGTTTTGTCTAAGGCTTTAAGCTTATTATGTGGCCATAAGCTTACTGTCCATGTTAAGCTCTGATAAGCTGTTGCGACAGGTTTGTGTAAAAGAACAACCGCACCAGCATGTCCTTCTTTCAGAAGTATGGGTGGCCTGCACAATGTGGCCAAATGTGTACATGTAAGTAGTATGGATATTAGCATTTTGAAACAGTTTTGTTGACACAATACACGGACAATCATTTGAGTTGTACTAACTGTCGGCAATCTTATGTTATTGCAGTCAATTATCAAAGAGCACTAAATGATTTTGGCAGTTTACGTGCGGTTTGACAACGTACTCACTCTCCCGGATTTTGTATTACTCAAGGTACTATCATATCATGCAATGTAGTTCCATAACAGATTTACTGGCACAATGATTGTATCGGTTTCGTAATGTTCTGTTTTGTCGATACTTGATAAAGAATAAACTTTCAATCGCCTGATAATGTTTACACGGTTACTGATCAAATAAAAAACACAGCGGTTAAGTGGTATGCGTGGAAATACCAGTCAAACACTTCATTGATTGATAGCAAGCCAGTTTCATATTTCTTATACAATTGATTCGTTGCTTTTAAGCTATAATTTTACCAAAATTTTGAAGCATACATTCGATTTTCTTTACACTTCTTTTTTAATGTGTAGAACCGCCTCTTGATTATGTGTATTTGGCCGTTTGTGATCAGGTTTGTCGACATTGTGGCACGCTGCAAAGTCATTCACAAGTGCGATTCCACAATATCATCGCTGCTGTTTACGGAGCCGAGTAGTTTTACAGGTAACACTGATCAGGTTTGTCGACATTTTGTCACACTACAAACCATAGTTTTAAAGAATCCAGTTTCCTAATCTCAAAAAGTACGAAATTAACTACCCATTTTCAGTTTTCAATCAAAACCCTGATAATAATTATCTCGGTTTTTATTTGATTTAATTTAATATGTATAAGCCAATGGAAGTTTTGTAAGCTGCTCTTGAAAGGTCTCCTCCGAAAACTAGAGATGAAAGATTAACAAACAATAGTGCTATAAGAATGGTTGTGGTGAGAAAGGTGTGAGTTATGATGTCGTTTTAGGCTGCTACCTGTCCTTTTGGTAACAAGATAAAGAAGTTGCGCCCGAAATTCCCATGTCTTTCTTGGTTGGACCAACCCGCGAAATCAGTAGCAGGTATTTAGGAAACTGGATTTGTAATGAACAATCTATGTTAACATTTCGGTAGCAGGTATTTAGCATTTGCCCATCTCTGTTAACATTTCTGTAAACAATGTAATGAACAGGTTTTTAGCATTTGCCCAAACTTCCCATGTCTGTTAACATTTAGCATTTGCCCAAGTATTTACCATTAGCCCAAAATTTTATTATAAACGTCCCATGTTGCTATAAACGTCCCATGTTGTGTGATCCATCCAATGCATAAATGGAAAAAGTTTATTATAAATGTCCCATGTTGTGCGATCCATCCAATGCATTGTTTTCGATCGTGTACCCACGGAGCAGTAAAATAACCACCAACTACGACGCCCCGCCGCAACGCGGCAGACCGGTGCACGACTCGTTTACATTAATTGGCACGAACATCCACAAACAATACATTCAACAATATAAGGTACATGGGTATCTAAAGCTTAGTTAGGTGTAGTTTGAGAAGATACTTGGGCTAGTGGCCTTTAAATATATCATAGTTGTCATCATTTTCTTTTATATGTATCGAATAATTTTTTTTTTTTTTTTTTTTTTTTTTTTTTTGCTATTATATGTACTAAACTTGGTTTTTTGTGCATTTTTGTGTACTTTTTGACCACTTTGCCCTTTCCATGTTAATAAAATGAGAGGCAAAAAGGTAATAAAATACAAAAAAAAAAATCAAATTTAGTAAACATAATAATAGAAAAAAATTAGTTCTATTAGTCAAACTAGTGGCTTATATAAACAATATAGTGCTACAAACTAGCAATTTGAAGAATACGTATGTTTGTAGTGACTCGTATTCCTACTCAATTAATTTATTTTTAACACTATTTTATTTATTCAAATTTGTATTAAACTTTGTAATGGTTTTGAAGAGTGTGGTGTATAGGGGTGTCAAAAATCTCGATCCGAGTCGGATCCGAACATGAACCCGACTAAGGATATTCGGGTCGGGTTAATCGGGTTCAAAATCCAACTCAGGTCAATCGGGTCAACCCGATTAACCCGAATACGAAATAGGGTCGGGTATCGGGTTTAAAATATTTGGCTATTCGGGTTCGGGTCAACCCGACTAACACGAGATAGTTTTTTTTTTTTTTTTTTTTCATTTCATTTCATTTCATATAAACTTTGCCTAAAGGCCCAAGTTAAATGGTCTATGTAGTAGCTTGTAAAATTTGGTATTTGTTTCTATTAGTTATAAAGTGTAATTTTTTTAAACTTAACACTAAGTTTCTTTATGATAAAATAGGATGAGATAGAGAATTGTGCAAGAACATTTTGTTGTACTAATATTGACAAGCACCATACCTAAAGAAAGAAAATAATACACTTACATGAAATAAGAACCCAACAACACTTCAATTACATGATCAGTAGCACCTGTTATATATATCTACTCAAATGACCTGGACTCTTTGTAAAAAGATTAGCAAACAAGCAAAGGCTTAGTTGATTGTATTTTTTTCATCCCTCATATACTATATATGACCATATAACCACACTTACAGTTACATAAAAATTGCATGACCACCCATCTTGAATATAATAATTTAGATGCATAAGATTTTAAATACTAAGATTAATAAATCAAATATTGTGATTTTAAAAATGGCACAAACCCAAACCTGACTTGACCCGACCCGATTTGACCCGAACCCGACTAACCCGAGTACAAATAGGGTCAGGTTCGGGTATATTATTTTTAGCCTCGACCCGACTTTGACCCGACCCGACTTTGACCCGACCCGAATTGACCCGAACCCGACCCGATTAACACCCCTAGGTGTATATGTAGGTGGTGCTTGTGGAGATGGCGGCGGTCAGCTATGATCGAAGTCATTTTCTTAAACTTACTTTTTTGCAGAATAATAGTTTTATCATTAGCTAATTAATTTAAAACTTCTTTAATGTTTGTAATAATAAGCTCAAGTGAAGGTAATATGGAAAAGTCGAACTAACTTCTCTATCTAGTTTTTAAAGTGAACAATTAATTTGAAACAACCCGAAATGAAAATGTGGATAATAAATTTAGGGCAGAGGGAGTAACAATCAATATTAGTCAAACTATCTTGAAGTAGTTGTGTCATCTTCTTAAAATGGGAAGGCTTTACTTTATTTGAGTTTGTGTGACTGTGAATTTAAAACATGTTGATTAGTTGGTCAAAAAGTCTAGAGGTGGCAATTTGTGCTCAAAATTTACTAAAAAAAAAAGCTAATTTTGGCTACTTTGTAAAATACTTTGGCACATTGAGCCCTAATTTTATTTTATTTTTTTTTATTTTTTATTATTTATTTTTTGAAATAGGCATATTTAGCCATTGAAAAGTTAAATGGGCACTAATGGCACATATTTTCTTTTAATTGGAGAATATTATCATCGTTTTTAAAGAAAAACTTATATATATATATATATATATATATATATATATATATATATATAATATTTAGTTTTTAAAATATAAATGAAGTATTACGTTTAACGAATTAATTTCGTCATTTTTGGTTTTGTATAAACTGATTTGTATAACATGTGCCCGTTTGGCCCGTGCCCGTTTTGCCTGTGCCCGTTTAGCCCGTGCCCGTGCCCGTGCCCGCTCGGCCCGTCCGTTTTGCAACCTCTTATCGCTATCAAAAAAAATAATCGTATTAACAATGTTAGTAATTTGGATCAAATCTGTAAAGGGTATTCATTTTGGAATGCTCTATAGGGGTGGCAATTGAGTCATGTTCAGGTTGACCTATTCGGGTTCGCGGGTTGGCGAGTCACTATAACCTCAACCCAAACACGACCCATTTATTAATCGTGTCAAGAAACTCAATCCTAACCCATACCTGCATAACATGTAACAACCCGTTTGTGATCCGTTTAACCTGTTTAAGTAAATAAGTTAAGCGGTACATAAGGTTGGTGATTTATTGATTTAACTACTTTAACTAACATACAAATAACTATACGGCGATTTCAATAATATGTGAGTTATGATCGTAATTCACTTATATTAAATATATTAAAAAAATACTTTTAATCCAAATCTAACATAAAATCTAAGTTATATATTTTATTTTTAGAGCCTTAAATACTTAAACGGGTTCACAACTATGGTAATGAGGCTATAACTATGAAAGTTATTCAAGGTGTTTGTTTAAGATGATGAGGCCCACAACTATGGTAATGAATGATAAATATAATCTATACTCCATATACATCAAAAGACATAGGTATGGATCTTTCATAGGTGAGGGACCCACCACTACTATCAAACTCATACCCATTGTCATTCATGCGAGCATACCAAACTCACCCTAACTCTTTATAATGTATGGTTCATTGTCAAATGGGCCACTTGAAATTATTTGAGATCATTAACTTCTTAGCCATTTATTTGAGATCGCTTGTATCAATAAAATGTGAAATTGTCAAGGGGCTATACTAACCGAACCCTCCCTACTTGGGAGGGGTGTCTTTTTGTCCCCTTATCCCTCCTTTGTCCCCCATTACTTATAGTGTAGCACAGTTTTTTTCCAGTTTATGTTCCATATTCATGATAGTTTTAAGCGTTTTACATATTAAACTTTATTTTTTCTGTTTCGCATTTTTAGGTTTTTAGTTTTTTGTCATAAACAAAATTATAAAAATAGAAAAAAAAATCACAAAAAAAAAATCAAAAAATAAGGGAGGGTCCGGATAATAAACTAAGGGGGTCACTATATCCCATCCCAATGTGAAATTGTCAAGTGGGTACCAGTATTAATTAAAATGACATCACATCACATTAAATATTGGATAAGGCCGATCATTTTTTTTTCTTTTCTTTTTTTTTTTGTTTAAGAATCGATCATTGTTGTTCACTTTACATGCATAAAAATGGTTTTTTTAGAGTGCTAGTTTTCAACTTTGTGCTACATGATTTTTTGTATGGTATAAAAACTTGTTATTAAAAATTGTAATAGATATATAATACATCATTTGAAACGACGTCGTCTCGCTCCGAATTTTTTCCGTTTTATATTGGCCTAATTTTGGCCCATGAAGTTTGGCCTGTTTCATGTCCAGTAAATAAGCCCAGCATTGCCACCGCCTTTTTTCTACCTCCTAGAAAATTCTATACGCTTCATTGATCAATTCATCTTATCAGAAGAAAATCCCCACCACATGAACATCAAATTAGGTTTTTATCTTATTAAAGAAAATCCCCACCACATGAAACAATATTCTTCTGAAACTAAGGTAAACAATTTATTTGTTTATATTGTTACGATTCCTATTAGGGGTTTTGTTATGATGATTCATGTTAATTTTAATTGGGTGTTTTTATTATTACGATTCCAAGTGGTTACCCTCTTTGTTTATTAAGTTTCGCTTTGGTTTTAATCTAAGATTATAAACTGATTTAGGCATCAGCAAAGATTTAAACAATAACATAAGACTTTGTCATTGGTTTTTAGTTTTTTGTTTATAGCTCAGTTTTTATGATGTGATGACAATTTGTGGTTTCAAGTAGCAAACAAACACACGCTTCATACAACTTTTACTCTTTTCTTTTATTTGTTTGTTGAACTTTGGTTTGTATCTATGTATAGGAGCAGGTAATTTTGAGCTCACTTCATACTAAGATAATTAATTTTGAGCTCACTTCATACACTGCTTGGTTAACAACAAGCAAGTTTGAGCAATATTTTTGGATGGGTCGAATTAATTGGACACAACAATGATAGCTCATAAGGCCAAACAAAATAACCTTTTGTGCCTTTAGTAGTTATGGGTTTAATTTGTTAATTTTAAGGTTTTTGTAATATAGACTGAATCTTGATTTATGGATTGTTGTTAACATAGATAACGTTTGTTTTGCAGGAAGGAGCTGCTATTCAAATTGCTGTTGTTGGAGCTCTAAGAGGGTCAGCTTGCAATGCTTCAATGGTACCTGATGACGTATAAAATTTTGGGTGATTATCACTTCAATTTTTTTTGTCAACCAACAATTAGTGTTATGGTGAATATTGCTTATATATGATATATCAGTTTAAAGCGTTGCGCCTGAATGTTATGGTTTGGTGCCTGTGTTTAAGTGGTAGAAGATTTTTAAGTGGTGGAAGCTTTATTGCGGCTGTGGATTGGTCATAATCTACAAGTAGTTAACATGACGCGTGCATAGTAATTCAAACTTGGTAAGTTCATTTACTTTATTTTGACGTGCTTTCAAATAAAGGTTTCATTTTATATACATGAACCTCTGTAATTAAAGCGGATAAATGTTATTCAGGTGCAGCGAGGCCAACAAACTTCATGGACTGACGCCATATACAAGCTGGCAAAGGCAGTTCTCAACTTGAACTTCAGCAGGAGGTATACAAATTTAAACGTATTATAGACGGAAGGTAAATTTTATTTGACTCATTTGTGATGCCTATTATAATAGTAGCCAATTGTGCTATTTTAGTGTCACTATTTCAACAAAGACGCATGCCGAGGCTTCAAGGATAAGAAGAAATGTCCCGACAAAATTCCTGTGTGAGCTAATTGCCTAACCTTTATGTAAGTATCCATTGCCAAATTGGTTGCTTGATAACCACATTAATGTTTATGCTAAGTTCACTTTGTTCTTATGAACCCATGATTTCAATATAGTATAGATGGCCATTTATTAATTTCATGTGATGTTTGGTTTTGTGTTTTTAGGTATCTAGAAGCTCGCCCGATATTGAAAATCCGAACTCTTTGAAAAAGGTATAACCTATTGCTGCTTATAGCCCCTATTTGTTGCATATTAAAATCACAAAAAGTGTCCTTATTATGTTTCATGTAGTTCCTGAATTTGGAGCTTTAAAATTCATGAATACAACTAAGTTGATGTTGCATAGCGACTATTTTTTTTTTGATAAAGTTATATACCTCCTGCAATACTTGGGCATGTGGTAAGAAGGTTAGTTCAAGTTGTATTAACACTGTACTTTTTTGGTGGTGCAGTTTTGCAGGATTATTGATAAATATAAGGACAATCGTACGCAAATTGATAGGGGTATGGATGACGACTTGCGTGGTGCTAATTACGTATACTGTAATTCCATATTTCTTTTCACTTGATCCGCCATGATATGTAGCATCGTAAGTCAACTATATTACAAAATGATTATAATTTATCAATTAGCATAAAAAGTTAGTGAAATTGTACTTGTACTGGAAAAACTAAACAAATATTTTGGTGCAAATGCATCATTGCTATTGTTTGCCTATACTTACATAACACTCAAACTGTACGATCTTTAGCTTGCACTTTCTAATACTGGAAGTAGACACTTCTTCTGTTACTAAAAAAAATACGATGCAACTACTAACGACATGAAACGACGCCCTGCCGCAACGCGGCAGCCCGAGCAAATCTAGTTCCTTTAAAATTGCAATAAACTACTCTTGTAACATAAGACATGATTGATTGAAGAAATATTAATATAACAAGTGTTATGTCGACTACAATTTTGATCAGAAAACTAAAAGAACTAACAACTTTAAAAATATCTAGACAATGCATGCCAATATATATATAATCGTACATTTAAGATAAATCGACTTGAATAAGGTGCATTTTAATTAGTTTCGAAAGTTATTTTTAAGTGAAAACGATGCGAAAAAGTACTAGCAACAAATTAAACTCACAAAGGACGAAAAGTAAATAAGATTTTTCTTACTAGATGAAATGGATCTAATATATGTAAATACATCCAATTTTTAGCTAGAAAGTATATTAAGCTGCATCCAAAAAATTAATGATGCATCTAATTAAAATCGATGCATATCTAATGTGTGATTATATCTATTCTTATCCTCATTTGATCCCAAGTCATAAGACAATTGGCAAAACCATGTTTTTTCAACCGAACCCTTTAGCTTCTAAAGCTCATCAATCAAACCTTCCCTCTCTTTAACAACCTTACTCAGGGGTGGAGCCAGGAATTGACGTTAAGTAGGGCCGTAAGTAATTTGTATAACAATATATAATTCATAGTTCGGTTACTCTATTGGTTTAGTAGTTCATCAACTGCCTGATTGACTTTAAACACATTTGAAATTACAATTATAACTTTAAGTTATTGTATATAATAAACCTTAAATTGTTAATAAAATACTAATGTATTTTAAACACATTTGAAATTACAACTATGTCTTTAAGTTAATATATATATAACTAGCTGGGTAGCCCGTGTGTTGCGGCGGGTGTGTTTTGTGCTTTGTATTTTTTGGGTTGTACGGTGTAATTAATAATTTTGTTATTTGAAATATGCATATATTTACTTGGAAGCATAATTTGTTTATGTTTACGGATTTTTTTTTGTATTTTTTTTGCGTTGCGGTTGAAATTTTTTTTGGTTGTTTGTTTTTTCGGTATGCCTTTTTTTTTTTGGTTGGTATTTTAAAAGAAACAAATTTGTATAAGAAATTTTTTGTAAGTGTATTATTTTGTATTTTTATTTTTTGTTATTAATTTTTAAAAGAAAAAAATAAATTTTCATAAGGAAATTTATGTTAAAAAAAAAAAAAAAAAAAAAATCTGTACCGAGTACTGTAGCGATTGTGGCGACACGTAAAAAAAAATAAAAATATTTACTGTAGCGCGTACTGTAGCGACACGTGTCGCTTTTTGGTGTAGTGCCTGCCTTTTATATAGTATACTAGGTAGTTCTTTTAGGCCGTGCTAAGCACGGCCCATGAAAGTCAACATGATAGACGTAGGCAGACGTCTAATCCTTGTGCATACGCCTTTGTTGGTGACGTGAATGCATTCAAGTTCAATGGCGCGACTGATTTAAACGAGAATCATATTTCCTTCATAAAGAGGATAGAAGAAACAGTGCCACTAGTGCTTGAATGGGCTATTGGAGTTGCCCTGAAGCCGAAGCAACCGTTAGTTTTGCCTGCCAATCGAATAGTAAATGTGTTAGCTCTACTAGGGAAAGTGGTGGCCATTATGTCGACATGTCGACATTATGTAAAGAAGGCTATGAAGGAAATCCATATCTATTTCATGGCTGCCAAGGTACAATCAATAAGAATAGAGTAAATTACACCGTCCATTACTCATCTTATGCCATTTTTCATCTCGAGTCCTTTTTTCAAAAAAAGTGGTGAAAATGAAATTTAACTATAAGTCATAAGAGATATTCCTAAAAGTTTTTCAATGTTCGTAAAACCTTTATTTTCTCCAAATTATTTCTTAATTGTCACACAAAACGTGTTTTCTTTTGTTACAATAAAAGTTGAATTGTTAAAGGCAAGTCTAGATTACTTTAATATGGAACTCGAAGTGTACTTGTCCCAAAACTTTTATTCTTTAAGTTACTAAAGTATTTGGATTTGTTATGTTTTATCCCGCTTATTTGATTTCCCTTTTCTTTTCAGATATCAACGAGTGTGTGAGACCAGAAAAGTACCCTTGCCATGGTGTTTGCGCTAATACTCGTGGGAGTTACAATTGCATGTGCCGCCGTGGATACAATGGAAATGAAAAAAATACAAAATGGTTGCAAACGTTCTGCTCGGCATTCAAAATTTACAACAATCTTATTTATTTTAGCTAATTCTTTGATTAATGCATGTGTGACCCGTAACCTTTTGATCATTTGATCATTTGTATATTAATCCTTGTTTCAAGTGATTCAATCCCTCATCATCCATTCTCATCCAAAGTGCAAAAGAAGAACACTCTTTCTACAACCAAGTTCAAGAAGTGTTGAAGAGTAGTTGTGCATAGTGTATATATATATTCACTTGTGAACATTGTGTTGTGCTTGTGATTAATTGTTTAGAAGATATAGAAGTTGTGTATAAAATAGAAGTTGATAAGTAGTGAAGTAGGTTAGTTGTGAAGATAGGTGTGAAGTAGAAGATTGGTGTGTAGAAGATAGGTGTGAAGAAGATTGGTGTGTAGAATATTGGTGTGAAGAAGTTGTGTAGGAGTAGTGATCAAGTTGTGAAGTTATTGTGTTGTGTAAATTGGTGTGTAAGGTTTTCTCCGCCAAAAGGGAGTTTGTTGACATAGTGAAGAAAACTCTCGAGTAGGTGACTCGGGGAGTGGAGTAGGAACAAGGAAGGTGTCCTTGTAGCCGAACCACTATAAATCCTTGTGTTGTGGTTTGATCTTTCCAACTCTTCTCATTACTCATTTACTTACCTTTACTATATTATCTTTGTTAGTTAGCTATCGTACAATTGTTCATATAGTGCAAGTATTGAGTTCACATAAACTAGAATCGAATCTTTTTAAACAAACTTGTGTCTATAAATCTAAAAAGACGTAAAACTATTCAACCCCCCCCCCCCCCTTCTAGTTTTCCACAATTGGTATCAAGAGCCACGTCTAGCAAGATCTTTAAAATATATTGTATTTTGAAACTTGTAACGATCTATGGAATCTGAAAAATATTTAGAAGGGCAATCTATGCAAAGACCACCACTATTTGAAAGTGATGGATTTTTATATTGGAAAAATCGATTCGAAACTTATGTGAAATCAAAAGATCTAGATCTTTGGCATGTTATTACCAACGGTGATTTTTTACCTATTCAAAATAACCCCGAAACTAAGAAAGATGAAATCGTACATTTTGAAAAACAAAATGATGATTTAAAAAGAAAACTTGCTAAAAATAATGAAGCAAAAATGGTTATTTACAATGCGCTACCACGTAAAGAGTACGAAAGGATCTTTATGTGCGAAACCGCAAAAGAAATTTGGAACTCTTTATTAATAACTCATCAAGGTAACAATCAAGTCAAAGATAACAAAATAGATCTACTTGTTCAACAATATGAGCAATTCACGATTCCGGAAGAGGAATCAATTGATAATGCTTTTGCTAGATTTAACACTATCATCACAAGTTTAAAAGCACTTGATGAGAATTTCTCTAGTAAGAATTTTGTTAGGAAGTTTCTTAGAGCTCTTCACCCAAAATGGTGAGCTAAAGTGACGGCTATTGAAGAATCAAAGAATTTGTCAACACTTCAACTTGATGAATTAATTGGTAATTTAAAAGTCTACGAAGCAATAATAAAGAAGGACTCCGAAATGGTTAAAAGAAAACGAGAGCAAAGCAAGTCAATCGCCTTGATAGTTAGAAAGGAATCCAACAACGAAGATAGCTCATCTTCCGAAAGTGAAGACGAAGAATTTGCCATGGCCGTAAGAGATTTCAAGAAATTCTTCAAAAGGCGAGGAAGATTCGTTAGACAACCACACGATGAAAGGAGAACACCTCAAAAGAATAATGATGACAAGTATAGCAAGAATGAGAGAAAGTGTTTCAAGTGTGGTGATCCGAATCACCTCATTGGAAAATGTCCAATGATGACAAAAGATCAAAATCAAAGAGCGTTTATTGGAGGTGCTTGGAGTGATAGCGATGAAGATGAGAAAGAAACAACAAAGGAAGAAAAGTGTCTAATGGCTAAGACATCAAGTGAGGTACGTTCTGAAACCGAATACTTTAGTGATGAAAATCTATCATTAGATGAAAAAGATTTAGATAGTGAATACAATAGATTATGCAAATTAGGACAACAAGTAATGGCTAAAAACAAATCACTAAAATACATAAACAACCAATTAGAAAATGAAGTACTTGAACTAAAAATTAAAATACATCAACTTGAAAAAGGTAAATAAATTTTTGAAGAATGTAAATCATGTCAAGAACTTAAAAGTGAAAACAACAAACTTAAGAAAGAAATCTGTAAATTTGATAAATTTGAAAATAGTAGTAACTCACTGAGTAAAATTATAAGTATTCAAAGAATATCCGGAGATAAAACCGGTCTAGGTTTTAACTCAACCGAAGCCTCAACAAGTGAAGTTAAAAATGTTAAATTTGAAAGTGAACACAAGGAACTAAAACCTTCAAAATCTAATCCTAAGTATATACACATGAATGATAAGAAAATACCTTTAGCTAGTAATGAAGAAATAAAACCGTTTTATAAATCATCTTTAAAAACCGAAGTAGGATCGTCTAAACCTAAAACAAGATCTAAAACTCCACCACCTAGGAAACCGAATAATTCTTATCCTAGACCTAAAACACCTCAACCAAGAGTAAACCAAAATAGACGAAACTTTAACTATAATCAACAAATGTGGAACTTCAATCCGTGGGGAATGTTTCCACCATATATGCACCCAAGTCAAATACAAAACATGTTCGGATCAAATAACTTTGGTCAAATGAGACAATGGGGACCAACGTAATTATACTCGCCATTCAAACATGGAAATTTTTGATGTCACCTCTTGTTCGGACTATCCCTTGAAGGCTTTGAAGTTAAATGCATTGAAGACGAAAGGTACACATTTCCTTTTATTTCCTTGTTAACAAATGCATGCTTAGTTTAGTATCTAGTCTTTATGTGATTTTGCTTGGTTCATTATTCCCTCTAGTTTTTATTTCTATTCATATATACATATATATATGCTCATATACTTATACTATATCTAAATTTATATATATTTATATATATATATATATATACTCAGCTATATCTAGGATCTTATAACCTAGAAAATTCATTTGTTGATTTTCTAGAACTAGAAATTGTTCGTTTATGAGCCTTTTCTTTTCCCCATTTGCCTTATTGAACTTTAATGTTCAACAACACTCATGCTGATGAAGAGAGATGAGTCGAAAAATCTATGGATGAAACAAACTCCCGGCTTCTGTTGCATATGTCTCCCTCCTTTATTCTCGTCTTATAAGCCCATACTACATACATATATATATATATATATATATATATATATATATATATATATATATATATATATATATATATATATATATATATATATATACATATACTTATGAACCTTCCACAACTTTCTCGTGCACTTGACAACTTGATAAATTTCATCCGAAATGATCAAGAAAATTTAATTGGCAAAATGTCAAGTAAAAGTGTCAAGTAATTCCTTTCGTGCGAATACCCTCCAACGTATTTTTGATTAAATATAAATCTAATACATACATATAAATATTTTCTTGTTCTTTCCAGAAACCAAAATCACAAAAATCAAATTTTGGAGGGCGGCCCCCTTAATGTTTAAGGGGGCCGGCCATCTAATTGATCCAACCCGTTTTTCTCCTTATTCCTTTTGCCAAACACTCAACTTTTTCATACTCCCCTTCCCCTGCTTCTGCTGTGACGAAAACCAAAACCCAAAAACAACTCAAATCACTTCCAAATCACATAATTCGGGTTAATTCGCAAAGGGAAAATTCATCTAACACAATTATCATTACGTATTGTAAGTTTTTCATAACACATTTCATCTAATTTCATCTTATTTGGTCATACTCATGATTATGCATGTTTTATAAAATTCTTCAATTACACAATCTCTTTCGAATTAAGTCCTAAAACTCCATAACCAAATGCTTCCCATAGGATTAGAATGATTAATCAACACTAGAAACTAGTAATTATAAACTATCATGTCGAAAATTTTTGAAAAACTTCATACACTCATTTTCAAAATTTTTAGTAAACTCATTGTTGAATAATGATTTGAAAACGTGTTAAAACTAATCACATTATACTTTTGTAACTTGTAAAACTTGAAATTACATTTTTCGACCAAGAAAAATTATATTGGTTCACAATATAGGGGTGTTTGGATTATGTCCAAATAATATCGAAACCTAGTCATTATAATTTTTATAAAACTTTGTTATAATTATAAACCTAAAAATTGCTAATCGGACTTGTCAAGATATATAATTCATATATATATTGACATACTAGTGGTATAAGTCACTAGTTAAGGAAGCGTTTGGTTTATTACTAAAAATAACATTTTTAAGTAAAAATACAAACCATCTTTTTCAAAAACAAATCACATGCATAAGAAACTCGCAAGAAATAGCTAGTTTTACAATCTAATGTAATTCTAGTAAATTTCATGATATATTAAGATGTTTAAAAGGGCGTTTGGATTTGTCCATAACTACTTATTAAACATCCTAAAGTATATCTAGAACGAGTTAAAAACAATATTAAGGAACATGGTAATCTACTTCTTAGGATTAGTAACGAAGTATGTTTACGTTCCAACATAAGCCTTAACAATATACATATACTTTTATCTGTTTTTATATTTATTTTGGTCTTTTTGTATTGTTGATGTGTTTAGGTGAAAATGCCAAAAGCAACTACCGAAGATCTTTCTCACACTAAAAACTACATTCCTAAAGTTTCCCAACTCCCTACCACATCTCCTTCCATTGGACTTATATATCGTCAAATTGAAAATAGAAATGTTCATGAAGGACGTGTAGTAGATCTTGCTTTTGCTCAATCCGACTTCATAAATCGCTTGTTTTCAAGCATCAACTTCAATTGTCTTTATGAAATAAATGAACCTATCATTCCTCGCTTCATAATGGATTTCTATAGCCAAGTCACCGTCCAAGCCAATGATCTTGGTTTCATCACCATGTCTTTCATGATTCAAAATGAATTTATCACCCTAACTCTCGAACAATTTGGTCAAATCCTCCAAATTCCATTCAGAGGTCAAGCCATTTTCACAAACGAGTGGAACCTCGAATCTCTTAATCGCTATCGACCAACCTTCGGTCCCTATCTCGACGAAATTCCTCATCCCGACGAAATTCGTCAAGTCCTTGGTGTGGAACGTGCCACCACAAGCCGAAAAATAAAATCCAAAAATGTTCAAATCTCTCCATACCAACTTCTCCTCAAGGAGTTAAGCCCCCACATGAAGTGTTGGGAAGAACTCATTCGTGAGAATGCGTTTGGTACTGGAGGTCACCGGGACCGTCTCCCGGCGTGCCTTGCTCACATGTTGTATTGTATAGCTGTCGAAAAGCCGTACAATTTGGCCTACTTCTTTATCAAACGGATTGAGTGTGCTAGAAAAACTCCCAAAGCCAATCTTCCATATGGAATGTTCCTCACTCGTCTCTATCATCATATTATCGAGTACTACCCCGATCTTGACAATAGTATCTATGAGTCCATCTATCCCACTTTACGTCCTCTCGCTCTAAAACAAGCTCGACGAACTCGAAGTGACAAGGGTAAATCTCGTCGTCATAGCTTTCATGGATCATCTTTAAGACAAGACGATGACGATGAGGATGAAGACATCCATGATGCTAATACCCCTTCGTTCTCTGAGTTCGCTGACAATTTAGAGAATCTTGACTATCCCGACTATTCTACCCCATCTCCTAGTGATCAAAACGAAGAAGTGCTTCATGAACGAACTACCGAAATGCTTAGAAGACAAAAGAGCTTACATGAAGAAGTTAGAGGTGGTTTCAAATCGATCGGGAAGACTTTGAAGGGTATCTTCGGGAAGAAAGAGAGATGATATGCTTGGATTATGCTTGTTGAACAATATTTAATTTTTATGTCTTGTGTGCTATTTTTCCGAAGTATATTCGGAAGTACTTGTTATTTTATTGGATAATTGTTTTGTGCACTCGATTAGGTTGTTAACTTGCTTATTTATGTTTTATTTATGCTTATGAATGCATGCTTTAACTCTTAATCTATATATATACTTGCATGATTAGCTTATATATGTATATATTATATATATATATATATATATATATATATATATATATATATATATATATATTTATATATATATATCATGTATGCTTATAATAGACCAAAACAAATGTGAAATGTCCAAATGGTGCTTGCTGCAAATACAAAACAGAACACAACATTTTTCTAGAAAATTTTTTGAAAAATTTTGGTTTCTGGGTCGTCAGATGGGCGGCTCCCTTAAATCATAAGGGCGGCCCCCTTAAAATTAAGGGGACCGGCCTCCATTTAAGGGGACCGGCCATCTGAAACAGTTTTTACACTGTTTTCTTTTGCATCTTGTGATCCCTTTTGCTAGTCCCAACTACTATTTCCCTTAAAAACTAAACTGATTTTGGAATATAACATTACAATTTCAAATTAATTCCACTTCTAAACATGTTTTCCCACTATATAATCCCCATGCATGTTTAATTCACATTCCATCATCCTCAAACATTCATCAAACATCATCATGTCATCACCAAGAACCACCTATTCAAACAATGCCAAGAAACAAAAACTTGTCATCATTCCACCCAAACAACTCTTCATTGATCTTACAAATGAAGACAACACCACTCCATCTCCACCACCTCAATGTTCATCTCCTAGTGCACCAAATGCACCCTCCAAAACACCTCAACAAATGGAAACTCTACTTCCTCCATACCATCCACTTCATCCATTAATGACTACATTAACACCCACTTATCTCCTCCACCAATAGTTCAACCATCACAACCTACCAATGAAAACACAGCCCTTGCATTAACTCTCTCACTATCACCATTAACACCTCTTGATGCACACTTCTCATCATCCCCTATCAATCCACCAACCTATAACCCCGTCCCATGGAGCTTACTTGAAGCTCATAGTGACACTTGTCTTTGTTGCATCCACAATCGAACAATTGTGTTCGGACTAAGAGATGAAATGCAATACATGTTTTCTCACATTGAAAACTTGTTGCATCCACCACCAACAACAAACTCAACTCCTCCACCACCATCAACAAACACTCCTCCTCCATCACCATCTCCATGTTCACCATCCATTCCTCCCAATTAAACATGGTTGGTGTCTCACAAATAAAATTATATTAAACCATTTTGGATGGCAAGCTCTAGAGAGGACTTTCATATTTGAGCTTTGGTTTATTATTTCAATGATGATTGTAAGCCTTTAAAGGCTTTTGTTAGTTGCATTACTTATTTCATTTGTTGATATAATGCTTGATGAATTTATTTCACTTGATTAATGATATGGTTATGTTTAGTTTACACTTTTGCATGCTATATACATATATATGTTGCTTGCCACTAAATATTTTTGCAAGATATCCATATCTCGATTCCTTTTGGCCTCAAAACGAGGGGGAGTATACTTCAAGGGGGAGCTTCCATTAACATGGGATAACCTTTTTGATGCTAACAAAAAGGGGGAGAAGTGATATAAACTCACAATAATACTTGAATATATACTAATTTTCGATTAATGAGTTTAAATTTTGTAATCATCAAAAAGGGGGAGATTGTTGACATAAATAATGTGTGAAAACGTTATTTATATCTTTCGATATCTCTATATTTTGACGATCACAAAATGTAAAATCGTCAATCGGATAATTACTATGTAAACAAGTATTAAGCTAGTTTATATCACTATATCCAACTTAATCACTTAAGGTATGGATAAACAAGTGCTTAATACATCTCATGATCAAAGGGGTATTTAATTAACTAACACAAAGTTTATTTAATTATATAAACATATTATATATTTTTGAAAAACACTTTTGGTAATAAAGAAAAATGTTTTATTCATACTAAATATATGAATTCAAATTTTTAACCAAAATCAGTTAGTTTTTCACCAAATAAACTTTCCCCACTAAAAGACAAAGATTCTGGCCGTTTCAGCTGGGCGGCCCCCTTAATTATAAGGGGCGGTCCCCTTAAAATTAAGGGGACCGGCCTTGATTTAAAGGGACCGGCCACGCTTCTCTGTCAGAATCTTTTGCCTATAAATACCACCTTAAACCTGGATTTTTTCCTTACCTTTTGCACAAAATTTTCAGATCTATAACTCTCTAAACATCCTCTAAAACCCTTTGATCATTTGTATATTAATCCTTGTTTCAAGTGATTCAATCCCTCATCATCCATTCTCATCCAAAGTGCAAAAGAAGAACACTCTTTCTACAACCAAGTTCAAGAAGTGTTGAAGAGTAGTTGTGCATAGTGTATATATATATTCACTTGTGAATATTGTGTTGTGCTTGTGATTAATTGTTTAGAAGATATAGAAGTTGTGTAGAAAAAAGAAGTTGATAAGTAGTGAAGTAGGTTAGTTGTGAAGATAGGTGTGAAGTAGAAGATTGGTGTGTAGAAGATAGGTGTGAAGAAGATTGGTGTGTAGAATATTGGTGTGAAGAAGTTGTGTAGAAGTAGTGATCAAGTTGTGAAGTTATTGTGGTGTGTAAATTGGTGTTTAAGGTTTTCTCCGCCAAAAGGGAGTTTGTTGACATAGTGAAGAAAACTCTCGAGTAGGTGACTCGGGGAGTGGAGTAGGAACAAGGAAGGTGTCCTTGTAGCCGAACCACTATAAATCCTTGTGTTGTGGTTTGATCTTTCCAACTCTTCTCATTACTCATTTACTTACCTTTACTATATTATCTTTGTTAGTTAGCTATCGTACAATTGTTCATATAGTGCAAGTATTAAGTTCACATAAACTAGAATCGAATCTTTTTAAACAAACTTGTGTCTATAAATCTAAAAAGACGTAAAACTATTCAACCCCCCCCTTGTAGTTTTCCACAGAATCTGCTCCACCGGAAAATGGAACTCCAGTAGAAATGGAGGTAAAATGATGCTGGTCGGATGTTCTTATTGATGCAGGTTAGATTTATAAATTAATATTTTCTTTTATTTTCTATGATAAAAGGCTCAATTTGCAAATTTTTAAAGTTTGTTTGGTTTTGCATCATTAGTAACAAGCTAAATAGCTACTAATTCAGATATCAGGTTATTTGATTTTGCTTATCATCAGAGGATAGAGGATAGAAACTATACTAATAGTAATTATCTAATTGGTAGTGGGAGTGAAATTGGCTTACTAGCCCAACAACATATATGGTTTAACCGTTTAACACAGGTTTAATGTGTAGTGAAAGCTGTGGGGTTGAGGTATCCATTGGATTGGTGGATGACGATTCATTCAGGTTGAATTACATCTGTTTTCGCATATATGTTGTAAATAATTGAAGTTTTTCTATTTATGCTGTTTTCGTTGTGTAAAGCAAAATAGAAGCCAACGTCTGTTGTGTCGACGGTGTATGACTTAAGTCTAACGTTACTAAATTGAGTTATACTAATCTTGAAGTGTAAAATTGTTGCAGGTTCTGGTATGGGGGCCTGCAGCAGTGTTTGAACAATAAGATTAAGTGAATGGCATATGCAACGCACCTACAAGCCATTTTCCTTAAGAATTTGAAAGACAAAAAATTCAGGTTTACAATCGTATTGTTTTCTAGACTTGGTTTTAGTTGGCTGTCATGAAGAAATAACTAATTAATTGCAGCCTATCATTTAAGTTTATACATTGGGAGTGTTTTGTCTAAGGCTTTAAGCTTATTATGTGGCCATAAGCTTACTGTCCATGTTAAGCTCTGATAAGCTGTTGTGACAGGTTTGTGTAAAAGAACAACCGCACCAGCATGTCCTTCTTTCAGAAGTATGGGTAACCTGCACAATGTGGCCAAATGTGTACATATAAGTAGTATGGATATTAGCATTTCGAAACAGTTTTGTTGACACAATACACGGACAATCACTTGAGTTGTACTAACTGTCGGCAATCTTATGTTATTGCAGTCAATTATCAAAGAGCACTAAATGATTTTGGCAGTTTACGTGCGGTTTGACAACGTACTCACTCTCCCGGATTTTGTATTACTCAAGGTACTATCATATCATGCAATGTAGTTCCATAACAGATTTACTGGCACAATGATTGTATCGGTTTCGTAATGTTCTGTTTTGTCGATACTTGATAAAGAATAAACTTTCAATCGCCTGATAATGTTTACACAGTTACTGATCAAATAAAAAACACAGCGGTTAAGTGGTATGCGTGGAAATACCAGTCAAACACTTCATTGATTGATAGCAAGCCAGTTTCATATTTCTTATACAATTGATTCGTTGCTTTTAAGCTATAATTTTACCAAAATTTTGAAGCATACATTCGATTTTCTTTACACTTCTTTTTTAATGTGTAGAACCGCCTCTTGATTATGTGTATTTGGCCGTTTGTGATCAGGTTTGTCGACATTGTGGCACGCTGCAAAGTCATTCACAAGTGCGATTCCACAATATCATCGCTGCTGTCTACGGAGCCGAGTAGTTTTACAGGTAACACTGATCAGGTTTGTCGACATTTTGTCACACTACAAACCATAGTTTTAAAGAATCCAGTTTCCTAATCTCAAAAAGTACGAAATTAACTACCCATTTTCAGTTTTCAATCAAAACCCTGATAATAATTATCTCGGTTTTTATTTGATTTAATTTAATATGTATAAGCCAATGGAAGTTTTGTAAGCTGCTCTTGAAAGGTCTCCTCCGAAAACTAGAGATGAAAGATTAACAAACAATAGTGCTATAAGAATGGTTGTGGTGAGAAAGGTGTGAGTTATGATGTCGTTTTAGGCTGCTACCTGTCCTTTTGGTAACAAGATAAAGAAGTTGCGCCCGAAATTCCCATGTCTTTCTTGGTTGGACCAACCCGCGAAATCAGTAGCAGGTATTTAGGAAACTGGATTTGTAATGAACAATCTATGTTAACATTTCGGTAGCAGGTATTTAGCATTTGCCCATCTCTGTTAACATTTCTGCAAACAATGTAATGAACAGGTTTTTAGCATTTGCCCAAACTTCCCATGTCTGTTAACATTTAGCATTTGCCCAAGTATTTACCATTAGCCCGAAATTTTATTATAAACGTCCCATGTTGCTATAAACGTCCCATGTTGTGTGATCCATCCAATGCATAAATGGAAAAAGTTTATTATAAATGTCCCATGTTGTGCGATCCATCCAATGCATTGTTTTCGATCGTGTACCCACGGAGCAGTAAAATAACCACCAACTACGACGCCCCGCCGCAACGCGGCAGACCGGTGCACGACTCGTTTACATTAATATTGGCACGAACATCCACAAACAATACATTCAACAATATAAGGTACATGGGTATCTAAAGCTTAGTTAGGTGTAGTTTGAGAAGATACTTGGGCTAGTGGCCTTTAAATATATCATAGTTGTCATCATTTTCTTTTATATGTATCGAATAATTTTTTTTTTTTTTTGCTATTATATGTACTAAACTTGGTTTTTTGTGCATTTTTGTGTACTTTTTGACCACTTTGCTCTTTCCATGTTAATAAAATGAGAGGCAAAAAGGTAATAAAAAAAAAAAAAAAAAAAAAAAAAATCAAGCTTAGTAAACATAATAATAGAAAAAAATTAGTTCTATTAGTCAAACTAGTGGCTTATATAAACAATATAGTGCTACAAACTAGCAATTTGAAGAATACGTATGTTTGTAGTGACTCGTATTCCTACTCAATTAATTTATTTTTAACACTATTTTATTTATTCAAATTTGTATTAAACTTTGTAATGGTTTTGAAGAGTGTGGTGTATAGAGGTGTCAAAAATCTCGACCCGAGTCGGACCCGAACCGGAACCCGACTAAGGATATTCGGGTCGGGTTAATCGGGTTCAAAATCCAACTCAGGTCAATCAGGTCAACCCGATTAACCCGAATACGAAATAGGGTCGGGTATCGGGTTTAAAATATTTGGCTATTCGGGTTCGGGTCAACCCGACTAACCCGAGATAGTTTTTTTTTTTTTTTTTTTTTTTTTTTTTTTCATATAAACTTTGCCTAAAGGCCCAAGTTAAATGGTCCATGTAGTAGCTTGTAAAATTTGGTATTTGTTTCTATTAGTTATAAAGTGTAATTTTTTTAAACTTAACACTAAGTTTCTTTATGATAAAATAGGATGAGATAGAGAATTGTGCAAGAACATTTTGTTGTACTAATATTGACAAGCACCATACCTAAAGAAAGAAAATAATACACTTACATGAAATAAGAACCCAACAACACTTCAATTACATGATCAGTAGCACCTGTTATATATATGGGTAAATTGCAAAAATGGTCCTTCATGTTCCACAAAATTGCAAAAACGGGACCGAGACAAAAAGTAGCGCAAAAAAGCCACCCACGTTCCACATTTTCGCAAAATCGCCACTGAGAGCCCTTTTCCGTTAATTTTCTCGTTAAGTGCCACGTAGTTGAGGGTAGTATCATCATTTCACAGTTCCCGCCTAAAATAATATTAGACCCACCGAACAAGCACATTAATACCCTGATCCAAACACTCCCTTGCCCAAAGTCAATCGCATTTTTTGCCCTAAAGTTTCCAATTACGATTTCCGTTCCGCGAAAAATTGAAGAAGATGGTTAGTTTATTTGGGAAAAACCGCGAACGATCGTCCCCGATCGCTAATCTTCATCAACTTTACGGTATGTTTTGGGCATTGTTAATTGTATCGATTTTTTTATCTACAGTGGTATGTGATTGTAATGAACAGTACAAATAGGATGTGGATTATACATTAAGTTGATTTTTCATGTTGTTAGTGTATGTGTTGATGTTTATTGTTTGCATACAGAATCAAACCGGACCTACTTCACTCTGAAAGTAACCCATGGTGGAAAATTTACGCCACTACCAGGAAGGATGTATGTTGATCCAGTTATTTCGTGGTATGATTGTGTGGATTATGACTTGTTTAACTTTTACGCCTTTTAAGACTTGGTAGATGACATAGGTGTGAAAGGTGGGGTTGCAGGCTATTATTATAGGATACCAGGCGAGACGTTGGATGTTGGGTTGTACCCATTGGAGTCTGATGAGCATGTGATGGATATGTTGGATTTGATTCCAACGCATAGAGAGATTGAGGTGTATGTTGAGATGAAACGCAGAAGACCCAAAAGAGGCCGAAAATGTAAAATAACCGATGAAGTACGGGTGGAGCCTTCAAATGATCCTACCATCGATCCAGAACAAGCTGAGACTTCAATTGATGGTACCAATGGTCAATCACCTGTGCCTATGATTGCTGGTCAAGAACAACAAGCTGAAGATAATGTTGGTGTGGGAGACGATTTGATTACAGACACTCCTTCTGCGCAACAACATGTAAGCCGAGTTGTTGGTGACACAGACACTCATGCTGCGCAACAACCTGTACGTGGCGTTGATGGCCCAAAACAAGTTGATGGCCCAGAACAAGTTGAGCAACAATCTCAACATACAGATGAGGACTTGTACCAATTTGCGATTCCTGGAGATAATGTTGGTGTGGGAGACGACTTGATTACAGACATGGTTGCAGAACTTGACCAGAGTGAGGATGTGGTTTTAGAGCTCAACAAAAACTATGTTGATTTAGAAGAAGTAGTGGAAAGGGATGATGTGGAAAGGGATGATGTTGAAATCGATGATGTTGAAAGGGATGATGTGGGCACCTCAAGACAGCAGGTAAACGAGGAAGAACATGTTGTACATGTGTCTGAGTTTGAAGATGAAGAGGATGATGTGATAGCCCCTATTGAGCCACAAGTGGAAATGACGGACTTTAAGTTTGATTTTGATTCCCACTTTGAGAATGTAGCAAAGTTAGCTGATGAGTGTATGGCGGATTATACGGATCATGATAGTGGCTATAACTTTGATGATGATTTTCATAGTGATGAAGAAGGCAATAATAACAAATTTGTCACCCTGCGCAAGATAAGGTTAAAAGAAATAAGGAAGGAGTATGAGGGTAGGGCGAATGTCAAGAAGGGAGAGTTTTTTGTAACAGAAACATTTAAACACCCAAAGGAAATCAAAGATAAGCTCAGAATGTATGTATTGGAGTCCCGAAGAGATATTAGGATTGAAAAGTGTGACCAAGAAAGGATTCGAGCGATGTGTAGAGGGACTGTTGTGGGTTATGGCAGAAATGATATAGGAAGTTGTCAACCATCAGCTTCTTCTTCGCAGTCAAAGAGCAAATTTGCAAGTACCAAAACCTACAAAAAAAAGAGCAAGGCCATGTGCGAATGGTCCCTACATGTGTCAAAAGTGGGTGATGAAAGGAGTTGGAGTGTCAAAACAATAAATGATGAACATAAATGCCTACAAACAAGAAAAATTAAATTGTTGACTGCACGATTCCTTTCATCCGAGGTTGCTAAAATTCTTGTTAGGGACCGCACAGCGCCGACAGCTGCAATAGCAATGGAAATAAATGAAAAATTGCAGCTTGATGTCCCGACCACAAAGATATCAAGAGCAAGGGAATTTGCTCAGAAACAAATTGACGGCGACCATGAAGAACAATATGCCAGTCTTAGGGATTACGCTTTGGAATTGAAGAATAGAAACCCAGATACAACTGTGAAGATTCAAGTTGAAGCAAACCCTGATTCAAGTGTTTCTTCAAGGGTTTTCAGACGGATCTATGTTTGTATTGGTGCATTGAAAAAAGGTTACAAAGCAGGCAGAAGGGACATACTAGGGCTGGATGGGGCGTTTATCAAAGGACATCACACTGGTCAAGTCTTAACTGCTGTTGGTGTCGATAGCAATAATGGCCTCTATCCAGTTGCTTATGCAGTGGTTGAAACTGAGTCCAAGAGTTCATGGTTATGGTTCCTTAGCAATCTTGGAGATGACCTTGATTTGCAACCAAATTCAAACTTCACCTTTATATCCGACAGACAAAAGGTATAAACATTGTGTAAATTCAGTTACTTGATTTCCAATCCAATTCAATCCTCATTACCATAGTAAGTTTTGTACCAATCTACAGGGAATATTACCAGCCATTGCAGAACTGTTTCCTGCTGCTGAACATCGCTTCTGTGTGCGACACATATATGACAACATGAAGCAGTTATTTAAGGGGGAGAGTATCAAGGAGCTTGTTTGGAGGTGTGCCAGAGCATCAACAATCCCTGAGTTTAATAGAGGAATGGAAGAGCTAAAATCACGACTCTAAAGCTTATGACTGGTTAAGGAAGATACCAGCATCATCATGGTCAAGGTCACATTTTTTAGGTACACTATACACATATTATGACTTTCATCTGTACTATTAATAATATTGAAAATGATTTTGATATTATGACTGTCATCTGTAATGTTAATAAGATTAAAAGTGATGTTGATATTATGACTGTCATCTGTAATATTAATAAGATTAAAAGTGATGTTGAAATTGATATATTGGTTACAAGGAGAGCTAAATGTGACATCCTTCTTAACAACTTATGTGAATCGTTCAATAGCAAGTTAGTGGGCGACAGAGATCAACCAATCATTGGTTGTTTGGAGTACATCAGGCAGTATCTTGTGAAGAGAAGTGTTAGTGTGCAGCATGTAATAGACAGATGTGAAGGTCTCTTAACCCCAACAGCAACTAAAATTTTAGAAACCATCATGGAGGAAGCAAATGAGTATAAGGTTTTATGGAGTGGGGGGGATACATACCAGTGTGCGGGAGGTTGGGGTGACCAATGTGTTGTGCTTATGCCGAAAATGGAATGCACATGTAGGAGATAGGAACTCACTGGTATTCCATGTAAGCATGCTGTTGCGGCTATCAACGACATGGCTAAACACAGTAAGGAATCAACTGACAACATGGTTGTGATCCCAGAGGATTATGTGCACCAATGCTATTGGTTAACCACATGGAGGGCGATGTATCAACACAAGATTGAAGGAATTGCTGGTCGACACTTTTGGCCCAATTGCCCTATCCCTACTGAACTAAAGCCACCTCACTACCATGTTCCAATTGGGAGACCACGGAAGAAGAGAAGAGTGTCAAGGGATGAGATTGCTGAACAGGTTATGAAAAAATCAATGGTCAAGAATGGGAAGCTGTCAAAAAGGGGCAAGACTGTCAAATGTGGTGCATGTGGTGGGCAGGGTCATAATAAGAGAGCTTGTACGGGATGAAGAGGCAACCAAGGGACAAGAAGAAGGGAAGGAGTACCAGATGAGGTACTAGAAAGATCAAGTTAGCCAGTGGGATCTTCTGCAACAGAGGTGGGAGCAGGGCCAAGTCAGCCAGTTGGGACACAAGCAAGTGAGGTAGCAGGAGGGCCAAGTCATCAAGTTGGAACACAAGCAAGTCATGTATCACAATCTACTGGGAATGGTGGAGGTCAAAGGAAGAGTAGGATTAAGAGAAAAGCCAAAATCGCCAAATGAGTCAACACAATTGTGATGGTGCAATAACCTTTGGTTGGTTATTTGTTTATGTGTTTTAACACAATGAGTGTATGGATTGTGTAAGTGAGTTTCTGTCTTCTAGACAATAATTTGTACGTGATTTGTTTTTTTGACTTGATTAATCAGGAATGGTATTTGTTTTCATTTTGGTTTACCATCATTATTTGCTGCATAATGTTGTGCACAATTTGTGGTCTGCCATCAGCATATACTTATTTGTTGTATTATGTTGTGCACAATTTGTGGTTTGCCATCATCATATACTTACGTATATTGAATGACCCAACATGCCCACTACATAAGTATACCGAATGACCCAAACTAGTTTTGACTTTTTGTAAGTCAAAGTTGATAAGGAACCAGAAACCAAGTTTCCTGCATATAATAACAAGGACAACCAAAACAACGATGATCCCACTATACTGCTAAAATAAAACACTTTTTATTAACATGAAGGTCAATACAAACCAGGGATGACCTTATACCCTGTGATGATACAACCCAGAAAGATGTCAACACACCTAAAGCAACTTAATGACAATGAAAAAAAAGAGCCAACTAAAAATAAGAAACTTGTTGAGCTTCTTAATCCGCTGATCCTTCTCCCTCATCAACCTCACCTGCTCCTCCAACTCTTCTTCAAGCTCGTTCCTCGCCCTCAACAGGCCAGGAATCACAGCAACTGCTCGGCAACACATTGGAGGATCCGTCCATCCAATAAACCCACATGAAGGACAACAGTAGAATCGTCGTCCTGGGTTCCTGTTTGTCCAGCTTGTTTTGATTGTTGCTTGTTTCCCACAGTCACAGATCACAACCATATTTTTTTGCCGGATTTCGGAAAGTGTGAAAGTTTGATGTGCTGCAACGTTCATATTTAACTGGGAGTGGATATTGTACCATTTGTAAAAAAGGCAAACAATCGCTTGCAAATTTAGTCCCTCAAGCTACAGTGTCACTAGCTTAGTACCCGATGAACCGTGAAATGACGATACTACCCTCAACTACGTGGCACTTAACGGGAAAATTAACGGAAAAGGGCTCTCAGTGGCGATTTTGCGAAAATGTGGAACGTGGGTGGCTTTTTTGCGCTACTTTTTGTCTCGGTCCCGTTTTTGCAATTTTGTGGAACGTTAGGGACCATTTTTGCACTTTACCCTATATATATCTACTCAAATGACCTGGACTCTTTGTGAAAAGATTAGCAAAGAAGCAAAGGCCTAGTTGATTGTATTTTTTTCATCCCTCATATACTATATATGACCATATAACCACACTTACAGTTACATAAAAATTGCATGACCACCCATCTTGAATATAATAATTTAGATGCATAAGATTTTAAATACTAAGATTAATAAATCAAATATTGTGATTTTAAAAATGGCACAAACCCGAACCTGACTTGACCCGACCCGATTTGACCCGAACCCGACTAACCCGAGTTCAAATAGGGTCAGGTTCGGGTATATTATTTTTAGCTTCGACCCGACTTTGACCCGACCCGACTTTGACCCGACCCGAATTGACCCGAACCCGACCCGATTAACACCCCTAGGTGTATATGTAGGTGGTGCTTGTGGAGATGGCGGCGGTCAGCTATGATCGAAGTCATTTTCTTAAACTTACTTTTTTGCAGAATAATAGTTTTATCATTAGCTAATTAATTTAAAACTTCTTTAATGTTTGTAATAATAAGCTCAAGTGAAGGTAATATGGAAAAGTCGAACTAAATTCTCTATCTAGTTTTTAAAGTGAACAATTAATTTGGAACAACCCGAAATGAAAATGTGGATAATAAATTTAGGGCAGAAGGAGTAACAATCAATATTAGTCAAACTATCTTGAAGTAGTTGTGTCATCTTCTTAAAATGGGAAGGCTTTACTTTATTTGAGTTTGTGTGACTGTGAATTTAAAACATGTTGATTAGTTGGTCAAAAAGTCAGAAAGTCTAGAGGTGGCAATTTGTGCTCAAAATTTACTAAAAAAAAGCTAATTTTGGCTACTTTGTAAAATACGTTGGCACATTGAGCCCCACTTTTTTTTTTTTTTTTTTTTGAAATAGGCATATTTAGCCATTGAAAAGTTAAATGGGCACTAATGGCACATATTTTCTTTTAATTGGAGAATATTATCATCGTTTTTAAAGAAAAACTTATATATATATATATATATATATATATATATATATATATATATATATATATATATATATATATATATATATATATATTACTTTTTAAAATATAAATGAAGTATTACGTTTAACGAATTAATTTCGTCATTTTTGGTTTTGTATAAACTGATTTGTATAACATGTGCCCGTTTGGCCCGTGCCCGTTTTGCCTGTGCCCGTTTAGCCCGTGCCCGTGCCCGCTCGGCCCGTCCGTTTTGCAACCTCTTATCGCTATCAAAAAAAATAATTGTATTAACAATGTTAGTAATTTGGATCAAATCTGTAAAGGGTATTCATTTTGGAATGCTCTATAGGGGTGGCAATTGAGTCATGTTCAGGTTGACCTATTTGGGTTCGCGGGTTGGCGAGTCACTATAACCTCAACCCAAACACGACCCATTTATTAATCGTGTCAAGAAACTCAATCCTAACCCATACCTGCATAACATGTAACAACCCGTTTGTGATCCGTTTAACCTGTTTAAGTAAATAAGTTAAGCGGTGCATAAGGTTGGTGATTTATTGATTTAACTACTTTAACTAACATACAAATAACTATACGGCGATTTCAATAATATGTGAGTTATGATCGTAATTCACTTATATTAAATATATTAAAAAATACTTTTAATCCAAATCTAACATAAAATCTAAGTTATATATTTTATTTTTAGAGCCTTAAATACTTAAACGGGTTCACGTGTTGACCTGTTTAATACTTGTTCAACCTAAACACGACCCGTTTATTAAACGGTTTAGACGGGTTGACCTGTTTTTGACCCAAACCTATTTATCCTCAACCTTAACCTGTTTAACTTCGTGTCGGGTTCGTGTCGTTTATCGTGTTGTGCCGAAAACTGTCACCCCTAAATTGCTCTACATGACAGAATTGGGTGTGTTTGGTATCCCACTATGGGAATGAGGCTATAACTATGAAAGTTATTCAAGGTGTTTGCTTAAGATGATGAGGCCCACAACTATGGTAATGAATGATAAATATAATCTATAATCCATATACATCAAAAGACATAGGTATGAATCTTTCATAGGTGAGGGACCCACCACTACTATCAAACTCATACCCATTGTCATTCATACGAGCATACCAAACTCACCCTAACTCTTTATAATGTATGGTTCATTGTCAAATGGGCCACTTGAAATTATTTGAGATCATTAACTTCTTAGCCATTTATTTGAGATCGCTTGTATCAATAAAATGTGAAATTGTCAAGGGGCTATACTAACCGAACCCTCCCTACTTGGGAGGGGTGTCTTTTTGTCACCTTATCCCTCCTTTGTCCCCTATTACTTACAGTGTAGCACAGTTTTTTTTCCAGTTTATGTTGCATATTCACGATAGTTTTAAGCGTTTTACATATTAAACTTTATTTTTTCTGTTTCGCATTTTCAGGTTTCTAGTTTTTTGTCATAAACAAAATTATAAAAATAGAAAAAAAATCACAAAAAAAAAAAAAATAAATAAAAAAAAAGGGAGGGTCCGGATAATAAACTAAGGGGGTCACTATATCCCATCCCAATGTGAAATTGTCAAGTGGGTATCAGTATTAATTAAAATGACATCCCATCACATTAAATATTGGATAAGGCCGATCATTTTTTTTTTCTTTTCTTTTTTTTTTTGTTTAAGAATCGATCATTGTTGTTCACTTTACATGCATAAAAATGGTTTTTTTAGAGTGCTAGTTTTCAACTTTGTGCTACATGATTTTTTGTATGGTATAAAAACTTGTTATTAAAAATTAATATATATATATATATATATATATATATATATATATATATATATATATATATAATACATCCTTTGAAACGACGTCGTCTCGCTCCGAATTTTTTCCGTTTTATATTGGCCTAATTTTGGCCCATGAAGTTTGGCCTGTTTCATGTCCAGTAAATAAGCCCAGCATTGCCACCGCGTTTTTTCTACCTCCTAGAAAATTCTATACGCTTCATTGATCAATTCATCTTATCAGAAGAAAATCCCCACCACATGAACATCAAATTAGGTTTTTATCTTATTAAAGAAAATCCCCACCACATGAAACAATATTCTTCTGAAACTAAGGTAAACAATTTATTTGTTTATATTGTTACGATTCCTATTAGGGGTTTTGTTATGATGATTCATGTTAATTTTAATTGGGTGTTTTTATTATTACGATTCCAAGTGGTTACCCTCTTTGTTTATTAAGTTTCGCTTTGGTTTTAATCTAAGATTATAAATTGATTTAGGCATCAACAAAGATTTAAACAATAACATAAGACTTTGTCATTGGTTTTTAGTTTTTTGTTTATAGCTCAGTTTTTATGATGTGATGAGAATTTGTGGTTTCAAGTAGCAAACAAACACACGCTTCATACAACTTTTAGTCTTTTCTTTTATTTGTTTGTTGAACTTTGGTTTGTATCTATGTATAGGAGCAGGTAATTTTGAGCTCACTTCATACTAAGATAATTAATTTTGAGCTCACTTCATACACTGCTTGGACTGACGCCATATACAAGATAATTAATTTTGAACTTTGGTTTGTATCTATATACATGAACCTCTGTAATTAAAGCGGATAAATGTTATTCAGGTGCAGCGAGGCCAACAAACTTCATGGACTGACGCCATATACAAGCTGGCAAAGGCAGTTCTCAACTTGAACTTCAGCAGGAGGTATACAAATTTAAACGTATTATAGATGGAAGGTAAATTTTATTTGACTCATTTGTGATGCCTATTATAATAGTAGCCAATTGTGCTATTTCAGTGTCACTATTTCAACAAAGACGCATGCCGAGGCTTCAAGGATAAGAAGAAATGTCCCGACAAAATTCCTGTGTGAGCTAATTGCCTAACCTTTATGTAAGTATCCATTGCCAAATTGGTTGCTTGATAACCACATTAATGTTTATGCTAAGTTCACTTTGTTCTTATGAACCCATGATTTCAATATAGTATAGATGGCCATTTATTAATTTCATGTGATGTTTGGTTTTGTGTTTTTAGGTATCTAGAAGCTCGCCCGATATTGAAAATCCGAACTCTTTGAAAAAGGTATAACCTATTGCTGCTTATAGCCCCTATTTGTTGCATATTAAAATCACAAAAAGTGTCCTTATTATGTTTCATGTAGTTCCTGAATTTGGAGCTTTAAAATTCATGAATACAACTAAGTTGATGTTGCATAGCGACTATTTTTTTTTTTTGATAAAGTTATATACCTCCTGCAATACTTGGGCATGTGGTAAGAAGGTTAGTTCAAGTTGTATTAACACTGTACTTTTTTGGTGGTGCAGTTTTGCAGGATTATTGATAAATATAAGGACAATCGTACGCAAATTGGTAGGGGTATGGATGACGACTTGCGTGGTGCTAATTACGTATACTGTAATTCCATATTTCTTTTCACTTGATCCGCCATGATATGTAGCATTGTAAGTCAACTATATTACAAAATGATTATAATTTATCAATTAGCATAAAAAGTTAGTGAAATTATACTTGTACTGGAAAAACTAAAACAAATATTTTGGTGCAAATGCATCATTGCTATTGTTTGCCTATACTTACATAACACTCAAACTGTACGATCTTTAGCTTGCACTTTCTAATACTGGAAGTAGACACTTCTTCTGTTACTAAAAAAAATACGATGCAACTACTAACGACATGAAACGACGCCCTGCCGCAACGCGACAGCCCGAGCAAATCTAGTTCCTTTAAAATTGCAATAAACTACTCTTGTAACATAAGACATGATTGATTGAAGAAATATTAATATAACAAGTGTTATGTCGACTACAATTTTGATCAAAAAACTAAAAGAACTAACAACTTTAAAAATATCTAGACAATGCATGCCAATATATATATAATCGTACATTTAAGATAAATCGACTTGAATAAGGTGCATTTTAATTAGTTTCGAAAGTGATTTTTAAGTGAAAACGATGCGAAAAAGTACTAGCAACAAATTAAACTCACAAAGGACGAAAAGTAAATAAGATTTTTCTTACTAGATGAAATGGATCTAATATATGTAAATGCATCCAATTTTTAGCTAGAAAGTATATTAAGCTGCATCCAAAAAATTAATGATGCATCTAATTAAAATCGATGCATATCTAATGTGTGATTATATCTATTCTTATCCTCATTTGATCCTAAGTCATAAGACAATTGGCAAAACCATGTTTTTTCAACCGAACCCTTTAGCTTCTAAAGCTCATCAATCAAACCTTCCCTCTCTTTAACAACCTTTGTTAGCATTAAAAATATTTATATAGAAGTGATGGTCATTCTCATATTGTAACTTTGTGTCGTTGGTTAAGATTAGTAATATTTTAGTCATTGGGCCTTGGTCTTGGTAAGCTAATATGCTATTAGTTATGTTTCATAAGCCTTTATAGATAAAAGAAAGCCAAGCCCAAGACCAAGCCCATGGAAAGCCTTTAGGGCATCCTAACTCTTGTACTATATAAACACCTCAAAGCTCATTTGAGGTGTGTGCTTGTGTGTGTATTGTGTGTGTTTTTAATAAAAGTTCTCTTCATCTTTATACTCTTTTTCTCTCATATTAACGCCACACATATCTCATCAAGTCACCATCTTTCCTTCTTTCTAGTGCTTATATTATTGATAAAGTTGATATATCTAAGGTCTTACAAGTGGTATCTATCGCCTAACAATGATTTAGGAGTGTTTTTATCAAGTTTTTTGTTAAAAAGTTACACTTTTCATTCATTTGTGTACTTTTTCTTCAAAAAAGGTTTGATTTTTACAAGTTTTGGTGTTAAAGTTGTTGTCTTTATTGAAGTTTTAGTGTTTCTAAGTGTTTTGGGAAAGATTTGATCATTAGAAACAAGTGAAAAAGGAGTTTTTGGGTGAAAAAATCGTATTTTTGAAGTTTTCTGGTCATCCTACGCGTAAGTTGGGTGAATAGTATGATTTCTTAGCTGTCTACAGTACTTTCTGTCCTTTCTACGCATAAAAAGTACTGTTTACGCGTAAGTTTGAGGTCAAAACCCTTTTCCTACGCGTAACTTTAGTCAAAACCCTCTTTCTACGCTTAACTTGGAAGTCTACGCCTAATTCCTACGCGTAAGATCAAATCCTATGCAGAAGTCGCCTTTTCTACGCAGAAGCTCATATCTTACGCATAAGAGTTAATCTTACGCGTAAGTTGTTGGAATCTACGCATAAGTTTCATCAAAGGTTTTCTCTTCGTGCTACGGTGACTCAGTACTTCCCTGACTTGGATAAGTTTGTGGAATACTTCGACACGGGATATCTTTCAAGCTTGGATAAGTTTGAGAGATCAATTTGGTTGAAAAAACCTTACGCGTAACAATTCTTACGCATAAACTCTAAGTTTACGCGTAAAATCAAAGTCTACGCATAAACATTATTGTTTACACATAACTTAGATCTTACGCATAACTTACAGGTTACGCATAACATCTTACGCGTAAGATTATTCAAGGTTTACGCGTAAAATCAAGCTTTACGCGTAAGATTTTGGCTTTTTGACAACCAAACTTCAAACGACCATAACTTTTGAACCGTAACTCCGTTTTCGACGAATCAGCTGTCAAAACGACCGCGAGACCGAGAAGAAGGACACGTTGAATATCTTAAGATCATTCAAGCCAAGCTTCGAGGCCCAAATCCACTCTGAACGGAAGTTATTGAGGTTTTAAGGTTCCAGATCAAAATTTTCACCATAAAAACTTGCATCAACTTACACTAAACACAACTCCTACTTCGTTGAAACGATCCGAGAATCAACTTTATCCATCTACACTTCATCAATGGCTACTCAGCAAGATATTCATGCAGCCGGTGCGGAAAACCGACCTCCGATGCTCGAAAAAGGTGGATATCTCCCATGGACAAGCCGCATGCTTCGTTACATCAAAACAAAGCCTGATGGTAAATTAATGATCAACTCCATTACAAATGGTCCATTCAAGCCACGACAAGTTCAAATTGAAGGTAATCCAAATGCAACACCTCCTACTCAACCATTCGTGCGTGAACAAACAGAAGCAGATTACACAGAGGAAGACAAGAAGCAGATCGCCGCTGATGATATGGCAATGCATTTAATCCAACTTGGATTACCACGGGAGATCTTTGCTGCGGTCGACAGTTGTGAAACTGCTTATGCTATGTGGGAACGTGTCAGAAGGATATGTCATGGAACAGAGATTGGACAACAGGACGTTGAGAACAAACTTCTTACGGAATGGGAGAATTTTACATCCACTAAAGGTGAACAGATTGAATCTTACTACACAAGGTTTTGCACTTTGATGAATGAGTTAATCAGAAACAAGTTGACACCTCGAACAATTGCAACAAACATCAAATTCATCAATAACCTTCCAGAAGAATGGGGTCGTTATGTTACAATTGTCAATCAAACAAAGGATTTACATAAGGTGAATTATGATCAACTCTATGACTTCTTGAAGCAAAACCAAGCTGAGGCTAATGAAGTAAGGAAAGAAAGATTGGCAAAGAATCATGATCCTCTCGCATTAATTGCTAGTACACCAACACCGCTACCAGTGAACACACAACAACCATCATCATCTTCCACTAACAACTACATGCAACCATCATACATTCAACAACCAACACCGGTCTACCAACAACAGTTCTACCCACAACAACAACAACATGTTATTCCACAACAGCAATACCAACAATTCCAAGAACCAGAATTCACTGAAAATGATGAAGCTACTGCAGCATTGACCCAAGCGTTTGCTTTTCTGTCAAAGGCATTCCAAGGACGCTATTCTACACCAACTAACAACAACCAAAGGATTTCATCGAACACTCGCAACAAGCAGATTGCTCAGCCGAGTTTCAATATGGGCAACGCAGGCCAAATGGTTGGAGTTTATGGGAATCAGCAAGGATATGCCACTGGAATTAACATGGGGAATCAGAATGCAGGAAATCAGTATGGTCAGTATGCAGAGAATCAGCTGGGTCAGTTTGTTGGAAATCAGAGGGGTCAAAATGTTGGTAATCAGGCAATGGGTAATCAGAATAGAAATGTTGCAGCTCCAGTAGTTGGGAATTTGGGAAATGTGAATCAGGGTAATCCGGTAAAGTGTTTTAACTGTCAGGGTGTCGGTCATATGGCAAGGAACTGTCCTACTAAGCCGAACAAGAAAGACACAGCGTATTTGCAGAAAGCATTACTGTTGGCACAAAAGAATGAGGCAGGATTTCAGTTGAACGCAGAGGAGAATGATTTTATGGCTCTTATGGATGACATGGAAGATAGAGAAGATATCGACGCGAACTGCATATTCATGGCGAATCTTCAGGAAGCTAAGTATGACACGGATTCTGACACACTTCCTGTTTATGACACCAATGCACCATCTGAGGTATCAAATTTCAACACATGTCACAATACTGATATATTTGATATGTCTCCTCATGAGGAACAGCATTTTGAGAAGCAAGCACCCACTTATGATACATACCTGGACACGCCAAGTAGTAGCAATACTCATTCAGCAACTCCAGATGTGAATCATAATGGAGGCTTCGTTTCACAGCATGCTGAGAATGATGAGGAAACACGTGCTTTGTTTGAATCATTATTGAATAATTGTCGTATTGAAATTGAGAATGTGAAAAAGGTCAATCGCGATGTTAAGGCCGCGAATGTTAAATTGACCGCTGAGCTTGAGAGTTACAAAGAAAACGTTAAAGCTTTTGAATTTCATAACAAAAGATTGTCTGAATTAGAAACTGGTTATCAAAATTCCGTTTCAAGGGAAAAACAATTGCAACTCAAGTTTGATACACTTGATGTTAATTCTTTCAAAAAGATAAAAGCTTTAAACGCGGAAATTTCTGATTTACAAAACCAACTTTCTAAACAAAAGTCAGCTTATACCAATCTTGAAAAAGAAAGGGACGAGCTGAAAAAGGAATTTGCAAAGAAAGAAGACAAACTTTTGGCCGAAATCGTAGAGTCCGAACACATGATTGCACATTTAGAAGAATTGGTGGTTAAGTCGGGTCAGTCAAGTCAAACAATGAAAATGATTTCAAATCAAACTAATCCGGTTTACCATACGAAACATAAAGTGGCTCTTGGTAACAACACCCCCAGTAATCTCAAGAAAGCTCAGCAAGAACAGAATGTTTTGTATAATGGTAATATGATTTACACCAAACATGATCCTCCCGTCGTTCGGGATTCTGTGCAAACGTTAGAACATGTCGAAGAGAGCATTACTAAAATGAAACAAAAGGATTTGAAACCCATTGATTACAACAAATTGAACAAACTTTCGGGAATTACTTTTGTTCCACAAAAAGAACCATCTGTGTTTTCCATAAAATGACCATTCTCAAAAATGTTTTTTAAGAAAGTAATTGTTTCCAAATCTCTTTCAAAAATGGAACAAATTTCTTCTAACAACACTTTTAATACAAGTGAGGCTAGAGAAATTTTGGATGACGTTAAAAAGAGAATTCAAGAACTTCAAAATATTGTTGCTTCTAAAACTACAATCAATATTAACAACTGGCATTCCAGTTTTCATATTGAGCAGAAAAAGGTTTTTGAAAACGAAATTACTATCCCACTGAATAACATCAGTGCGAGGGTAATCCATTTTGAACAAGCTTTCTTAAAAGAAACGGCCGACTTTGTCAAGGACCACAAATCCCTGGTAAACGAAGCTAATGATACTCGTGAAAACATGAATGTTTTGGAAAACCTAAATGATTCTCTCTTTGAAGCTGTTATGACCACTGACATTATGTCCATCATTTTACAAACATATTCTGTTCAAGACGATGAAAGACTGAGAGCTGAGACCTCCGAAATTGTTTCAAAATATGAAAATGCTCTTATAAAGCTTGAAAAAGAAAATGTGTCATATTTTAAACAACTTGATCGAAAAAAGGAAGAATGCAAGTATGACAAATTGTCGTATGAGCGTGCCTTAAAGAACATGAAAGAGCAAAATGATCTTTTGAGGGCTCAGCTTGAAAGTCAAAAAGGAAAGGGTGAGGAAACTAAGTTTGCAAAACCATTGACTTCGGAGAAACCAAATGTTTCAAACACGGTTCAAAAACCAAAAATGTCAATTTCACGGTTTGCTCCAAAAGTCGATGAGAAAAAGGATTTGACAAAACCAGTCACTCCAACACCCTTGCCAAAGAAAAGTGAAAATGTTAAGATTGTTGATAAAGGAAAAGCGGTTATCGAAACACCAAAAGTGATAGCACCTGGCCTTTTTAGGATTAGTCCCACTAATGCGTCTGCCTCCACATCTAAGACAAATGCGTGCAAAAAGGATAATTCTAAAAAGTCTAGTGATGCTAAAAAGGACAACAATATAAATCCTAATGCGTGTGCCTTACCTTCTACAGGATTAGAAAGCACCTCTAGGAGCAGCAGACTAAAGCCTAGGAGCAATACAAGGAACAATAGAGTCTCGCCTGTTTCTAAGAGTCGTAGCAAGAATAAAGTTGAAGAAGTAGAAGAACACCCTAGGAATTTATCGCTTTGTAATAAGAAACATGATTCATCTGAATGTAATGTCGAAAGTACTGGTTCTAATGCATGTAATGACTCTGTTTGTTTAATATGCAAGAAATGTTTAATTAATGATGTTCATGATGAATGTGTTTCTAAGAATGTGAATGTTACGCCTGAACAGAAGTATGTTCCAAAGGGAACTAGTGCTAGATCTAGATCTATAGAAAGATTAGTTGCACGCTTTAGGTCTACCACTAGTAGTCGAATGCCTAGGAACTACCTTAAGTTTTGTATGTGGATACCAACGGGTAGAGAGTTCACTCTTAAGGATGGCAAACTAGAATTTGTTCAAAATAAAAATGTTGCAATCTTTGATAAGTGTGATTCTGCTTTTACTCCTAACCACATGGAACCAAATTCAAAACGGTTTCCAAATACAAACTCTTCTGTTCTTGGCAGGTTATCGAAATATGTCTTTGGATCGTCGACTCGGGTTGCTCCAAGCACATGACCGGGAATTTAAAGCTGCTGATCAATTTCGTCTGGAAATTCATGGGAACTGTACGCTTTGGAAATGATCATGTAGCAGCTATTCAGGGTTATGGAGATCTTCGGTTTGAGAATTTTTTAATCACTCGAGTTTACTACGTCGAAGGGTTGGGACACAACTTGTTTTCAGTCGGGCAGTTTTGTGATGCAGATTTAGAAGTTGCATTCAGGAGAAACATGGTTTTTATTAGAAATTTGGTTGGTGATGATCTCTTAACTGGTAATCGTGGTACAAATTTGTATGCTATCGACATCAACCAAATGGCTTCTACATCACCAATTTGTCTTATGACAAGGGCAACTGAAACTAAGTCCTGGCTGTGGCATAGACGTTTATCCCATCTCAATTTCGACATGATCAACAAGTTAGCCAAAGACAACATCGTCACCGGACTTCCTAAGTTCAAATACACCAAGGAACACCTTTGTCCATCATGCGAACAAGGAAAAAGCAAAAGAGCATCATATAAACCCAAAACCGTACCTAGTTCGGAAGCAAGGTTACATATGTTGCACATGGACTTATGTGGCCCAATGAGAGTTGAAAGCATTAATGGGAAGAAGTATATTCTTGTTATTGTCGATGATTATTCAAGATATACATGGGTAAAGTTTCTGAGGTCAAAAGACGAAGCACCAGGTACCATCATCACCTTTCTGAAGCGTATCCAAGTTCTACTTCAAGCTCCAGTAAGGATTGTAAGAACAGATAATGGCACAGAATTCACTAATCAGGAGTTAAGAACCTACTTTGAAGATGTTGGAATAACACACCAAACATCAGCTGTTAGAACTCCACAGCAGAATGGGGTAGTTGAAAGAAGAAACAGAACTCTTGTGGAAGCTGCTCGCACAATGCTGATCTTTTCTAGTGCACCACTATTCTTATGGGCTGATGCTGTTGCCACTGCTTGTTTCACTCAGAACCGATCCCTAGTACATCCAAGATTCAATAAAACCCCATATGAGCTAGTGAACAACCGTAAACCTGACATCTCTTTCCTTCACGTGTTTGGCGCTTTATGCTATCCGACGAACGACAGAGAAGATCTAGGAAAGTTGAAAGCTAAGGGTGATATTGGAATCTTCATTGGATATTCAGAAAACTCGAGGGCATTCAGGGTGTATAATAGACGTCTAAAAAGGATAATGGAGACGATGAATGTGAAGTTTGACGAAATTTCACAAATGGCTTCTGAGAGATACGCTCTAGAACCAGCGCTTAATCCAATGGCTTCTAATCAAACCAGATTAGGACCCGCACCAAACCAGCAGACTTCTGGACACATCAGTTCAGGACTCGTGCCTCAAGGAACTCAGTCAACAAACACGGATAAACCTTCAGAACAAGAACTGGAAAATTTCTTCGAGTTAATGTTTGATGAATATTATGGTGGAACTTCGACAAATGCATCTCAACAACATTCCGCTGCACCCGCTCACAACCATCAACCACAACCACAACCACCACCACAGGATGCATCTACCACAATCGAAGCTGAAGCACCAACTACATCAACATCATCTACATCTACTCAAGCAACTCCAGTTATTGAAACTGATCTACCAAGAGGTGATGAGCAAAATCAAACTACAAACTTTCAAGAAGAACCTACAAATAATTCAAACGATGTTGCGTTAGAAGAAGAAGAAGAAGTATTTGAAAACCCGTTCGCATCAGACTCTGCTGAATCTTCTTCAAGGTTACAAGAACCATCTAACACACACTCGTTCAACCAAAGGTACCCTTCTACGTTTCAATGGACAAAAGACCATCCGTTAGTACATGTTATTGGTAATCCTTCAATGCCAGTTCAGACGAGGAGACAACTTGCCACCGATCTCGAATTGTGCATTTACATTTGCTCAATTAGCACCAAAGTACCAAAGAACATTCGGGAAGCAATGGCAGAAAACCCATGGATTGAAGCAATGCAGGAGGAATTTCTTCAATACCTGTTACATGATAGTTGGGAACTTGTTGAACGACCACTTGATAAACGTGTTCTTGATCTCAAGTGGTTGTGGAAGAACAAACTGGATGAGGAAATGACTGTAATTCGCAACAAAGCTCGTCTCGTGGCTAAAGGATATCCACAAGAAGAAGGGATAGATTTCGAAGAATCATTCGCGCCTGTAGCTAGACTTGAAGCAGTCCGAATTTTCTTAGCCTATGCCGCTCACAAAAACATCACAGTCTATCAGATGGACATTAAGACAGCTTTCTTGAATGGAACTCTGAAAGAAGAAGTGTATGTGAGTCAGCCAGAGGGATTCATCGACAGAGATCATCCAGACTACGTCTACAAGCTTAAGAAAGCCATTTATGGTCTAAAACAAGCTCCAAGAGCGTGGTATGACGAACTATCATCTTTCTTGCTTAAAATCAATTTCACCAAAGGAACGGTTGATGACACCTTGTTTATCAAAAAATTCAAAGATGACATTTTGATCGTTCAAATTTACGTGGACGACATAATTTTTGGATCAACCAATCCTAACCACTCAAAACATTTTGAAAATCTCATGAAAAGTAAATTTCAAATGTCCATGATGGGGGAACTAAAATTCTTTCTTGGTTTACAAATCCATCAATCCCCTCGTGGTATTTTTATCAATCAAGCTAAATATACAATAGAGATTTTGAAAAAACATGGAATGGAAAATTGTGATTCTGTTGGTACACCAATGGTCACTTCACCAAAAATAGGTGCTGATTTGTTTGGGAAAACTATCGATCCGAAGAAATATCGGAGCATGATCGGTTCTCTCATGTACCTAACTGCTAGTCGACCTGATATTCAATTTGCTGTATGTTTATTAGCACGGTTTCAGGCAAAGCCTACCGAACTTCACCTCAAAGAGGTTAAACGAATCTTTCGGTACCTACGAAGCACCATTAACATGGGACTTTGGTATCCGAAGGATTCGGAGTTTAATCTAACAGCATTTTCAGATGCAGACCATGCTGGTGATCAAGTTACAGGAAAGAGTACATCAGGTGGAGCACAATTTTTGGGTGAAAAGCTTGTAAGCTGGTCGTCAAAGAAACAGGATTGTACTGCGCTATCAACCGCTGAAGCCGAGTATGTGTCTCTATCTGCGTGTTGTGCCCAAGTTCTTTGGATGCGGACACAGCTCACAGATTATGGCTTTACTTTTGACAGAATACCTATGTATTGTGACTCAAAAAGTGCCATAGCCATCTCGTGCAATCCCGTACACCACTCTAAGACGAAGCATATCAAAGTCCGCTACCATTTCATCAAAGAACACGTGGAAGAGGGTACTGTTGAATTATTTTTCGTTAAGACTGATTATCAACTCGCCGATCTTTTTACTAAAGCCCTTCCAAAAGAAAGGTTTGACTATTTAGTTCGACGAATTGGCATGCGAAGCCTAACTCCTGAGGAGCTAGAATGTCTTCTCGAATCTTCTTGAAAAAGTTTTCAAAATCGCTTCGCTGTAAATATTTTTGAAAAAACAAAATACAAAATTTGAAAAACCAACAAAAACAAAATTTAAAAAAATATAAAATTTCAAAAAATCCAAAAACAATATAAAATCAAAAAATCCAAAAATATTCTTCTCACGACATGTCTCTCGTATAAATCAATATTCTGTACGTTTCTAGAAATGTCATTCAACAATGATACGGATATGTACAGATGCTTGAGCGGGAGTTCCTTTTTAAAACGTTTTTCTAAAAACATGTCGTTTCTCAAAAAATTTTCTTCACTATGGCTTTCGTATACTTCAGTACGAAACCCGTACTTAAACGATGACTTCTGATTATTTTCAAATCAAGGACTCGTACGTTCAATGACGAACTCTTTTTCAAAAAGTTCGAGTCTAAACAAGCGAAAAAGATTTCAAGCATAAACTCGTTTTCCAACAAAATTCTTGAGCACTTTTTCAAGATTGTTCAAAAGATTTCTCAAAATCTCTCAAAACTAGAGCTCAAGATAACTACCTCTAAACCCTTAAATTGATTTTAAATATGCTATCATTAAGGGGGAGTATAAAAATAAAAAATGTTCCAAATTCATGCAGAATCTGTCTTTCTCTCCAAAAGTTTTTTCTTAATCTGTTGATATCAAAAATATCACAATATGCTATTTTTGAGGGGGAGAAGACATGATTAAAATGTGATCAAAGATGTTTAAAGTATGTGACTAAATCTCAGAAGAGCTCGACTCAGTAAGCACCAATGAATTGACGAAGCTTAAAATGTCAGTAATCGAAAAGACTTGTCCTGGACGGGTAATAATTTCAAGCTAGTCTAACTAGTGATGTAAGCGTGTCTCGAATAGGACTTGTCTGAGTAGAATGTACCGTATCGAGAGACTTTCTTTGGATTTGACCAGGACGGGTAATAACTTCAAGCTAGTCTAACTAGTGATGTAAGCGTGTCTCGAATCGGTCATGTTCACTGAAAGTGGATCAATTCAAAAAGTGCAAACTCCTCACGCATGTGCAAATTTCTTAAAAATTCATGAGCACATGTGAAGGGGGAGTCCTTCAAAAGAAATGCAAAACTCTCGAAGTGTCAACAATGTGTTTTATTATCATAAACACTTTGAGAGATTTTCGTATGAATGGTTTTATGGCAACAATAGGATAGTCATGGAGTTATAAGGTGACTAAGGTTAGGAAAAACCGTCCTATGATCCGCCAGAGCCGGAGGGATCTACCCAAGGACAAATCCAATAGATTAGAATTAGAAGTCCTTAGGTATGATTGAAAAAAGGAGAAAATGAGAAAGGAGAAAGAAGGGGTTGAAGAATTAAAAAGAAATGATGTGAAAAAGGGTGAAAAGAAATAGCCCTCCAAATGTTCAACCTTAGGGCAGACACCGGGTTCAACTCATATGCTACTGGTTGTTACTAAGGTGACACCGGTATTGAAGACAAAGACGTCATGGACCCAGTGACGCACTGCACTAAACCTTCTTAACCACTCAAGTTCTCTTAAAAGAGCTTGTTTCATTCTCACGGGGAACCGGTGTAATCTATCGATCTGTCTCTTAGAGATGGTTGATATTGAAGCAGGAGACCTCTCCCTAATCTCCGCATAGGAAACCAAATGTGCACTTATCGAGTCTAGAGCCCCGAGATTCATCAAAAGATCTCATAGTAACACATGATATTTCTACACTGGTTGTTCATCATTAAGGACGCCAGATGTAAACTTAAGAGTCCTACGCAGATCTTAGCAATCTGCCAGAACATTTATGAGAGGATTCACTTCTGTGATTCTCAATGATTGAATGGAAACTCCTGCCAGGGTCAACATCAAACAGCCCTGACAGCAGGTCACTTCGGTAATTCTTTATGGGTTACGCTTAGTATTCGCGGTGGTTTCAAATGGTCTACAGTCGTGGAGTGATCCCCAGCGACTCACCCAGTCATTGAGCTACTAAGTAGGTCTTGTAAGCTCTCTCGAGAGTATCTGACATGGGAACGGCCTTGGTAAGGGTTAGAAGGAGTCTTCACACTATGCTGTTGACGATCTCTAATTCTTATCTGTAAGTACCGGATGTTTTATTGCTAACTGTTTATATGCAGGGACACTTCATCTCCATGGCGACAGATTCCACGTGCTCATACATACATCTGGAAGTTAAAGAAAGCTCCCTCAAAGATCTATACAACCCAAAGTTCAAAGAAAGATTCTACGTCAAAAAGAAGAATCTACAAAGTATAAAGACTAAGGATCAAAGTGAAAGAAAGGGAACTACGTGCATATGAATATCAAAGTCCAAAGATGTATGAGCATGTTGGAATGGCAAACAACCACCACAGACGCAGAAGTGACGAAAGGCAGATAACTCCACATCACAAAGGAACAAAGAACGATGAAAAATCAGTTATCAAAGATCACAAAGCATGAAGGAACAAAGACTAAAGACTATTCTACAACGACACACAAAGTTAAAGACAAAGAACACGGAAGACCCACTCACGTGGAGCATCATTCGAATGACCACCCCTTAGGGGGAGATTGTTAGCATTAAAAATATTTATATAGAAGTGATGGTCATTCTCATATTGTAACTTTGTGTCGTTGGTTAAGATTAGTAATATTTTAATCATTGGGCCTTGGTCTTGGTAAGCTAATATGCTATTAGTTATGTTTCATAAGCCTTTATAGATAAAAGAAAGCCAAGCCCAAGACCAAGCCCATGGAAAGCCTTTAGGGCATCCTAACTCTTGTACTATATAAACACCTCAAAGCTCATTTGAGGTGTGTGCTTGGGTGTGTATTGTGTGTGTTTTTTAATAAAAGTTCTCTTCATCTCTTATCTCTATTTCATATAAGTGAACGCCACACATATTACATCAAGTCACCATCTTTCCTTCTTCTAGTGCTTATATTTGTGTTAAAGTTGATATATCTAAGGTCCAACAACCTTACTCAGGGGCGGAGCCAGGAATTGACGTTAAGGAGGGTCGTAAGTAATTTGTATAACAATATATAATTCATAGGTCGGTTACTCAATTGGTTTAGTAGTTCATCAACTGCCTGATTGACTTTAAACACATTTGAAATTACAATTATAACTTTAAGTTATTGTATATAATAAACCTTAAATTGTTAATAAAATACTAATGTATTTTAAACACATTTGAAATTACAACTATGTCTTTAAGTTAATATATATATAACTAGCTGGGTAACCCGTGCGTTGCGGCGGGTGTGTTTTGTGCTTTGTATTTTTTGGGTTTTACGGTGTAATTAATAATTTTGTTATTTGAAATATGCATATATTTACTTGGAAGCATAATTTGTTTATGTTTACGGATTTTTTTTTAATTTTTTTTGCGTTGCGGTTGAAAATTTTTTTGGTTGTTTGTTTTTTCGGTATGTCTTTTTTTTTTTGGTTGGTATTTTAAAAGAAACAAATTTGTATAAGAAATTTTTTGTAAGTGTATTATTTTTTGTATTTTTTTTATTTTTATTTTTTGTTATTAATTTTTTTTTAAAAAACAAATTTTCATAAGGAAATTTATGTTAAAAAAAAAAAAAAAAAATCTGTACCGAGTACTGTAGCGACTGTGGCGACACGTAAAAAAAATAAAAAAATTTACTGTAGCGCGTACTGTAGCGACACGTGTCGCTTTTTGGTGTAGTGCCTGCCTTTTATATAGTATACTAGGTAGTTCTTTTAGCACGGCCCATGAAAGTCAACATTTATTAAACATTTATTATTAAATGATCATCTATATAGCCGTTAATTATTAGTTTTCAATTCGAAATTGAGCAGCTCATAAGTTAGATCGACATGATGTAGTAAGTAGTTAAACACAAGACACACGAATCTTGAATGTTTGAAAACATGGATTTTTTTTTTTTTCCTGTTAATTATCATGATTTATCACATAATAGATATAATGGCATACAATGGAGGACCTTACTTCCCTATATGGGTGTTATCGGTCGGGTTGAATCGGGTTTTGAATTTTTTAAAAGTGACCCGCAACCCGACCCGATTAATAATCGGGTTATCGGGTTCGGGTGAGATTTGGGACGGGTTATGTCGGGTCAGGTGATTCGGGTTATCGAGTGACCCGATTAAATAACAGTAACTCATGTTTGTATCAGTGGTGTAGTAGTTATTCCAGTAAACACAACACAAGTCTGCAATAGGAGCCAATATATCACCATTGTTGACCCCATTCATTATATGTTTACCAATACGTCATCCCAAGGTGCTTAAGAGCCATGGAATTTAATGAGGCCAGTTACGTTATCGCTTCAATGTATCAATCAATATTATTCCAAAAGTCATAGTATTAGTAGTAAAATAACAAAATATGTCTTTTAATCCTATAGGTAAAATGTCACGACATTTACGTAACGATTAACTCACAAGAATGATTGTAAATGCTTGTGCTATCTAAACATACTTATGTTTATTGCAGACTTGGGCTTCTAAAAAGTATTTACTAAAAAATGGAAAAGAGATTTCCAGGTCTTATCGGGTTGACCTGATAACCCGATAGCATTATTTTTTAACCTAACCCGACCCGATAACACTATTGGGTTATCGAGTTCAAGTCAAAACAACCCGATTAGATTTTTTTGACCCGACTCGATAAGCCTTATCGGGTCCGGGTTCCCGACCCCTACTTCCCTAGCACCGTTTACATTAAACACGTGAAATAGATATGTACTTTAGAGGATGAATTATTATGAAAAAGTTATAAATAAAAAGTGTGACAAAAAGTCTCCACCCCACACCAACCTATACGGCTGCACATACCCACTTTCACCAAAATATCTCTGACATTACGTGTTTTTTTTACTTTTTCTCATACTTTTTCAACTCTATATACTGTAGAATACACATACGGTATATGTTTATCTTTCAACAAAAATAATATCTTTACATTCCCTCCCCCATCTCTATTACTATATTAAAGGATCTTTGTTCTTCATTGCAATATCACTTGTAAAAGTACCCGTACCTTTACCTGCATGAAGAACATTTAATTATAAAATACATGCGATTAACATCGGGTAAAGATTGTCTTAAACTCTTTACTTAATACGGAGTAAACACTAAAAAGGATATATATGTCTATCATAACAAATATTAAGAAAGCATACCGTAAGTAAAAGAAAACAATTAACTCTTCTTTATCGATAAACAATTAATTATTTGTACTCGATATTTTCAAAATCTAAAGTGATTACATAATTTTTTATACTTTTATTTTTTGCTGATAACATCAAAACTCATTTATATATTTTCTAGACGCATTGTGTATTGCCATTGAATGTGTGTACATATACTCCTGTATCTATTTTTTAGAAACAAGTTTATGAAAAATAAGTATTATTAATGATTAAAACAATATAAAAGAGGTTACATAATTATGAGGCACACTTTCTGTTTAAAATAACATGTGAAGATCTATAAAACAAATAAGCAAAATCCATATAAGTATAAAAAAGTATCCTATTTTGTGTTTGTTTTTCTTTTGACATATCAAAATCTGATATAAATCTAGAAACTCATACCGTGGTTTTTTAACTTCAAAAAATGCCATCATCACCTTCAACATTTGAAGATGCATCATCTTCTCACGTCTCTTGAAAAAGCATATAGATGAAGATTGAAGAACACCCCCTGCAAAAAGCGCACAAAAACAATAAGAAAAACTAAAGTGGGTATAAAACATTTAAAAAAAAAAGAACCATTACAACAAAAGAGAGGTGACGTTACCGACTTTGATTTAACCACAAATCGTTCACTGTTATTTCACAAATCTCAACTTTAATTATTCTTTTTGTACAACACTACCATACTACTCTCACATCTGTAACAAAAGAAGAAGAAAACACAAAACATACCAACACTCATAAATCTTATCATAATACGAAATCCACACATGCATTTAAATTCTAAAGACAAATACACAAGGAGATTGTAAAAACATAAACAAGTAAAAGAGTAGTCATACCGTCTTTTGATTCCCGTGACAAAGGAGCATGGTCATTAACCCCCATCAAGAAACAAGTAAAAAGGATGTATCCACTCCCCACTACCACCACTTCAGAAACCTACTCAAATCGCGTACATGATCAAATAGAAAATACATGCGGAAAAGAAGGAGGGTGTTACCGTTGTCGGAAAAGGCGTCGCCGGAAAATGTAAGGGGTCATGAGTGGATAGTTGAATGTTTGAGAGAGATAGAGTGAGTAAATGAAATGTGTGTGAAGAGAGAGGCGCAACTTGTTGAGTAATAAGTGAAAGATGGCTACAAATTTCAAACCTCAAACAGTATATAACTGTTGGCTGGCTGTTGTGTCTTTTTTTTTTCAAGGCTTGTTGCTGCCCATGTGGCTTTCTTTCAAGGCTCTTGAAAAGCTGACGTGTAATAATTATGGGATGCTACAGTAAAAAATAGCCGCTTATATAATAGGTAGATATAATGACCATAAATTATTAATAAAATATTAATGTATCTTCTTATCACATCTAACAAATTTTACATAAACAGCTCAAGATTTTAAATTAACTTGATATCATGGTTTGCTAATTCTTTTTGTATTATGTTAAATAACAAAATATAAAAATTGAATTAAAAAGGAAAACATGCAATCAAAATTAAATTTCATTTTCTTAAGCAATATGACAAAAAAAACCTTGAACACGTGTACTCTTACTACACCCACAATACGTGTACTATTATTACATTACACATACAATAACCCACCACATGTACATCTGTCTTCTACCTCACACAACTTTTCCATCAAACTCTTCTTCCCATTGTTCAGAAAAGAAAAAAAAAAACTATTTTTCTCAACTGTGTTGACGATGGAACTGAGTGTTCCATAGATATTTGAAACTACTGAAATACTTACTCAAGAAATTAAGAAAATGGGCAAACTGTGGCTTAAAGCTTAAGCAGTGATTGCAGAAACCGAATATCAACTGAAGACTAACGAAATATCAAAGATATTAATTGGGAGAGGCTAGATTAAAGTGCTCAGAAACCGAATACACGCTGAGCTAGTTGGGCCGTTGGGGGTGGCCGAGCACCTGCCTGCCACCATACTAGCTCCGCCTCTGACCTTACTTAACTCCATGCAATCCCTCCTTAATTCCTTTGCAAACTTCATATCCTGTCAAAATATACAAACATCTGGTCCTTCATTAAGATTTACTTGACAGCCACTGCAAGTTCATCAAGACACACTAACCTACACATTGTTCCGATTTCTATTGAATCTGTGTTTTTTTCTTGATGTAAAATATATATAAAGGGATGACATTAGGGCTCCCTAAAATAGCAAAAAGAATTGAGACAATAGAATGGCTTAAGGGAAAGCAAACAGTCAAGAATCTCATGACGAGACTATGGAAACTGAAACACTGGCATATATATATTTCGAGTATTCACGCAAAGGGAATATCATAATTAGCACAAGCCCAATAGTCAACATTAGGGCTTTTTATTTAAATAAATCTAATGGGCTTGTTGATAAATTTGGGACGTGAACTTACACAAGTACTAACTAAATTGTAACTACTATAAAAAAAAAGGGGGCAATTTCATTCATATCCTTGCAAAATTCACAAATTTTATATATATATCCTTTTGATGCATGAAATTTTTGAAATTTTTCAAGGATATACATGAAATTTTCCCTAAAAAAATGTATCAACAAACGAAACTAAATTAAATGTTTGGCATTCAGTTTAGTCATGGTTTTCATAGAACCGAATTACTAAAGACGAATGTCATGGGTTTTGGCATATCAACAATAACTAAAACCTTCAAAATAAAAATCGGTTAAGAAAGCCACTCTTATAAAATAAAAATAATAATAATAAAAAAATGAATTTCCTTCAAAAGAATTAAGACATACTTATTTACAACTAACACGATTAATCCTATCTGAAGTTATTGAAAAAAAATGGCATTTTCGATGCGTACAATAGTATTGTATACATACATTCAGCTGCAACGCTCGAGTTGAAATCCTTATCAGTCAACAAGAAAACAAGCCCCCGAATACAACCAAGAATATAGTTAATAAAGATTTTCTATCAAAAATTAAATAACCACAATTTTATGTCTGTAGCACTTTGGTGGTTTAAAATCTAAAGCCACACATCCACCTTTATGAATTACTATGAAAATTGTTCATGTTTGTATATAGATTGATTTAACACATAACAAATAGGGACAAAATCTATTTACATTGATGTCACTCAAAGTAGAACAAATATTATATTTAAATTGAGTCCCAATGCACCGTAGCCCGGCCAATTACTCGTTTAGAACATAATAATTGAAAAATGTAAATATTTCCGGTCTTCAATTGACTTGTCTTCCCGTAGATTATATGAAGCATGTCTTGTCAGCCTATATAAAGTTAGTCTGAGAACCCCTTAACAACTACACCACTCGGGAACCATAAATTCACAAAAGGAAGCCATGAAATTCCTTGTCCTGATGTGGGCTGTATTTCAAATGTTTTCGTTTATAGCTTCTGATATGAATTCTACCACTGAATGGTACACCTTCATTAACTCAACCAACCTTGCAAAACCAGGCTGCAACAGCCGATGCGGGGACTTAATTGTTCCCTACCCTTTCGGTATCGGAGACAACTCAGAGTGTTATATAAATGAGGGATTTCGCATATACTGCCAGATGTTACAAAACCCTCGGGCCGCTATTAGTCATGTCGACTACAAGTCGATAAAATTGATATCTGATTCCACCATCTGTCTTTCCAATCAATTGGCGTCCAGGTGCACTTTTGGCAGCACAGAAGTAAATGTCATTGCGAACTTTACTGTGAGGCCGTACATCTTCTCGAAAATTAACAAGTTCACAGTTGTCGGCTGCAATGAATATGCTTGGCTGACCTCAGAAACAGAATCTAGGAACGTGTCTACCGGCTGTGTGGTCTTTTGTACAACACCGGATGACGTTTTAGGTGACGAGTGTACAGGATATGGTTGTTGTCAATCATCCATACCCAACGACATAAACTTTTATACTGCACAGGTCCTTAAAATTCTGTATTTTAGAGCGGATAGGAATGTTGAACATGATAGACGTAGGCAGACGTCTAATCCTTGTGCATACGCCTTTGTTGGTGACGTGAATGCATTCAAGTTCAATGGCGCGACTGATTTAAACGAGAATCATATTTCCTTCATAAAGAGGATAGAAGAAACAGTGCCACTAGTGCTTGAATGGGCTATTGGAGTTGCCCTGAAGCCGAAGCAACCGTTAGTTTTGCCTGCCAATCGAATAGTAAATGTGTTAGCTCTATTAGGGAAAGTGGTGGCCATTATGTCGACATGTCGACATTATGTAAAGAAGGCTATGAAGGAAATCCATATCTATTTCCTGGCTGCCAAGGTACAATCAATAAGAATAGAGTAAATTACACCGTCCATTACTCATCTTATGCCATTTTTCATCTCGAGTCCTTTTTTCAAAAAAAGTGGTGAAAATGAAATTTAACTATAAGTCATAAGAGATATTCCTAAAAGTTTTTCAATGTTCGTAAAACCTTTATTTTCTCCAAATTATTTCTTAATTGTCACACAAAATGTGTTTTCTTTTGTTACAATAAAAGTTGAATTGTTAAAGGCAAGTCTAGATTACTTTAATATGGAACTCGAAGTGTACTTGTCCCAAAACTTTTATTCTTTAAGTTACTAAAGTATTTGGATTTGTTATGTTTTATCCCGCTTATTTGATTTCCCTTTTCTTTTCAGACATCAACGAGTGTGTGAGACCAGAAAAGTACCCTTGCCATGGTGTTTGCGCTAATACTCGTGGGAGTTACAATTGCATGTGCCGCCATGGATACAATGGAAATGAAAAAAAATACAAAATGGTTGCAAACGTTCTGCTGGGCATTCAAAATTTACAACAATCCTATTTATTTTAGGTAATTCTTTGATTAATGCATGTGTGACCCGTAACCTGTTCTTCCTTTCAATCACACACACACACACACACACACACACACACACACACACACACACACATATATATATATATATATATATATATATATATATATATATATATATATATATATATATAGAACGAATACTTGGCACAAAATCATTAAAAAAGATAAATGTGAATTAAATAGAAGGAAAACACGATAAATTGGAAGAATTTATCTTCTGGTAGTTTTTTTTTATCCAACCTACAATATTTGTTTATAGATAAAGTTCTTCTTTAGACAAAATTCCTCTTTATTAATTTATTCTATTCACCGGGTAATGAAACCCCTTTACCAAAAAATAAATAAATAAATAATAATAAAAATAAAAATATAAAATCATCTTTGCTTTAGAAAAAAGTTAATACTATTTTGGTTTACAAAGTATTTTGTGTTTTGTTGACTTTACATGCTACTCTCTTTCATTCTACCCTTATATGAACAAGAAATACAATTAAGGGATAATTCCTAATAGGCCCAGATTGCCCAAGAGATTTGCTTTTTTGCCCCTGAATTCGGAGTTTCCAATTTTATCCAAGGCAACTCGACCCATATGACGCCAAGTGTCCGACATGAGGGCCGCCAGTTGCCAAAAGTACACAAGTTGCCCAAAAAGTATACAACTTGCCCAAAAAATATTCCGAAAAGTGACACTTGTCATTTGCAGATTGCAGTTGCCCAATAACTACAGGCAGGGGTAAAATCAGAAACTTCAAATGCAGGGGCAAAAAAGCAAATCACTTGAGCAATCTGAGCATATTAGAAACTATCCCTACAACTAAATACTTTGCATGTTTAGTTAGGTGAGTGTCATGGAATCATGTGATCATGGGTGATGGTCTCTCATGCATGGCTTTAAAGTACTCTCATGCTCGGCTTTAGAGTACTAGTAGTAAAACTAGTGTCAACAGTTTGCTCACATCTAGCATAACTTTTGGTAAACATGTTTAAGCTCACAACTAATCTTTTCCACCTTGATTTTTCGCTACTTTATTCCTAAATACAGTTAGTAAACTTATATTACCTTTTAGTTAAAAACAAAAGCACATACAGATTGTTTAAGTCTCCTATGTTCTATAATCTATGATGCAAATATAAAACATGTATTTGTGCAGCTAGTGTTGTATTAGGCATAGGGATACTAGTTTTATCTATTGGTGTGTACAAACTAATCCAAAAGAGGAAGGATAAGATACGTAAAGAGTTATTCTTCAAAAGAAATGGTGGTTTGTTGTTACAGCAACAAGCATCAAATGGTGAACATGCAACTCACACAACAAGAATTTTTAGTGCAATAGAACTAGAAAAAGCAACCGACCAATACAATGGAAATAGAATATTAGGTCGAGGAGGCCAAGGAACAGTGTACAAAGGAATGTTACCAGATGGAAAAATAGTAGCGGTAAAGAAATCCATGTTGGTAGATGAAAGCCAAATCGAATGATTTATCAACGAGGTATTTTTACTCTCCCAAATTAGCCACAGAAATGTGGTGAAGTTGCTTGGATGTTGTCTAGAAACAGAAGTTCCGATTTTTGTGTATGAATTTGTGCCAAATGGAGATCTTTGCCAATTCATACATGTTGAGGATTATGAGTTTCCTACTTTTTGGAGTATACGACTACAAATTGCTACAGAGGTAGCAGGGGCTCTTGCTTATATGCACTATGCAACTTCCATTCCTATATATCATCGAGACATTAAATCTTCCAACATACTTTTGGATGAAAAATTTAGGGCAAAGTTATCAGATTTTGGAATATCCAAGTCCTTATTAGCGGATCAAACTCACTTAAGCACATTAGTCAAGGGTACATTTGGGTACTTAGATCCCGAGTATTTTCATTCAAACCAATTCACTGAAAAAAGTGATGTTTATAGCTTTGGGTTGTTGTTGAGCTTTTGACCGGAAAAAAAGCCAATATATACAATAGGACCAGGAGAATCGAGAAGCTTGGCAACATTGATTCTGTCAACCGATGAAGGACTTCTAATGGAAAACATTGATAACCGAGTGTTGGATGGACCAGAAGAGCAACTCCTAGCGGTTGCTAAGCTTACAAAAAGATGCTTAAGTTTGAATGGAAACATGAGACCAACAATGAAAGAAGTTGCAAGGGAGTTGGAGGGAATTAGATCAAGTCACTAAATAAAATGAATCTACTGTTTATTTTGTATTAACATTGTAGAATAAGCCGGATTGGAGCTATGTCTATGTTGATGACATTATTTTTGTTCTTCAGTGTTAAAAATCTTTAGGTCTTAAGTTTGTCTTTTGTGATTTTTCATTCTGATTTTTTAACATCTGTATTTTTTAACATCTGTATTGTACCTGTATTTGTAACTAAATGATGCGTGAGCTCAATGATTCATTTACAGGCCTTTTGCTCACTGTTCATACTCAGCTAGTAATAATAATAATAATAATAATAATAATAATAATAATAATAATAATAATAATAATAAAGTGATGTTTATAAAAAAATAAATAATAATAATAATAATAATAATAATAATAATAATAATAAAGTAATAATAATAATAATATGGTTAAACATTTATGGATGAAATGAAAATGAAATGAAGAAGGCCAGCAAGTAGAGAAGTGAAGTCAAATGGTTATAGTAAAACTTAAGACACTTTTGTTTGTAAAAACTTACTGCAAAGTGTTTATTGGATAATGAGCTAGAAAGAGCTATTCTATGGCCATGGGCTTTGATAGGTTTGTGCCAACTAGTAAATTGGGTCATTACGTCAATGTAAATTGGGTCGGTCATATGTATGATTTCTGAACCAATGTCAAAAAATTATGATAGGTAGAATGTTTTCAATCTTTTGATTGAAGGTATTGTATCTGGCATATTTGATATCTAGAAAAAGGGGGAAAATATGATACTCAGACAGCGCATTGATCCCTAGCATGATTTGTAAGCTCCATAGTGCCTGAATTGAACTACATTTTGTAGACTTGTGCAATGAACACAACTAGTAGACCATAGACCCATGAAAAACTCCATAAAGATAATGACCGTTGTTCCATGACTTCAAACCTCCATAGAAAGCATGTTGATGTCACACAACTCCTAAAAGAAATAAAAACCATACAAACGAGTATTTGTGTCGCCAGGTTTTGTTACACTTCCTACTAGCATTCTCCCCTCATGATATTTCTCCTTTCCCGTAGACAAATATTGTGAGAGGAGAGGGCATATAAGTGACACAAATAAATGATTATATGGTTTTTACTAGCATTTTGGAGGTGTGTTGCATCGACGTAAGAGCTTTTTACAAGATCACCCATACTTAAACCTTTACGGAGTTATATACAAGCATAGGTTTCTTTGCAATGTTCTTTGTAGAATTCTCAGACTCAAGCATTTTCGTAAGGAAAACACTTGTCGATATGGTGGCGCCATTGATTTATTTAATTCTTCAGACTTAATTCAGAAGGTAGAATCCAGTGTCCTTGTTCTGATGGATTGGGTAATTGGACATGATAGAAATTGCTCGCAGGCTACTGAATGCAAAGAGAACAGTGAGTGCCATGATGCAGATGGTGGTGGATATCGTTGTCGTTGCTACCAAGGGTACGAGGGTAATCCTTATTTTGATCAAGGCTGCCAAGGACAGTTTCTCTTGTTACAAGTTTACTTTTATAATGACAAATAGAATATACGCTTCAGCTACTCTACACTTTTAATGCATATTTTCTTTATGAATGGTTCAGATTTGAATTAAACCGTAAATTAGCTTTAACAATATTGTATACGATATATAAGTACAGAACATATATTACATGTAAAAAGGAAGTGAAAAGCTTTCCATAAAACATGAACCAAACAAAAATAAAATATAGATTTAACTCTTTGTATGTTTTGTTGTAGTCAAAAGGGCCACGTGAGTTGGTGATCATTAACTTCTCAGCCAATTATTTGAGATCACTCTGTATCAAGAGTTAATTGCACAAAAGTCTAACATGTCAAATTGTCTAGCTAAGTGGTACCATTATTAATTAAAATCACGTCATATCACATTAAAATTTATATAATTCATTAAGGAGGGTGGCAGTCATGCTTCCGAAATCATCCATACCTCCCAAATCTACCAATAATATCATTCCACCTCATTCATACTTTTTTCATACCTCCCAACCCCTTTTTAGTGGCATCCATGTCTTTTTCATACCTCCCAACTAATTTTTTATTTTTATTTTTTATTTTCATAAATTAAATTAAACAATTTAATAAAAACATAAATATTTCATTAATAATTAAAATAACATTACATAATACTTGGGAAAAAAATACATAATTATATCCCAACAACCATTTAATTAACCAAACTATCACATCCCATTAATCCATTAAAGTTCAAAAATACCAGCTTTAGCCCAATTACATTTAAAATCGTTTAGCCCATATTGACACAAAAATCTGATAAGCCCATAAAAATTAGGGGTTATAAAATGGCACTAACCCTAAAAACACTCCTCATAATACACGCTTACAACATAAAGTGCAGACACTTTCTTCCATATCTCTATAAACCAAATCCCATTGAAACACACAAACCATCCTTATATATATAGGTAATTTTTTTGTTTTGTTTTTGTTTCTTGTGCTCCCAACGTTCCAAAATAACACACCCCAACGGATAGTTTTCAATTTCCATCTCCAAACCGCGGAACCATTTTATGCCGTTGGGGCCTTGCCGCTGGCCATACCGCCGAGGTGGCGGCGGTGTTCACCGGCGGTATGGCCATGCCGCTGGGCATACCGCTGGCCAATGCCACCGTTCTAAGAAGTAGTCAACATTTCCTTCCAGCTAGCTATAAATTCCTACAAAACACGCACATAAAGGTTTATAACAACATACAATAAATTAAAAGAGAGAAACAAATTCAGTCGAAGCATGTTTCTTTATTTTATCTTGTGTCTTTTTACGTTTCCATTTACAATGGCCCTGGGAACTCTTCAAGGTTCCAACAATATAGTCAAACCAGGTTGCCAAACCGCTTGCGGAAATATAACTTTTCTATACCCTTTCGGTATTGGAAAAGACACGGGTTGTTCCCTAGACGACTCGTTTTACTTGACTTGCAACTCTACAAATGAAACCACAAAGTTGTACCTCACATCAAGCAACATAGAAATATTCAACATTTCAGATTCAGAGTTACGAACCTTCACTGGAGTTGCTTATAGATGCTATGACAAATATGGAAATGTTTCTGATGAATTTAAATTTTGTTCTAATTTAGAAGTATTCACTTTCTCAGAAAAAAACAAGTTCACAGTCATTGGGTGCGATGATTATGCTTTGATCACGGGGTCGGAGGGAGACAACTATTCTAATGGTTGTATTGGATTATGCAGCAAGTTATCCGATGTAGATGAAGGGGAGTGCTCAGGAAATGGTTGTTGTCAGACATCTATAACTAAAGGTCTCCAATTTTACAATGTAACACTCAACTCCCTTAAGGGCCACACAGATGTTTGGTCCATAAATAACTATGGCTTAGCTTTTCTTGGTGAGGAAAACACTTTTCGATTTGGTGGCGCTGATGATTTATATTATACTTCAGACTTATCTGATAGGGTAGAATCCAGTGTCCTTGTTGTGATGGATTGGGTAATTGGACATGATAGAAATTGCTCTCAGGCTGCTGAATGCAAAGAGAACAGTGAGTGCCATGATGCAGATGGTGGTGGATATCATTGTCGCTGCAACCAAGGTTACGAGGGTAATCCTTATCTTGATGAAGGCTGCCAAGGGCAGCATCTAATTTTAATTAATATCATTTTTGATTTTTTTAACAAATAAATTTGGAATGACCAAAATACGAAAAATATAACATTACAATGACCAAATAAGCAATTATCTAAGTTACCCATTGACTCAAACAAAAGAAATAAATAAATAACTTCTAGTCATGGCAAGTAGTTATGTCACACCCCGTAAAGGCGGAAACTCGAGGTGTAACAAGAAATGGAATCGTCATAACACATGGTAATAACAATAGAGAATACACTAAGTGAAACAACATCAAACGTCATGACGACTCCTGAACAAGCATGGAACTTGTATCGAGGATAGTCTGAACATAACAACATAATCATATAATAACAAAGAGACTCCCAAAACGGATAAAAATATACCAAACAAAGTCATGATATCCAATACTGGAAACAAAGTCTCAAAAGCGATAAAAGTAGTCCATAAAGATAAATGCCTAAGGTCTCTCGCTAAACCATGCAAGTAATCAACTCCTTAAGCAGTCTTATTCTCTTCACCTGAAAATGATACTCGAAAATGTCAACATAATGTTGGTGAGTTCGTAGGTTTAACGTATAGAAAACTAGGTTGCCATGCATAGTTGTTTGAGACAGGTGTGCATATAAATAAAGCATAGGGCAAGTAGCACAAATTGAATAACCATCATCACAAATTGAATACCACACATTGAATATACTGATAACATGCAAAGCCTACCAGCTGGAGCTACTACATGAATCTTGAATAATCTTGAATAACCATAGAGTGTCAAGTGGAAAAAAATCCATGACAAATTGAATATACTGATACTACTACTAAAGCACCTAGCATAGTTATAAGCACACACTTGTCTAATAGGAATAAAAGTTGAGCATAGCATAAAATGAATTTGAGTATCATTCTCCACCAAGGAAAATACAAGTGAAAATGGGGCCACGAAAACTCACCTCGCAACCAAAAAGACAATGCCAAATCCAATATAGTGAATCACAAGGAATAAAACAAAGAATCCCGGCTACTCTTCCTTCAGTAGATCTACACAATTTAATGATCACGTATTATTTATAAACTCATTTTATAATTTTAGTGCGTATAGTTATCAGATTGAGCTTTCTTTCTATTTTTTTTAGTACTTTCCATTATTATTAACTTTGATACTTTAAGGTTATATTTGACAATTAAATACTACTCTTTACGGTTTAAAATTACCAATATAATAGTTTAGGGTTAATTATGTCAATTTTGTAAAGCTTAGGATCATAAATGTAAATTATCAAATTTTAATGTCAAATAAAATTATTTTAAGTTTTTAACTATAAATTTATATCAAAATGATAATTTTAGACCTCGTCGTTTTATAATATATTGAACGCACTCTCGACATTAGTTTAGACCACGACGACCAAAACCACAATTTTCCACATGTATACCTACACGACTCACATTTATGTATAAACACGACACAATATACACTCTCATGCATACACACGCTTCAACCATACACACATATGCCCTTTCTAATATTGTATATATCAATTTTCATGCTATCTAACTCTATACTTATGACACATGCACTCATATAAACAAACACGCGTCTCATTTATATATCAGTTATCTTTGTATACTTCATGCTTAAGTGACATACAATCCATACCATTTGGTTTATTATAAATTATAACCCATGCAAGACCAACACAATACTTACATCCATGATTCCCCATTTTACCAACATATACATACACATACATGCATGACCAATAAACACCCAAGACTTCGACACCTACAACACACACACAACACCACATTGATTTAGACAGAAACCACTTAAACCTTTGAAACTCAGTTTGTGCACTTACATGATACTACAAAACTCAAACGCATGCATGCCATATCTATTTAACATACACATACCCACACCTTTGACCACTTAATGCACGCACATCCACTCCTTTCACAGCTCTATCTGATCACACATTCGACCCCTAAAACTCACCCAACAAGCACATCTTTTACCCAGATTTTTAGACTATTTTAGACAAAACTCACGCATATACAGCCTTACATGATCACCCACTCATACGATATACAATACTCTCAAGTACACAACACCAAGAATGGTCTACTTATAGGCGTATAGTTATGTTATTTCATGTGACGCATTACTTTCATATCCTCACGCTTTTAACGGAACAAAAGATCAGTTCATATATACATATCAGCTTACATCTTTTATCATTTCATGTGACCTTAATTTCATTGATCGTATATTTATTATAACAAACACCTAGACCAGTTTGCATATCCCATATTACTAGATTTTAGTCTTATAATAACTATCATAATCGAATTTTTTTATTAATCAGATCATAGTTGTATATTGCAACCAGGTGTGAAAGACCCATGACATAAACTATATCGACTTTTAATATCCAGTTTCATAACTTTTGTGACACCCATGTCATTCGTATCGTCACTTTGTTAACGAGACAAACGAGTTCATCGCGAGACCAGATCTAAACCCCGAACTCTCGCGAGACTAACACAAGTATTAATGAAACATAATAAGATTAGTTTTACACATATAGACTTATATGTCTACCATTTCATGCGATCATTATTCGTCATTTTATCATTTCATCCACACTGATCTCAAAATAGATATGTATATATATACTCATAATAATTATGTGATCCTGATTTATAATTACAAACCGATTAGTCCATGATTTTATGTGAAGCACATACTTATATTCTATAACAGATTCTAACAATACTAAAATATGCATTATACAACGTTTTCCGTATGAGTTTTATTTCAGCTTTTCTTTTTCATGTGTTAGTGTGGCGTGGGAAACGATTATGGATGAGCTAAGTGAAGGATCACATACCGTCCTGTGACAGCAATCAAGAGTAAGATTAACGAGACCAAAACCACTTGAAACCCTACGTTTATAGCCAACGAACGTCAAGAATTAACCTTAACCAAAACCCTCTTCGACCACCAGGACTCACTCGATCAGAACTCTTTCTTCAACCCACCTCCTTCTAGTTTTCTTGAAGAGAAAATAAGGAATAATAGAACGTTTGATGAATGTGTGTGAGAGATTGTTTATTTGAGATCCGAATTGTATGAGGATAGGTGAAGAGTGAGTTGTGTTTTATAACTGCTACACGACCCATTCTACAACGTGATTTGAGATAAAATCGGGATTACATGAGACTGAGTTATACCAAGTCATTTAAATGTTAGATGCATTGAACTTGTACAAAATAGATTTTAGGTCGCTTAATGATATGTACAGACACTTACCATGAGCTTAAGATATATGTATATATATTTAAAGTATATATATAACTTATAGAATTTAACTTAAGCTAATAGACATAATGTGTACACCCAAGTGAATATACGGGTAGGGTTTATTTTCTTAGTAACTTTTATTTGCTTAGACGTTTAGGTTATAATAGTAAAAAAAAAAATATCGAATGAAAACTAAATCTCACTTGTGTACATTTTATGTTTGTTATATTAAGGCTCGGAAAATAAGGCGTGACTTAAAGAACTTAGGTATAATAAATGCTAGATCGGATAGAGATTGACTAACCGGAATGTGAGGGTTCTCACAGTATCATCCCGTTAGAAGAATTTCGTCCCGAAATTCAGTTGGATCCACTACCAGAACTCTGCTCAACAAACAAATGCGGGTACTTAGCCTTCATTTGATCTTCCCGCTCCCAAGTAAACTCAGGCCCTCTCTTCGAGTTCCATCGGATTTTGACCAAAGATATCTTGCCACGCTTGAGACTCTTTACATCACTATCCACGATCTCAATCGGTTCTTCTACAAAATGTAAGTTGGTTTTTATCTTCAACTCGTCCAATGGCACATGCAAATTTGCATCTGCCAGACACTTCTTCAAATTGGACACATGAAAAGTATCGTGAATGTTGCTCAATTCTTGTGGCAATCTCAGTCGATAAGCTATAGGCCCAATACGTTCTAAAACCTCAAATGGTCCCACATATCTGGGTGCTAACTTTCCCTTTTTACCAAAACGTACCACTCCTTTCCAAGGTGACACTTTGAGTAGTACATGATCACCAACATTAAATTCAAAGGGTCTACGTCGTTTATCAGCATAACTCTTTTGACGATCCCTAGCTACCTTAAGTCTTTCCTTATCTGAAAAATCTTATCTGTAGTATCCGTTACAATTTTCGGACCAATCATTTGACTCTCTCCAACTTCAGCCCACAAAATTGGTGATCTACATTTTCTTCCATAGAGCATATGGAATGGAGTACATCGAATACTTTTGTGGTAACTATTATTGTAGGAAAACTCGGCTAAAGGAAGGTGAGTATCCCAACTTCCCCCAAAATCCAAAACACATGCTCTGAGCATGTCCTCCAAGGTCTGAATAGTCCGCTCGCTCTGCCCATCAGTCTGCGGATGATATGCCGTACTCATGTCTAGTCGTGTCCCTAGAGCCTTCTGTAATGATTGCCAGAATCGAGAAGTCAATCGACTGTCGCGATCAGATATGATAGATACAGGCACTCCATGCCTTGCCACTATCTCGTTGATGTAAATCCTGGCTAACTTCTCCATCTCATAGTCATCTCGGATTGCTAGGAAATGAGCAGACTTCGTCAATCTATCTACAATAACCCAGATTGCATTATGCCCGTTGCTGGTACGAGGAAGCTTAGAAATGAAGTCCATGGTGATTCTCTCCCATTTCCATTCGGGAATCTCGGGCTTCTGTAATAATCCCGAGGGTTTTTGGTGTTCGGCCTTGACCTTAGCACAAGTCAAGCATTTAGTAACATAAGTGGCTATATCTTTCTTCATTCCCAGCCACCAATAAGCATCTCTTAGGTCATAGTACATCTTGTCGGATCCTGGATGAATGGAGTATTTAGTGGTGTGGGCTTCATCCATGATCAAAGACCTTACGTTACCCGCCAAAGGAACCCAAATTCGATCTATAAAGTACCATCCACCATCCGTCCTCTTTTCCATCTGTTGCCCCAAACCACGGAGCATCTCTGCTGAAATGTTCTCGTCCTTACAAGCTTCAACCTGTGCTTCCAAGATTTTTCCCTAAATACCCGACTGTATAGTCATACTCATAGCCCGTACACGCTTTGGTTTAATTCGCTCCTTCCTACTTAAGGCATCGGCCACGACATTCGCCTTGCCTGGGTGGTAGCGAATATCACAATCGTAATCACTGAGTAGTTCTAACCATCGCCTTTGACGCATATTCAGCTCCTTCTGATCGAAGATATGTTGAAGACTTTTATGGTCTGTATAAATAATACTCTTCGTCCCATACAGATAATGTCTCCAACTCTTAAGAGCAAAAACTACTGCTCCTAGTTCCAAATCGTCAGTGGTGTAGTTCTTCTCATGAATCTTTAACTGTCGAGAAGCATAAGCAATCACTTTACCCCTTTGCATTAGTACACATCCAAAACCCTGGTTCGAAGCATCACAATATACCACGAAGTCATCCGGTCCGTCTGGAAGTGTTAAAATTGGGGCATTACATAGGTTATCTTTCAGGGTTTGAAAGGCTTTCTGCTGTTCTTCCTTCCACTCATACCTTTTATTCTTCTGTGTCAACAATGTAAGAGGTTTGGCGATTTTGGAAAAATTAGCGATGAATCGTCTGTAGTAACCTGCTAAACCCAACAAAGAACGTATCTCCGATGGTGTAGTAGGCGGTTTCCAATCCTTCACTGCTTCAATCTTTTTGGGGTCAACCTGAATTCCCTTATTGTTCACCACATGCCCAAGAAACTGAACCTCTTGTAACCAGAACTCACACTTCGAGAATTTAGCGAACAAGTGTTCCTTTTTAAGTAGCTATAGAATTAGTCTCAAGTGGTTTTCATGTTCCACCTTCGACTTTGAGTAGATTAAGATGTCATCGATAAAAACAATAACGAATTTGTCCAGGTACGGTTTGCATACGCGGTTCATTAAGTCCATAAAGATGGCAGGTGCGTTGGTTAACCCAAAAGGCATCACAGTGAACTCGAAATGCCCGTAACGAGTTCTAAAAGCAGTCTTTGGGATGTCTGCTTCATGTATTCTCAGTTGATGGTAACCAGAACGAAGATCAATTTTTGAGAAATATCGGGAACCCTGCAGCTGATCGAATAGATCATCAATTCTGGGAAGAGGGTAACGATTTTTGATAGTTAACTTGTTTAGCTCACGGTAGTTAATACACATAAGGAAAGAACCATCCTTCTTCTTAATGAATAAGACAGGTGCTCCCCAAGGTGAATGACTTGGGCGGATGAAACCCTTGTCTTGCAGTTCTTGGAGTTGTTTAGACAATTCCTGCATTTCTGAAGGTGCTAAACGATACGGGGATTTGGCAACAGGTGTTGCTCCAGGAATTAGGTCTATACGGAATTCGACTTGTCGTTTAGGAGGTAATCCAGACAAGTCATCAGGAAAGACTTCAGGAAAATTTTGGACAACAACAATATCTTTTAGTTCATTAGTTTTCACACTCATAAGGGATTTTGGGTTTTTTTAGTACGTTCTCCCAGAACATGGAGAAAGTAGCCATTTGTTAACGGGATTCGAACTACCTTCTCGTGACAGATAATTGCGGCCTTGTGTTTTGATAACCAATCCATACCCACGATTACATCAAAACTCCCATGACCAAAAGGTATAAGATCGATAGTGAATGGGGTATCCTCTAATAGTAGAGTGCACCCACATATGATTTTATTAACTTCTATCTCTTTACCATTACCTACTTCAATAATATAACTGGGTTTTAACACACTAGACTCTACGTTCAGCATGTTCGCAAACTCAATGGAGATAAAGCTAAAATCGGCACCAGAATCAAATAACACAGTAGCATAATGATTGTTAAGAGAAAATGTACCGGTCATAATGTTCGGATCCTGACGAGCTTCATTCGCACCCATGATGAAGACTCTTCCCCTTGGTTGGTGTCGGTGTTCCCCTGTTCCTGATTTCCCCCGATAGCCAAACGGTTTCCCGACCAGGTGCCCTATTCAGTTTAGGACACGTGCTACGAAAATGACTTGGGTCCCCACACTCATAACATACCCTTCCAACCATGTTGACCGCATTAACTGGAGTCGCATGTCGGTTCACTTATCGGCAGTCTTTTGCAAAATGACCGCCTTTCTTGCAGTTGAAACACATACGGGACGGAGCTAGTGGTGGATGATGATAAGTACACTTGCTACATTTAGGAAGATTTCCTGTATACTCCCTTCTCTCCTGGTTGTTTGTAGTTACCGGATTAACTGCCACAAACCCCTTTCCTGTCTTAGCCCGCTTATTGCCTCCCCAAGAACCTCCATGCTTACTTGAATCGCCATCTTCCTTCCTCTTTTCACCATTCTTCGGAAGTAACCCACAACTAACTGCTTCATCAGTCAGTGCCCCTGCTTTCTGTATGGCACTTTGGAGAGTAGTTGGTTCAGTAGCCTTTACCATACCACGAATTTGAGGAACCAACCCGTTGATGTATCTAGCAATACGTTTAGGCTCCGGAGTAACCAAATGTGGAACCAACCTAGCTAGATCATGGAATTTGTCGGTATACGTCGCGTGGCCAGATCCCACCATAGCATGATTCCAAAACTGAGTCTCCAACTTCTGCATCTCATTATCTGGACAGAACTCCTCAATGATCAACACCTTAAAATCTTCCCATGACATAGCAGTCGCAGCATCCGCACCCCTAGCCTGTTTTTGGGTATTCCACCAGGTTAGGGCTTTATTGATTAGGAAACTAGCCGCATACTTCACTTTCTGGTGATCAACACATTCACTAATATCCATAACCGACTACATCTTCTCTATCTACCGGGTAAGTGCTATTGCACCTCCTTTACCATCAAACTCCTTCGGTCCGCAAACAGTGAACTCCTTAAAAGTACATCCCACCTTGCCACTACCACTACCACTACTTCCATCACCATGACTTTTTCCTTTTCCACCATTTTTAATGACGTGGTCACCCATTTGAGTGACAATTTCTGGGAGTAGTGCCTTAAGTTGTTGTTGGACGATTGTAGCATAGTTTGGGGGATTTTTGGATTCACTTTCATTAGTGGGTTTGGAGGGTTTAGAGGGTTTGGAGGATTTGCGTGTCTTTGGAGCCATCGTTCTATAAAAGGAAAGGTATTAGTATTGGTCAGATGAATGGTGAAAATAGGACAAGAACATAATATCAGAATAAAATAAAAATATAGAGCCAAAATACGATTGTTCCACCTCAAGTTATACATGTTGATACTTCTTGATGCAACTGTGTTCACAAGTCCACGTGTGTCGTGATGCATTTATAATTACGTTGGCCACCCATAGTTATATATGCATCCATTCACACGTGTACTCATTACCAAAGTTACACATGTCAGTGTTAACATTCTAAACAAGTAAATATGAGACCACAAAATAAACCAAAACATAATTCTCACAAGACCTCCAAGTTCCATATAAGGTATGCCATAGAATAATCCCTTATAAAATAAGTTCTCAAAAAAAAAAAAAAAAAAAAAAAAAAAAGGGGAAAATAAGGGCAAAAAGGCAGTCACATAGATTAATGCACACATAGTTCCTATGATGCATACTACATGAGGAATCCTAAGTTATAGTCAAGGTAAAACCACCTAATTCTCTATAACCAAGGCTCTGATACCATTCTGTCACACCCCGCTAAGGCGGAAACTCGAGGTGTAACAAGAAATGGAATCGTCATAACACATGGTAATAACAATAGAGAATACACTAAGTGAAACAACATCAAATGTCATGACGATTCCTGAACAAGCATGGAACTTGTATCGAGGATAGTCGGAACATAACAACATAATCATATAATAACAAAGAGACTCCCAAAACGGATAAAAATATAGCAAACAAAGTCATGATATCCAATACTAGAAACAAAGTCTCAAAAGCCATAAAAGTAGTCCATAAAGATAAATGCCTAAGGTCTCTTGCTAAACCATGCAAGTAATCAACTCCTTAAGCAGTCTTATTCTCTTCACCTGAAAATGATACTCGAAAATGTCAACATAATGTTGGTGAGTTCGTAGGTTTAAAGTATAGAAAACTAGGTTGCCTTGCATAGTTGTTTGAGACACGTGTGCATATAAATAAAGCATAGGGCAAGTATCACAAATTGAATAACCATCATCACAAATTGAATACCACACATTGAATATACTGATAAGATGCAAAGCCTACCAGCTGGAGCTACTACATGAATCTTGAATAATCTTGAATAACCATAGAGTGTCAAGTGGAAATAAATCCATGACAAATTGAATATACTGATACTACTACTAAAGCACCTAGCATAGTTATAAGCATACACTTGTCTAATAGGAATAAAAGTTGAGCATAGCATAAAATGAATTTGAGTATCATTCTCCACCAAGGAAAATACAAGTGAAAATGGGGCCACGAAAACTCACCTCGCAACCAAAAAGACAATGCCAAATCCAATATAGTGAATCACAAGGAATAAAACAAAGAATCCCGGCTACTCTTCCTTCAGTAGATCTACACAATTTAATGATCACGTATTATTTATAAACTCATTTTATAATTTTAGTGCGTATAGTTATCAGATTGAGCTTTCTTTCTATTTTTTTTAGTACTTTCCATTATTATTAACTTTGATACTTTAAGGTTATATTTGACAATTAAATACTACTCTTTACGGTTTAAAATTACCAATATAATAGTTTAGGGTTAATTATGTCAATTTTGTAAAGCTTAGGATCATAAATGTAAATTATCAAATTTTAATGTCAAATAAAATTATTTTAAGTTTTTAACTATAAATTTATATCAAAATGATAATTTTAGACCTCGTCGTTTTATAATATATTGAACGCACTCTCGACATTAGTTTAGACCACGACGACCAAAACCACAATTTTCCACATGTATACCTACACGACTCACATTTATGTATAAACACGACACAATATACACTCTCATGCATACACACGCTTCAACCATACACACATATGCCCTTTCTAATATTGTATATATCAATTTTCATGCTATCTAACTCTATACTTATGACACATGCACTCATATAAACAAACACGCGTCTCATTTATATATCAGTTATCTTTGTATACTTCATGCTTAAGTGACATACAATCCATACCATTTGGTTTATTATAAATTATAACCCATGCAAGACCAACACAATACTTACATCCATGATTCCCCATTTTACCAACATATACATACACATACATGCATGACCAATAAACACCCAAGACTTCGACACCTACAACACACACACAACACCACATTGATTTAGACAGAAACCACTTAAACCTTTGAAACTCAGTTTGTGCACTTACATGATACTACAAAACTCAAACGCATGCATGCCATATCTATTTAACATACACATACCCACACCTTTGACCACTTAATGCACGCACATCCACTCCTTTCACAGCTCTATCTGATCACACATTCGACCCCTAAAACTCACCCAACAAGCACATCTTTTACCCAGATTTTTAGACTATTTTAGACAAAACTCACGCATATACAGCCTTACATGATCACCCACTCATACGATATACAATACTCTCAAGTACACAACACCAAGAATGGTCTACTTATAGGCGTATAGTTATGTTATTTCATGTGACGCATTACTTTCATATCCTCACGCTTTTAACGGAACAAAAGATCAGTTCATATATACATATCAGCTTACATCTTTTATCATTTCATGTGACCTTAATTTCATTGATCGTATATTTATTATAACAAACACCTAGACCAGTTTGCATATCCCATATTACCAGATTTTAGTCTTATAATAACTATCATAATCGAATTTTTTTATTAATCAGATCATAGTTGTATATTGCAACCAGGTGTGAAAGACCCATGACATAAACTATATCGACTTTTAATATCCAGTTTCATAACTTTTGTGACACCCATGTCATTCGTATCGTCACTTTGTTAACGAGACAAACGAGTTCATCGCGAGACCAGATCTAAACCCCGAACTCTCGCGAGACTAACACAAGTATTAATGAAACATAATAAGATTAGTTTTACACATATAGACTTATATGTCTACCATTTCATGCGATCATTATTCGTCATTTTATGTGACATATATCATTTCATCCACACTGATCTCAAAATAGATATGTATATATATACTCATAATAATTATGTGATCCTGATTTATAATTACAAACCGATTAGTCCATGATTTTATGTGAAGCACATACTTATATTCTATAACAGATTCTAACAATACTAAAATATGCATTATACAACGTTTTCCGTATGAGTTTTATTTCAGCTTTTCTTTTTCATGTGTTAGTGTGGCGTGGGAAACGATTATGGATGAGCTAAGTGAAGGATCACATACCGTCCTGTGACAGCAATCAAGAGTAAGATTAACGAGACCAAAACCACTTGAAACCCTACGTTTATAGCCAACGAACGTCAAGAATTAACCTTAACCAAAACCCTCTTCGACCACCAGGACTCACTCGATCAGAACTCTTTCTTCAACCCACCTCCTTCTAGTTTTCTTGAAGAGAAAATAAGGAATAATAGAACGTTTGATGAATGTGTGTGAGAGATTGTTTATTTGAGATCCGAATTGTATGAGGATAGGTGAAGAGTGAGTTGTGTTTTATAACTGCTACACGACCCATTCTACAACGTGATTTGAGATAAAATCGGGATTACATGAGACTGAGTTATACCAAGTCATTTAAATGTTAGATGCATTGAACTTGTACAAAATAAATTTTAGGTCGCTTAATGATATGTACAGACACTTACCATGAGCTTAAGATATATGTATATATATTTAAAGTATATATATAACTTATAGAATTTAACTTAAGCTAATAGACATAATGTGTACACCCAAGTGAATATACAGGTAGGGTTTATTTTCTTAGTATCTTTTATTTGCATAGACGTTTAGGTTATAATAGTAAAAAAAAAATATCGAATGAAAACTATATCTCACTTGTGTACGTTTTATGTTTGTTATATTAAGGCTCGGAAAATAAGGCGTGACTTAAAGAACTTAGGTATAATAAATGCTAGATCGGATAGAGATTGACTAACCGGAATGTGAGGGTTCTCACAAGTTAAACTAGTAAAAAACATACGAACTTTGAATTTGACTTAATTGTAAAGTTATGTGAAAGTTGTTCATTTATGACGTAATAGAAAAAGATGAATGTAAATACAAAATGATATAATAAAGGGTCTGTGCATTAAGTCATATCTTATTAAACACGACTATATTTTATTTTTTAAGTGAGTCTACTGAGAACTATCATTTGGTTTTCGTTTTCTGCATGTAATGTACACAAAATATATGTTTCATAATAACCTATTAATATGCTTTTCTGGTATTAATATTTATTTTGCTAGACATCAACGAGTGCGACGACAAAAGCAACATTAGTTGTTACGGGAGTTGCATTAATACATAAGGAAGTTACAATTGTACATGTCGGCCTGCAGGATACATTGGTATTGCTAAAACACTAGATGGATGTCAACCTGTTGCTAAAGGTTCAGAATTTCCAGTTACGATATTCACGTTAGGTAACTCATCATTATAGTCAAGTAACCATATATGTGAAAATTTTCTTTTAAAACAATCAATATCAATATAACAAATGTGCATATATAACTGCTATTAGCTGAATAAAGTTTCCTTTTATTTCCCGTATAGCTCTAGTGGTTGGCTTGCTAACAGCATTATCTGGAGTGGCCGGGATTTTCTTCGGTGTAAGGAAGAGGAAACTAATCAAGTTACGAGAAAAGTTCTTCGAGCAAAACGGGGGAGTATTTTTGAAACAAAAGCTAAATGCACCAGGTGCTAATGAAGCGGTGATTATGTTTAGCTCTGAACAGCTTCGAAAAGCAACTGACAATTACTCTGAGGACCGGATTATTGGGTGTGGCGGTAATGGGATAGTGTATAAAGGAATTATGTCAGATAAATGTGTTGTTGCAATAAAGAAGTCAAAACTAGTGGATGGGACCCAAACAGAACAATTCATCAATGAAGTCTTGATCCTTACGCAAGTCATCCATCGAAATGTGGTAAAACTTTTGGGCTGCTGCTTGGAAGAAGAAGTCCCTGTACTTGAATATGAATTCATCTCAAATAACACTCTTTACCATCACCTTCATCATAGATTGGGTGGAACGAGTTGGTTATCATGGGAGAATCGGTTGAGAGTTGCTTCTGAAGCTGCAGGTGCACTTGGATACCTTCATTCACAAGCCACTATGCCTATCATAGATAGAGACGTCAAATCTTCCAACATCTTACTAGATGATAACTACACCACAAAAATTTCAGATTTTGGCGCATCAAGGTTAGTTCCATTAGATCACGATCAAGTCACTACTCTTATTCAAGGCACTCTAGGGTACCTTGAACCTGAATATTTCCTTACCAGCCAGCTAACCGACAAGAGTGACGTATATAGCTTTGGAGTTGTCCTTGTGGAACTCATAACAGGGCAAAAACCCCTTTGTGCAGATAGATCCAATGAAGAAAAGAATTTAGCAACATACTTTGTCAAGGCGGTGAAAGAAAACCTCCTATTTGCAATTGTTGAACCATGCGTCCTACGTGAAGGAACTCTTGAGCAATTACAAGCGGTAGCGGATTTGATAAAGAGATGCCTTAATTTACATGGCAATGACAGACCTAGTATGAAAGAGGTGGCAATGGAGTTAGAAGGATTAAAGAAGCTAAAAACTCATCCACGGAGTCAACATCAAACAAATGAGGAAACCAGAAGTTTGATCCTAGAAGTTGAGCAATCTGATCTTTACGAGGTACCATTAATCCCATATAGTACTAATGAATGGGAATCTTACTCAGGTGTAGTAGTACGAAAATGACGTTTCAAGAAAGCAAACCACACTAAATTTGTTAGGGTATGCTTAATCTCCCCAAAAATTGTTGTAGTGTTCTCTATGTACTCCTTAGAGTCAGTTTTATTTTATTTTTTTGCTTGCAGCTATTAGTTTGAGTGGCTTTTTCATGTTTGCCTTGTAAGCTATTAGTGTTAAATAAATGTGGAATTCAATTTACTTGTAAGTATTTAGCATGTTTCCCCACAAATGTAAAAGGGCCTGGGGAATCGAGAAGCTTGTCAACCGAGGAAGGGTTTCTTTTGGAGAACATTGGTAACCGAGTGTTGGGTGGTCCAGAAGAGCATTTAGTAGCGGTTGCTAAGCTAATAAATAGATGCATAAATTTGAATGGGAGGATGAGGCCAGTTACGAAAGAAGTTTACAATAGAATTGGAGGGGATAAGATCATATCATTGAATATAATGAATCTGCTGATTTTTAGAGATTTATGTATCTACAAAACGTTAAAAAAAAGAAAAAAAAAAAGTGGGAATAAGGGTTTTTTGACTTCTAAAAGTGGGAATAAGGGTACGGCTGATGCACCTCATGTTGATGTTGCTGCTTGTGCTGCTCGTATGACTCGTTTGAAGAAACATGATGAGGGTGTGGATGGGGATGGCAATTCTGGTGCGCCTCTGGTTCGTAAAGCTGCTAATCCTAGGTCTGATATTGGAAGCACACATGACCTAAATCAAGTGAAGCCGGTTTCACTTGATAAGGATGCTACAGCCACTATTAGCATTGGTGAGTTGAGTTCAAACTCAATGATGAACCCTAATAGTGTCACTCTGAACGTGGATGATACAACAGATTCCTCTAAAGGTGTGACTAAGCAAGTGGAGCCGGTTGATACTAATGTTGTTAATGCTTCACATGGGGCTAATAGTGATGATAAGGACAATGATAAGGCAGAGGTGGAGCAGCTTCATGTTACGCCTGACTCTGATTCATCTTCTAATGGCTCTAAACAGCCTAATGTGGTACAATTGCTATCTAATGTGCATAAGAATTTTGATGAAGCCATGAATAAAATTCAACGTGAGATTGTTGCTAATAAGGCTTCCTCTTCTGATTTGCACAATTCGAGTGGTATAGGACAACACTCTAATTCGAAAGGTAAGTGAAGTTAATGCAACAAATAATCCTCCTTCGAGTTCTAGTGTTGCTTTGCAAACCCAGCAGTTTGGAACTAATGTGAATATGATTAAGAGTGCAACTTCTGGTCCTAATGCTTCTAAGGTTGATACTACTAGTGGTACTGGAGTGAAGTCGGTTTCTTACGCGGGTGCTACTTCTAATGAACCTCAGAAACACGTGTCTAATTTTCGGAGGTTGGAATGTAGCAAAAAGAAGGATGATGTTGACCTTTCAGTTCCAATGAAAGTAGTGGAAGAGGTGAACATGAGGTTTGCGAATACTCTCTACGGTTACTTCCTTGGCCAACGCCTTGCTTTTCCTGTTGTTGATTACTATGTACACAATGCATGGGCTAAGTTTGGTGTGCAAAAGGTAATGATGAATGCAAAGGGGTTCTTCTTCTTTAAGTTCAATTCGAAGAAAGGTGTTGATGATGTGCTTGAAAACGGTCCTTGGTTGATCAGAAATGTTCCTATTATTCTTAAACCATGGACTTTGAACACTAATCTACTTAAAGAGGATTTGACTAACATCCCGGTGTGGGTTAAATTCCATGATGTCCCCCTTGCAATGTTTTCTGATGATGGCCTCAGTCTTCTTGCCACACTGATTGGCACGCCCAAAAGGTTAGATGCTTTTACAAGCCAAATGTGCAAGGAATCGTGGGGCCGTAGTAGTTTTGCTAGATGCATGATAGAAGTGAAGTCGGATGAGGTGCTTCGGGACAGCCTCACTGGTGAGATACCATTACTTGATGGTTTGGGTTCGACTATTGAGAAGATACGGGTTGAATACGAGTGGCAACCACCTCGTTGCGACAATTGTAAGATATTTGGTCATACTCTGACTGACTGTCCTAAAGTTGTTATACCTCCTGTTCAGCCTACTAAGCCTGTTAATGATAGTTTCAAGACTGTCAATAACAGGAAGAAAGGAAAGCAAGGTGGTCCTACAATTCCGGGTCAAGGGGGTTTACTAAACCTGTTGTGGGTAAGCAGTTTCAGTATCAACCCAAAAAGACTCCTCCTGAACCTAAGAAAGTTGGTGGCACTAAGAAGAAGACTTCTGATGTGGCTAGTTCTAGTGGAGCAAAGATTTCTACATCTAACCAATTTGATGCTCTTAATATGGATGATACGGATGCGTTTGGTATTCCTACTTATGACACCAACAAGGATGTGGATGCTAGCCGTACAATAGAAGTTAATGAGGATGAGTCGGTTAAGACTGGTACTACATCACAAGAACCGCTTGTGAGTGATTCAATGGGAACTAAGGGAGTTGGTTCTACTCCTATAGTTGAGAAAATTAGTAAGCTTGAAAAGCTACTTATCGATGGGAAAGCTACTCTTGTGGACGATGAAGGTCATCCTATTCTGTCTACCTCTGTCACTAAGAGGGCTAACCCATTTTCTAAGGTGGGTGAGGTTGTGGTTTCTGATAGTGATGAGGATGAGGTTCTTAACACGTTCGACGAATAAGCAAATCTTTTTGGTGGTGGTGATGAGCGTGAAGATGAGTTTGATGACTATGATCATTACTCAAAGCAAATTTATGATCTTCCAGGGAATTTGGATGCTCTTAATGCCATTTATGGCTTTAATCTCCAAGGTCGTAGGAAGTAGTTTATATTTTTGTCAGAGTCTTTCAATATCATGTGGTAGTGGTTTTGTTTTCTTGTCTAGAAAATAGGAAGTATCTTGTTATGTAAGCTTTTCGCCTATGTAACGGGCTGAGATATGGGATTCACCCATATCCATTGTACTTAAATGCTTTTTGGAGTAATATATTTACCGGGTCGTTGACTTTTTACCCAAAAAAATACAATACGTTTTTAAAAGACTGTAGCATACTAGCATTGGAACTTATCTGTAACTGTGGATGGGATATGTCTTTATACATCATCAAATTTAAAATTCTTTGGCTCTCAGTGATATATTTCATAATAATTCATATCAATTATAATTCATATCAGTGATATAATACCAGATTGCGGAATATTTTACTAAAGGTCTTCCTTATGTTCTTTTTGATGATTTTAGAGCAAGTCTCAATGTTCGTCAACCTCACGTTTCGACTGCGGGAGATTATTAGTTGTACACTAGTTGTTAGTTATACTAGGAATACTTAAACATTTATTATTGTAAATATGGCATGTATATTATGTCCATAAAGTTTGTTATGCCGTAGATATGTATATATACAAGATTGATATAAATGAGAAAAAGCACGGTGATCATTCTTTCAGTATATGGCTAGTCTGGTGTTACTAATGATGAATATAAGCTGTTCGATGTACTGCCTGTGAGAAATATATGTTCATGGAACACGATTTTGCGTACATTATCGAATGCGGGTCTTTGAAGACTCAAGTTGTAGTAAACTTTACTAATACCCTGATAATAGCACTGTTCATGCATAAGTTTGAGAGACTAGAGTGCCACAATGCACAACTATAAATTACATGATAGTATGATATATGCCCTCTTTATCACGGGGACTTTACTTGATGTTATAAAATTGCAAGAGTTGGTGGGAAGGGGATAATGTGCCGCTGAGTTGGTGGTGGTAAAGGCCACCACCATTACATCTGGTTTAATGGATTCAAGATGCATGGGCTTTGTTAAATAGTTGTTTGGCATAGCATCTATTCCACTTTTTTTCTATTTCATGTAGGGAAGAACAAACGTATCATTTCATGAAGGTATTCATCTTAACTCACTGTGTACTCGATCTTGATATATAACCTGTTTAATAGTTATATATCATAAACGTTCCTTGTACAAGGTTTCAGATTTTGCTTCTTTATTTTCTATAGTTACCGAAAAATTGAGACGCGGATTTGTGTATAGTCGTTACACGTTCGTTTTGTAATTTCACGTCACTTATTATATATATAAAAAAAGAGTCAAAAACAGAAAACGAATAGAAAGGAGAGAAAATAGCCGTAAATTGAAAAGCTGAACGTTGTCGTAACGTTATTTCAGGACGACAACACCGCCAATGTCTAAAGTCAAAAAGGGACCCATTAGAAAACTAGACAATTTCATGGCACATTCGTTTGGGACCAGTGGGAAAAATAACTGGTGTTTTCGTGATCAAAAATTTTAAATTTCTTGTCTAGAGGGCAAGATCAAAAGTTGGCCAAGTCAATACAAACAACTAGAACAATCACCATCAAAACTCACAAGTCACAAGTACGTACAATTCAAATAACAAGAATTTATAGCTGATTACATGTCTATAAGTTAAATTGAATAGGGTGCTGAGTAATTTTCAAATATATTACATAAGCACATAGTATTTTTGCAATTGAAGTGAGAACTTAGGTATTTTAGCGGAATTGTCTGTATTATCTATTTTTTTTTAATTACTTTGAGTGTACTCCAGTGAGTACTCCTATGGATACAAGTGAGAAGCTAATGCCTAATACTGGCAAAACTGTATCTCAACTTGAGTATTCTAGGGTGATTGGCTATTTGATGTATGCCATGACTTGTACAAGACCGGATATTGCTTTTGAAGTGGGTAAACTGAGCAGGTATACTAGTAATCCTAGTGCTTATCACTGGCAAGCAATTCAGAGGGTTTTTAACTATTTGAAAAAAACTATGGATTATAGTCTTTCATATAGTGGTTATCCTTCAGTATTAGAAGGATACACTGATGCAAGTTGGATCAGTAACACTGAAGACAATTTGTCTACTAGTGGCTGGATATTCCTACTTGATGGAGGTGCAATTTCTTGGGCATCCAAGAAAAGAACTTCATCACCAGTTCAACAATGGAGTCTGAATTTGTGGCTTTAGCAGCTGCTGGTGGCAAAGAAGCTGAATGGTTGAAAAACTTGCTTCTTGAGATTCCATTGTGGCCTAAACCTATAGCACCTATTTCTATCCGTTGTGATAGTGCTGCTACATTGGAAAAGGCTTATAGCCAGATGTACAATGGGAAGTCTAGACATTTAGGTGTCAGGCATAGCATTATTCGTGAGCTTATCATGAATGGGGTGATATCTATAAAGTTTGTTAAATCTCAACAAAACTTAGTTGATCACTTAACGAAGGGTTTGGCTAGAGACTTGGTTTTGAAGTCTGCAAAAGGGATGAGTTTGAAGTCCAACTTAGTCACTGAACGCTAAGACACCCAACTCCCTCCTGAGGAAACTTGGGAGCTGAGTTCAATGTGGAAAGCTGAAAATTTAGTGGACTGGAGCACATGTTTTATATTACATCCCAAGGTTGTGCTCAGAACCTGCTGGAAAAGGAGGATGAAGTCTTTACTTCTCAATAGTTATTTTCTTTGAAAAAGTGCTAAGCAGGAACATGAATAAAGAGGAACCACCTATGTAAATGTTGAAGTTTTGCCGCTTCAGGAAGCTTTGGATTTTTAGCTTTCACAACATTTATGAATTGGATATAGACACATGGCTTGTATAGTGTCAGGTTTATTTAAGTGTTTGAAAATGTATGTGTATTTTATCTTCAAGTATTCAAATGGGTTGAAGGGTTGAACGTGTAATGTACTAAGATGAGAATTCAATCTTCAAGATATTTTCATTTATGCATGTATTTTGTTTTGTGTTTATTTTCATGCAAAGGAAGTGAACTAAATTTGGGGAGGATTGTTGGAAAATTTAGTGCGCTTGAGGGATTAATTCACACCTGGTAATGGGTTTGGAGGTACGGAGTGTACACCCATTTTGTCACTGAATCCCCTGACTCAATAGTGGTTATGCTAGTGTGAATCTGTTTCCGCTGATCTGATTTTGCTGCTAGTATGGATTCTGCTGATGGTGGATTCTGCTGATAGTGAATTCTGCTGCTAGTGGAATTCTGCTGCTGGTGGATTCTGCTGCTCGTTTTTAATCACTGTTTCCTACTATTATGGAAACTATTATAGTATAATTAATGGGCCGTTAATTATACATAATTCATGGGATAGGGTTTGAGTATTCTCTATTATAAATAGAGGTCATAATACATCTGCATGGATATACGATACAACACAAACACTAAACACTTGAATACGTTTCTGTTCTTGATTTGTGCCTAAAACAAGAACATCACTTGGTCTTATCCCATAGAGATATTCGTGTAACCCAGGCATAGGGTCGAATAGTTTCTATTGGAAAGTGATAACACGATTTCAAGTAAATATCCGGTACTCATTGATTAACACTAAATAACCAACATCTAGGAACACACACAAAAAGGTGTATAACCATATAAAAGAGAGGGGAAAATAAAGTAGAAACATGCTTCTTCATTTTATCTTGTGTCTGCTTTTTACACTTTCTTCAACAATAGCCCTTGGGACTCTCCAAAGTCCTTCCAACTCAAGTGCTATGAACTACATAGCAAAACCAGGTTGTCAAACCCATTGTGGAAATATTACAGTTCCTTACCCTTTTGGTATTGGTAAAGACACTGGTTGTTCCCTAGATGACTCGTTTTACATGAATTGTAATATATCATTCGATCCCCCAAAGTTGTACTTTGCATCAAGCTCCCTCGAATCAAGCACCATTCATGAAGTATTCAACATTTTAGATTGAGAGTTACGCACCTTCACTAGGGTTGGTTCTCGATGCTATAACAAAGATGGGAATGTTACTAATGATTTTGATTCTTATAGATGTTTAAGTGCATTTAGTTTCTCAGGAAAAAACAAGCTCACAGTCATTGGGTGTGATGATATTGCTGTGATCAGTGATTTTACCGGAAGCAAGTATGCTAGTGGCTGTTATGGATTATGCACCAACTTATCCTATGTAGCTGCCGGGGAGTCCTTAGGAAATGGCTGTTGTCAGACATCTATAACTAAAGGTCTCCAACATTACATGATTACATTCAACACCCTTCAGAGCCACAAAAATGTTTGGACCATCAATGACTGTGGCTATGTTTTTCTTGGTGAGGAAAACACTTTTCAATTTGGTGGCGCCAATGATTTATCTCATTCTTCAGACTTAATTCAGAGGGTAGAATCCAGTGTCCTTGTTGTGATGAACTGGGCAATTGAACATGATAGAAATTGCTCTCTGGCTACTGAATGCAAAGAGAACAGTGAGTGCCATGATGTAGGCAGTTGTGGATAATCGCTACCCTTATATATATAAACCCTAATCATTTTTTCTTATAGTCGGTTATTCAATCGATTCATTATTTAGGGTTTAGTTTTATCGATTATTTATAAACCCTAAACGATTACTATTTGCATATTTTTTTAATCATTTCTTTAGGGTTTACTATGTTTAGGTTTATGGATACGATCGTAAGGTTCTGTAATGGCATTATTTTATGTACGATATGGGTTTGATTTTTATGGATATGCTCGCATGGTTGATTATTTTCGATCCATCACATGGTGGACTTCATGGTAATCGATACCCTATTTTTTAGGGTTCGGTTTTATTTGTTGTGTTAATGTAACCTTTGTGGTTTTTGTGTTCTTTCCAGTCGACTATGGGTCGTGTTACATGAAGAGGGGTTCTTGGTGGTGCGATTTCATCATTGTCACGTGGGTTTGGTAGAGTGGAATTTTTATTTGGTTAGTCGCATTGGGTGCTGCTGATCGATTTTGGAGGATAAGATTTTAGGGTTCTTATTCGTAAAATCTAGTGATCGTTTGTTTGTGACTTGATCCTCCCCGCTTTACTGGTAATCATGTTACTTTATGTGATTCGGTTTTTTAGGGTTTGCTTGTCAATGGTAACCCTATGCTTGGTATCACATTCGATCTACTTGTTAGTGTTTGATTCACCCTAGGTATGTTGCATGGTGCCCTTATTGGTGCTAATTAATTTTTACATGGCTGATATTAGAAGGGTGATCATGGCTTGTAAGTTACAGGTTCGGTGCATTGTTTGTTACCATTCAAACTGTTTTTTGATGCATGTTTGTGGGACAATGAAGATGATTGGAAGTTCTACGATGACTATGCTTTTGGGGCTACCTTAATGAAGCAAGCTTTTAATTTTACGATGTTTATTCACTTGTATAGTCATTGTAGGTTGATAGTTTTCTTTTGTAAGTCGTAAGAATGGCATGTCATTCTTATGTAGTGGTCGATGTAAGTGTCCTAAGGGACTGAGGCGAGGGAACTCATCCTCGTCTTTTGTACTTCAATGTTTTTTGGTTAATATATTTTAACAGGGTGAGGGTGCAGGATTACTCTCCTTTACTTAAAAATTTCTTTTTTAGGTAACTCATCATATAGTCAAGAAACCATATAAGTGGAATTTTTCTTTTTTAAAACAACCAATATTAACATAACAAGTGTATTAATATAACTGCTATTAGCTGAATAAAGATTCCTTTTATTTCCCATATAGCTCTAGTGGTTGGCTTGCTAGCAACATTATCTGGAGTGGCTGGGATTTTCTTTGGTATAAGGAGGAAACTAGTCAAGTTACGAGAAAAGTTCTTCGAGCAAAACGGGGGAGTATTTTTGAAACAAAAGTTAAATGCACCAGGTATATTAACGAGACAGTGATTATGTTTAGCTCTGAACAGCTTCGAAAAGGATCCGACAATTACTCTGAGGAACGGATTATTGGGCGTGGCAGTTATGGGGTAGTGTATAAAGGAATTTTGTCGGATAAATGTGTTGTTGCAATAAAGAAGTCTAACTAGTGGATGGGACCCAAACAGAGCAATTCATCAATGAAGTATTGATCCTTACACAAGTCATTCATCGAAATGTGGTAAAACTTGGTCCCAGTATTAGTTTATGAGTTCATCTCCAATAACACACTTTTTTTTTATCATATACAGCATAAATTGGGTGGAATGAGTTGGTTATCATGGGAGAATCGATTAAGAATTGCTTCTGAAGCCGCAGGCGCACTTGGGTACCTTCATTCACAAGCGATTATGCCCATCATACATAGGGATGTTAAGTCTACAAATATATTACTAGAATACTAGATGATAACTACACCACAAAAATTTCAGATTTTGGTGCATCAAGGTTAGTTCCATTAGATCATGATCAAGTCACTACTCTTGTTCAACGCATTCTAGGGTACCTTGATCCTGAATACTTCCACACAAGCCAGCTAACCGACAAGAGTGACGTATATAGCTTTGGAGTTGTCCTTGCGGAACTCATAACCGGGCAAAAACCTCTTTGTACAGATAGATACAATAAAGAAAAGAATTTAAAAACATACTTTGTCAAGGCGGTGAAAGAAAACCGCCTATTTGAAATTATTGAACCACGATTCCTACGTGAAGGAACTCTTGAGCAATTACGAGTGGTAGCTGATTTGATAAAGAGATGTCGTAATTTACATGGCAATGACAGACCTAGTAATATGCCTGTGAGAAATATATTTTCATGGAGCACGATTTTGCGTACATTATCGAATGCGGGTCTTTGAAGACTCAAGTTGTAGTAAACTTTACTAATACCCTGATAATAGCACTGTTCATGCATAAGTTTGAGATAGTCGAGACTAGAGTGCCACAATGCACAACTATAAATTACATGATAGTATGATATATGCCCTCTTTATCAGGGGACTTTACTTGATGTTAAAAAATTGCAAGAGGTGAGTGATTGTTACGGGGTGAAGGTGGTGGGAAGGGGATAATGTGCCGCTGAGTTGGTGGTGGTAAAGACCACCACCATTACATCTGGTTTAATAGATTCAAGATGCATGGGCTTTGTTAAATAGTTGTTTGGCATAGCATCTATTCCACTTTTTTTTCTATTACATGTAGGGAAGAACAAACGTATCATTTCATGAAGGTATTCATCTTAACTCACTGTGTACTCAATCTTGATAGATAACATGTTTAATAGTTATATATCATAAAAATGTTCCTTGTACAAGGTTTCAGATTTTGCTTCTTTATTTTCTATAGTGACCGAAAACTTGAGACGCGGATTTGTGTATAGTCGTTACACGTTCGTTTTGTAATTTCATGCCACTTATTATATATATAAAAAGAGTCAAAAACAGAAAACGAATAGAAAGGAGAGAAAATAGCCGTAAATTGTAAAGTCAAAAAGGGACCCATTCGAAAACTAGACAATATCATGGCACATTCGTTTGGGACCCGTGGGAAAAATAACTGGTGTTTTTGCGATCACAACTTTTAAAGATCTTCTCTAGAGAACAAGATCAAAAGTTGGCCAAGTCAATAAAAACAACTAGAACAATCACCATCACGACTCACAAGTACGTACTATTCAGATAACAAGAATTTATAACTGATTTACGTGTCTTGAATTTAAATTGAATAGGTTACTGTGTAATTTTCAAAGATATTACATAAGCACATAGTATTTTTGCAATTGAAGTGAGAACTTAGGTATTTTAGCGGAATTGTCTTTATTATCTAAAAAAATTTTTTTTTTCACCAAAAAGTGTATGTAGTCCAGGCTAGTGTATGCCAGGCGTTAGCCACTGGGTTATTTCTTTTCGAATATGACTTTTTTTTTTTTTTTTTTTTTTTTTTTTTTTTTTTTTTAATTGCAATTAACTTTGGCATTCTGGAAAATTAAAAAAAAAAAAAAAAAGTGTCACTATTTGTATTGATTCATGGTCGTTTTACGATTATCACAAAGGAGGGCCACAATGCAGATGGATTGCAAAAATAAAATATGGAAGCAACCAAAAGAAATTTCATGGGATATTCATTTGGGACCAGTGAGAAAAATCTTAGGTGTATTTCTTAGGAATTGGAAGTCTTATATTAAAAAAACGCGGCTTAGACAATTCAAAATGAAGCGACATCAATGACCCAAAATAGAAGATATTTTTCATTAACGCGTCTACTTATTTTGGAAACATGAATCTACGACTAGGTTTAAGTGAAATACATAGTAATTTTTAGAGAAAACTGCAAAATAAATCCCTGTGGTTTACACATTTTGGCATCTTACATCACTAACAGAAACTTTTGGCAATATACATCCCCGTTAGGCAAACGTTTGCCACAATATATCCCTCGTTAACAATGAGGACTAACGGTGCATATTTTTTCTCCGTTATCTCTTAACGAGACTGAAAATATTACATCTTTAGCCTTCGTTAGTCAAACATTTGCACCGTTAGTCCTCTTTTTTTAGTTTTTTACGTTTTATCCGTTTTTTGTCAGTTTTTTTCCGTTTTTTTGTACGTTTTATCCATTTTTTTCAGTTATTTTCCGTTTTTTGTACGTTTTATCAGTTTTTTTTACGTTTTTATTCATTTTTTGTACGTTTCATCCGTATTTTATCAGTTTTTTTTACGTTTATCCATTTTTTGTCAGTTCTTTTATGTTTTTATTCATTTTTTGAACATTTTATCGAGGGATGTATTGTGGCAAACGTTTGCCTAACGGGGGATGTATATTGCCAAATGTTTCTGACAGGGATGTAAGATGCCAAAATGTGTAAACCACACGATTGTATTTTGCAGTTTCTTCTAATTTTTATGTGGTTCGTAATGCAATATAAAATATATTTTTCATCAACTCGTCTACTTATTTTGGAAACTTGAATCTACGACTAAGTTTAAGTGAAATACATAGTAATTTTTATGTGGTTCGTAATGAAATGGAATTTATGTAATTGGTGTGCTTTCTTCCCATTGGCGAGGACGAGATGGAGCCATTGGCGTGTATTCACCACTGAGTCCTCCCAATACGCCCATCGACCGAGAGGATGCTGTTAATTTCTGAGAAACAGTAAACGTTTGTTTAATTAATGTATCATTCAATATGTGTGATGTGTCATTATGTTGTCCTTGTTTACATAATTAAATATAAATATGTCCGCTCTTAAAATGACTTGTCTTCCCGTAGATTATTGAAAGCGTGTCTTGTAGCCTATATAAAGTTAGTATCAGAACCCCTTAAATTCTACAGCACTTGGTAGCCAAAAATTTAGAAACAAAGCCATGAAAACCCAAAGCCTTGTTCTATTGTGGCACTATTTCAAAAGCTTTCGTTTACGGCTTCTGCAGATACGAATTCTATGTTGGAAAATTTAGTGCACTTGAGGGATCAATTCACACCTGGTAATGGGTTTGGAGGTATGGAGTATACACCCATTTGGTCACTGAATCCCCTGACTCAATAGTGGTTATGTATTGATTCTGCTGATAGCATGATTCTGCTATTCTGCTGATAGCATGATCCTGCTGATAATGTGATTCTGCTGCTAGCGTTTCCACTGATGTGTTAACGTTACCACTGCAAGGGTTATTGTTTCCACTGATAGTGTTAACATTACCACTTCTAGTGATAATGTTTCCACTGATAACCACTGATCCCTATTATTATGGAAAGTATTATGTTATAATTAATGGGCCGTTAATTATACATAATTCCATGGGCTAGGGTTTTGAGTATTCTCTATTATAAATAGAGGTCACATCATTCTGCATGGGAGACGAGATAACAATACGATTAACACAAAACCCTAAACACTTCAATACGCATCTGGTTCTTGGTTTGTGCCTAAAGCAAGAACATCACTTGGTCATATCCCATAGAGATATTCATGTAACCCAGGCATAGGGTCGAATAGTTTCTATTGGAAACTGATACCACGATTTCAAGTGAATATCCGGTACCTTTATTGATTATCTTAACCCTAATCTGGGAACCTGTTTACAAGTAACAACCAACAATCAATAGAAACTACTAGTGATAATCAATGGCTGCTGCTATGAGACAAATGTCTGCTAACTTTTCCAAGTTGGAAAAGTTTGAAGGTGTTGATTTTAGAAGATGGCAAAAGAAGATGCACTTCTTGTTGTCAAGTATGAATGTGGTTTATGTTCTCACTACTGAGATTCCAGAAGATTTTGGAGATGTTGCTACTATGGATCAGATGAGGGCAAGAAGCAAATGGGAGAATGATGACTACATATGCAGGGGTTTAATTCTCAATGGTATGTCTGATTCTCTATTTGATATTTATCAGAATGTTGAAACTTCTCAAGAACTATGGGATTCCTTGGAAGCCAAATATATGGCTGAGGATGCATCAAGTAAGAAGTTCCTTGTAAGTAATTTTAACAATTACAAAATGGTTGATTCTAGACCTGTCATGGAACAATACAATGAACTTCTTAGTATACTTGGTCGATTCACACAACACAAGATGAACATGGATGAGGCTATTTCAGTCTCTTGTATCATCGATAAAGTACTTCCCTCTTGGAAAGATTTCAAGCATATGCTTAAGCATAAGAAGGAGGAGTTAACTCTTGTTGAGTTAGGCAGTCACTTGCGCATTGAGGATTCACTCAAAGCTCAAGACATTGACAAGCCAAAGAGTAGCACTGCTACTGGTCCATCAGTTGTCAATATAGTGGAGCATACCAACTCCACCAAGTACAATGACAACAAGGGCAAGCGTAAGCATCAAGATAACACCAAATCTGATCTTAACAAGAAACCTAAGGTGACTTGTTGGAAGTGTGGGAAACCTGGACACTTCAGGAAAGATTGCAAGGGTGGTAAAGTTGGAAACAAATCCAATGGATTAGGCACAAGTGGAGGGAATGGTAACACCAATTCTCTGAAAGGTCAGAATGTGTTTAATAAGTCTTTTAAGATTTATTATGTTACATATATATCTGACATTTACTTTGTGCAGGATGATGATGTTACGTGGTGGGTTGACTCTGGAGCAACAATTCATGTGTGTAAAGATAGAAGCTGGGTCAAGACCTATAAGTCAATGAATAATGGTTCTATTCTTCATATGGGAAACGAGTCAACTGCCCTGGTGCATGGAAAAGGATGTGTTGATTTGAAGTTTAGTTCTGGAAAGATTGTTTCTTTATTTAATGTTTTACATGTTCCTGATATTATAAAGAATTTGGTTTCTAGTAGTGTTTTAAATAATTGTGGTTATAAACAGGTTATTGAATCTGATAAGTTTGTTTTGTCTAAAAATGGTGTGTTTATTGGTTTTGGTTATTTATGTAATCAAATGTTCAGACTTAATGTTGTTCATGATAATATTGATTCTGCTTATATATTTACATCTAAATTTTATGACTCAAACCTTTGGCATGCAAGACTTGGCCATGTACATTTTAAAAGAATGCAAGATATGTCCAAGGATGGGTTAATTCCAGCCTTTGATGTGAACACTGAAAAGTGTAAAACTTGTATGGTGAACAAGATAACTAAGAAACCTTTTCAAGGAGTAAAACGTGAAACTAAAGTTTTGGAGTTAATTCACAGTGATCTTTGTGATTTACATGCTACTCCCTCTTTGGGGAATAGGAAATACTTTGTGACTTTTATTGATGATGCTTCTAGGTTTTGTCATGTTTATTTATTACATTCTAAAGATGAAGCATTAGATAAATTTAAAGTATTTAAAACTGAAGTTGAATTGCAACAAGGGTCTCTAATCAAAAGATTAAGGACTGATAGGGGAGGTGAGTACATGGATACTCTGTATTTTCAGTCTGTTGGTATAATCCATGAAACGACTGCCCCTTATACTCCTCAGTAAAATGGTATTTCTGAAAGGAAAAACAGGGTGCTGAAGGAGATGGTTAATTCCATGTTGTCCTATTCAGGGCTGAGTCAAGGTTTCTGGGGTGAGGCTATGTTAACAGCTTGCTATTTATTAAATAGGGTTCCCAACAAAAGGAACAAAGTTACCCCTTATGAACTTTGGACTAAAAAGAAACCTAACCTTAATTATCTTAGGATATGGGGTTGTAGGGCTGTTGTAAGACTCCCTGATCCAAAGCAGAAAACTTTGGGTGAAAGAGGCATTGAATGCATCTTTGTTGGATATGCTGAGCATTCCAAGGCATATAGGTTTTATGTTATAGAACCTAATGAGTCTGTTTCAATTAACTCAATAATTGAATCAAGGGATGCACTATTTGATCAGAACAGATTCTCATCTATCCCTAGACCAAGTTAAAGGATTCCAAATGGAACCAATGACAATGGTGTTTCAGAGGTTCCTGCTGATGAGGTTCCTGCTGATGAGGTTCCTGCTGAGGTTGTGGAACAACAACCTGAACCTGAGCTCAGAAGGAGCAATAGGGTGAGGACTCCAAAGTCATTTGGACCTGAGTTTCAATTATACTTAATTGAAGGTACAAGGAGTGAGGTCTCTGACCAATACTCTTATTGCTTCATTGTGGAGGATGATCCCAAAACATTTGAAGAAGCAATGAAGTCCCACGATGTTGCTTTCTGGAAAGAAGCAATAAATGATGAGATGGACTCCATTATGGGCAATAACACTTATGTGTTGACTGATCTACCACCTGGTTGCAAACCTCTAGGTTGCAAATGGATTTTCAAAAAGAAAATGAAGGTAGATGGAACTGTTGAAAAGTTCAAGGCAAGATTAGTTATTCAAGGCTTTAAACAAAAGTCAGGAATAGATTACTTTGATACTTATGCTCCAGTGGCACGTATCAGTACCATAAGATTGCTAATTGCTTTGGCATCAATTCACAATCTGATTATTCATCAGATGGATGTGAAGACAGCTTTCTTGAATGGTGATTTAGATGAGGAGGTTTACATGAACCAACCTCAGGGCTTCATCATGCCTGGCAATGAAAACAAGGTGTGTAAACTGATTAAGTCTCTTTATGGACTAAAACAGGTACCTAAGCAATGGCATCAAAAGTTTGATGAAGTGGTTTTGTCTAGTGGTTATTTACTTAATCAAGCTGACAAATGTGTATATAGCAAATTTGATAAATCTGGTAAAGGAGTCATCATTTGTCTATATGTTGATGACATGTTGATCTTTGGCACTGACCAAAATCAAGTTGATCTTACAAAAGAATTTTTCTCATCAAAGTTCTCCATCAAGGATATGGGGGAGGCAAATGTTATCCTTGGCATTAGGATTAAACATGAAAGTAACAAAATTTCTATCTCTCAGTCTCATTACATTGAGAAGGTGTTAAAGAAATTTAATTACTTTGATTGTACTCCAGTGAGTACTCCTATGGATACAAGTGAGAAGCTAATTCCTAATACTGGCAAAGCTGTATCTCAACTTGAGTATTCTAGGGTGATTGGCTGCTTGATGTATGCCATGACTTGTACAAGACCTGATATTGCTTTTGCTGTGGGTAAACTAAGCAGGTATACTAGTAATCCTAGTGCTCATCATTGGCAAGCAATTCAGAGGGACTTTAAGTATTTGAAGAGAACTATGGATTATAGTCTCTCATATACTGGTTATCCTTCAGTATTAGAAGGATACACTGATGCAAGTTGGATCAATAACACTGAAGAAAATTCGTCTACCAGTGGCTGGGTATTCCTACTTGGTGGAGGTGCAATTTCTTAGGCATCCAAGAAACAAACTTGCATTACCAGTTCAACCATGGAATCTGAATTTGTGGCTTTAGCTGCTGCTGGCAAAGAAGCTGAATGGTTGAAAAACTTGCTTCTTGAGATTCCATTGTGGTCTAAACCTATTGCACCTATTTCTATCCGTTGTGATAGTGCTGCTACATTGGCAAAGGCTTATAGCCAGATGTACAATGGGAAGTCTAGACACTTAGGTGTTAGGCATAGCATGATTCGTGAGCTTATCATGAATGGGGTAGTATCTATAGTGTTTGTTAAATCTCAACAAAACTTAGCTGATCACTTGACGAAGGGTTTGGCTAGAGACTTGGTTTTGAAGTCTGCTAAAGGGATGGGTTTAAGTCCAACTTAGTCACTGAATGCAAGGATACCCAACTCCCTTCTAAGGAAACTTGGAAGCTGAGTTCAATGTGGAAAGCTGATCATTTAGTGGACTGAGGCACATGTATCACAAACATCCCAAGGTTGTGCTTGTTACCTGCTGTAAGGAGGATGAAGTCTTCACTTCTTAATGGTTAATTTTCTTTGAAAAAGTGCTAAGCAGAAGCATGAATTAAAGATGAACCACCTATGTGAATGTTGAAGTTTTGCCGCTTCAGGAAGCTTTGGACTTTTAGCTTTTACAACATTTATGAATTGGATATGGACACATGGCTTGTATAGTGTCAGGAGTATTTTAGTGTTTGAAAACTTGTGTGTATTTATCATCAGGTATTCAAATGGGTTGAAGGGTTCAATTCTTAGAACACCCTGATTCTTGAATATTTGAAAGTATATGTACTAATGTGGAAATTCAATCCTCAGGATATTTTCATTTAAGCACTTGTTTTGGTTTTGTGTTTAAATTTTCATGCAAAGGTAGTGAATTAAATTTGGGGAGGATTGTTGGAAAATTTTGTGACAACTGGCAAATTAGGGAGCCGTTTTAAAACCCGCATTACTTTAAAATTTATAATTTTGGAATATTTGAAAAGTTTATTCGTGAGGAGATTTATAAACGTTGGAACGTGATTTTTAAATCGTACGTTAATTATGGAATTTGATTATTTATTTGATGGTTTGGTTCGAATCATTCGCGGTGATTTAATTGTGAGATGATTATTTGGCACTACATTGACTCCGGCACTAGGATAACCTAACAAATTTAAATATTTTGAATTTACTGATTTGGGTTATATATTTATGGAACGTATCTTGGAATTTTAAATTTTTGGGAACGAGTTTGGTTCGAGAATGTTGAGATATTTTGAAAGGTTTTCGGGTTTGGTCATTGTGTTTACTTAACTAGCCATCTAATCCCCACACCATTACTATTAGTATTATTATTATTATTGTTATTTTAAAGAAAGAAAGAAATAAAAAAGGGTCCTTTTGGTTCCTGGTTCACACAACACCAAACACAACCTCACCTTTACTCTCTCTCTCTTTCTAATATTCAACATCATCATCTTCATCCTATTTTAACCTAGCCGCCGCCACCTTTCTCCGGCGACCACCACCACACCGCCACTCCTACACCCAAAATAACACCACCAAATTAACCCTCTCATCAAGATCTATCTTTTGGTATAACTCACGCGCCATACAACCACTTCTAACATCACGATCTCACCACCATCGCCACCTAAACACCATCTTTTTCATCTTTTCTTGTTGGGTTTTTGAAGAAACGTGTTTTTGGAGTCATTTTGAAGGTGAGTGACCACGAGTTCCAACTCGTGTGTCTCGATTTGTTACCCAAATCGTGGGTACACAATTTTATTTGATGGGTTTTGATGAAATATGGATTATAAATGATGGGGAATTAATATTTTTTAATAAAGAATGCTAGTTTGGTATCCGGGTTTGTTGATTCTTGTGGGTGTCGAACGAAAACCGAGAGCCTAGGCTCTCGGCGTGGGTTGATTTGATGAGATATATGCATTTATCTTGATTAGTCTTGGTCTCGTGATTACTAGTGATATTGTCTTAGTATTTCTTTATTCTCGTTGAGTTTGGCTTTTGATGGCTGCCAAGTTGGGGTGACCCTAAGGGTCCATTTGGTTTGATTCTTGTTGTTTGGTGATGACATCTTGTCATTGTTATTTGATGTCGACGACCATGGGGTCGGTTTGGTTGATTTTCTAGCTCGGTTAGAGCAAGCCGAGACCCTAGAGGTCTCGGGTGGGACCCACACGATTTGTGGTGAAACTTTGACCCGGGTTTGACTTGGTAGGTCGACCCGTATGGGTGGTATTTATTTGTTTGGTTGAAGTATAATTGTTGGCTAATATTGTTTGTTGCTTTGTTATTTTTGGCCTCACTTATATATTTGAGTTGGCATTGAGGTTTCGGACTCATGGTTTTATCTTTGGAGTTGTGTTGACGAAAGAGCATTTGGGGACCGATTGTGAGACGGTCAATTAGATGACGGAGATAGGTTAGTCGGGTGCCGTAGTCGGACCCTCATGTTGTAGCACGTGGTTATGGGATTGTTTGGACGGAGTTGATTTATTATTGTGACTTGGTTATTATTATTATTATTTGTGGACTTGGACTATGAGCCGAGAGTGATGACTCGGACATGTGACCAAATTCTTATGACTCGATGAGTATTTAAAATCAAACATTAAAAATAATACTCGTAATAATATTATTGATAATATAATCGTTTATATACGTATATGGACGTGATAAACGTATGTATATATATATAAATGCGTATATTAATAATAAAACGATCACGAGTGAACGTTATAATAATATAACGATAATTATTATACTATGCGAATAGTGCAATAAATGTCGGAGTATTATTATAAATAATAAGTATAAATAATGTCGAGAACTAATACGTCGGGTAAGTATAAATAAAAACATGATAGACTTTTATAATTTTGGAAAACTTATCGAGTTATACGAGTTGTGGTTACGTAAGTCCAAGTGGGCTTTATTATGTGACTTTTATGTTGTCACGGATATATGACGATTAATATATCCATTTTCTATAACTACGTAACTTATTTAATCGACGGGTTAAATCGAGTTTATTTAGCTATATAAAATGAGTATATTAATGGGCATCGTATCCTACGACGCCCATAGGTTGTGGTACATGTATTAGGATAATAAATTACTATATATCTCGTGGAATTGGCTAAATTGACGAATTTAGCAAATTGGACGATATATATAGGGAATTTATTGGACTACGATATTTACCATATAGTATTCTTTGTGCTATGTGATTTAGGTTGGGTATAATCTTGGAGCGATATATTACGTAAATAAATATGGGGGATTACCAAATCGACGGATTTGATAAACTTCGATGATTTATTTAAATAATATATTGGGCTAATGTTAGACCTATAGATGGTTTGTTATTTCTTTCATTGTGGCTTCTTGGTTTGAGTTGTGTCGACCCTTCACCCATATGGATACCAAACGTCAAATTTCAAATTAATATGAAGATAATTCGAGAAATGGATATTTTTGGAAAGTTAAATGGAATACGTTCGGGAATGGGAATATTTGATTTTGAGGAAAAGATTTCTGAACGAGGTTGATATTGTTAGGAAGTGCCGAGTCTGTAGTTGCCGTTACGTGAGTTACTTGAGTTGCTTACGTCTTTCATATATCGGTTTCTTTTGAGGAATTGCTGGACTTCAGGTGAGTCATAGCCCCACTTTTACTCTTGAACTTTGTTTTCAATACTTGGGGTGAGAAACGTGCAAATGTTTTATGTGGACTATTATCGCTTTGTTTATTTAAAACTTGCTATGCTTATAGAACTAGGTAGGATTAAGCGAGGCCTAGTCCCGAACTAGGTAAGCTATTGATTTGGTTATTGAGCGAGGCCTAGTCCCGAACTAGGTAAGCTATTGATTTGGTTATTGAGCGAGGCCTAGTCCCGAACTAGGTAAGCTATTGATTGGTTGTTGAGCGAGGCCTAGTCCCAAACTAGGTAAGCTATTGGTTTGATTTAGGAGCGAGGCCTAGACTTGAGCTAGGTAAGCTATTGATTGGATTGATTTGAGCTATAGCGTGCACCTATAGGGATGATTTGATTTGATTTAGTTGGATTATTTTGGTTGGATGATTGAGGCCTAGTCTAGCTAGCAAGCGTTTTGCGTATATGTCCACTATATTGAATTATGAATCTAAACCTATGATCTCACCAGCGAAAGCTGACTTTTAGCACGTTTTCTCAGGTAATTAAGTGATGCCCTTTGGATGCTTGGATTGGAGGCTTGGCAATGGCACCCGATTATGGATCTATTTTCTAAAACTCTGATAACTATTGTGGACCTATATTTATTTCTTTTGGGCCTGACTTTGGATGATTTTGGGATAATGTAAACCTTAAAACCCCGCGTGGTTGTACTTTATTATGTTTACTTTATCTCGTTCTTTTATGACTTGGAATGGATACCAATCCCCGTAGCACCCCGAAAGCTTGTTGAGTCTTTCGCTGTACCAAATTTTGGGGGTGTTACAGATTGGTATCAGAGCCAAGGTTATAGAGAACTAGGTAAATAGACACCTAAACTATAACCGATTTTTATAGAAAACGATCCTCGACCATTGCCCGCCAGCCCGCCAAGCCGAAGCATCATTATTATTATTGAGGTAGATTGAGATGATTATTGGATATTGGATTCTTGAGATGATTTGAGGATTTGAGATTTATTGATTTAGTGATATGATGGCGTTTTAAGGAATTATATGCGTTCTTGAGGAATTATATGCTTTTTGAGGAATTATATGGCTTAATTGCTTTACGAATGATTTTAGTAATGCGGTATTTTAAATCTTTCTTGATTATATACGATTTGGAATTATATGATGATTTTTGGATTTGATATTTTTAGTTCGCGGTTTAGTTGTTTTTGAAACACTTACACCTACCCTAAGCCGTTGTCACAAATCATAGCCTCCTTTGCACGTGTTGTTATTAAGAATTGTTATTGCTAGTACGCGTCGCCCCTCGTAGATCACTATGGCCCCTGATGACCCATACGGGTTGGTCATGCGTTCGGCCACTACTTTATCGTCTCATTGTCGCCCTAAGTCACCGATTTTATCGCCTCGTGGCTCACCTGCTCAGAGATGACGATTGATGGAGTACCCCTCCGACGAGGAGTATGAGGAGGAGTACGAGGGTAAGCAGAATGATAACCCTCAAGATGAGGAAGAGAATGATGAACCTCAAGATGAGGAAGAGAATGATGACCCTCAGGATGAGGAAGAGGATGATCCTCAGGAGGAGGAGATGCCTGACGATGATGGGTCGCTAGCACATTCAGCTCATTCTGCGAAGCCCGATTCCCCGATACATCCGTTAGAGCTGGTTTCACCTGATCATCCATTTTTGTTTGAGTTGCCACCTGGTAGTCCCGTTGAGTTGGATGCACCTTCTGAGGTTTCTGCTGAGCATGCAGATTTGGGTGAAATTGGTAGGATGTGGACTTGGATTACTACACAGGGCGAGAGGATCTCGCGGATGTCTGACCGACTTGAGATGATTATTGCTGAGTTTATTGCTGAGTTTATTGCTGAGTTGAGAGTTGATTTGACTACTGTCATGGGCAGGACGACAGCGATTACGAGAGGTATGATGGAGATACATGAGCAGATAGAGAGTCTGCAGAGAGGTTTCCTCACGGCTTGCGAGGGAGATCGCAAGCTGTGGCAGAGGAACACAAAGTTAGAAAAGGAGGTTGCTGACCTCAAGAGAGATCGAGACACCCATAGTGTGGAGTTAGGATCATTATGGAGGGATCTTGATGGCTTAAGGCGGAGTTGAGGAGTCTACGCCAGCATTATGGCTAGATCGATTTGGATTTGTGTTGCTTCTTAAGTCAGGGAGTAATCGGTTATGAGAGCTGGTTATTCTATCCCTTAAGTCATGTTATTTGGATTGTACGTTCGTCTCGTATGGAACGATTAGTATTTATTATGCCTTTTGGTAGTATGGAACGATGTATTGATCGCTACTTATGGACGAGGGTGAGCTCGTATGATATTTTACGGTTTTTGGCGTACATGGAGAATTGTGTCGTACTTGCGTGGTTGATATTGTGTTGGTATTACATTAATGGCTATACGACGAAACCCTGTTAGAGCTACGCGAACTGGAACTGCCGCGACTACCCCTGGTCACCGAGGACGCCGTCCTACTCGAAATATTGAAACCCCTACTCCTGACAACCTGGACACCACCAATCGCAACAACAGGAATCAAAATGTTGATGTTCAGGGAGACAATGATCATGTTCCACTTAATGCACCTACTGTGGATCAAGCGATGATCAATCAACTTGTGGAGCAACGAGTTGCTGAGCTACTAGCTGAGTCAAATCATTCCAACATTCATGCTGGAACATTTCCACCTGTTCGTGCTAATGGATGTAACTACAAGGAGTTTAAAATTTGTGGACCCATTGAGTTTGGTGGAACTGAATGAGTGGTCTACTTGGTCAGGTGGACAGAGAAAACTGAGTCGGTGTTCAATGTCAGTGGTTGTGCGAAGAATGCGAAGGTAAAGTTTGCTTCTTTTACCTTCAAGGATGAAGCTTTAACTTGGTGGAACAATTACCGAAATTCGGTTGGTAGTGATGTGGCTTATGCTATGACTTGGGAGCAATTTAAGTCTTTGCTGATTCAGACTTACTGCCCAAGGAATGAGATTAAAAAGCTGGAGATTGAGTTCTGGAACCATAAGGTGAAAGGTACCGATATGGCAACTTACAATCGCCGTTATCGAGAGTTAGCCTTACTTTGTCCCGATATGGTTAGGACTGAGACTCAAAGGATTGAGAGGTATACCGATGGATTGCTGGTAGCTACAAGGAACGATGTGATTTCTGCTAAGCATGCAAACATTCATGAGGCTATCACTATTGCTCAACAATTGATGGACTCGTTGGCACTGGAAGAAGCTGAGAAAGATAAGAATGGAAAGAGAAAGAGGGACGATCACTCTAAGGGTAATGATCGTCGAAACAAGAGACAAGCAACTAATAGAGCTTATGCCATGGGAGACGGAGACAAGAAGAACTACAATGGAGATGCACTCAAATGTAACCGATGTTACAAGCGTCATTCTGGTCGATATACTGTGATGTGCAAGAATTGCTCTAAGATGGGACACATAGCAAAGGACTGTAGAGCTCGACCACTTGCTATGGTTCAAGCTACTCCTGAAACTATGAGCAAGGCAAATATTACTTGCTATGGATGTGGAAAGAAGGGACATTATCGGAATGAGTGTAGGGAATCGTGGAACCGGGGAAATCAAGAATCGGGTGGTAATGGGTACAATAATGGAAACCGTGGAGCTGGAGGAAACCGTGGACGACAAGATAATGGGGACCAACGTGTGGAAGCTGGAGCTGCTCATGGAAGAGTGTATGCACTTGGGAACGAGAGAGGAGAAGATCCGAACGTTGTTACTGGTACGTTCCTTCTCAATAATCGTTATGCTTCCATACTATTCGATGCTGGTGCCGATAAGAGTTTTGTGTCCACTAAGTTTGCACCCTTACTGAGAAACCCCCGATGGCTTTAGGAATTGGTTATGATGTAGAGTTAGTTAATGGGAACATAGAGAGGATTAGGACCATCATTCGCGGTTGCACGTTAAACTTTCTGAATCGTCCTTTCAACATAGATTTTCTACCCGGCACGTTAGGAAGTTTTGATGTCATTATTGGTATGGATTGGTTGGGGAAGTATCGTGCTCATATAATTTGCGATGAGAAGATCGTGCGTGTGCCATACGGCAAGGAGATTCTGAACATACCAGGAGATAGAAAGGATTCGAGAGGCCCATCTAGATCAGCGGTCATATCTTGTACTAAGTTGCTGAAGCTAATGGAAAAAGGAAGTTACCTTTTCTTAGCCCAAATTTCTGAGAAAGGAGAGAAGGAGAAGAAAGAAAGGTGCATTGGAGATGTACCTATAGTTCGTGAATTTTCGGATGTGTTTCCCGATGATTTGCCGGGAATTCCGCCTAATAGACAAGTGGAATTTCAGATTGAGTTGATACCTGGTGCTGCACCTGTAGCACGAGCGCCTTATCGTCTTGCACCTACTGAACTGGAAGAGTGGTCGAAACAATTAGCAGAGTTAGCCGAGAAAGGATTTATAAGACCAAGCTCTTCGCCTTGGGGAGCCCCGGTCTTATTTGTGAAGAAGAAGGATGGATCGTTTCGTATGTGTATTGATTATCGAGAGTTGAACAAGTTAACGGTGAAGAATAGATACCCGTTACCGAGGATCGACGATTTGTTCGATCAGCTTCAAGGATCGAGTGTGTATTCAAAGATCGATTTGAGATCGGGATATCATCAGCTTCGAGTTCGCGAGGAAGATATTCCGAAGACGGCTTTCAGAACCCGTTACGGGCATTACGAGTTTCAGGTGATGCCGTTTGGGTTGACGAACGCACCGGCGGTATTCATGGACCTCATGAATCGGGTGTGTAAGCCTTACTTAGATAAGTTTGTGATTGTGTTCATTGATGACATTCTGATTTGTTCGAAGAGTGAGAAGGAGCATGAGGAGCATCTAAGACTTATCTTAGAATTGCTCAGGAAGGAGAAACTGTATGCCAAGTTTTCGAAATGTGAATTTTGGATTCCGACGGTACAATTTCTAGGTCATGTGATTGATAGACAAGGAGTTCATGTGGATCCTGCTAAGATTGAAGCGATTAAAGATTGGGCTGCACCTACGACCCCAACAGAAGTTTGTCAATTTTTGGGATTAGCCGGTTATTACCGAAGATTCATTGAGGGATTTTCGAAGATAGCAAAACCGTAGACCAAATTTACTCAAAAGAGTGTTAAGTATGAATGGGTAGATAAGGAAGAGGAAGCATTTCAGTTACTTAAGGAGATGTTGTGTAGTGCTCCTATCTTGGCGTTACCCGAAGGTAACGAGGATTTTGTCGCCTATTGTGACGCTTCACATAAAGGTTTAGGAGCTGTGTTAATGCAACGAGAGAAAGTGATAGCTTATGCTTCCCGACAGCTCAAGAAGCATGAGAAGAACTACACCACCCATGATTTGGAGTTAGGTGCTGTGGTTTTTGCTTTGAGGATATGGAGACATTACTTGTATGGAACCAAGTGTGTAGTGTTTACTGACCACAAAAGTCTGCAACACATTATGAACCAAAAAGAGCTTAACATGAGGCAACGACGTTGGATTGAGCTGCTAAGCGATTACGATTGTGAAATTCGCTACCATCCGGGTAAAGCAAACGTTGTTGCTGATGCTCTTAGTCGAAAGGAGAGAATTCCACCGTTACGAGTTAGGTCATTAGGAATGACTATCGTATCGCCATTACCGTCTCAAATATTAGAAGCTCAAACGGAAGCGTTGAAAGCAGAAAATCGGTCTGCTGAGAATATATTCGGGATGGCAGAAAATGAGTAGGGATTTGTTAGACGTTCTGATGGAGTATTATGTTTTGGAGAGCGAAGTTGGGTACCATTGTATGGAGGAATTCGAGAGTTGATTATGCATGAGTCGCATAAGTCAAGATACTCTATTCATCCTGGGTCTGACAAAATGTACCAGGATTTGAAAAAGTTATATTGGTGGCCTAATATGAAGGCAGATATAGCGTTGTATGTTAGTAAGTGCTTGACTTGCTCTAAGGTTAAAGCCGAACATCAAAGACCGTCAGGATTATTGACGCAGCCAGAACTTCCGGTTCGGAAAGGGGAGCGGATTACGATGGACTTTATTACCAAATTACCAAAGACAGCTAGCGGTTGCGACGCTATATGGGTAATTGTGGATCGTGTGACTAAGTCTACTCATTTCCTGGCGATTAGTTAAGATGATAGTGTGGATAAACTTGTGAGGTTGTATGTGAAGGAGATTGTTTCTCGGCATGGAGTTTCAATATCGATTATTTCTGATTGCGACAGCCGCTTTACGTCAGCGTTGTGGCGATCACTTCAAACCGCTTTGGGGACGAGACTTGATATGAGTATTGCATATCACCCCCAAACCGATGGTCAAAGTGAGAGAACTATTCAGACTTTGGAGGATATGCTTCGTGCATGCATAATAGACTTTGGTAAAGGCTGGGAGAAATATCTACCCCTTGCGGAGTTCTCCTACAACAATACCTACCACACAAGTCTTAAAGCCGCACCGTTTGAAGCTTTATATGGTCGTAAATGTCGTTCACCTATTGGTTGGGCTGAAGTTGGAGATAGCCAACTCACAGGCCCTGAGCTTATTCTGGAAACTACTGAGAAAGTAACGCAAATTTGTGATCGATTGCAAGCAGCTAGAGATAGGCAGAAAAGTTACGCCGATCAGAGACGAAAACCCCTAGAATTCCAGGTTAGAGACAAAGTGATGCTGAAAGTCTTGCCTTGGAAGGGTGTGATACGTTTTGGGAAACGTGGGAAACTTAATCCCCGCTACATTGGACCATTTCTTATTCTGGAAAGAATTGGGCCCGTGGCTTATCGGTTGGAATTACCACCGGAACTGAGTAAAGTTCATGATGTATTTCATGTTAGCAATTTGAAGAAGTGTCTTTCGGAGGAAACGCCAGTTATACCGATTAAGGATATTCGTGTGGATGAGAGTTTGAATTTTGTGGAAGAGCCGATTGAGATTATGGATAGAGAGATTAAATGACTTAAGAGAAGTCGTATTCCGCTCATCAAAGTTCGTTGGAATTCGCGGCATGGACCGAAATTCACGTGGGAACGTGAGGATGAGTTTCAAAAGAGATATCCGAAGCTTTTTACTTCGTAGATGGTTTGTTCCGAGTGAAACCCGGGACGGGTTTCTTCTGAGGCTGGGAGGATGTGACAACTGGCAAATTAGGGAGCCGTTTTAAAACCCGCATTACTTTAAAATTTATAATTTTGGAATATTTGAAAAGTTTATTCGTGAGGAGATTTATAAACGTTGGAACGTGATTTTTAAATCGTACGTTAATTATGGAATTTGATTATTTATTTGATGGTTTGGTTCGAATCATTCGCGGTGATTTAATTGTGAGATGATTATTTGGCACTACATTGACTCCGGCACTAGGATAACCTAACAAATTTAAATATTTTGAATTTACTGATTTGGGTTATATATTTATGGAACGTATCTTGGAATTTTAAATTTTTGGGAACGAGTTTGGTTCGAGAATGTTGAGATATTTTGAAAGGTTTTCGGGTTTGGTCATTGTGTTTACTTAACTAGCCATCTAATCCCCACACCATTACTATTAGTATTATTATTATTATTGTTATTTTAAAGAAAGAAAGAAATAAAAAAGGGTCCTTTTGGTTCCTGGTTCACACAACACCAAACACAACCTCACCTTTACTCTCTCTCTTTCTAATATTCAACATCATCATCTTCATCCTATTTTAACCTAGCCGCCGCCACCTTTCTCCGGCGACCACCACCACACCGCCACTCCTACACCCAAAATAACACCACCAAATTAACCCTCTCATCAAGATCTATCTTTTGGTATAACTCACGCGCCATACAACCACTTCTAACATCACGATCTCACCACCATCGCCACCTAAACACCATCTTTTTCATCTTTTCTTGTTGGGTTTTTGAAGAAACGTGTTTTTGGAGTCAGTTTGAAGGTGAGTGACCACGAGTTCCAACTCGTGTGTCTCGATTTGTTACCCAAATCGTGGGTACACAATTTTATTTGATGGGTTTTGATGAAATATGGATTATAAATGATGGGGAATTAATATTTTTTAATAAAGAATGCTAGTTTGGTATCCGGGTTTGTTGATTCTTGTGGGTGTCGAACGAAAACCGAGAGCCTAGGCTCTGAGCGTGGGTTGATTTGATGAGATATATGCGTTTATCTTGATTAGTCTTGGTCTCGTGATTACTAGTGATATTGTCTTAGTATTTCTTTATTCTTGTTGAGTTTGGCTTTTGATGGCTGCCAAGTTGGGGTGACCCTAAGGGTCCACTTGGTTTGATTCTTGTTGTTTGGTGATGACATCTTGTCATTGTTATTTGATGTCGACGACCATGGGGTCGGTTTGGTTGATTTTCTAGCTCGGTTAGAGCAAGCCGAGACCCTAAAGGTCTCGGGTGGGACCCACACGATTTGTGGTGAAACTTTGACCCGGGTTTGACTTGGTAGGTCGACCCGTATGGGTGGTATTTATTTGTTTGGTTGAAGTATAATTGTTGGCTAATATTGTTTGTTGCTTTGTTATTTTTGGCCTCACTTATATATTTGAGTTGGCATTGAGGTTTCGGACTCATGGTTTTATCTTTGGAGTTGTGTTGACGAAAGAGCATTTGGGGACCGATTGTGAGACGGTCAATTAGATGACGGAGATAGGTTAGTCGGGTGCCGTAGTCGGATTCTCATGTTGTAGCACGTGGTTATGGGATTGTTTGAACGGAGTTGATTTATTATTGTGACTAGGTTATTATTATTATTTGTGGACTTGGACTATGAGCCGAGAGTGATGACTCGGACATGTGACCAAATTCTTATGACTCGATGAGTATTTAAAATCAAACATTAAAAATAATACTCGTAATAATATTATTGATAATATAATCGTTTATATACGTATATGGACGTGATAAACGTATGTATATATATATAAATGCGTATATTAATAATAAAACGATCACGAGTGAACGTTATAATAATATAACGATAATTATTATACTATGCGAATAGTGCAATAAATGTCGGAGTATTATTATAAATAATAAGTATAAATAATGTCGAGAACTAATACGTCGGGTAAGTATAAATAAAAACATGATAGACTTTTATAATTTTGGAAAACTTATCGAGTTATACGAGTTGTGGTTACGTAAGTCCAAGTGGGCTTTATTATGTGACTTTTATGTTGTCACGGATATATGACGATTAATATATCCATTTTCTATAACTACGTAACTTATTTAATCGACGGGTTAAATCGAGTTTATTTAGCTATATAAAATGAGTATATTAATGGGCATCGTAGGTTGTGGTACATGTATTAGGATAATAAATTACTATATATCTCGTGGAATTGGCTAAATTGACGCATTTAGCAAATTGGACGATATATATAGGGAATTTATTGGACTACGATATTTACCATATAGTATTCTTTGTGCTATGTGATTTAGGTTGGGTATAATCTTGGAGCGATATATTACGTAAATAAATATGGGGGATTACCAAATCGACGGATTTGATAAACTTCGATGATTTATTTAAATAATATATTGGGCTAATGTTAGACCTATAGATGGTTTGTTATTTCTTTCGTTGTGGCTTCTTGGTTTGAGTTGTGTCGACCCTCCACCCATATGGATACCAAATGTCAAATTTCAAATTAATATGAAGATAATTCGAGAAATGGATATTTTTGGAAAGTTAAATGGAATACGTTCGGGAATGGGAATATTTGATTTTGAGGAAAAGATTTCTGAACGAGGTTGATATTGTTAGGAAGTGCCGAGTCTGTAGTTGCCGTTATGTGAGTTACTTGAGTTGCTTACGTCTTTCATATATCGGTTTCTTTTGAGGAATTGCTGGACTTGAGGTGAGTCATAGCCCCACTTTTACTCTTGAACTTTGTTTTCAATACTTGGGGTGAGAAACGTGCAAATGTTTTATGTGGACTATTATCGCTTTGTTTATTTAAAACTTGCTTTGCTTATAGAACTAGGTAGGATTAAGCGAGGCCTAGTCCCGAACTAGGTAAGCTATTGATTTGGTTATTGAGCGAGGCCTAGTCCCGAACTAGGTAAGCTATTGATTGGTTGTTGAGCGAGGCCTAGTCCCGAACTAGGTAAGCTATTGGTTTGATTTAGGAGCGAGGCCTAGACTTGAGCTAGGTAAGCTATTGATTGGATTGATTTGAGCTATAGTGTGCACCTATAGGGATGATTTGATTTGATTTGGTTGGATTATTTTGGTTGGATTATTTTGGTTGGATGATTGAGGCCTAGTCTAGCTAGCAAGCGTTTTGCGTATATTTCCACTATATTGAATTATGAATCTAAACCTATGATCTCACCAGCGAAAGCTAACTTTTATCACGTTTTCTCAGGTAATTAAGTGATCCCTTTGGATGCTTGGATTGGAGGCTTGGCAATGGCACCCGGTTATGGATCTATTTTCTAAAACTCTGATAACTATTGTGGACCTATATTTATTTCTTTTGGGCCTGACTTTGGATGATTTTGGGATAATGTAAACCTTAAAACCCCGCGTGGTTGTACTTTATTATGTTTACTTTGTCTCGTTCTTTTATGACTTGGAATGGATACCAATCCCCGTAGCACCCCGAAAGCTTGTTGAGTCTTCCGCTGTACCAAATTTTGGGGGTGTTACAAATTTAGTGCACTGGAGGGATCAATTCACACCTGGTAATGGGTTTGGAGGTATGGAGTATACACCCATTTGGTCACTGAATCCCCTGACTCAATAGTGGTTATGTATTGATTCTGCTGATAGCATGATTCTGCTGATAGCAGATTCTGCTGATAGCATGATCCTGCTGATAATGTGATTCTGCTGCTAGCGTTTCCACTGATGTGTTAACATTACCACTGCAAGGGTTATTGTTTCCACTGATAGTGTTAACATTACCACTGCTAGTGATAATGTTTCCACTGATAACCACTGATCCCTATTATTATGGAAAGTATTATGTTATAATTAATGGGCCGTTAATTATACATAATTCCATGGGCTAGGGTTTTGTGTATTCTCTATTATAAATAGAGGTCACATCATTCTGCACGAGAGACGAGATAACAATATGATTAACACAAAACCCTAAACACTTCAATACGCATCTGGTTCTTGGTTTGTGCCTAAAGCAAGAACATCACTTGGTCTTATCCCATAGAGATATTCGTGTAACCCAGGCATAGGGTCGAATAGTTTCTATTGGAAAGTGATACCACGATTTCAAGTGAATATCCGGTACCTTTATTGATTATCTTAACCCTAATCTGGGAACCTGTTTACAAGTAACAACCAACATTCTACCACTGAATTGTACACCTTCATTAACTCAACCAACCTCGCGAAGCCAGGCTGCGAAAGCCGATGTGGGGACTTAATTGTTCCTTACCCTTTCGGCTTCGGCAACAACCCATAGTGTTATATAAATGAGGATTTCGCATCTACTGCCACACTTCACTAAAACCTCCTAAGGCCACTATTTATGAAGGCAGCTACAGCTCGATCAAATTGATATCTGATTCCATAATCCGGCTTTCCAATCGAGTGGCGAGCAGGTGCAATTCTACAGATGGCACAATATACGATGATATCGAAGTCAAGACGAACTTTAGTTTGAGGCCGTACACCTTCTCGAAAGTTAACAAGTTCACAGTTCTCGGTTGCAATAATTTGGCTTTGCTGACCTCAAGCACAAAGTCTAGGAACGAGTTATCTACTGGCTGCATTGTCTTTTGTTCAAGGCAAGGGGAGGTTGTACTCGACGAGTGTTCAGGAAATGGTTGTTGTCAATCATCCATACCCAATGGCATAAGCTTTTACAGAATTGAGTTACTTAATTCAAGATATTCGGACATGAGGCGTATGAGGTCATTGTTTCCATGTACATACGCCTTTATTGGCAAGGATAATGTATTCAAGTTTAAGGGTCTTAGTGATTTAAATGATACTAATTTCAAGAGGATTGAGGATTGTGCTTGAATGGGCTATTGGTGATCTCAATTGCTCTGTAGCCGAAGCAACAGATGGTTATGCCTGCAGCCATTCAAATAGCGTATGTGTTAACTCTACAAGGGAAAGTGGTGGGTACCGTTGCAAATGTAAAGAAGGCTATGAAGGAAATCCATATCTGTCTCCTGGCTGCCAAGGTATAATCTAAGTTCATTACATATCAATTTTTTTTTTAATTAATTAAAATTGATGAAAATTAAATTTAACTACAAGAGAAATTGCTACAAGTTTTTCAATATTCATAAAAATATTCGTTAAATTGTTGGATTGATCAAACTTCTCAATTATGCTGCGTGACAAAATTGTGTCGTATAATTGTTTAATTATCTCCAAATTGTTAATTGCCACACAAAACGTTTTTCTTTTTGTTGGTAATCAAACGAACAAAAAGAACAAACAAAACGAAAACTTTGTTCAAATTATTAAACCAAATTCAAAAGTACCGAACAAAAATTTTCAATTCAAATATACCAAATTCTAATTCAGCCAGTAGATAACTCGTTCCTAGACATTAGTTTGTACAACCGGTTTAAGTCACTTTTCTAACATTTTGTTACATGAAAAGTTGACTTGTTAAAGGCAAGTCTAGATTACTTTGAAAGTTTAATATGGATTTGTTCTTTTTATCCTGCCTATTTGATTTCCTTTTTTTATTTTTCTTTCATACATCAACGAGTGTGCGAGACCAGAAAAGTACCCTTGCCATGGTGTTTGCGTCAATACTCCTGGGAGTTACAATTGCATGTGCCGCCGTGGATACAATGGAAATGCACAAATACAAAATGGTTGCAAACGTTCTTCTAGATATTCAAAATCTACAACAATCATATTTATTTTAGGTAATTCCTTTATTAATGCATGTGTTACGCGTAAGTTCAACTTTTCAATCACATACACATTGAATGAATACTTAGCACAAAATGATTAAAGAAAGATACATGTGAATTGAATACTTAGCACAAATGGCTTATGACTCAAATGGTACCTTTTTTGTTTGAGAAGCTCTCCAAACAAATAATTGAGAGTTTAAGTGTTGCTTAAGACATGTGAGAGATGGTTTATGGTTGTATATTGTGAGATAGTTATTTGCTTTTTAGATTATATATATATATATATATATATATATATATATATAGGATCCGGTTCCATTGAGAAGGTTTTTATTTTGAGAAGATTGAGAAATCTTCGTTTGAACAAATTGATTCATGTTTTTGATTTGATTCACAAGTAAACATCATTTTATAGTGACTCGAATCTATAAATCACAAATTTGATTCACAAATCATTGTTAAAATCGAGTTATGATGATGATTCATTAAATTTGTACAGATGATTCAGTATTCTACATATATCGCAAAATCGAGAGATTTTTAACATTGATTCAAATTTTTTTTTACACATTTTGAATTTTAATCACATTAAAATGAGTTTTATGCTTGAAAAACATGAATCAAAGTTAAAAATCTATCGTTTTTGAAAACCTTCTCAATCTTCTCAAAATAAAAACCTTCTCAATCGATCCAGATTCTATATATCTATATATGACACTATAAATTGGAAGATTTCTCTTCTGTTAGTTTTTTATTCCACCTACAATACTTGTTTATAGATAAAATTATTCTTTGCTTTTCAAAAAAAAAAAAAAAAAAAAAAAAGGGGAGGGGGGGTTTAATACCATTTTGATTTACAAAGTATTTTGTGTTTTGCTAACTTTGCATGTTTAGTTAGGTGGGTGTCATGGAATCATGTGATCATTGGTGATGGTCTCTCATGCATGGCTTTAAAGTAGTAAAACTAGTATCAACAATTTGCTCACATCTAGTATAACTTTTGGTAAACATGTTTAAACTCACAACTAATCTTTTCCACCATGATTTTTACGCTATTTTGTTCCTAAATACAGTTAGTAAACTTAAATTACCTTTTACTTAAAAACAAAAGCACGTGCAGATTGTTTAAGTCTCCTATATTCTATAATCTATGATGCAAATATACATTGTGTTTGTGCAGTTGGTGTTGTATTGGGCATAGGGATACTAGTTTTATCTATTGGTGTGTACAAACTAATCCAAAAGAGGGAAGATAGGAGACGTAAAGAGGTATACTTCAAAAGAAATGGTGGTTTGTTGTACCAGCAATGAACATCAAATGGTGAACATGAAAATACAATGTTTAGTGCAATACAACTAGAAAAAGCAACCGACCGTTACAATGAAAATAGAATATTAGGTCGAGGAGGCCAAGGAACAGTGTACAAAGGAATGTTACCAGATGGAAAAATAGTAGCAGTAAAGAAATCCATGTTGGTAGATGAAAGCCAAATCGAATCATTTATCAACGAGGTATTTTTACTCTCCCAAATTAGGCACAGAAATGTGGTGAAGTTGCTTGGATGTTGTCTAGAAACAGAAGTTCTGATTCTCGTTTATGAATATGTCCCAAATGGAGATCTTAGCCAGTTCATACACGATGAGAATTATGAGTTTCCTACTTTTTGGAGTATACGACTACGAATTGCTACAGAGGTAGCAGGAGCTCTTGCCTATATGCATTCTGCAACATCTAATCCTATATATCATCGAGACATTAAATCTTCCAACATACTTTTGGATGAAAAATTCCGAGCGAAATTATCAGATTTTGGAATATCCAAGTCCGTCTTTGGTGATCAAACTCACGTGAGCACATTAGTCAAGGGGAATCTTGGCTACTTAGATCCTGAGTACTTACAAACAAGCCAATTCACTAAAAAAGCGATGTTTATACCTTTGGGGTTGTTGTCCTTGAGCTTTTAACCGGGAAAAAGCCAATATATTCCACTGGACCAGGTGAATCGAGAAGCTTGGCAACATTGATTCTATCAACCGACGAAGGGCTTCTTCTAGAAAACATTGATATACGGGTGTCGGATGGACCAAAAGAGCAGCTTGTAGCAGTTGCTAAGCTTGCAAAAAGATGCTTAAATATGAACGGGAAGGTGAGGCCAACGATGAACGAGGTTGCAACAGAGTTGGAGAGAATAAGATCAAGTCACTAAATAAAATGAATCTACTGTTTATTGTTGAATATACCGGATTGGTGCTAGCTATGTCTATGTGGATAACATTATGTTTGTTCTTCGGAGTTAAAGATCTTTAGTTCTTAAGTTGGTCTTTAATTTGTGATTTTTCATACCGTGTCTTTTTAATATTTGTACCTGTATTTGTAACTATATGATGCTCATTGTTCAAACTCCCCATTATGCGCCTATAAATTGTTGTAGTTACTAACTGATTGTGCGATAGTTATAACGAGTGGGGAAACCCGCACGTTGCTGCGGGAATGCCGTGCTAAATCTAAATTTGAAATGAAACGATTACCCAAAGACTATTTCCGTATATTAAGTTATTCATTAAGGAGTCCTTAATATGCCAAAGATTGATATGCAAGGGTCGTTAAATACAGCTTGTTCTGCAATTGATTCATGAAATGTGCACACAAGTGAATGGTGGAATCTATTTACATATATGATTAACTACACCGACCCTAAAGTCGACTCTCTCTGGTGGCGACTCAAAAAAAACCCTAACATCCTATCGACTTATCTCAATCGATCTTGAGCCTGATTCTTGATCTCGCCATCTGTTTCATGATCTCTGATTGATTGATCTCGTAGGGTTTTTTCTTGGATCGTGTTTTTGTGGATATCATAAGATTTTACGAATCCCTTAATCGGGTTCTTGAATCGATCTTGTGGAAGCAGGTCGTGGTGCTTCATTCTTATTCCTTAACGATTTGATCTTACTTGTTGATTCATTGGTCCATTATTATGGAAGCAGGTTAGTGATTTGGGCATATATTATCAAAACCCTAAGCGATTAGGGTTTAACTGTTCCTCTTGTTTGCATGCGTGCTGTTTTGTCTGGATTTTGTTGTCGTGGGTGTTGAGAGATGATTACCAAGGGTTTCTTGAATTCCAGAACTACAACTAATGTGTCTAAGCCTAGTGGGAATGATAACGCTAATGTCGAGGGTGCTGATTTGTCATCTGGTATGATTGATAATAAATTGGTTGGGAGCAAACATGACCTGGTGGAGCCGGTTTCACTTGGTAATATTCAAATGGCCACTACTAGCCTTGGTGAGTTGAGTTCACCCTCAATGATGAACCCTAGTAGTGTTAGTTTGAAGGAGGATGATGCACCTGAATGTTCTATGTATGGTACTCAGAAAGTGGATCCGATTCCACTTACGAAAGATACATCTCATGGTGACGACTTGGAACGGATTATAAGTGCTGATACTGTTAAGCACTTGATTAATAATGCGCATCAGAATTTTGATGATGCCATGAATAAAATTCAAAGTGAGATTGGAGCTAGGAGTGTAACTTCTGGTCCTAATGCTCACAAGGTTGATACTACTAATGGTACGGGAGTGATGTTAGTTTCTTACGCGGGTGCTACTTCTAATGAACCTCTGAAACATGTTTCAAACTTTCGTAGGTTGGAATGTAGCAAGAAGAAGGCTGATGTTGACCTTTCAGTTCCATTGAAAGTAGTGGAAGAGGTGAACACGCGGTTTGAGAATACTCTCTACGGTTACTTTCTTGGCCAACGCCTTGCTGTTCCGGTAGTTGATTACTATGTCCGCAATGCATGGGCTAAGTTTGGTGTGCAAAAGGTAATGATGAATGCTAAGGGGTTCTTCTTCTTTAAATTCAACTCGAAGAAAGGTGTTGATGATGTGCTTGAAAACGGTCCTTGGTTGATCAGGAATGTTCCTATTATTCTTAAACCATGGACTTTGAACACAAACCTACTTAAAAAGGATTTGACTAACATCCCGGTGTGGGTTAAATTCCATGATGTTCCCCTTGCTATGTTTTCTGATGATGGCCTCAGTCTTCTTGCCACACTGATTGGCACGCCCAAAAGGTTAGATGCGTTTACAAGCCAAATGTGCAAGGAATCGTGGCGCCATAGTAGTTTTGCTAGATGCATGATAGAAGTGAGATCGGATGAGGTGCTCCGGGACAACCTCACTGTTAAGATACCATTACTTGATGGTTCGGGTTCGAATATTGAGAAGATACGGGTTGAATACGAGTGGCAACCACCTCGTTGTGACAAGTGTAAAATATTTGGTCATACTCTGACTGATTGTCCTACAGTTGTTATTCCTCATGTTCAGTCTACTAAGCCTGTTAATGATAGTTTCAAGACTGTCAATCACAAGAAGAAAGGAAAGCAAGGTGGTCCTTCAATTCCGCGTCAAGGGGGTTTACTAAACCTGTTGTGGGTAAGCAGTTTCAGTATCAACCCAAAAAGGCTCCTCCTGAACCTAAGAAGACGACTAAGAATGCTGGTAGCACTAAGAAGACGACTTCTGATGTGGCTAGTTCTAGTGGTACGAAGATTTCTACATCTAACCAATTTGATGCTCTTAATATGGATGATACGGATGCGTTTGGTATTCCTACTTCTGACACCAACATGGATGTGGATTCTGGCCGTACAATGGAAGTTAATGAGGATGAGTCAGTTAAGACTGGTACTACATCACAAGAACCGATTGTGAGTGATTCAATGGGAACTATGGAAGTTGGTTCTACTTCAATAGTTGAGAAGATTAGTAAGCTTGAAAAGCTACTTATTGATGGAAAAGCTACTCTTGTGGATGATGAAGGTCATCCTATTCCGTCTGCCTCTGTCACTAAGAGGGCTAACCCATTTTCCAAGGTGGGTGATGTTGTGGTTACTGATAGTGATGAGGAAGAGGTTCTTAACACGTTTGACGAATCTGCAAATCTTTTTGGTGGAGGTCATGAGCGTGAAGATGAGTTTGATGACTATGATGATTACTCGAAGCAAATTTATGATCTTCCAGGGGAATTGGATGCTCTTAATGCCATTTATGGCTTTAATCTCCAAGGTCGTAGGAAGTAGTTTATATTTTTGTCCGAGTTTTCCAATATTATGTGGTAGTGGTTTTGTTTTCTTGTCTTGAAAATAGGAAGTATCTTGTTATGTAAGCTTTTCGCCTATGTAACGGGCTGAGATATGGGATTCACTCATATCCTATCTACTTAAATGCTTTTTGGAGTAATATATTTACCGGGTCGTTAACCTTTTACCCATAAGTGAATAGCGCACATGGTTAGTTCTATCAACCACCTGATTCTTCATGCTGGATTGCCTTAGTGTTTTGTTCAAAAGGCAACATGGCGGACGATATTGATAGACTATTTGTTCCCTGCAGACAAAAAAAGAACGTATAAACACTCACAATATGTTACCTTACTTACTGAATTTGGAAAAGCATGTAAGTTCATTATTTCCGGCTTATGAGCTTATCAAGTAAAGCATAAGTTATAAGATGAGAAAGTGAGGTTTTCCAAATTAAATTTATCCTATAAACCGGAAAAAGTAGATAATCCAAATGTGTCGTCAACATAATCACCTTGTAATCTCGATCCTAACAATCAAGTAAAAAGAAAACCTGAAGATTAACTATCATGGTGGATACACTGGTAAAAAGATCAATAAAAGGTTCACTAAGTTTATCACATTCCAATATCGTCATTTGACTAATTTGTTCAGTAGGTATGCCAATAAGTAATCCTAAAACGCCCCCCCCCCCCCCCCCGAAGCAGTCTCAATAAACAATCTTGAAAAAAACCCTATAAGAACTTTCATAAAATGTCGCAACTTAAAGCCAATGAGTACTTAAAATTCTATTTCCACTTTCTTAGATATATTAAAATGCATAGGAGTCAATCTTATACCAAACAACCTCTAATTAAAATATGCGTATTAGCAAGGAAACTAAAAGAGATGGAAAATAATATCAACTCACCGGTAGGTGTAGAAGTCTCCTCGATTTTTTTTTCCGTGTTTGTTGATTTTTGTTGTTATGTGTAAAGGTGTCTTAAACTTTGGTCCATTCTCACATAACCAACACATCTTTAACATAAAAAACTTGTCCCAAATTGTTGCAGGTCAGAGTAATCATTTATAAGCATGTAAAAAAAAACAATTAATATAATGAAAACTTACTCCGTTTACACCTGATGTTAAAGCATGTACACCAAACGAAGTCGGCCACAGTACAAATCGTCACCAAATTAAACTGTTGTACAAAATAACATAAATAATGATTGTAATGAACATTGCACTATTCAGTATTTCATTTCTGAATTTAGGCCCCTGAATCATTACATTATCTTTTGAAAAATGGAGTACGCTGTAGTAATAGACTCATACATGCCACAATGTTAAGGGCAGTAAAAGATAGAGATTAAACAGAGCACATGGCATATCTAGCGAGTCGTTTGCATTTGCAAAAGGCCATCTACCCCATCATAGAATATGCCTTAGATACTTGCCCTTTCGGAAAAAGCTTGCAGCAGCCATAGCCAAACACCCCTTAAAGCTATATTTTTTTGAAATCGGTTGACAAACAGATCCTATACTTTTTACAGAATTAGTTAAAAGGTTTGTAGTTCAACACGGCCTCGCCCATTTCAGAAAAAGCAGATTTAGTAGGCATGGGTTAAACACAACCATACCCACCTGTTTTGACCCCTACTAAAAATCCCCCATTATGAACAGTTATCAAACACGACCAACATAACCATTCTGCAACCTATCTTACAACTGGATTTTTAAAGCGGTTAATATACGATATTAGAACATCAGCGGGTCTGATTATTGACGAAATGGAAGAAAAAAAACAAACAAAAAAAAAACAAAAAGAAAAAACAAAAACAAACAAACAGAAAAAAACAAAACAACAACAACAATAACAACAAAGAAAAAGAGAGAGAGAGAGATGTCTTAATATATTACCATGATTTCCTTTCAAGGAAATGGAGGCATTTGATGAGGCGAAAAATGATCCGTTTTTAGGGGGTCATTTAAGCCCGAATTCGAATTTATTTGATCAAATATTGCCCTAAATCGTTCCTTTTGTGATTTTAGGTACTTTGGGAGTGAAATCTGGAAAAGGAAGCAATTCGGACGTTTTTGGAGCATAAAAGTGAAGAAAACGCCAATGTCTTAATTTTCCATGCTGGGAACAGTAGGTGACGGCGTCAAGAGTAATTTCCTGACGGCGTCAAGAGCAAAATTCCATGACGACCCAGTACAGATTTGACGGCGTCACGAGGGTAGGGCGTCAAGAGTAAAAGTCATGACGGCCTGGAAATGATTTGGTCTTGACGGCGTCAAATGTAGATCAAGGCAGTCCGAGAAGAGTTTTGGCGGCGAGGTGACGGCGTCACAATGTTTGTCTTGACGCCGTCAGACCTCTTTTCCTATATATAGTTTTCTAATTTTTCACATTAAAGGAGAGAAGTTTTGGGAGAAACCCTAAGTACGATTTTGGTGTAACTTTACAGGTTTTTCAAGGGTTCGAAACCCTTGATACCTTGCATGTGTAATCAAGATAAGTGTTCCTTTAATTCATTCAATATGTCTATGTGTTGGGTGTCTATATCTTGTTCTTGTCTTAATTCCATCATGCTAGGCTAGATCTATCTTGTGTTTGCTTAGATCTAATGAAACCTAGATGTTAATTATGTGTTGATTACTTGTTTATTCTTGTTGTGGATGAATGATTTATATGTTAGGCTTAAGAAAACTGGCAGATCTCCAATTGGAAACATGCTTGAACGTCTTAAGAAACATGAACCGACGCACACTAGGTCTTTATTGGTTGTATTTAATGCATGAGCCACTGTTTACAATCCCTATAGTTGTGCTGGGCATGGTGTAGGAGGAGATAAGAGCTCATAGAATTGGGGAGTTAAGTGTGCCACCCCATGAATGATATTAAGGAATACGATCCGTCATCCATGCAATTATAACAAGTAATTAACGTGTAAAAGATGTCTAGGGAGTAGTGAAATCTAAGTAAACACATTTTCTCCAATTACTGCTCACAACTTTAGTTTAATTTAGTTTATTTTCATTTCTAGTATTTTATTTTGATTGCATCTTAGTATTGGGTTAGTTGATTAGCAACTAATTCCGCCCAAATCCTTCAAACCCGAAATTTTAATTGTTTTCTAAAAAATATAAAAACACAAAAATAATCATCCCTCATCTTTAGAACTAGTATTTAGGCTTTCTAATCCTAGCGACACTATTCCTAAGCTGAACGATCAATCCCCCAGTACTTGTCACTATACTATACTACAACGATCAGGTACACTGCCTGGTGGGGGTTGTAAGCTTCTCGAGATCCCTCGAGAGGTAAAGCCTGTTGCGATTCCCACGCATCAGCATCCTCCATTTCTGCTATTGCTTCTTTTTTTGTCTCCGAAGTCATATAAGGTTAATGCTCTGCCAACTCTTGCATACTCTGATAGTGCAAAGTATTTGTATTCTTTTGCAACCTGGAAGTAGACAATTAAGATTGTATCTTAATACTCATCAGAAAGTACAAATTTTCAATATCATTTACTTTTGAGAATAGCGAACAAATTTCAATGATTCACTACATTTAGCAGTGGAGTTATACCTTTAGATATTATTCGAGATTGAGTTAAAGCATTCGTAAGGAACAGAGGAAAGTGCTCTAAATCCATCTTTAAGTTCAGTATAGGTCATCACTGAATATTGCTCCTTCTAAGTAATGAACCCTGTTGATCTAGATGCATATGGATGTGAGGTCACTTCGCGTGTGATGGTAATCTAAATCCATGAAGAACAGAGGAAAGTGCTCTAAATCCAATGTTTCAAATTGCCCTCCATGAAGAACACCAAAATGCTTACTAAAAATGATCCAAAACAATAGAAACTCCAACTAGCAGTAGTAATAATGATCAATAGTAGTAAAAATCAAACACTTCCCCTCGAGTGGTGCATGAACATCAAATGATTAAACACATCATAATATGCTTCCCCTGAAATTAATGTGTTAACCATCTTCATGATTCTTCAAATCTGTAGGCTCCTTGTAATGCTCACTTGTGAAGAAAATCAAGTATAACGAATTTGATGAAGAAGTAGAATTTCCCAAACTTGTGTCTTAAATCTTGTACTATCCACGGAACTCCATACTTATACGAAACCATAAATATAAGTAGACCGCAATCCTTTGACAAAATCCTCAACTAGTATGAGACACTGAGCACTACAATGTAACTCCTTTAAGTGATAGCCAATGTGTGCATAGAGCATCATAAGAAAAATCACACATTGCTAGATTCATCAAGCTATATGATAAGAACACAAACCCAAATAATTCCACTTCATCTTCAAATAAGTGATAAACAATCTCCTTCGTAATCAATTATTCCAATAAGAATCAAATACGAGCCTTTTAAAATCCTTTAAGAACATAAACTTCTTCCTGTGTGTGTGAATCAAATAACCATTATGTGTGTGTAATCCAAAACCAATCTTTAATCAATCATAGATACTTCCCCTTACTTCTCGTAAATCATGATTATATATTGAACCATAAAGCTCTTTACGTATCTCTATAAATCATTCAAACACAGCAGTACTTTGAATCAAATATCATAGCAGTACGTTGAAGCATAGCAGTACTTTGAATGAGCAAGCAGTACTTTCGAAATAAACGAGCAACAGTACTTGAACTAGAAGTACTTTGGAAGAGAAGTACTTTGAAGCAGTACATTGAAATCAATGAAGCAGTACCTTCGTCACAGTACTTTGAATGAATGGAGCAATACTTTCAAACCGAGAGCAGTACTTTAAAACGAAACGTAGAAACACTAACAACTCCTTAAATTCCCCATCACAAAACTTCAACATTCTGATCTCAATTGGTTAATATATAATACCCTTAAGCTTACATGACCAATTGATGAATTCTATCCTCACCAACCCACAATAAAGTATTAAATCATATTCTGCTCCATCATGTATCTTCCATCTGTACTAGATAATAAACGAGCCCCACATGCAATGTTAAAAAGTAATACTCATGTATCATTGGACCAATAAATATACATGATTGCGTTTGATAACAATTCTTCAATCGGCCCATGATAAACCAAACTATCATTCACGAATTGATAACCCAAAAACTTTCCACTGATCTCATTAGATGGAACCGACCCATGTGAAAGATTAATAGATCTCTCCACTTATTATCTTCCACCGATGCGAATGATAAAACCAGCCTACGATCAACAAACAGATAATATTGCTCTAATCTCAACCAGCCACGACAACTTCACAAAATATATCTTAGACCGACCTATTTGTTTCTTGTTAACACCCACTCAGTACGAGGTTAAATCACCGATCAATTAATATAAACTGTAGGACCAATAGCAGCAGTCACTTAAACCAGACGCACACCTTGTTCCATACGATATACCTTCCGCCGACCCATAATCAAATCTCTTCGACTTTAATAAGCCATGCAGCATACGACAACCTTATAAATCCAATACGACAAACCAATTCAACATCAGCTGTAGCAGTACTTTAGAAAAATACGGGCAGTACTTTGAAGTACATGAGCAGTACGTTGCAACAGTAATCTCTCTTGGCAGCATTCTGAGGGTTTTTAGAGTAGTTTACTACTAGGGATCATCCTTGAAACCATATTCAAGTCCCCAAAACCAGTAGCAAACCCTGAAGAACAAACCCTAAATAACTAGGATTCCAAAAGTATGAAACCCTAATCGACTTCAAAGCCCTTCTATCATGAATTATAGACAGAAAACAACATATATCCAACTTCCATGATGAATCATAACAAGTAAAACACGAATTCATGAAGTTGAATATCAAAGAAACCTTAAAAATTCAACTTACAAAGACCTTGTCTGCAGCAGTTTTCGACACACCAGAACTTTCGCATAAACACTCAGATCAAAGATCCCTCTGGTGGGATAATATCTAGATATACCAAGAATCTTCACAAAAAATTTCAGCCCGATCCAACGGTTAACGAAGGAGATATCGCTATTTGAAAACAGCCCTGCAGAAAGGTTACGAAAATTATACCAGTTACGAATTTTTCTTCTTTACTTCGAAAAAACTTGTAGATCCCTAGATCGAGAGCCCCCTTGCTCTGATACCACTTGATAGAACTCATACACACCATCTTCTAAGAGTTCTTAGATCGTTTTGGACTCCATGTTGTTTAGACATTGATCTAGGATAAATTATAAGCACAATGATAATAATAAGCACAGCGGAATAACATAAAGATTATTATTATTATCAACAAGGTTCTTCATCATCATCTCTAACATATATTAATAATTTAGAGCCCCAATCCTACTTGATCAAGGTAGAACGACCTTGAGGCTATACTAAACTAACACTAACACTAACCCTAGGCGTTTTCCCAAATCCCTACGCCTAGGTTCCCCGACACACACACCTTTGGTGTTTTACATCTTGTACGTTCTTTGAAACTAATGACCCTATGTCTCTTTATATATTAGAGACATCTAGGGTTTACAAGAGGAATCATAATACAATTAGGAAACTAAATATTCTTCTAGAATCTTCCAAATCCTCCATCTTTTTGTAGTTTCCCTTCTTGTCACTTCAAGCCTTTCATGTTTCGTTCTTCTTGTTTTGTATCATCAAATCAATAAATATAATTCCCAACACATTTCATTCTTTTGTGAAATATTCCCGTGATGTTGACAAGCGTCACATGATTTGACCAATTCCTGGGCATCCTTGTAGATTGTGGGCCAATAAAAGCCGGAATCAAACACCTTTTTGGAGGTGTAGTTTGGATTGTGGTGGCCCCCCGTGGGACCAGCATGGCAAGCCTTTAAAATTTCAGTGGCTTCCTGACCATACACACACCGCCGGATGACTTGATCCACGCAAATTTTGAAAAGATAGGGGTCGTCCCAGAAGTAATGTTTTACAACTTTGAAGAATTTATTTTTCTGTTGGGACGACATTCCTTTCACAACAAAGTTACCCGCATGGTAATTTGCGAAATCGGCAAACCATGGGGTAATCGAGTCTCCACGAAATGAAACCGCATTCAGGGTTTCGAGAGGAAATGTTTCGTTTATTTCCTTTTTCTCGAAAGCATCTTGGTGAGGGTTTTCAAGACGGGAGAGATGATCAGCAGCTAGGTTCTCGGCTCCTTTTTTATCACGGATAATGATATCAAATTCTTGCAGGAGGAGAACCCAACGGAGGAGTCTCGGCTTTGCATCTTGTTTTGCAAAACGGTACTTCAAAGCCGAGTGATCCGTATACACTATGCTTTTGGTCAGTATCAAATATGGCCGGAATTTTTCAAAAGCATACACCACAGCTAATAATTCTTTTTCAGTGGTGGTGTAATGGCTTTGAGCCTCGGTCATAGTTTTGCTGGCATAGTGTATAGGCTGAAAATGTTTTGTTTTTCGTTGCCCCAAGACTGCCCCTATCGCATAATCACTAGCATCACACATAAGTTCGAAGGGCAAGTCCCAATCGGGGGCAACAAGAATCGGTGCCTCAGTAAGCTTTTTCTTCAATGTTTCAAAAGCTTCGATGCACTCGGGGGAGAAGATAAAAGGATCATCCTTTTCGAGGAAACGGGTCATAGGCCGGGCGATTTTAGAAAAATCTTGAATAAACCTACGATAGAAGCCGGCATGACCCAAAAAGCTCCTAACACCTTTTACGGTTGTGGGATGAGGTAATTTTGCAATGACGTCCACTTTGGCTCTATCAACCACAATCCCGTTCTTTGAAATTTTATGGCCGAGGACAATGCCCTCTTTGACCATAAAGTGACTCTTCTCCCAATTTAGACATAACTTTGTGTCTTCACAACGTTTTAGCATGCTGTCTAAATGGGATATACATGATTGAAATGAATCCCCAATGACCGAAAAATCATCCATAAAGACCTCCATAGTTTTCCCGATCATGTCGGAAAATATGGCCATCATACATCTTTGAAACGTGCCCGGAGCATTACATAAGCCCAATGGCATACGTTTATAAGCAAAAGTTCCGTAGGGGCACGTGAAATTGGTCTTTTCTTGATCTTCCGGATCAATGGGAATCTGAAAGTAACCCAAGAAACCATCGAGGAAGCAATAGTACTCATTCCCCGCTAATCTCTCGAGCATCTGATCCATAAAGGGCAGAGGAAAATGGTCTTTACGGGTGGCGTCATTTAACTTGCGATAGTCAATGCAGACATGCCAACCCGTAACAAATCGAGCCGGAATCAACTCATTCTCCTCGTTTGTGACAACAGCAATGCCACCCTTTTTTGGAACACAATGAATTGGGCTAACCCAAGGACTGTCCGAGATAGGGTAAATCAATCCGGCATCAAGAAGTTTTAAGACTTCTTGTTTGATAACCTCGTAAATTTTTGGATTCACCCTTCTTTGTTGTTGGACTGCAGGTTTGAAGTCGTCCTCTATTAAAATCTTGTGAGTATAAAATTCAGGGTCAATGCCCCTGATGTCGGAGAGTCGCCAAGCGATTGCTTGTTTATGTGACTCCAAAACCTTTATTAGAGCAGCCTTTTCCTCAACACTTAAATCTTTGGCAATTATGACGGGTAATTTATCATCACCCTCCAGAAATGCATATTCAAGATGAGGCGGCAAGTCCTTAAGTTTAACCTCAGGGAAGTCATCAGTTTTCTTAACATTTATTACTTCCTCTTTATGAAGTGTTTTTGGTAGAACAGGAAGAGGAGAGGGATCTTCGTTTAATAATTTCTCAAGTAGGAGAATATCCCTCTCGGGGTCAATCTCTTGGTTATCGATTCCATCAGGAATCGAATCACTTTTGAGAAAGGCCTCAATTTCTTCTGAGATGAAGTCAATTCCCTCAAACGTAGTGAGGGAAGGAGAAGAATTGGCAATGATGGGATGAGAAGATTGAGTGAGGTTTTCACTCGAAGAATCATCAAAGAAACCTAAAATCTCTTGAGCATACTCCTCAGTAGCAACATCGATGACATCTATTTGGTTCACCGATTCACAGTCATAATTGGAGGAGTATCTCGAAGTTTGATTTAGGTTGAAGGTAATGGCTTCTGTTCCAACACGCAATGTGATCTCATGCTCAAATACATCGATAAAAGCACGCCCAGTTCTAAGGAATCCCCTTCCAAGAATGAGAGGGACCCTAGAATCGGCATCAAAGTCAACAATCACAAAATCCGCCGGAAAATGGAACTTTCTCACTTTAACGAATACGTCCTCGGCAATGCCAAGAGGATGAGAAATCGAACGATCGGCAAGCTCTAAAGTCATGCACGTGGGAGTAAGTTCGGGAAGAGAGAGTTTCTTCCTGATGAGGCGAAAAATGATCCGCTTTTAGGGGGTCATTAAAGCCCGAATCCGAATTTATTTGATCAAATATTGCCCTAAATCGTTCCTTTTATGATTTTAGGTACTTGGAGAGTGAATTCTGGAAAAGAAGCCATTTTGGACATTTTTGGAGCATAAAAGTGAAGAAAACGGCAAAGTCTCAATTTTCCATGCTGGAAACAGTAGGTGACGGTGTCATAACTCGTAATTTCCGGTCATTTTCCAAACCTCGACAATTTACTATTCACAAGTTACTATTCATCATTTACTATTCATCAATCACTATTCATCGTTTTTGAGGTCAATTTGACATTTCGAGAAACATTCAGAAATTTTACTATTCACTTGAGACTATTCATTCCCGGAAGAAAAACACTATTCACGTGCATTGCTCATGTCATCGTAAATTTAGTTTACGAGTATTTAAATTCGCGTAACCGTATTGGTTCCGGTGCGAATTTATGCATTATCATTGGGACATTTCATACAGACTAGAAATAGTCTGCATATCATCTTTATGGCACTTGCATACTATTCCACTCGTAGGGTATTCAAATTATATTTTTAATATAATTAACGATTTATGTATGTTTATTTTAAATAAACACTAATACGCGAACTATAAATGAAACTAACACGTCCGACACTTCCGACTATGATCCCAATATATTTTTATATTCATTTTTAATAATATAAAAATTATAATATTAATTTACCCGGTATTTTGGAAATTTATTTATTTCGTATCATACGCCTAATTTAATTACAACGGTTTTCATAGAAATTAAACGACGATTAACCAAACACTCAATATTTATACCCAACATATTTTTACAATCTTTACGACTTTGTTATGTCCCGGTTAACTCCGTTAAAAATTTATTTTTTAGTTAACTCGGTGCCCGGTATTCCCTAAAACCACTAATATATATATATAATACTATCCAAATTTCACCAAATCTCTTACACAACTTCATTTTTTTTCTTCCTTTCTCCCAAATTGCCGCCCCCCCCCCCCCCCCCCCCCCCCTTTACTTCTTTTCTTACATTCTTTGAAATTTTACTACTCCCATTTAATGCTAAGGAGATCTTGTCTTCAAGGACAATAATACATATATCTAATACCTATCTAATTCACCTCATTTCCTCAAAAGCAACTAGCAACTCTTTCCTTCTTTTCTCTCTTGGTGGTTCACGGCAAAACAACAACAAGAATCCATTTTCATCAATTTTTCCAAGATCAAATGACAATCAAGGGTATTTAGTATTTATTGTTAGGATTTTGAAGTTAAAACATAAGGTTTTGCAAGTTTTTCATCTCCACTAGTCCACTAATCTTCAAGTAAGTTATCAAGACCTATTTTTATAAATTATTCAAGTTGTTTCATTGATCATTCAAGTTTATTCAAGATATATATGCATATGTTGATTTATACCACTTTATTTTACAAACTTTTAACTTTTGAAGCCTAAAAAGTGATTATAGTTAGATCCTTGTTAGATCCACTTGGTTTATGATGTTTAGGAACCCATGACACCCTAATAAGGTGTATGGTAGGATTAGACTAGTTTTGTGGTGATTGAAAGTGATTTGGTTGGTTTTTGAACAAGTTAGTAACTAGGAAAACCAAGTTTTGACACTCATAGAAAGTTGCTGTCCATTTTTGCAAAACGTGGAAAGATCAGGGAATTCTGGGTAATTTTGGACCTAAGATTCAGAAAATACTTTCCGATACGGAACTATGGCCGAAAACGGGGATAAAAACGAGTTAATAACGAAGGAGATACGCTAAAAACGAGTTTAACGACGAAAATTATATTTTCCGGAAATGCTTGCTGATGAACAGTACTCACGGGCAAATTTGAGCATAAAACTTGATCTAGCCATCATAAATTGTCAAAAACATGTTAGTATGTTGTCCCACGTTTCCGTGGATATAAAGAACGAGTAAAATGAGCTTAAAACGACCAAGTTATACGCGTTTTAACATCGTCAAAACTATATATATATATATTTTGTCACTACTAGAAAATAATAACTTACGCACTAAATGGCATATTTTCTAGAAATCTTACTAAGGACTATATTCTTAACAAATGAAATACGTATGACCCAAAGGAATATTTATACGACTTAACGACGTTATTTTAAGGTTTTCGATACGAGGAATAGAACGCTAACATTTTTATACGATATATTACGACAAGTTTTTATAACTCCGTTGGGACTTATTTTTCCTATGTATGGAAACTATTTTACTTTGACAATAACTAGTATTTCCAAGTTACGAGTGGTATAGGCATCATGTGCACGTACATTCATTTCATTATGTCATGATCTAAGGTAGATCGTTATTACTCATATTAGGTTGCGGTTAGAGATCGAACCTCATTTCCGTGTATCCATTCTTGTCATCATTGCTATCGCTCCAGGTGAGTCATAGCCCCTACTATTTTAATTGTTTTGTAAACTCTTTGGGGGAGAATACATGCTCGTTTTACTTAAAACGCATTACTTGTTTTACCTGGTTGATTTCTCAAATATTCCCAGCTTTGTCTAATTATATATTTGATCATCTGCACTTCATTAGTATGCTTGACTACCGGTATTTCTTTGGTATATTTAACCACCTGCATTCATTGGTATGTTTGATTTTCTTGTATTTCATGGGATTGATTAAACTTATTTACATGACCACATTGTCATAATTGTTTATCTGGCGACATTGTCAGTATTGTTTATCTGGCGACATTGTCAGTATTATTTATCTGGCGACATTGTCAGTATTGTTTAGATAATCTCTTTGACTGAATCATTTTATTTATATAGCCGTTTTGCTATATTTATCTGGGAATTTGGATACCATTATTACTTATGTTCACGTAGACTTTAATACATTTGGCAGTGGGTTGTAAACACACAGGTTACAAGTCTCTTATGGCGGGACTTGCAACTGAGTGGATTTACGATGCCTTTGTTGGGCGATCTTTTCTATATAGGCATTATTTGTTAAACAAACTCTATGAACTCACCAACCTCGTGTTGACACTTTAGCATGTATTTTCAGGTTTTAAGCATATGGCACGCTACAAGAGGTTTTGGCAGGGCATGGCATGGTCATAGAAGACTCTGACTATTTATATGGGGACCGTTTTAAACTATTTAAGGGCCTACTTCCGCACAACTTTTAACGATGTAAATTCAACATTTTTGATTTAACGATTTTATTCTAAATGATTAAAGTGAAAACCATTTTTGTACTTGTATTGTGATATCAATTGAGTTACACCCCAGTATTCATGTATGCTTCCGCTGGACCCGATTTTGGGGGTGTGACAGATTGGTATCAGAGCTTTGGCTATAGCGAACTAAGTGTTTTTAAAACCTAGACTATAGCTACTTTTACGAAAACTTAACCCTATGACCGTCACGTGCCTGCCTGCCAAGCTGAAGCCTCATTTGTGGCTAGTTGCTGACATAGGTGATGAGATTTGTATCTCATTATCTGGTATATTATATTCACTTATTCTAGTTGATTACTATCATTGTCTTTCATATGAGCATGTTCACGTATCGTATATGTCACTGCATTATGTTTCCCCATGCATAGTTTCATCATTCGACCTCGAGTTTGGTCACTTGCTTTTGTCTTTCTGAACGTCTTGGTATTTGTGAAGGACATAGTCTTAGTATAACTGAGCTGAGTATTTCAAAATTCATGGAACCTCGGTGGGATATAGACTGGTCATCTATATTCAACCCGGGATAGTGAGATATAGGCTGACCACCTATGTCTGACTCAGAAATGAATTTTGAAACACTAAGAATGGTTATAATAAAATTTTGTCTGGAATAAATTCTCAACTCATTTTCCAAATGTTTTATTCATGTGTGCGTACTTACTTTCATCACAATCTCATTATGTCGCAGATGTCACAGTCTTTTCCCTTCTCACCATCATTATTATTTTCCCTTCACCATCCCCATATATATAAGGAATTAGGTGATACTCTATAGATTCCTATGTCATTTATCACTCATTACTCCCAATATTGATAAGTGGATATTATCAATGACCTCCCTAGGAAAGACTTTCCATACCATATATAAGGAGGATCCCTAGGTACATTATGGCCATTTAAAACTCAACAGAAATCCCAGGATATCACAAGACCACTCGAGCCACGTCAACTTGTCATATCGCAACATCAACCTTTCATTCTACGATAACCCACTCACGTACATCTACTACTAGGAAACGTCTTAATTATGTCTCACCCTTCTTTTCTCGTTTTGAAAAGCTATGCCGCCAAGGAAAGTTAAAGCTACTCCAACTATGACACCTGTTGCTATTCGGAAATTGGTTAAGGATAGTATCGCCGAAGCTCTAGAGATCGAGAGAGCTGAGGTAGCTGCAAGGGCTGCTGAGGCCGCTTTACAAACAGGGACAAATGGACAATCCGATAATAAGCGCGAATGTACTTGGAAGAATTTTAAGGTTAGTGATCCCATCAAGTTTAAGGGCACTGAAGGAGCGGTTGCTTTGATTCGCTGGTTCGAAAAGACTGAGAATGTGTTCCTCATGTGCAACTGTCCTGATGTCAGCAAGGTAAAATTCGCTACTGGTATGCTTTTGGATGAAGCTATGTCATGGTGGAATTCTTATGCTCAACCGATGGGTATGGAAAATGCCTACAAGCTCACCTGGGAGCAATTCAAGAAATTGATGACTGATAAGTTTTGCCCTCGTACTGAGGTGCAGAAGTTGGAAACAGAGTTTTATAAGCTAGTGACAGTAGTTAATGATATCGAGGCATATATCCGAAGGTTTCAGGAGTTGGCTGTGCTATGTCCATCTATGGTTTCAGATAACGAAAAGCTGCTAGAAAATTTCATCGGTGGACTACCGCGCAACATCAGTGGGAACGTAATTGCTTCTAAATCAGACACACTGGAGGAAGCTATCAGAATGTCTCAAAAGCTTATGGCTCAAGTGATGAAGCAAGAAACTACTGTCAACAACAACAACGAAAACAAGAGGAAAAGGGATGACAACCAAGGAGACGATCAAGTATGGCAGCCAGACAAACAACATGAAGTGGTTAGGGCCTACGTTGTGAAGCCAAGTGAAAAGAAAGGTTACCAAGGTACTTTACCAAAATGCAACAAGTGTCAGAATCATCATAACCATGGACCTTGTCTTAATCCATGTGGCAACTGTAAGAAGGTTGGTCATGCAACTTGGGAATGCAAATTTCCAATCATTACCGGAGATCAGAAACCCTCAGTGACATGTTTTGGCTATGGAGAAATAGGGCATTACAGGAATGAATGCCCAAAACAAGGAAACCAAGAGAAAGGGAGCCAAGGCGGAAGGGCTCGTGGGAGAGCCTAGGTCATCGGAGAAGGAAATGGTCCGCACATCAACAACGCTGAGGACGACAACAATGTTCAAGAATCGAGAACTTCTGTCTTAAAAATAAACCAAAGCCTAAACTCTCTTGTGTTGTATTTCTTTTGTGTTTAATTCTGCGTTCTATCGTATAAGTTTCATGTACTATTAACGAATTCCGATCTAATGAATATTCTATCTTTTATCACAGCAAACTCCTAGCGATTTCATTAAGATTCCTTTGGAACTACACCACCTATCATCTGCAGACCAATGGCCAGAATTAGAGAACGATTCAAACATAGGGAGATATGATCAGAGCATGAGTGATTGACTTTAGAAATAGTTGGACTAACCAGTTACCATAAATCAAATTCAGTTGCAACCCTAGTTATCGCGCGAGCGTAGAGACTACACCATTTGAAGCACTCTATGGTCGAAGTGCCAACATCCATTAACGGATAAAATTTGGAAAAGCCCAACTCACTAGTCCCGTAAGCATTCATGAAATAACCAGAAATTTCCTACAAGTCAAGAATCAATTACAAATTCTATAAGTTGTAAACCATTAAAACTTCAAATTGGTAGCCAGATCATGTTGAAAGTTCTGCCTAGGAAAGGCATGATATTATTCAGAAAAATTTGGAAAGTTAAACCTGATATACACTGGACCACGTAATATTTCGGACAGAGTAGGCCTAGTGGCCATCAGACTTGAGCCTTGTTAGAGAACAGCCGGATTACACAACTATGGTTCACCTATTCAAACCCCAGGAAATGACTTTCAGATTAGTCACATATGATTCCATTGGAAGGAATCCAACCCAATGACAAACCTAAATCTGGTAAGAGGACCACTAGAAATCATGGACTGTTAGGTCGAACGGTTAAAACAGAGTCAAATTCCTATCGTGGAAGTTCGCTGAAATTCTCAATTATCACCATCTTTTCACCAATACCATTCTAGAAGACTTACACAAACTGAACTTCGGGACGAAGTTCCTGTTAGAAGGGAAGACTGTCACAACTCGTAATTTCCGGTCATTTTCCAAACCTCGACAATTTACTATTCACAAGTTACTATTCATCATTTACTATTCATCGATCACTATTTATCGTTTTTGAGGTCAATTTGACATTTCGAGAAACATTCAGAAATTTTACTATTCACTTGACACTATTCATTCCCGGAAGAAAAACACTATTCACGTGCATTGCTCATGTCATCGTAAATTTAGTTTACGAGTATTTAAATTTCCGTAACAGTATTGGTTCCGGTGCGAATTCATGCATTATCATTGGGACATTTCATACAGACTAGAAATAGTCTGCATATCATCTTTATGGCACTTGCATACTATTCCACTCGTAGGGTATTCAAATTATATTTTTAATATAATTAACGATTTTTGTATGTTTATTTTAAATAAACACTAATACGCGAACTATAAATGAAACTAACACGTCCGACACTTCCGACTATGATCCCAATATATTTTTATATTCATTTTTAATAATATAAAAATTATAATATTAATTTACCCGGTATTTTGGAAATTTATTTATTTCGTATCGTACGCCTAATTTAATTACGACGGTTTTCATAGAAATTAAACGACGATTAACCAAACACTCAATATTTATACCCAACATATTTTTACAATCTTTACGACTTTGTTATGTCCCGGTTAACTCCGTTAAAAATTTATTTTTTAGTTAACTCGGTGCCCGGTATTCCCTAAAACCACTAATATATATATATATATATAATACTATCCAAATTTCACCAAATCTCTTACACAACTTCATTTTTTTTCTTCCTTTCTCCCAAATTGCCGCCCCCCCCCCCCCCCTTTACTTCTTTTCTTACATTCTTTGAAATTTAACTACTCCCATTTAATGCTAAGGAGATCTTGTCTTCAAGGACAATAATACATATATCTAATACCTATCTAATTCACCTCATTTCCTCAAAAGCAACTAGCAACTCTTTCCTTCTTTTCTCTCTTGGTGGTTCACGGCAAAACAACAACAAGAATCCATTTTCATCAATTTTTCCAAGATCAAATGACAATCAAGGGTATTTAGTATTTATTGTTAGGATTTTGAAGTTAAAACATAAGGTTTTGCAAGTTTTTCATCTCCACTAGTCCACTAATCTTCAAGTAAGTTATCAAGACCTATTTTTATAAATTATTCAAGTTGTTTCATTGATCATTCAAGTTTATTCAAGATATATATGCATATGTTGATTTATACCACTTTATTTTACAAACTTTTAACTTTTGAAGCCTAAAAAGTGATTATAGTTAGATCCTTGTTAGATCCACTTGGTTTATGATGTTTAGGAACCCATGACACCCTAAGAAGGTGTATGGTAGGATTAGACTAGTTTTGTGGTGATTGAAAGTGATTTGGTTGGTTTTTGAACAAGTTAGTAACTAGGAAAACCAAGTTTTGACACTTTTAGAAAGTTGCTGTCCATTTTTGCAAAACGTGGAAAGATCAGGGAATTCTGGGTAATTTTGAACCTAAGATTCAGAAAATACTTTCCGATACGGAACTATGGCCGAAAACGGGGGTAAAAATGAGTTAATAACGAAGGAGATACGCTAAAAACGAGTTTAACGACGAAAATTATATTTTCCGGAAATGCTTGCTGATGAACAGTACTCACGGGCAAATTTGAGCATAAAACTTGATCTAGCCGTCATAAATTGTCAAAAACATGTTAGTATGTTGTCCCACGTTTCCGTGGATATAAAGAACGAGTAAAATGAGCTTAAAACGACCAAGTTATACGCGTTTTAACATCGTCAAAACTATATATATATATATTTTGTCACTACTAGAAAATAATAACTTACGCACTAAATGGCATATTTTCTAGAAATGTTACTAAGGACTATATTCTTAACAAATGAAATACGTATGACCCAAAGGAATATTTATACGACTTAACGACGTTATTTTAAGGTTTTCGATATGAGGAATAGAACGCTAACATTTTTATACGATATATTACGACAAGTTTTTATAACTCCGTTGGGACTTATTTTTCCTATGTATGGAAACTATTTTACTTTGACAATAACTAGTATTTCCAAGTTACGAGTGGTATAGGCATCATGTGCACGTATATTCATTTCATTATGTCATGATCTAAGGTAGATCGTTATTACTCATATTAGGTTGCGGTTAGAGATCGAACCTCATTTCCGTGTATCCATTCTTGTCATCATTGCTATCGCTCCAGGTGAGTCATAGCCCCTACTATTTTAATTGTTTTGTAAACTCTTTGGGGGAGAATACATGCTCGTTTTACTTAAAACGCATTACTTGTTTTACCTGGTTGATTTCTCAAATATTCCCAGCTTTGTCTAATTATATATTTGATCATCTGCACTTCATTAGTATGCTTGACTACCGGTATTTCTTTGGTATATTTAACCACCTGCATTCATTGGTATGTTTGATTTTCTTGTATTTCATGGGATTGATTAAACTTATTTACATGCCCACATTGTCATAATTATTTATCTGGCGACATTGTCAATATTGTTTATCTGGCGACATTGTCAGTATTATTTATCTGGCGACATTGTCAGTATTGTTTAGATAATCTCTTTGACTGAATCATTTTATTTATATAGCCGTTTTGCTATATTTATCTGGGAATTTGGATACCATTATTACTTATGTTCACGTAGACTTTAATACATTTGGCAGTGGGTTGTAAACACACAGGTTACAAGTCTCTTATGGCGGGACTTGCAACTGAGTGGATTTACGATGCCTTTGTTGGGCGATCTTTTCTCTATAGGCATTATTTGTTAAACAAACTCTATGAACTCACCAACCTCGTGTTGACACTTTAGCATGTATTTTCAGGTTTTAAGCATATGGCACGCTACAGGAGGTTTTGGCAGGGCATGGCATGGTCATAGAAGACTCTGACTATTTATATGGGGACCGTTTTAAACTATTTAAGGGCCTACTTCCGCACAACTTTTAACGATGTAAATTCAACATTTTTGATTTAACAATTTTATTCTAAATGATTAAAGTGAAAACCATTTTTGTACTTGTATTGTGATATCAATTGAGTTACACCCCAGTATTCATGTATGCTTCCGCTGGACCCGATTTTGGGGGTGTGACAGACGGCGTCAAGAGTACCACCCTGACGGCGTCAAACATCAAGAATAAAAATCCGAGAGTCATGAAGGCGTCAAGAGTTGTTCTTGACGGCGTCAAAGTCCCAAGAATAAAATACCGTGGTTGATGACGGCGTCACATAGGCCGTCAGAAGTAGATCAAGGCCGTCCGAGGAAGTATTTGGCGGCGAGATGACGGCGTCACACCATTGCTCTTGACGCCGTCAGCCATATTTTCCTATATATAGTTTTCTAGTTTTTCACATTAAAAAAGATAGAAGTTTTGGAGAAACCCTAAAGACGAATTCGGTGCAACTTTTACAGGTTTTTCAAGGGTTCCAAACCCTTGATACCTTGCATTGTAATTGAGATAAGTGTTCTTCTAATTCAATCAATATGTCTATGTGTTGGTTGTCTATATCTTGTTCTTGTTTCAATTCCATTATGCTAGGCTAGATCTCCTTTGTGTTTGCTTAGATCTAATGAAACCTAGATATTGATTATGTGTTGATTACTTGTTTATTCTTGTTCTTGGATGAATGATTTATATGTTAGGCTTAAGAAAACTGGCAGATCTCCAAATGGTAACATGCTTGAACGTCTTAAGAAACATGAACCGAGGCGTACTAGGTCTTTATTGGTTGTATTTAATGCATGAGCCACTGTTTACAATCCCTATAGTTGTGCTGGGCATGGTGTAGGAGGAGATAAGAGCTCATAGAATTGGGGAGTTATGTATGCCACCCCATGAATGGTATTAAGGAATACGATCCGTCATCCATGCAATTATAACAAGTAATTAACGTGTAAAAGATATCTAGGGAGTAATGAAGTCTAAGTAAACACATTTTCTCCAATTACTGCTCACAACCTTAGTTTAATTAGTTTATTTTCATTTTTATTATTTTATTTTGATTGCATCTTAGTTTTGGGTTAGTTGAATAGCAACTAATTCCGCCCACTCTTCCAAAACCCGAGATTTTACTTGCTTTCATAAAAACATAAAAATACAAAAATAATCATCCCTCACCTTTAGAACTAGTAATTTAGGCTTTCTAATCCTAGCGACACTATTCCTAAGCTGAACGATCAATCCCCCGGTACTTGTCACTATACTATACTACAACGATCAGGTACACTGCCTGGTGGGGGTTGTAAGCTTCTCGAGATCCCTCGAGAGGTAAAGCCTGTTGCGATTCCCACGCATCAAGTTTTTGGCGCCGCTGCCCGGGGAATAGTTATTGTCTAGGTTAGAATTTCTTTTTATTTGGTCTACTTCTTAGATTCCTTTCTAGTAAGATTTTATTTTTATTTTTAGGTCTTCTTTAGTCTATCTTATTTCTTCGTGTCTTTTTTCGTAACTCTTCATCGTCCGCCATCATGGCAACCAACGAATTCTCCAACCTTAGGATTACTAGGAGTCGTAGTACCACTAGAGACCTTGTCTTGCCTTATGCATAACCCGAAAGAGAAATGTGTAGGTTAAGACGAACTCACTCAACCCCTGAACCATCCAGCATTGCTATCGATTTTGATGCACCTCTTTCTGAGGAAAATTCAGAAAATCACATCACAACCCTAGCTCCCCCAACGAGATGAGTACCCCTATAATACCTCCTCCTAAGCGTCTTAAGGACTACTCTTCCCCAACTCCTCGTGGCTTTTCAAATGCCATTGTTTACCCAAACGAACACACCAACGAGGTCTTGCATGCAAACGATGTTTGGCTTGTCAAAAGTGTAAGTTCCACGGACTTGATGAGGAAAATCCAATCCAACACATCAAGGACTTCCTAAAAATAGTAGACACCCTCCATACGGATGGGGCTACTAGAGACACATCCCGATTGCGATTCTTTCCTTTCACCTTATATGAAAAAGCCCAAGAATGGTATGGCAAACTCCCTTCTGAATCTATATTCTCATGGGAGCAACTCATATCCAAGTTCTATGAGAAGTTCTTTCCACCTGGAAAAACCTCAGCACTTAGAGATAGGATCCTCCGTTTCCGGAAGGAGAAGGACGAACCCTTCTATAAATCGTGGACTAGATTCAAAGATTCAATAAGACAAGTTCCCCATCATGGCATTGAGCTTTGGCTCTTGGTCCAAATCTTCTATGAAAATATCTCCTCTAATGACCGAAACGGAATTAACCAATCTAGGAAAGGAAGATTGGCCAATCTAAGTACCGAGGAAGGATGGGATAGGATTGAAGAATATGCTCAAGACCAGGATGACACTTGGGATGAACCTGAGTCGACTGTCAGCATTTCTGAGATCACCTCGGATCGGTTGAGCAAAATTTTCAAAAGAGTGGAATACATAGCTGGATCGCAGTTACCTAAACAGCTGTCAAATCCTTACTTGATCTGCGATTACTGTAGAGGCCCACATGAGGTAGAAGAATGCGGAGGAGTAGCCACAACTGAACATGCGTGCTTGTCAGGAGGGGACATTTATGCTGATCCCTCCCTTTTGCCTTTTTACCAAAATGACGATTACACCCTTTGGGGAAATCTGGTGAAGAGAAGAGAAGGGGTGGAAGGCCCTGAATTCAAAATCAGGAGCAATTTCGAAGATGACCTTGGTCACTTCACTCAAGAAAAAGACTTGCAAATGAAAGGGCTTAATGAGCTTTTCGACGAGCAGCAGGAAGGTATTGGAGAATTTTTCAACAAGCTTAACTCGGCCCTAGATAATCTCCAAACGCCATTAGTGAGAAAAAAAGACCCCATGCTCGCGATAACCACACGAGCTGGAACGACAACCAAAGACCCTCCTTACCCAAACTCGTCTCCCATCACCCTCGATCCAGACAAACCTGGGGAGGAGGAGGAGGACGTCGGCATTATCACCCCAGACCAACCGCCCGTGGCGATCCCTTCCCCATCGGCCCTTCCTAACCCACCTATGAAAATTCCATTCCCATCCCGGTTAAGGAACCAGAAAACTGAAAATGATAACAAGAGGTTCTTGTCTTATCTAAAAGACTCAGTTGTTACCATACCTCTCCTTGATGCTTGCTATCACATGCCAAAGTATAGCACATACTTCAAAAAGCTGCTCGCTAACAGGAAGAAACTCGAGGGTCTTGTGACCCTGGGGGAAGAATGCTCAGTGGTAACCCATCAAGGGCTACCAAAGAAGGTAGACGATCCGGGCAGTTTCACCTTGCCTTGCTCCATAGGACCTATATCAATCAAAAATGCTCTTGCCGATTTGGGAGCGAGTATCAATCTCATGCCCTACTCTATGTTCCGTAAACTAGGATATTCTGGATTGAAGTCTACCCGTATGAACATCCAACTAGCCGATAGATCAATCAAGTACCCTGTAGTGATATGTGAGAATGTGCTAGTCAAAGTTGGGAAATTCAAATTCCCGGTCGACTTCGTAATCCTGGATATGGAAGAGGATGACTTGGTACCTATCATCTTAGGTAGATCATTTCTTGCTACCGCTCGTGCAGTCATCGATGTCTACGATGGCAAATTGACCTTACGAGTGGGAGACGATAGCACAACCTTCGACATTAAGGATTCTATGGACCTCTCCCTCGAAGCAGCCAACCGACTCTACTTTATCGGGGAATTAGATGAACTCACAGATGTCATTGATAGTTGCGTTGATGAACAAATCGATGAAGCCTGGCTACGGGACGAGAGTTTTCCGACTTTGCTAGAGGTGGAAAAGACGGAGGATGTTAATGCAGTCTCCTTCTACCCCAGACAAGAGGCAACGGAGCATCTCGAGCTCCGAAAGCCCGAAAACAAGCTCAAACCTTCTATTATCGAACCTCCTAACGTTGATCTCAAAGAGTTTCCTAACCATTTGGAGTATGCCTTCCTTCAGGGGGAGGACCAACTCCCGGTAATCATAAACTCTTCCTTGGAACAAGAACAAAAAGTTAAACTCTTAGAGGTCCTAAAAAAATACAAGGGGGTACTCGCATGGAGTGTGGCCGACATTAAGGGGATTGACTCAACTTTTTGCACACATAAGATTCTTATGGAGGAAGATTATAAACCTACTGTGCAACCCCAGAGGCGAGTGAACCCTAACATTAAGGAAGTAGTAAAGAAAGAAGTTATCAAACTTTTGGATGCAGGACTGATTTACCCAATCTCGGATAGCCCATGGGTCAGTCCTGTGCACGTTGTACCTAAAAAGGGTGGAATGACTGTAGTAAAGAATGACAAGGGTGAGATGGTGCCCCAGAGAACTGTCACTAGATGGCGGGTATGCATCGACTATCGAAAGCTCAATGATGCCACGAGGAAAGATCACTTTCCCTTACCATTCATTGATCAGATGTTAGAGAGATTATCTGGACACGAGTACTATTGCTTCTTGGATGGATTCTCTGGATATTTTCAAATCCCCATAGCACCCGAAGACCAAGAAAAGACCACGTTTACTTGCCCCTATGGAACATTTGCTTACAAAAGGATGCCTTTTGGGCTATGTAATGCTCCCGCCACTTTCCAACGTTGCATGACCGCAATCTTTCATGAACTCATGGAAAACAGCATGGAAGTGTTCATGGATGACTTTTCAGTCTTCGGAAACTCCTTCGACCGCTGTCTTGCTAATTTAGAAAAGATGCTTAAACGTTGTGAGGAAACCAACTTGGTGTTAAACTTGGAAAAGTGTCATTTCATGGTAAAGGAAGGGATTGTGTTAGGGCATAAGATCTCAGGGACCGGAATAGAGGTGGACCAAGCTAAAGTTGAAGCTATATCTAAGTTACCATACCCCACGACTGTTAAGGCAATACGCAGCTTTTTGGGGCACGCCGGATTTTATCGGAGATTCATCAAAGACTTCTCAAAAATTGCCCGGCCAATGACTCAATTGCTTGTGAAGGATGCTCCGTTCGATTTTTCCCAAGAATGCAAGGATGCTTTCGATCTCTTAAAAAGGGAACTCACTCAAGCTCCAATCATGATCACACCCAACTGGGAGTTACCATTTGAAATCATGTGTGACGCTAGCGATTTCGCTGTCGGGGCTGTATTAGGTCAACGGCGTGACAAGCTTTTCCAACCTATTTACTACGCTAGCAAAACCATGAATCCCGCTCAAGAGAACTACTCTACCACCGAGAAAGAACTATTGGCCGTGGTATTTGCATTCGACAAATTCCGACAATATCTTGTCCTTTCAAAAACAGTCGTCTTCACTGACCACTCGGCTCTTAGATACCTGTTCGCGAAGCAGGATGCTAAGCCACGACTAATTCGGTGGATCTTGTTGCTACAAGAATTCAATGTTGAGATTCGCGATAAGAGGGGGGCAGAGAATCTAGCCGCAGATCATCTATCTCATCTTGAAAACCCCTTGGATAGCACGATAGAAGTGAGATTAGGGATTCGTTTCCTGACGAACAACTAATGTCAATGATTGATTCGGAGCCATGGTACGCCGACTTTGCTAATTACTTCGCAAGTAGATGTAGACTTGTTCCTGAACACCTGACTAAATACGAGAGGAAGAGGTTCTTTTCCCAGCTAAAGTACTACTTTTAGGATGAACCCTTTTTATTCCGAAGGTGTCCTGACCACATTATAAGGCGTTGTGTTTCAGAAAATGAGGCAGTTAAGATTATGAGGGAATGTCACTCTGGTCCCTCGGGCGGGCATCATGGGATAAACGTTACCGCCCGAAAGATTCTCGATGCGGAATTCTATTGGCCCACAATTTTCCGTGATGTAAAAGAAATGGTGCAGGCGTGCGATGCATGTCAACGAGCCGGAAATATATCACATAGAGATGAAGCACCTCAGAACTTTATGCAAGTTTGTGAGGTATTCAATGTTTGGGGGATTGACTTCATGGGACCCTTTCCATCCTCAGGAGGGAACGAGTACATCTTAGTCGCCATTGACTATGTTTCAAAATGGGTTGAGGCACAAGCCCTTAGGACCAATGATGCAAGAGTAGTTATTCATTTCCTGAAAAAGCTTTTCGCAAGATTCGGGATTCCGAAAGCTCTCATCAGTGATAGGGGAACACATTTCTGCAATGCACAAATGGAAAAGGTCATGAAGAGGTATGGAGTACCCCATCGATTCTCCACCGCCTATCATCCACAAACCAATGGCCAAGTCGAAAACACCAATAGAGCTATTAAAAGAATACTTGAAAAAACGGTTAGTCAAAACAGAAAGGACTGGTCATTTAAACTCGATGAAGCCTTATGGGCATTCCGAACTGCCTACAAAACACCTATTGGAACAACCCCATTCCGCATGGTGTATGGTAAGGCATGTCACTTACCAGTAGAATTAGAATACAAGGCTTATTGGGCGCTTAAGGCATGCAACTTAGATTACACAACTGCTGGAAGTAATATGTTTTTGCAATTACACGAGCTTGATGAGCTTAGACTAGAATCTTACGAATCTTCCATCACATATAAAGAAAGAGCTAAAAGATGGCATGACTAGAGAATTAAGAAACCCAAAGAATTTTCAGAGGGGGACAAGGTCTTATTATACAATTCTCGGTTGAGATTATTTCCGGGAAAACTTAAGTCTAGATGGTATGGACCGTTCATGGAAAAGAACACTTCTAGATTTGGAGTGGTAGTGTTAATAGATGATGAAGGTAAGGAATTCACGGTTAACATACAATGTGTAAAACACTACCAAGAAAACAACAATGAAATGATTAGTGACGAGGATGTGACGTTTGATGATGAGATCACGTAGTAACCCATGACTTTGAGTCTAGCTATAAGACTCGTAAATAAAGAAAAGCGCTTCTTGGGAGGCAACCCATGTTTTGTGTGATTTTATTTGTTTGATTGTTATTTGCTTCCGTATGCATGTTTAGTTTTTATTGTTGGTTGATCATGTTTCTCAATTAAAATGTGGAAATACTTTACTATGTTGTTTGGCCTAGTCTTAACTCCAACCTAAAAGTATTTTTACAAAAGATAAGTGTAAGGGGAAACCCCAAATAATTTTTTAAGAAACAAACCGATCATGATTCTCCACAATAATAAATGAACATGTATATTCGTATTTGCTAGAGTCAAATGCTTGTATTGAGTCATAATGAAGTTTTGCAGGACTTTCCAGGAAGTAGGACCAAGTTTTTCCAGAAATTTTCCGGAAACTTAACATAAGAATTTCTGCAGGTCCATTCTGACGGCGTCAGGAGTTTACTCTTGACGGCGTCAGGAGTTAAAATCTGGAAATTTTACCGGTTTTGTTTTTCTAACGGAGTCTTATGGTTTTTGTGAATTATTAAGTTTTATAATCTCCAGGAAATCTGCAAACTTCATTCCACAAGCATTATATCTTACTTTGTTTTCTAGGATTTAGTAACTTATATAGGATGCCGCCGATTTTATGCGAGGTTGTCTTGTCTATTTTGTCAGGATTTACAGGTTATGTTCGACAAGGAGATGATTTATATTCTAGAAGGGAAGCTTTGATTGTTCGTTTTCTTGGAAGAAGATTTAACCTGGCCAACCTATAATCCATACCGAGCGAATCAGGGGAGTATTTGATTTCATTCTCTTTACTTTTTCACTTTTACATTCTTTACTTGAACATTGGGGACAATGTTCATCTTAAGTGTAAGGGGAGGGTAAAAAGATGATACCTTACATATGCACTTTCGCTTGAGTTTGTTTTGTTTAATGGTAGATGTGTAATAAAACTATGAGAAATACTTGTTAGTGTAATTTTAGCGCCAAATTTAAATTGTTTTACAACATTTAGGAGTGAAACTTTAGCCATAGCAAGCGTCTCATGGATAGGAGATTGTATGACTAGCACATAACCGTATATTCAGAAAAATTTTCCACCCAAAAATGTGAGGTTCGCCTTTAGATTTGATAGGAAAAGCATTTACTATTAGTGCTTATGAGTGTACCGGTAGCATTTAGATTCTAGAACTTGCGTTAGTGATGCATCCCGAGACCGTTAGTGAGACTACATTCGTGTAGTAGGATTTACTACATGATAAGAGGCAATAGGATCACCCTTGTGTTAAACCCGTATTATAATTACTTGACCATTTAAGTCATATTACTTGGCTAGTTAAGTCAACTAATTTTTCCCACACCCTTAGCGTTGTACTCATTTTTAGTACACGAAACCCCTAGTACACCCCTCCGAGCCTATCTTTTCGTTTCTAACTTTAAGCATCTTACTTAAAGGAAGAATTTGTTACACCCCACTTAAATGTACACCCAAATCGCCTTAGCCTTCCGTGTATGCGCTCATTTTTAGTGCATTATTGTTATTTGTTAAACCCTAAGTTAACTTTCTAATTGATTACATGGTTGCTAAGTCGAGTCATATCCTTGTACATATTGTTTTGGGACGATTGGGACTCATGGGTAAGTACTTATTTTATGGAGTAATGGGGAAGAACATCATTTATTACCCCCATATGTGCGTTAATCTTAAAAGTGCTCCAAGTGTTTTGATTTTCTTAATTCGAGTCATTAGATTAGTTTAATGTAAAGTATGTAAAGATTCAAGTGTACGGGGAATTCTCATCCCCTATGATGTATTATTTTGGATGGTAGGGTAAGAGTGTATGCAAAAAAAAAAAAAAAAAAAAAAAAAAAAAAAAAAAAAAAAAAATCGAAAAAATCAAGAAAACGAAAAAAAAATAGAAAAAAAATAAAAAAAAAGAGAAAAAAAAAAACATACGGACTACCATCCCGTTTCATTCTATGTTCATTTTATGTTTTTTGTTATTTTTCATTTATTAGCTTAAGTCGAGTCTAGTCTTGGCTTAGCAACGCCATATTGTACATGTAATTAACCAAGATTGTTAACTCGCCACCAGTAAAACTTCCTTTATCCAACAAAACCGTGTAATTCATATCCCTATACCTACCGTTACAACCCTTTAAAAGACCTCTTTGATAGTTTATCCTAGGTGCTTACGCCATGTGGTGGAGGTTTGATCCTTTCCCAAGCCTATGGAAATCTATTTTGCTATGACAGGTAGTGAGATATATCTTCCATTTCCATAATGATATATTACTTTATTACGCCCGAGAGATGTGAGTATCTAAACACTATTTGTGAGGTGCTTGTGTATGACCTCCGTGCTTGTCTATTGGTCTTTAGTGGAACGATTATTTGTTGTAATTACTTTTATATTAGTGTTAAATGACCCCTAACTTGTCTTTTGAGTAGAATAAAAGCGCATTTGCTTGAGGACAAGCAAATCTCAAGTGTAAGGGTATATGATGAGGCGAAAAATGATCCGTTTTTAGGGGGTCATTTAAGCCCGAATCCGAATTTATTTGATCAAATATTGCCCTAAATCGTTCCTTTTGTGATTTTAGGTACTTGGCGAGTGAATTCTGGAAAATAAGCCATTTTGGACGTTTTTGGAGCATAAAAGTGAAGAAAACGGCAAAGTCTCAATTTTCCATGCTGGAAACAGTAGGTGACGGCGTCAAGAGTACCACCCTGACGGCGTCAAACATCAAGAATAAAAATCCGAGAGTCATGAAGGCGTCAAGAGTTGTTCTTGACGGCGTCAAAGTCCCAAGAATAAAATACCGTGGTTGATGACGGCGTCACATAGGCCGTCAGAAGTAGATCAAGGCCGTCCGAGGAAGTATTTGGCGGCGAGATGACGGCGTCACACCATTGCTCTTGACGCCGTCAGCCATATTTTCCTATATATAGTTTTCTAGTTTTTCACATTAAAAAAGAGAGAAGTTTTGGAGAAACCCTAAAGACGAATTTGGTGCAACATTTACAGGTTTTTCAAGGGTTCTAAACCCTTGATACCTTGCATTGTAATTGAGATAAGTATTCTTCTAATTCAATCAATATGCCTATGTGTTGGTTGTCTATATCTTGTTCTTGTTTCAATTCCATTATGCTAGGCTAGATCTCCTTTGTGTTTGCTTAGATCTAATGAAACCTAGATATTGATTATGTGTTGATTACTTGTTTATTCTTGTTCTTGGATGAATGATTTATATGTTAGGCTTAAGAAAACTGGCAGATCTCCAAATGGTAACATGCTTGAACGTCTTAAGAAACATGAACCGAGGCGTACTAGGTCTTTATTGGTTGTATTTAATGCATGAGCCACTGTTTACAATCCCTATAGTTGTGCTGGGCATGGTGTAGGAGGAGATAAGAGCTCATAGAATTGGGGAGTTATGTATGTCACCCCATGAATGGTATTAAGGAATACGATCCGTCATCCATGCAATTATAACAAGTAATTAACGTGTAAAAGATATCTAGGGAGTAATGAAGTCTAAGTAAACACATTTTCTCCAATTACTGCTCACAACCTTAGTTTAATTAGTTTATTTTCATTTTTATTATTTTATTTTGATTGCATCTTAGTTTTGGGTTAGTTGAATAGCAACTAATTCCGCCCACTCTTCCAAAACCCGAGATTTTACTTGCTTTCATAAAAACATAAAAATACAAAAATAATCATCCCTCACCTTTAGAACTAGTAATTTAGGCTTTCTAATCCTAGCGACACTATTCCTAAGCTGAACGATCAATCCCCCGGTACTTGTCACTATACTATACTACAACGATCAGGTACACTGCCTGGTGGGGGTTGTAAGCTTCTCGAGATCTCTCGAGAGGTAAAGCCTGTTGCGATTCCCACGCATCACTTCCACACATAATATGGCATCAGGTTAATGCTAGCACCTAGATCGGCCAAGGCGAAGCATTCAACCATACCCGGGAAAGTACAAGGAATGAGAAATTTCCCGGGGTCTCCAAGCTTTTCAGGAAGCTTTTTCAAGAGAACTGCTGAACAGTGCTCATTCATAGGAGTTCTTGCCATCTCGAAGAGTTTTTCTTTATTACTTAACAGATTTTTGATTGTTGATGCAAACTTGGGCATCAAGAGAATAGCGTTCGCGAAGCTAATGTCAAAGTGCAATTCTTGGAAGATTTGGAAAAATTTATCCATTTGGTGACTAGCCTTTTCGCGGAGCTTTTGTTCGTTGAGACGTTATGGATAAGGAATAGAAGTTTTGGATTTAGTGTTGTCCCCTGGAGTTTCTGGTGGTTCAAAGACAACTCCAGGTTTACATCTGGTTTCTGGAATAACCTGAGGTTGGACGTGTGCTGTACTTCGTGAGCTAGGAGTTTGCACCTTGTCCTTTGTTACCTCAGGTTCACGTTCCACTACCTTTGGAGGAGAGGAAGAATAGGTAGTAGGAATCGCGGGTTCATCATATGAAGCACCACTTCGTGTTGTGATCTCCTTAGCATCGCCCCTCGGGTTAGCGATCGTGTTGCTCGGTAATGTAGTACATGAGCCCGAGGGTCGATCATTTAAATACTTCTTGATATCAGAAATCTGGCTGACCAGCAACTTGTTCAACTCTTCTTAGGACTTCATGAATTGCTTTAACAACTCATCAGATGAAGGCCCGGTTGGAACAATGGCTTGATTCGGATTAGGAAAATTTTGAGCTCGATTGTTCGGATTTGGACCTTGGTTGAAATTTCCTTGGTTTTGATGTTGGAAATTCCCTTGATTCCGGTGATTGTTTCCATGAAAATTCCCGGGATTGAAATTACCCTGACCTTGGTTCCAGTTAAAGTTTCCTTGATTTTGATGTTGGAAACCTTGATTTTGGAAACCTTGGTTTTGATTTTGAAAACCGTGACCCTGATTGAAGTTACCTTGTGTATGGATCTATTCCTTGATAGATCACGAGCCAATAGATCGTTAGCCAACTAATGTAATCACTAGCTAGACTAAATTAGATAATCTCTGTGAGCTTGTTATTATGCAGAATATAAAAACAAACGTATACTAAACTTGATCCTCTATGGATCGATAATATTAATAAAACTTCGTACTAAAACTTATATCTATTACAATGACCTAGGGTTCCTTATATACTAGTGGAAACCCTAACCTTTCTTACAAGAAACGAATAATGAAAAACTAATAAAAGATATTCTACATATCTTGTCCTAAAATACATAAATTATATCCACGGTTAAACTCTATCCGTAGGATCTCTAGATGTTCGCAGGAACCAGTCATCAGCAGAAAGTCACTAAGCCTTCCGCAGGAACCTGTCAGCAGTATCTGTCAGTAGTATCTTCAACAATTCCTTACAATCCTCCCCTAATCTTGAATTTGACACAGTTAAGTTCAAGATTTCTTGATAGATCGCCAATAACATAAACCAGAGGATTGAGGATGAGCATCACCAGCAAAGAATCTTCATAAGCATAATCTCTATGATCAGCAACCAATTAAAAAGCACCATTCTTTGCAGCAACACAAGACTAAATGTACATCAAAACATAGAAGTTTCATACTATTCTCATCACATCCAGGTGTGGTAACTCCTGTGAGAGGTGAATCATTGAAAATAATGGATTTGATGTCTCTTTACCAATAGCCATCACTACTGGAGTAGCCAAGTGTTCAAAGGTACACTGATAACCACATGATTTTTAGCAAATCATCAGCTATAAACGGATTTGATATGTCTTTACCTGTAGCCGTTTGCTCAGGACTAGTCAATTATTGATGAATTATCATCTTGGTCAATTGAATACCAAATATGGTTTTCCACAGCCTTTACCACAAGCCATATACATGTGGGCTAGCCAATTATTTGGAATCCATAAAGGAAAAATCCATGGTCAATTGACAACCATTTCAACTACTCAACAATAAAGCATGGGTGAGTTGAAAACCCTATGATTTTGAGCAAACCATTACAGCTATCAACAGATTTGATGAGTCTTTACCAAAGCTGTACCCTTTGGACTAGCCAACTTTATGATGGAATAGTCAACATCAGGTAAGTTGATAACCAAACCTGCAGATAATAAACACAATACTATACAACAAAATGTTAGTTTTTTTTTTTTTTTTTTTTTTTTTTTTTTTTTTTTTTAAACTGAAAAGAAAAATAAAAAATATACAACACAATACCAAGATCAACTTATTGCAGATATGAATCCATTTGAATGCCATGCTTGGTTGCTAGTTCCTTCTTTGTCAAGATGCTTCTTCTGATGAACCTTACCAATTGTTCAGCAAGATGAAGATCATTTTCAGTCATATCCAGAGGAACGGATAACTTTGTCTCCAACATGAGATGCATTACTTCCTTTGTGATAGGGTAAAGAACATCAGCCCAGCAATACAAGGTCTTACCAGTGGTTGTAACAATCATATGAACATTAGGAAGTGGAAAGAACTTCCAATATTTAACCACCCATGTCTTTTGACCTTTCCAGACTTGAAACCTTACACCAGAATCACCTTTATAAGAATCACACAAAATCTGCAAATCACCCATCAAATACATCCCAATGTCATCAGGGGAATGAGTTTGATAGTACTTGGTAACCCAATCATAAAGTGAGAGAAGATCTTTCTTGTCCACCATATGTAAGATCTGACTCAGAAACAAGAAGGTCTTAGTAGATCCATCTTGTCTAGTTATGACATTCACTTTTCCTTGACCAAGCTCAGAATCAACCAGTTCCCACTTCACAATTTTCTCCCATACAACAGGGTCTTGACCATCATCAGAAGCATAATCAAAGAAAGTAGTACTATCCTCTAAAGGAATATCTTTTGGAGCCTTTCTCTTGACAGCTTTAGTCTTTCTCCTAGTACCAGTAACAGGAATAGAAGGACCATCAGTAGGTTCTTCTTTAGGCACTTGTGTAGAAGTATCAGCAGGAACATCTGCAGAATCATCATCATCAGGTACCTCAATTGGAGTATCTTCTGAAGCATTATGGGTAACATCATATGGAGCTTCAGTGGTATCATGATGAGATGCAGCAGTATCAGGATGAGAACCAGAAGGAATATCATCCATCTGAACATCAGGAGTGGCATCATTCTGAGCATCAGAAGTATCATTCTTCTGAAGCAAAACTGAAGGAAGTTGCACATTCTCCTGACCACCATGAAAAGACCCAATAGATTCAGCTGGTTGATTAGCAGTATCATGAATCTTAGCTTTCTTAACTTGAGGCTCATCCAAAAGTCTTCCTCTAAACTCCAACACATCTGGAACCATTATACCAGCAGAATGATGATTGGAAATGATCTTGTCATAATAGTAGGTCAACTGCTGATCTGAAAATCCCCAGACCCTCTTTTGAGTCCAACCTGACCCAAACATAGAACATCCCTGATTCTTCACAAAGTTCCTCATATATTTCTTGATTTCATTCTTTGTCCAAGGTCTTTCTTATTGGTACTTAACTTTAATTTCTACCGCTTGTTGTCTCAGTAATCTTCCTCTTTCAACAATCATCTGAATAAAATCAGGATGATCAACTCCAAGCTCAGAGTCATCCAAATTAGGTTTGGAAGCAACCTGTTCAGCCAAATTCTCCTATTGTTCAGCAGTAAGATTCTTAGCTATCTCATCAAGCTCCTTCTTTCTTTCAGCAGGCAAGGTGGTAGTATACTGAGGTCCCATCTTGTCCAAGTCATCTTGAATTTTCCTAGCCAGTGCTTCTGAAGCTTTCAAATCCAATTGATCTTTAGTAACTGCAGCATCCTCTTTAGCTTGCATATGTGCAGCAACATTCTCACTAAGTTTTTCATAAGCAAGTTCCTCCTTGGATTTGACTCTAGAATGAATGTCTTGATCAATTAAAATAGACTTTCCTTTATCTTCCATCTGAGGAGGGAAAAACTCTTAGCAGAAGAATCATGAGGAAGATCAGCTGGAATATCTACTGATGGACCAGGAGTGCCCACTTCTGGCAAGGGATTAGAAAAAGATTCCTTTCTTGAAACATCAGCAGAATTCTTCTGACTAGGAACATCAGCAGACTTCTTATCAGCAGAATGCTTCCTTCTGACATAATGAGCAACACCAGCAGACTTCTGTTCTCTGAATTCCTTGGAAACACTTGCATCAGTAGCATGAACAACATCAGCAGTTCGAGCAACATCAGCAGTTGGAGCAACAGATGGTTCAGGTCTGATGTCAGCACTCTTCTGAACACTCTCCAAAGTAGTAGCAGCAAGAAGTTCAAGGCCTTCTAAATCAATGTTGTCAGATGCTTTAGTAGAATCCTCATCTGAATCATACACTACACCTTGTCTCTTTCTTTGCTTCAGCTTACCCTCCAACTTCTTAACTCTTCCAATTAGAGTCAGAACAGCACTGCTAAGATTCTTTTTGGTAAAGTTCAGATCATTCTCCAATTTCTCCACCTTTAATACATACATGTTCAACAAAGCTGATACAGAAGTGAGAGTAACAAGACCTTCAGCTCCACCAACAGGGATATCTGTGGTATTGGGAGCATCATTGGTCCTGTGAGAGGAATTATCTAAATTTACATCTACATCTACATGTACATGATCCTCAAATTGAGGTCTCAAAGGACTGAGTGAAGGAAGTCTTGTAAATTGTGGTGAGTTTACAGGTTGGTCAAAGCCTAAATTCTCATTGAGCTCATGCTCAGGAGAATTGATATCCATTGGTGAATGTACAGGTGTGGGTAGCCTGGGAGAGAGTGGAGGCTGAACATCAGAAGCAACTGAAGCATTTGCATCAGGAGCATCTTCAGTTCTATCAGGAGAATCCTCTGGTGCTTGAGCATCAGGGGAATCCTGATCACCAGCAGCTACATCAACTGTATCTCCATCAGGGGGATTGCCCACCGGGGCATCAACAGCTACATCAGCAGCTGCTCCATCAGGAGCATTGCCACCAGGCAACATAGCTGGAAGTAAGGGTCTTTGTTCACCAGTAAATTTAATTTTCATTTGGGAAAACAACTTTTTAGACAAACCCTTAACAGGCAAGTGAGTGGGGTCATTGGTCTCAATGTCTAAAATGATTTGAAGAAACCTAGGATACATCAGATATTTAAGTTTTGTATCCTTAACATTTTCAAGCATAGCATTAAAGATATACCTAGAAAAGTTAAATGTTCTTCCTTGAGAGAGACACACAATAGCAAGAGCAATGTCTGTAGAAAACTGATCCCATCCACCAGACTTAGAACCCATGCACTGAAGCAATGTGTGTGTTAAGAACCTCCATTTTGGACAGAATAGATTCTTGTACCATGTTTTCCCATCACCACTATACCCAGCAGCCTGAAGCCCTCTAAGTATGTCACTCTTAGGCAAATCAGTCACCCCACCTTCATCATCCAACTGTAGTTTGGTCCTGACCAAAGACTCAGTAACCACATATTCTTCCCCATCTATGATAGCAACAATCTCTGGTGGTCCATCTTCAATAGTCCTAGTTTGTGCCGTTTCCCAAAATTGTACAACAAGAGACTCATGAATAACATCCGGGTATTGGAGTAGAGCATATCGAATCTTGGACCTTTTAAGAAATTCCATCATGCCCAAATAATCTTCATCACCCTTTCCACGACCAAGAAAGGCATGTTTGTTATGATCTGCTTTGAAATATAGTTCAACCATTGATTGAGAATTAGAAATTAGGGTTCGAAGTTCTGAAAGATGTTGAACTGGTTTTGAAAATTATATAGTGAGAGGGAATCAGTTAATTTGGGAGTGGGATATGCACGTCTTTGGTAAATATGGAAGTTACCAAACGTGGAATGAAACTGATGTGAATTATTGGAAAGAAATCCTTGCCCAATAATCAACTAAGGCAAATCCCAATTAACTGACTCATCCGTAGAAACCAAATCAAACGACTGAAAACAAATGGTCAATCCGCAGAAAATAGTCAAACGTTGACTATGGTCAACAGATCCATCCGCAGCATCACTCAGCAGAATCTACCCTTCAGTGGAAACCAAATATCTTTAACAAAGATCTTTTAATTCAAAATTCAAAGATCCCTTAATTATCTCCAAACTGCCTCGCATTAATGGTAATAAAGACACGCGGTTGGGGGATCTTATAAATAAAGACTAATTATCCCCAAATCTCTCAACTTCAAATCAAATCCCTAATTTTCATATCTCCAGCCAAAAATACATTCATGGCTTCCAATCAACCCATCATCAACCTTGCTTCGGACTCATCAAATACTTCTGACTCATTAACATTTCCACCACCATGGAATATGCCAACACATCCTCGTGGTCTTACAAAGGAACAAGCTAAGAAGAAGAAACATGATGTGCCTGCACCATGTTCATCATCATCTGAAGATCTTCCACCCTATCCCTCTGAGATTGATGATCCTGAGTATCAGAGAGAGTTGGAGAGAAAGTGTAATGAATTGGAGAGTGCAAACCGAGTTCCCAGTCCTGATGAGTCTCTCATCTTCTTTACATCTTCTGATGAAGAGGATGATGAGAATGATGAACTTTACACTCCTACAACCTCTGATAAGCCTCAGTCATCTCGTCCAAGGAAAAGAAAAGTGAATTCCCCATTACCAAAGACTAGAAAAGTTGTGTTCGGTTTGCCCTGTCCTCAGTGGCAAGGACTCTTCAACATCAACAACAAAGGCAAAAAGAAGACTGTGGAAGGCAAGGGCAAGAGTAAAGTAGAATAGGGACTTTGTTGTTTGTCTTTCACTTTCATTATCTTGTATTGTACCTCTGAAGAATCAATAAAATTTGCTTTGGTTTATGATTATTTGTTTTAGTTCTTCTGAGTAGCATTCCCCTGAATAATTTGAACTTGACTAATCCATCAGCAGGAACACACTTAACTACAAGATAACTAGTATCAGCAGCATGTTGGTCAAACCATTGACTTTCATCCGAAGTATCCAATTAAGTGGACAACTTGCACACTTAGTAATTGCTAATGACTCAACTACCTCCCATTAACTTACATTAACTCGCAGTAAACCCAAATAAGTTCTTTAAAAAGAAGTCTTCAAGTCATAATCAACTCACCATTCTACAAATAACATATCCCACAGTCTTTCACACATTTACACCATGAAGCCATCCCCCAATGTCATTGAAATTTCTTCTGATTCATCAGACTCTACTTTTGACATACCTCAAATCCAAAGATCATACTACTACTTAAATGAAGGTCCTTCAGAGTTATGTCCATCTCCAACCTCATCAGAGGAAACCACTGAAGCTGAGGAAGCACCAGCTCCTCTAGCTATGGTTGTCCCTGACTTCACCCCTGTCACTGCATTCTTAACAAGTGAAATGGAAAGAGTTTGTGAAGATATGAGAAGAATCTCTGTCCCTGAAGAGCCACAATCCTCAGTCAGAAAGAAGGGTCCATTGAAGGTGGTGCTTGGTCTTGCAGCTCCCAAACACTGGAACATGGACATGCAATCCAGAGGAATCCACAAGAAGATGCCAGACCCAAAGGACTTGGGTAAAGGGAAAAGAAAGATGGATTAGGCTGTTCCTTGGGGGTGTGTTGGTATGTTGGTGGTTGATTGCAGTTTATGGAATGTGGTGGTAGGATGGTGGTTGTTTATTTGTTGATGTTTTATGTATTCTGTGTTTCTTCTTAAAACTGATCTTGATGTACCAAGCTTGCCACTTATGAATAAAATAAACTTTAATGTCTTTACATCTTATTCCACTGAATGTTGACCATTGAGCATCAGCAGGAACATGACCTGAAATCAGACATTCACACAAAACACAAAAGCACAAAGGAACAACCATAATATTATACAAGATTAGTAAAAACCTGCAAAAGAAAGTTAGTAAACCTAATAATCTACATACATAATGAATACAACATGTATAATCCTCCCCTGAGGCATATGCCTCCCCTCAAACATTGCATTCAAGGGTTAACCATCCCAATATTGACAACCAGGTGATTAAACCTAGGTCCATCAAAAGCTTTTGTTAACAAATCAGCCACATTATCATCAGTGTGAATCTTAAGCACTTGAATTAGATGCTTCTCATTTGCATCTCTTATAAAATGGTGCCTAATTTCTATGTGTTTAGTTCTCTGATGAAAAACAGGATTTTTAACAATGGAAATAGTACTTTGATTGTCAATGTAGATTTTAGTGTTCATAAAGTTAAACCCATAATCCAACATCTGATTTTGAATCCAAAGTACCTGACCACAGCAATTGGCAGCATCCACATACTCTGCTTCAGTGGTAGAAGTAGCCACAATGGTTTGTTTCTTGCACTGCCAAGAGATGAGTCTTCTTCCCAGAAACTGACAACTTCCTGTTGTGGATTTCCTATCCAAATTAGCTCCAGCATAGTCACTATCACTGTAAGCCTCCAACACAAATGGTGAATCCCTTGGGTACCAAAGGCCTAGTTTGGGTTGGCCCTTTATGTACTTGAAAATTTTCTTCACAGCATTGAGATGGGAAGTCAGTGGAGTGACTTGATGCCTTGAACAAGCACTGACAGCAAAGGTAATGTCAGGCCTAGAAGCTGTGAGATACATGAGTGATCCAATCATGGACCTATAAAGATGAACATTCACAGCCTCATCTTGCTCATTTGGATTTTTAAGCTTGGGTGGTTCATATGGAGTGGTAGCAGTCCTCAAAAGTTCAAAGTCAAACTTTTCAAGATATCTTTAACATATTTCTCTTGATGAATAAAGATCCCTTCAGGGTGTTGTTTGACTTGTAGCCCTAGAAAAAAGGTTAACTCCCCCATTGCACTCATTTGAAATTCACCTTTCATCAAATCTTCAAATTCCCTGCACCATGCTTCCTTTGTGGATCCAAAAATGATGTCATCCACATATACCTGTACTTGAATGATATCCCTGGAGTTCTTCTTAATAAAGAGGGTCTTATCAATAGCTCCTCTTCTGTATCCATGCTCCAATAGAAATGTAGACAATCTAGCATACCATGCTCTTGGTGCTTGGTGAAGTCCATAAAGTGCTTTGACAACTTTGTACACCTTTTTGGGATGATGGGGGTCTTCAAAGCCCTGTGGTTGAGTAACATACACTTCCTCTTCAATTTTGCCATAAAGGAAGGCACTTTTGACATCCATCTGATAGACCTTAAACCCCATATATGAGGCAAAGGCTAAAAATAGTCTAATGGCTTCAACCCTAGCTACTGGGGCAAAGACCTCAGTGTAGTCAATCCCTTCTTCTTGTCTGAAACCTTGAGCCACCAATCTTGCTTTATTTCTTACCACAATACCTCTGGCATCTCTCTTGCATTTTAAGATCCACTTGGTCCCAATTGCAATCTTCCCTGCAGGCAGATCAACAAGTACCCAAACATCTTGATTCTTGAATTGTTGCATCTCTTCTTGCATAGCTTCAACCCAACTAGGCTCACTTAAAGCCTGTTTAATGCTTGTGGGTTCAACTTGAGACAAGAAACAAGCAAACAAACAATGCTTCTGATTTGTGTGATTGTCTCTCTTCTGAGTGGATACATACGTCAAAAATGCACATTGCCCAAACTTGGTATTCTTAATGGCACTCCGGGTGAGTACCATTGCATTTGGATCACCAAGTATATTATCTTGTGGATGTATGGTGTTGATCCTTTTAATTGTAACAAGATTAACATCAATTGAGGTATCAATATTGGTTAAAGTGGGAGCAAAGTTTTGATCATAGGAAGCTGATTGAAAAATGCCATCACTTTGCTCAACATTAGCTAGATCTAAGGGAGTAGGAAACCTGCCAAAAGGTTCATCTAAACTTGTGGAAACAGGAAGTGCAGCTGAACTAGGTTCAACAGAATCTCCATCAGCAGAATCTCTAGTTGCATCTGCTGATGTATCAGCAGAACTGTGTTTTCTGCTTTCTTCAACAGCAGCTTGTTTTAAGAGAGCTTCAGTGTCTTGAGCAAATTCAAGACCAAGTCGTTTAGCTTCCTCAGCAGCTGCATGTTCTTGCTTTTTGAGTCTAGCAAGATCTTCTGCATATGTTGAATTTTCCACATCATCAGCAGATTTGGCATCAGAGGCTTCTTTGGTAGGAGGATCTGCTATCTTGATTGGTAAAGTTGTTACAACAATAGTGGGTTCATCACTCTCTGAATCATCCTTTAGTGTACCTGCATTGTTAGAAGATGACACTTGTATACCTGCAGATGGGTTAGCTGTGTGTCTAGCATACCCCAAATAACCAGTAAGGTAATCAAGGTCAAAATACCATTCATGACCCTTGCCCTATACATTAACATTATCCTCCAAAAATTTCAGGTTAAGTGTCTCTTCAATCTTCTTTGTAGCCAAATTATAGACTCTATAAGCCTTGCTATGTGCTGAATAACCAACAATATAACCTTCAGCAGCTTTTGCTTCAAATTTTCCTAGATGATCACTTGTGATGGATCTAAACACCTTGAACTTGTGTTAGATTGATACTTTGAATTATATCACTAAGTATGCGGAATCTACTTAGTAACACTTAGAAGTTTGATTGTGAGTAAGACAGTTGTAAATAAACAATGTATGTAAACAAACTATTAGCTCCAATATTATTAATGATAATAATACGAGTGATCTTGATATCACTAGGGCTACACCTTGAAGCTCTAAGAAAAACATATGTAAACTTATAACCTAGGATCTCCTTTTATAGCACAAGGAGTCCTCTTCTACAAGATAAGTATAAAGCAAATAGAATAAGATATACACAAAATCTATTCTATATTTATCTAGATACGTTTCCTAACAGTTATCTAATAAGCAGTGGTAATATATTGTTCTTGCAGTGGTAATGAGTTTCCACTGCAAGTACAATCTTCTGCAGTTGTAACTTCTTCTTTAGCCGTGGTAACTGTTAGTATAATTCCCAACAATCCTCCCCTAACTTATGATTAATACATAAATCAATAAGTTTCTTCAAGTAATCAATAATCATGAGGATATGGGAATTCTTCCAAACACTTATCTTCTTCTTCTTAACTCTCTATTAGCTCTCACACTTTGATCATAAATCCTTTGCAGCAAATCATCTATGACTTCAGTTCTTTCCCAACACCTAAGCTTCTCTGACAACATCACTGTTAATACTCCAGCTCTTAATGGATATTCTTTCTCAGCCAGCATAAAAACATCAACTCCATCTTGAGTAGAAACATGATGCACAGAACTTAAATCATAGAATTTCCACAAAGTTCTTATACCATGAGCTTCAAATCTCCAGTATCTATCACTTGGATCAGGTTCATATAATCTTCTGAAGTGAACCCATAACTCCTTAGCTTTGACATCAACAAGTTCATCCTTTTGAAACTGATCTTGAACAATTTTCCACAAGGTATCCAAATCTTCTCTATCACAGCATCTAACAATGTCTTCAAAGTCTCTACAGATATTTGTGACATTTCCATTTCTGATGATCTTCCAAGCAGCACCAAAATTATCAGAAAAGATTTCCCAACCAACTACTGGATATTTTGATTGTAGAGGTTCAATGTTTAGCACATCAGTTTCTATGAACAACATGTTTGTAACTTGCTCTTCAGTCAACTTGCTAGGACCTTCTTCTTCTTGAGATGATTTCTGAGTCTTCAACTTCTTTGCATCTTAAGATTCAAGACTCACTCCAGTCCTTTTTGTCTTCATAGATAATAGTTCTTGATCCATTGGAATGAAGTTACTATCTTGTCTTTTGATTCTGTAGTAAACACCTTCAATCTGATCATGTGACATTCCTTTGAATTGACCCATCTTCATATTACCAACATGACAACAAAAAGTCTTCATCTCAGAAATAATTTGTGCCTTTGTAAGTTTCCTTGGCTTCTTTTGACCTTTTCTAGCATCTCCAATGATTTGGTCAAGAGCCTGCTAATTTTTCATTAGAATGAAATCTTTAAGTTGATCAGACCTTTGTTCTTCATCCAAGGTTATATTTGCAATCAATTCAATAGCCTTCTTCCTAATTATTTGATCATTGTTAATCAAATACTCAATCTCTTCTTCTGTAGGCACATAGGTAAACTCTGGAGGTTTCTCATGCATTACAGTTGGTGAGACACTTGAAATAGGTTCTGCCATAACAGCTTCAAGTTTATCCAACCTAGTTGCTTCCATGAAACTAGCAACTTCATCTTCTTTAATCTTTTTCTTTCTTTCATACTCTTCAGCTTGTTGTTGCTCTGCTAACCTATGATCAAAATCAATCTGAGCTTGTTCAAACTTAGAAATCTTTCTTGGCTCTTGATCTGAAGTAATTACAATAGCCTTTCCTTTAACTGATCTTCTTCTGGCAGCTTCTTCCTCTGCAGTGGTAATTTCTTGACTAGCAGTGGGAACATTTTCACTTGCAGTGGTAAGTTGTTGATCAGTGGGAACTTGTTCTGCTTCAGTGGAAATTGGTTGAGCAGTTCCAACTAAATCATCAAAGTTAAAACCTGCATCAGCATCCATATCTTCAAAATCCAATTTCCTCCCCTCAGTCTCAGCAACATCATCTTTTGCTTGAGCATTATCAGAATCATTGAGCTCAGCAAATGCTTTTTCAAAATTTGTTCTCCTCCCCTTAAACTCTGCATCAGTTTTCCTCCCCTGTTTGGAAGAATCTCCCAAAACCTTAGTAGAACTTGCAGAAAACTCATCTGAAGGTGAAGATGATGATAAAACAACCTGAGATCTTTTCTTCTTGAGATTCTCAACTTCATTCTGTAATTTGTGAATCTCATCCTTCAATGTCTTCAGCTCTGTGGCATGTTGTTCTTTAGTCTGTGCTAGATCTTTCTCCAGAGCTTGAACCTGCTTGACTAACTTGGTACAAATGTCCATCAATTCAGTTTGTTGCACACTGCCTTCATCACTTCCAGCTGTGTAACCTGCTGGGAGAGGTGAATCATGAGGCATTAATTCAGGCTCTTCCCTAGTTAGACTAGGAGGAAGCCTTGAACCACCACTGCTTGTTCCTAAACCAAATGGATCAGCAACATGCAATGTTGAGATGAGAGAAGTTGGCTGTTTAGACCTTCTCTCATAAGTGTGAGTGACTGCAGGGGTATGTTGAATTGGTGGAGCAACAATATTGGGTGTGTTTTGAGATGCAACTGGGATTGATGCATCCTCACCCTGTACTTGAGAGATTTTTGCAAGCATTTGAGGTAAAAGTGGATGAACCTGCCCATTCCAAAATTCTGAAGCCTTAGACATATTTTGAAAAACTTTTGGCTTAAGAATGGAAGGTTCATAAATTCTGTTGTGAGGTCGCAGTTGAAACTCATTTAACACTGCTTGCACAAACCTTGGATACATCAAAAATTTATATGTACTCTTTACATTGCCTTTCATATTATTAAAAATAAACTTTGACCAATTGAAAGTCCTACCTGTTGCCAAACAAACCAAAGGATAAGCCATGGTTGATGCAAATTGTTCATAATATGTTTTCTTAGGACTTAGGCAATGTAGAAGAGTATGTATCAAAAATCTCCAATGGGGACAAAAACATCCTTTTCTAAAAGTAACTTTTTGATCTGATGTATCATACCCCATTAAAGCAATATTTGTAAAAATTTCTGAATTAGGTAATGTGATGATACCATTGAGATCATCCAATTGGAGAATTCTCCTCAAGGATGACTCAGTAACATCAATAGTTACCCCATCAACTGTGGCTCTTAGAGCATCCACAGATTCTTGTGTGTCTCCCTGTTCAAGAGTTATGGACTCCACAGTGTTCCAGAACTGTTTGATATGAGAGACATAGATTGTGGGATTAATAATTAAGGCATACCTTATGTGAGTTGTGTTTAGAAAATCCACAATCTGATGAAAAACAGGGCCACTCTTCTCATTCGACTTTTGTAAGTATGCCACTTGGTTGTGCTCCTCGACAAATTTTAGAATCGCCATGATATTTGTGAAAAAGAGAATGAAAGTGTTAGTAATCAAGATAAAAATCAAGCCGTATGATAATGAATTTATACTAATAGGGTTTGAGGAGGTTGCGCAATGTGAATTATCTTTGGAAATAATTATCTTTGGAAAAAGAATAATTTATAATAAGTAAGAAGATAATTCACAAAAGATTTTACCCTATTAATAAGGAAAAACGGTTATTTTTACAACGGCTAGTAAAAAATAGATTACTGACACAACAGTTGTAACGGCTAGTCATCAGTGGAAAAATTACTCTTGCAGTGGTAACTGATGAACTAGCAGTGGTAAAATTTTCACAAAAATATCAAAGAGCAGTGGTTAATAAAACATGAACATTTGCTGCTCTTATCATAGTTTTTAGCAAACTACCAGCTATCAACGGATTTGATATGTCTTTACCATTAGCCGTTTGCTATGGACTAGCCAACTCTTGATCACATGGATGTATGGTGAGTTGATAACCTAGTTTTTGGTAAACTATCAACCATAAACGGATTTGATAAGTCTTTACCAGTAGCCGTTTGCTCTGGACTAGTTGATTCTTATGTTGATTAGACATGGTGAATCAATAACCATTTGTTGTGTGTCTATCATACACACCTTATTACTCCAATGACTCCAATAATATGGATTGTATTCAACAGCTAAACTTAACCCATAAAAGTTAACCCAAAGTAACTTTTTAACCAAGTTACTATTCACAAAATATCTTCCAAAAGTCAACCCGATAATAACCAAATTTACTCCTCCAACCTACCAAAACAAGTAGGAGTAAATATCCTTCATTAAATAGAATTCGACCTTGACTTTGCATATAAAAGGGGGCTCAACATCTTTTATCTTTCATCAACAATCTTCTTTAATAAACACAAACCCTATACATCATCATGAGTCAGTTTCCAATAATCTACATCTCCTCTGATGATTCTTCTGATGAGGAAATCAGCTACTACTCAGATTCTGAAGAACTTTCTTCTGGATGGAGTGGATATTTTCCACCAAAGTCTGCAACTGCCACATCTTCAAGCATGAAGCCAAATAAGAAGATATCAGCTGATCCTGCTCCATCTCTTGAGTTTTATTCCAGCTCTTCATCAGATGATGACAATGACCCAACTTTTGATCTTTCCAAGGAACTCCCAAAGGCTCTTACCACAGCATTGACATCTGCAATAAACAACATGAAGTGGCCTGCTGTAGACAAGCCTATTCAAGCACCAAGGCCTCCCAAGCAAGTTCTGGGACTTGCTTGTCCAAGAAAACAACTCTCTTTTGATGACAAGAAAAAGAAAATTTCCAAAGGCAAGCAGCAGTATGAGGGAAAAGGAAAGAAACCCATGGAATAGGTGTTAGGTTGTAGGTTCATGTCGGATGTGATGGTTTTCTTGTCTAGGTGATAATGTTTTCATGATTGTTGTGATGTACTCTTCCTTAATAATCAATAAAAGTACTCTTCTGATCTTGCTATTATCACCAATCCTTTCCACTGTTGTATGTTAATTACCACTGAGCACTTGATAATTCTGCATACAAGTTAGTAGAAGACCATACATACAATACAAACAATATTAGTACCTAAAAAGAGTATCCTGCAACACTGAAAAATATTTAGACATCAAAAGTTTATGGATTGAGCATCCCAATACCTGTTACCAAGTATTGAAACCTACCCACATCAAGCCCTTTTGTTAATAAATCAGCATAATTGTCATCAGTATGAATCTTGACAACATTAATAAGCTTTTTCTCAAAACAATCTCTAATAAAGTGATGTCTAATTTCAATATGTTTAGTTTTTGTGTGTTGCACAGGATTTTTAATAATGCAAATGGTACTACTATGGTCTATATAGATAATGGTGTTCATGAAATTGTACCCATAGTCCAATAATTGATTCTGAAGCCAAAGGATCTGAGCACAACAACTAGCAGCTGCAACATATTCTGCTTCAGTGGTTGAAGTAGCCACCATAGTTTGCTTCTTGCACTGCCATGACACCAATCTACATCCAAGAAATTGACATCCTCCAGTAGTTGATCTTCTATCCAAACTTGCACCAGCATAGTCACTATCTGAGTATGTGATCAATTCCATTGGAGAGTCTCTTGGATACCATAATCCTAGATTAGGATAAGTCTTCAAGTACCTAAAAATCTTTTCCACTGCTGTCAAATGTGATGTCTTTGGAGTCACTTGAAATCTTGCACAAGCACAAACAGCAAACATGATGTCAGGCCTTGATGAAGTAAGATACATCAAGGAACCAATCATAGATCTGTAAGTGTGAACATCAACATTAGCACCACTTGCATTCTTCAACAGTAAGTGAGTGGTCTTGTCAGCAGGGATATTGGAAGATTTTGCATCAGTGAACTTGAACTTCTTAATAATCTCAGCCACATACTTGTCTTGGCTGATAAATATACCTTCCTTACTCTGTTGTACTTGTAGCCCCAAAAAGAATGTAAGTTCTCCCATAGAACTCATTTGAAATTCATCTTTCATTAGCTTCTCAAACTGTCTGCACATCTCTTGTTTTGTAGATCCAAACATAATATCATCAACATATACTTGCATAAGAAGGATATCACCTTTGTCTTTCTTGATGAACAAAGTTTGATCAATTTTACCTCTATGAAACCCATTATTCAATAAATAATTAGCTAAGGTTTCATACCACTTCCTTGGAGCCTGATGTAAGCCATAAAGAGCCTTAACCACTTTGTAAACTTTATTTGGGTGTTGAGGATCTTCAAAGCCTGGATGTTGAGAGATATATACCTCCTCATCAATAGTTCCATACAGAAAAGCACTCTTAACATCCATTTGAAAGACTGTAAAGCCCATAAATGATGCATAGGCTAAGAATAATCTAATAGCCTCAATTCTTGCAACAAGATCAAACACTTCTTCATAATCAATACCCTCTTCTTGAGTGTATCCTTGAGCAACCAATCTAGCTTTGTTCCTGATTACAATGCCTCTTTTATCTTTCTTATTTCTGAAAACCCATTTAGTACCAATGACCTTCATACCATCAGGCAAGTCACAAAGAACCCAAACCTTTTGAAGTTTAAACTGCAACAACTCTTCTTGCATAGCTTCAACCCAGCTAGATTCTCCTAGAGCCATATACACATTCTTAGGCTCCATTTGTGAGAGAAAACAGAAAAACAAACACTCATTCTTCTGGCTATGTTTCTTGGACTCATACACTTCACTTATGAACCCATGAATGTCAGCTTTCTTTGTCTGTCTTCTAGTCTTCACACCTGATTGAAGTTCACCAATAACATTATCAAGTGGATGCACTTTGTGAATGGTAGACTGTGATGTGCTAGGAATATCATATGTTGTAGGCATGTTTGAGATCTCTACATCATCACTTGGTGATTCTTGAGAAGTATTTTCCACATTAGGACTTATAGTGGAAACTTCTGGTGTAGCAGTGGGAATTGATTTACCACTGCTAGTAGGAATATCTTTATTCACAGAATCTGCATCACTTGGTTTTTCAGAATTATCACCAAAGTCCCAAAGTGGCATAACAATTTGATCTTCATCATCTTTGCAAGCTTCATCTTCATCAATGAATTCTTCTGAATCTTCAAGATCTTTGTCACCAGTACTTGAAGTGAGAGGAACATAATTCATTGTATTTGATAATGTTTCAAGATCAAATAGCCAATCTGGACCTGAACCTGCCATGTTTGCTTTATTCTCAAGAAACTGAACATGCAAGTTCTCTTCAATTTTCTTTGTTCTTAAGTTATAGACTCTAAAAGCCTTGCTAACCATAGAGTATCCAACAAAGAAGCCTTCATCTGACTTTTATTCAAATTTACCCAGATGATCAATGGTATTGAGAATAGTAACATGACACCCAAATGGCCTCATAAACTCCAAAGTAGGAGGTCTTCCTCTGAACAACTCATAAGGTGTATTGTTCTTTGTTTTGACTACTAAAACTCTATTTTGAATGTAACAAGCAGTGTTAACTGCTTCAGCCCAAAAAGTCACTGGAAGCTTGGAATCAGCTAACATGGTTCTAGCTGCCTCAATTAGTGTTCTATTTCTTCTTTCAGCAACTCCATTTTGTTGAGGAGTTCTTGCAACACTAAATTCTCTTTTAATACCTTTATCTGTGCAGAAATCATCCATAACTTTATTCTTGAACTCTGTCCCATTGTCACACCTGATGATCTTGATTTTCTTTTCAAATTGATTTTCAACTTGAGTGATGAAACTCTTAAGGATGCCTGTGGTTTCATCTTTGGTACTTAAAAAGAAAACCCATGTGAATCTACTGAAGTCATCAGTTACAACAAGACAATATTTCTTTAAATTGATGCTGCTCACAGAGGTAGGACCAAACAAGTCCATGTGCAGCATAAAGAGTGGATGATTGATTGAATTGAATGCCTTGGTTTTGCATGAAGCTCTGTGTTGCTTTCCTTTGAGACAGGCAACACAAGTTTGGTCATTTTCAAATCTTTTCTCTGGTAGTCCTCTGACAAGGCCATCTTTCACAATCTTGTTGATGGTCTTAAAGTTAACATGACCAAGTCTTCTATGCCAAAGCATTGATTCATCCAAAGTGGCTTTAGCAAGCAAGCAAGTAACATCATTATTAGCCACTATGTTCTGCATATCAATGCTATACAAATTTCCTTTTCTAGGGATTTTAAGCAAAATGTCACATTCTTCTGGAAGCTTATAATCCTTAGATAAGATATAGCATTCATCTTCTGTGAATAGAACTCTATGCTTTTTATCACACATCTGTGACACACTAAAGAGGTTGTATTTGAGTTCTTTCACATACTGCACATCTTCAAAGTCAATGTTTCCAGCCTTGATTGTTCCTTTGCCAGAAACTTTGCCACCAATTCCTCCTCCAAAACTGACAAATTGTCCATCATAAGGTTGAAAGTCTGAAAGATAAGACTTATTGCCAGTCATGTGCCTGGAACATCCACTATCTGAGTATCCTTGATCATTATAAGTCTTTAAATGTCCCTGCACACAAAATAAAGGAATTAGTTCCTTTTGGGGACCCAAGCCACAAATGACTTGGATCTGCCTCGTGTATCAATATAATTATATCTATCAAAGGTCATTGATACACCATTGGGATTGTTTGAGGTGATGGTTCCTTTTGGTTTCCATTCCCAACGAGCTGAGGCCTTAACAACATTTCCCACATTTACCCTTTTCTTGTTAACAGTCCTATCAGTGGTAACCTTTGGCCTTGTAGTGGTAACTGCTGCCTTAGCAGTGGAAACTGCTGGCTTAAAAATTTTAGGTGCCCACTTCTGATTATGGTTAACTTTCTTTTCAAAATAAGTCTTTTTCCCTGTTTTAGTAGATTTAACAAAAGTAGTAACAGGGGGCTTAGGGTAAACTCTGTTATTATTTTTGGCAGTGGCAACTGCTGGTCTAGCAGTGGAAATAGGTTTGATGCCAGAATGAAGCAAAACAGATCTGGGAATCATCTTGCTAAGAGTATTTGGGTGAGTCAAGTTATTAGCATTGTTTCTATTCACCCAAGTATTCCCAAACACTTCCCTTCTTCCCAAGTGGTAGGTAAAGTCTTTAGCTAAATGGTCAAAGCTACCACATATAAGACAGGGTTTGTTATTGAACACAAAGTCACTACCAAATTGCCTAGATTTGACATGATTCCAACTCCTCACATTGCCTCTAGGAGTTGGTGATTTACTTCTGTACATCTCTGCATATCTAGTAGTGGGCCTAGTAAAATTAGGTTGTGACCTAGGCTTCTCTTTGACTACCTCAGGAATACTTCTCTTAACCTCCACTTTAACATTTTCAGAAGTACTAGTTTTAGACTCAACATTCAAATTATCATCATTAAGAGATGAGTCACTAGCACTATCAAATACATCAACCTCAACCTGAACCTTTTCAATTTCAACTGGTTTAACAAACTTTGGTCCATAGGTCATAGGTAGATCCTGAAATTCTTCTAAACCTGTGTGAGCTAAGTCAATGCCAGGAGGTGATGAAACACCTCTTAGAGGTGGTGGAACAGTTTTGTATCCAAGACCTGATTTAGCTTTGCTCACAATTTGGGCTTCCTAAATTTTATCAATACACTTGGATTGATGATCAAGTGTTTGCTTAGTTATCATTATATTCTCACTAGCCACTTTAACCTTTTCTATTTCTTCCCTAAGAACTTTATTAACAGCAACCTGATAATCTAAGTCTCTTCTTAATACTGCAATATCATCATTGAACTTAGATTCATTAGCCCTATAATGCTCTAATTGAGTTTCTAAAACACTTAGGCCTCTTTTATGATTTGATAAGTTATAATTAGTATGAGTTAACTCTATGTGTTACTCATTAAATTGTGCTTTAAGTTTCTCATACTCTTTTAAGGCCTTACAAGATTTAGAACAAGCATTATCAATATGTACCTCAGAGTCAGAAAAAGCCATTAGTGCCACCATTGCAGACTCTGAATCATCTTCCTCTTCCTCAGTCATAAAGCTCCAATCAAAGCTCACTCCATCAATGGCCAATAGCCCCTTTGGCTCATCAGTAGTAGGTTCCTTCTTCTTGTCCTTCTTGTACCAAGTTGACCTGTTATCAGACTTCCTTGGCTTCCTACACTCTCTGGCAAAGTGCCCCTTTTTATGACAATTGTAGCACTCCACTTTCTTTTTGTCAAAACCTACTGTTTCATCAGCACTGATGTTGATTTTTCTTCCAGTCTTCTTCCAAAACTTCTTTGTCCTCAAGCTTAGTAATGCTACTTGCCATTTAATGTCCATCTCCTCCATATCATCTTCATCAATTTGATCCAGATCCTCATGATTAAGGATTGAACCACCCACATGACTTGATATAAAGGCATAAAAGGTAGTATCACTAAGCCCTGCAATCTGTTTCTTTGAGCTACCAGTGGAAACACTTCCACTACCAGTGGAAACAACAACGTTAGCACAGTCATCATCACTATCACTTTCTTCATCTGAACTATCATCAAGAGATGATGATATGAGTGCTACACTTCCTGAACTTGAACTTATCTTGCCAGCTTTCTTCAATCTTTGTTCAATAACCTTGAAGTTATTGTACAAGTCATTAAGTTTCATGGTCTCCAACTCTGGCTTATCTTCCCACACAGCAACATTGGTTCTAAACTCAGAGGGTAAGCTTCTTAAGAACTTTAGATTGAGATCTTCTCTTTCCACCTCAATTCCAAAAACAATGAGTTGAGAAACAATCTTTTGTAGTCTTATGAAAATGCTATCAAGAGATTCATTACTTGATGAACCAAAGTTTTCATAAGTTTGCTTCAGCAGAGTCTTTTGAGTCTTCTTGGTGGAATCATTACTGTTGATATAAATAATGTTTGTGAATGTTATTAATATTTCTAAATAAACCTATGTTTTGATAATCACAAAACTTAAATCAAATTAAGTCAAGAATAAGACCTAAACAAGTATTTGGTGACAAATATTTACCTCTACATCTTATATCACTCAAGGTATGCATAAACTTAGTAACTTATGCATTACATGATCAAAGGAAATTTTATATTAATACATAACATTATATAAAATGATTTTAACATTTTATATATATTTGTAAATCATTTTTGGTAAAGCTTTATTAAACCACAAAAATATGATTTCAAATTTCCAACCAAAAAGGGCAAATTTTATCCAGAAAAACTTTTCAAACGTTCAGGAGGGCGGCCCCCTTAATTTTACTAGGCGGCCCCCTTAATCATTAAGGGGACCGGCCTATAATTAAGGGGACCGGCACGCTCCCGAACAGTAAAATCTGGCCCTTTAAATACTGGATCATTTTACACATTTTCCTCACCTTTTTGCACTATAAACTTTCTGATCCAATCTTCTTCTCTAGATCTAAAATCCTTTGATCATATATTTCATAAGTCTTTGTTTCCAAGTGATCCAAAGCTTCATCCATTCAAGTGCAAAAAGAAGAACACTTCTCTACATCCATCTTATTGTAGTGGTGTTGTGTATAGCTAGTTTCATATAGTACTAGTGATTGTTATTTGTTAAGGTGTTGTGTATATTTGTTGATTGTAGAATCTTGGTGTGTTGTAAACTAGTTTAGTAGTTGTGACTTAGTTGTGCATAGAAGAAGGTGTGAAGATTGACAAGGTGTGAAGACGGTGTGAAGTCTTGAAGAAGGTGTGAAGGTGTGATTAAGGTGTGAAGATCACGTGGTGTGATATTTGGTGTGAGATTGGTTCTAGCTACGATTAGAACTCGACATTTAGCTTAGTGTCGTTAACTTGTGTAAGCCAAGGTGTGTAAGGTTTCTCCACCATAAGGAGTTTGTTGACATAGTGAAGAAAACTCTCGAGTGTGGTACTCGGGGAGTGGAGTAGGGCAAGGAAGGTGTCCTTGTAGCCGAACCACTATAAATTCACGTGTTGTGGTTTGATCTTTCTAACTCTATCTTTTCTTCATTATATTTCAATACTTTCAATATTAGTTTAGACTTGCTTATATTGGTTGTTGCTTGAACTCACTTAAGATCGAATAGAAATTTTTTATAACCTACAAAATATTTTGGAAATAAATTTAAAAGGACATAAAACTATTCAACCCCCCCTTCTAGTTTTCCACAATTGGTATCAGGAGCCACGTCTAGCAAGATCTTTAAAATATATTGTATTTTAAAACTTGTAACGATCTATGGAATCTGAAAAATATTTAGAAGGGCAATCTATGCAAAGACCACCACTATTTGAAAGTGATGGATTTTTATATTGGAAAAATCGATTCGAAACTTATGTGAAGTCAAAAGATCTAGATCTTTGGCATGTTATTACTAATGGTGATTTTTTACCTATTCAAAATAACCCGGAAACTAAGAAAGATGAAATCGTACCTTTTGAAAAAAAAATGATGATTTAAAAAGAAGACTTGCTAAAAATAATGAAGCAAAAATGGTTATTTATAATGCGCTACCACGTAAAGAGTACGAAAGGATCTTTATGTGTGAAACCGCAAAAGAAATTTGGAACTCTTTACTAATCACTCACCAAGGTAATAGTCAAGTCAAAGATAATAAGATAGATCTACTTGTTCAACAATACGAGCAATTTACGATTCCGGAAGAGGAATCAATTGACAATGCTTTTGCTAGATTTAACACTATCATCACAAGTTTAAAAGCACTTGATGAGAATTTTTCTAGTAAGAATTTTGTTAGGAAGTTTCTTAGGGCTCTTCATCCAAAATGGCGAGCTAAAGTGACGACTATTGAAGAATCGAAGAATTTGTCAACTTTGCAACTTGACGAATTAATTGGAAATCTAAAATTCTACGAAGTCATCATTAAGAAGGACTCCGAAATGGTCAAGGAAAAACGAGAGCAAAGCAAGTCAATCGCCTTGAAAGCTAGAAAAGAATCTAGTATCGAAGATAGCTCATCTTCCGAAAGTGATGACGAAGAATACGCCATGGCCGTAAGAGATTTCAAGAAATTCTTCAAAAGGCGAAGAAGATTTGTAAGACAACCGTATGATGAAAAGAAAACATTTCAAAAGAGTAAAGATGACAAGAACAACAAGATTGAAAGAAAGTGTTTCAAGTTTGGAGATCCAAATCACCTTATTGGAAAATGTCCAATGATGACAAGAGATCAAAATCAAAGAGCATTTGTTGGAGGTGCTTGGAGTGATAGTGATGATGATGAGAATGAAACGACAAAGGAAGAAAAATGTCTCATGGCGAATACACCAAATGAGGTACGTTCCGAAACCGAATATTTTAGTGATGAAAGTATATCATTAGATGAAAAAGATCTAGATAATGAACATATTAAACTATGCAAATTAGGACAACTAGTAATGGCCAAAAACAAATCACTAAAATACATTAACAATCAATTAGAAAGTGAAGTACTTGAACTAAAAATTAAAATACATCAACTAGAAAAAGGTAAAGAAATTTTTGAAGAATGTAAATCATGTCAAGAGCTTAAAGGTGAAAACGAAATACTTAGGGAAGAAATTCGCAAACTTGACAAATTTGAAAATAGTAGTCAATCACTTAGTAAAATAATAAGTATTCAAAGAACATCCGGAGACAAAACCGGCTTAGGATTTAATTCAAATGAGGCTTCAACAAGCGAGATTAAAAATGTAAAATTTGAAAGTGAACTCAACAAACAAAAACCTTTAAAATCTAATCCTAAGTATATACTTATTAATGATAAGAAAATACCTCTTGCCAACGATGAAGAAGTTAAAGATTTTTATAAACCATCCTTAAAGACCGAAGTAGGATCTTCTAAACCCAAAATAAGATCTAAAACTCCACCACCTAGAAAACCAAATAATTCTCATCCTAGGTCTAAAACACCTCAACCAAGAAGAAATCAAAATAGACAAAACTATAATAACAATAGTAATCAAATGTGGAACTACCAACAAAGCTACAATCCTTGGGGCATTCTACCACCTTTCATGCACCCGAGTTAAATGTTAAACATGTTTGGACCAAACAACTTGGACCAAAAGGACAATGGAGATCAAATGGCTAGACGAACATTCCTTGAGGCAATCTTGGTTTTTCTCTCAACATAGACTTTTTCAAAGTCTATATTTCATCTTGATGATGTTGAAGATTTCTTTTGAAGACCACCGGGTACGCCATTCTTTCACAACTCATTGCCATGCTTAGATAAATATGCATTGTTTGATTTCGTCTTTTATTTAGATATAATTTGTTATTGTCTTCTATTTGTTAGAATCACATATATACTTATATATACATATATATACTATTATACGTAATATATTAAATATATTTATACATATATATATTCACTTGTACATAACCTAGATACGTCATTTGTTGACTTTCTAGAACTCCAAGAAATCGTTCTTTATCGAACCCTTTCTTTCCCCCTCTCACGTTATTCTAGTAAGTCCTCTTTTAGGAGACTCATGATGATGAAGGGATATGAGTCAAGTGGACTTTTGTAATGCAAGAACGCCTTCGCACGAGAACACTATGGATGAAACAAACTCCTCTCGTCAACTATATCCTATCTCTGCTACTATCCTTCAAATCTCACTCATCAACCCATCTTTCAATCACATTTATACTTATATATAAACAATATATATATATATATATATATATATATATATATATATATATATATATACACTTATTCACATATTCCCGAACACACCTCAAACCCTTCATCAACTTAACACTTTGATCATTTTATCCAAAAATTGTCAAAGGTATATTTTAATTATCGAAACGGTAATTAAAAATTGTTAAGAATTTTATCATCGTGCCAATAGACGTTTACGTATTTTTGATATATTATAAATCTAATTATATACGTATAAATATTTTTGTTCCAGAAACGAATTCCGCGAAATTTGGAAAGTTTCAAAGGCGGCCCCCTTAATGATTAAGGGGACCGACTTGTTATCGAGGGCGGTCCCCTTAATGTTTAGGGGGGCCGGCCATCTGACAGTTCCAAATCCGTTTTTCCTTCTTAATTCCATTCCCAAACACTCCATTCACTCATTTGTTCCTCCCCACTGCTACTGAGTATGAACCAAAACACCCAAAAACTTCAAAATCCTCCATCATATCACCAATCCGGGGTTGTTTCGCAAGGGGCAAACATCAACCAAACATATAACAACATCTTTTGTAAGTTTTCCAACATGCATTTCATCACATTTCATTCGATTTGGTGTCTAATCAATAAGTATGCATTTTATTAAAATTCATTTTAATTCGATTTTAAGAGTAATTGAAGCTAGAAATTGAACTACCAAATGCTCCCCATAGGATTAGGATGATGTTTTGCAACTCAAAATTAGTATAACATATCATCTTGTCAAAATCATTAATCGCCCATAAACACTAGTCGAATTTTATTTTTCAAAAGGCACATTGTTGATATAACTCTTAAAAACCATTTAAAACTTACTACATTACATTGTTTTAACGCTCTAAACAACCAAAGCATACTTTTCAAGTTGTTGTTAAATGGTTCATGAAGACAACATGGGCGTTTGGTTCATGAACAAACCATAACTATATGAAGTTATTTGAAACCTAAAACTAGCTTATAAGTTTTGTTAATAATACTAGAATCAATAGAGGTCATCAAGATATATAATCAATATATATATTGATATTTTTAGGATATTGTTATCTAGTTAAGGGAGCGTTTGGTTTATCTTTAAAATGATATTTTTGAAAACTAAAATTCGCATTTCAATTTTTTAAACAAGCTTATGTTGTGTCAAACTCTTACGAAATGGAAGATATATAATCTAATATATATCTAGCCTTATTTCGAAATGAATTATGATATCATACTCTTCGATATTATATATTCTAAACGAGTTTAAAATCAAAATAAAAGGAACATCACGAAACTACTTCATTGAATATTTTTTTTTTGTATCGAAGTAGAATTTCGTTCCACATATAGTGCATATAATTATATAAATATATAACATATGCATGATAGTTGTTTGTATATTAATTTTATTTTTGTTGTTATATTGTTTAGGTGAAAATGCCTAAGACCACGGTTGGTGATGTCTCCAAAACCAAACAATACATTCCAAATGTCTCTTCTACTCCCGGCATGTCTCCTTCAGTTGCATGTTTCTATCGTCCTATTGAAAATAGAAACATTCACGAAGGACGAATTGTCGATCCATCTTTCTATGAAAATGATCAAACCGAACGAATGTTCACCAATATTCATTTTGAATGTCTTTTCCAAATCAACGAACCTATCATTCCTCGTTTTATCCTCGACTTCTATAGCCAAGTAACGGTGCAAACCGATCCCTATGGTCATCTCCTCATTTCCTTCATGATTCAAAATCAATTCATCACTCTTACTCTTGCTCAATTTGGGCAAATTCTTAGAATCCCATTCAACGGCCAAGCCGTTTTCTCAAATGAATGGGATCTTTCAACTCTTGAAAGAAATCGTCCTCAGGATGTCCCCTACTATTATGAGATTCCTAGTCCTGAAGACATTCGTCGAATGCTTGAACTAGAACGTCGTATGACTAGTCGAGTAATCAAGTCGAAGAATGTCGATATTCATGCCAATCAAATCCTCCTCAAAGAGCTAAGCCAAGATATGAAGAAGTGGGAAGAACTCATTCGAGAGAATGCGTTTGGTACTGGTGGTCACCATGATCATGTCACGGCGAGCATTGCCCACATGCTTTATTGTGTTATTGCTGAAGAGCAATACAATTTGGCTTATCTTTTTGTTCATCGAATCATGTCCGCCAAAAACACCCCAAATGCCAATCTTCCTTACGGTATGTTTCTCACACGACTTTATCGTTATGTGATGGAACATTACCCACATCTTCAAAGAGACTACTACGTTCATATTCTTCCTACTTTGAACAAACTTACTCGTGTTCGTACTCGCCGTCCTCGTAGTGACAAAGGAAAATCTCGTGTTCCTTTGTATTCTAGGCCTCGTGGTTCTACATCTCATCTTGATGACGATGATGATGAGGAGGAAGACACCTCACGTGTTAGTACTCCATCCCCCACGACCTTTGTTGATGATCTTCCTGATCTTGATTACTCCGAATATTCAGTTCCTCTTCCTCACGAACGTACTGATGAACTTCTCTTCACTCGCCAAACCTCCATCATCAATCAACAACAACAAATGCATGAAGAGATGCGAGGAGGCTTCAAATCTGTGGGAAAGATGTTTAGGAAGATGCTTGGAAAGAAAAAGAAGTAGAAGATATTGACTTGTTGCTACTTGTTATTACTTGTTTCTTTTAGACATTTGTATGGTTTGCTATTTGTCCGATTTATTCGGAAATACTTGTGTTAATTTCTTGTGTTATTCGGAATGATGTTTAGACTTTAATTATTATCATGCCTCTATATTAATGTTATGCCATGCTTCTTTTCAATATGGATTATAATATGTTTATTTGCATGCAAAATTTGATTATATATATATATCATCATTCCTAGTGTATATGCTTCTAATAGAGCTTGCCGGAAAAACAAACTTGAAAAATGGCCAAATTCTGCAAATTTTGGGTTTCTGGTCGTCTGGGAAAACACTAGATGGGCGGCCCCCTTAATTCCCTAGGCGGTCCCCTTAATGATTAAGGGGGCCGGCATACAATTAAGGGGACCGGCCATCTGGAACTGGGTTTACTGTATTCTTTTGCATCTTGTGAATCCTTTCTCTAGTTTCAGCTACCATTTCCCATTTTGACCCAACTGATTTTAGAATCTCTTTCAACCATTTCAAACATTTACCTAAATCACCCACTTCCATACTATAAATTCCCTCCATTATCACCATTCTTCATCTCATCATTCATCATATCATCATGACTCCTCCAACCATCTCAAACTCCAAAACCTCCAAGAAACAAAAACTTGTGGTCATCCCCCCAAAACAACTCTTCATTGACTTAACAAATGAAGACAACAAAGCACCATCACCTCCACCCAAATGCTCATCCCCAAGTGCACCCAATGCACCATCTAAAACACCTTCCACTCATGGAACTTCTTCATCATCCATACCCTCAACCTCATAAATCAATGACTACATCAACTTACACTTGTCGCCACAAGTATCATCACCACCTCCTACACAAGAACCCATGTCTACTCATCTTGCTTTCACCAACAACACCACTTGATGCTCATCTCTCATCACCACAAATTACACCACCATTCTTTGCCAATCCCGTACCTTGGAGGCTACTTGAATCCCATGGGGATACTTGTCTTTGTTGCATCCATAACCGCACGGTCATCTTTGGCCTTAGAGATGAAATTCAATATATGTTTTCATATATTGAACATTTGCTTAACCACCCACCACCACCACCAACTTCACCATCCTCTCCAATAATCCCTCCACCACAATTCTCACCCATTACTCCACCATCACCATCATGCTCTCCAAATTAAGCATATGATATGCTTAATAAATAAAGCCTTTACCATCCCTTTTGCTTGCAAGCTCTATGAAGTCCATGTACCCTTTGCATGATGATGTATTTCTATTGTTGTTAGCTTATGTAATTGCTAATATCTTGTATTCTTCATTACTTGTATTTGTATTGTTGTGTCTTGACACAACCATTGCTCTAATATGAATGCTTCTTTATTTCCTTATTACATTATATTTGTGTGCATGTCTATACTTGTGCTTCTAATATTTTTGTTTTGCAAGCATTCCATAGCTCGTTCTCTTGGTGCCCCCAAACGAGGGGGAGTACACATCAAGGGGGAGTTTCTACCCGTCAAAATTTTCACGAATGAAAACTTGTCGGCATAACCTTTTTGATGTTACAAAAAGGGGGAGAAGTACATATAAACTCACTAAAATACTTGTTTAAAAACTAATTTTTGAGTTAATGAGTTTAAGTTTTGTAATCATCAAAAAGGGGGAGATTGTTGATATAAATAATGTTTGTGAATGTTATTAATATTTCTCAATAAACCTATGTTTTGATAATCACAAAACTTAAATCAAATTAAGTCAAGAATAAGACATAAACAAGTATTTGGTGACAAATATTTACCTCTACATCTTATATCACTCAAGGTATGCATAAACTTAGTAACTTATGCATTACATGATCAAAGGAAATTTTATATTAATACATAACATTATATAAAATGATTTTAACATTTTATATATATTTGTAAATCATTTTTGGTAAAGCTTTATTAAACCACAAAAATATGATTTCAAATTTCCAACCAAAAAGGGCAAATTTTATCCAGAAAAACTTTTCAAACGTTCAGGAGGGCGGCCCCCTTAATTTTACTAGGCGGCCCCCTTAATCATTAAGGGGACCGGCCTATAATTAAGGGGACCGGCACGCTCCCGAACAGTAAAATCTGGCCCTTTAAATACTGGATCATTTTACACATTTTCCTCACCTTTTTGCACTATAAACTTTCTGATCCAATCTTCTTCTCTAGATCTAAAATCCTTTGATCATATATTTCATAAGTCTTTGTTTCCAAGTGATCCAAAGCTTCATCCATTCAAGTGCAAGAAGAAGAACACTTCTCTACATCCATCTTATTGTAGTGGTGTTGTGTATAGCTAGTTTCATATAGTACTAGTGATTGTTATTTGTTAAGGTGTTGTGTATATTTGTTGATTGTAGAATCTTGGTGTGTTGTAAACTAGTTTAGTAGTTGTGACTTAGTTGTGCATAGAAGAAGGTGTGAAGATTGACAAGGTGTGAAGACGGTGTGAAGTCTTGAAGAAGGTGTGAAGGTGTGATTAAGGTGTGAAGATCACGTGGTGTGATATTTGGTGTGAGATTGGTTCTAGCTACGATTAGAACTCGACATTTAGCTTAGTGTCGTTAACTTGTGTAAGCCAAGGTGTGTAAGGTTTCTCCACCATAAGGAGTTTGTTGACATAGTGAAGAAAACTCTCGAGTGTGGTACTCGGGGAGTGGAGTAGGGCAAGGAAGGTGTCCTTGTAGCCGAACCACTATAAATTCACGTGTTGTGGTTTGATCTTTCTAACTCTATCTTTTCTTCATTATATTTCAATACTTTCAATATTAGTTTAGACTTGCTTATATTGGTTGTTGCTTGAACTCACTTAAGATCGAATCGAAAGTTTTTATAACCTACAAAATATTTTGGAAATAAATTTAAAAGGATATAAAACTATTCAACCCCCCCTTCTAGTTTTCCACAATTACCACCAAAAACTTCACAGATCTCATCAAAGAGAGTCTTTGCAGTCTTGAACTTGCTGAATGCTACAACTTGATCTCTGGGAAGTGTCATCAACAACAGACCTCTGGCCTTCAAATCATTCTTCAGTTGAAGTCTGTCATCATTAGTAACAGGTCCAGTGTTGACCTTAATTACTTCCTTGCCATTAACCATCTCTGAAGTAGAACTTGGTTTGAAAGAATTTCCAACCATAATGATCTCCCAAAGTGTGTAATCTTGAACCATAAAGAATTGTTCTATCATTAGCCTCCACATCTCAAAGTTATTCAACTTAAGCTTTGGAAGCTTAGCAGCAATGTTTGAGTTACTGGTTTCTGTCTCCATTGAATCTTCTGAGTGAACTTGAGTCTTCTAAATCAAAGTATCAAAGCCTGGCTCTGATACCACTTGATGGATCTAAACACCTTGAACTTCTGTTAGATTGATACTTTGAATTATATCACTAAGTATGCGGAATCTACTTAGTAACACTTAGAAGTTTGATTGTGAGTAAGACAGTTGTAAATAAACAATGTATGTAAACAAACTATTATCTCCAATATTATTAATGATAATAATACGAGTGATCTTGATATCACTAGGGTTACACCTTGAAGCTCTAAGAAAAACATATGTAAACTTATAACCTAGGATCTCCTTTTATAGCACAAGGAGTCCTCTTCTACAAGATAAGTATAAAGCAAATAGAATAAGATATACACAAAATCTATTCTATATTTATCTAGATACGTTTCCTAACAGTTATCTAATAAGCAGTGGTAATATATTGTTCTTGCAGTGGTAATGAGTTTCCACTGCAAGTACAATCTTCTGCAGTTGTAACTTCTTCTTTAGCCGAGGTAACTGTTAGTATAATTCCCAACAACTTGTATTAAGAATGGTCACCTGACAACCAAAAAGGTTTCAAGTGTTCAGTGGTAGGCTTCTTCCCTGTCAATAGTTCATAGGGTGTCTTATTGTGAGGTCTAGTAATCAACACCCTATTCAATACATAACAGGCAGTACAAACTGCCTCAGTCCAAAACATGGTAGGAAGTTTAGAGTCAGCAAGCATTGATCTTGCAGCCTCTATAAGGGTTCTGTTCTTTCTTTCAGCAACTCCATTCTGTTGTGGAGTCCTAGGAGTGCTATAATCTCTTTTAATACCCTTTAAACCACAAAGTTCAATGAGTTTGGCATTTTTGAACTCTGTCCCATTGTCACACCTAATACCTTTAATCTTCTTGTTAAGTTGATTTTCAACTAGAGCCATAAATTGTTTGAGTTCCTGAAAGGTTTGATCTTTAGTCACTAAGAAAAATGTCCAACTGAATCTACTGAAAGCATCAGTGATCACCAAACAGAAGTACTTATGATCAATACTCCTGATGGATGTAGGACCAAAAAGATCCATGTGAAGCAGCTGCAATGGTTCTGAGATTATGCTCACAGTGGTAATGGCCTTATAAGAAGCTTTGTGTTGCTTTCCCTTGTTACAAGCCACACAATTATGCTCATTGGTGAAGATTTTGGAAGGAAGTCCATGAACAAGTCCATCTTTAGCAAGTTTGTTGATGACTTTAAAATTAACATGTGTCATCCTCCTATGCCATTTTGTAGATTCATCCAAGGATGCTTTAGCCACCAAGCAAGTAAGATCACCATCTGGCTTGACATCATTCAAGTCAAAGGTATACAGATTATGGTTTCTTGGAGCCTTAAGTAACACAAGATTATCATCAGGCATTTGGAATTCAGGTGAAAGAATGAAACAACCATCTCCAGTGAAAAGCACAGGAAGCTTTTTGTCACAAATTTGTAAGACTGAAAACAAATTGAATCCTTGAAGCTCCTTCACATAGTAGACATTCTCAAAATCCACCTTTGGAGTTCTAATGGTTCCTTTGCCAGTAATCCTTCCTACTCCACTTCCAAACCTCACAATGCCTCCATTAATTGGTACAAAGTCATCCAGCTTCTCTTCATTACCAGACATGTTTCTTGAATAGCCACTATCAACAATACCTAAGTCTTTATTAAGAAGAGGATGTTTGATGCGTGGGAATCGCAACAGGCTTTACCTCTCGAGGGATCTCGAGAAGCTTACAACCCCCACCAGGCAGTGTACCTGATCGTCGTAGTATAGTATAGTGGCAAGTACCGGGGGATTGATCGTTCAACTTAGGAATAGTGTCACTAGGATTAGAAAGCCTAAATTACTAGTTCTAAAGGTGAGAGATGATTATTTTTGTATTTTTATGTTTTTTAGAAAGCAAGTAAAATCTCGGGTTTTGAAAGAGTGGGCGGAATTAGTTGCTATTCAACTAACCCAAAACTAAGATGCAATCAAAATAAAATACTAAAAATGAAATTAAACTAATTTATACTAAGGTTGTGAGAAGTAATTGGAGAAAATGTGTTTACTTAGATTTCATTACTCCCTAGATATCTTTTACACGTTAATTACTTGTTATAATTGCATGGATGACGGATCGTATTCCTTAATACCATTCATGGGGTGGCATACATAACTCCCCAATTCTATGAGCTCTTATCTCCTCCTACACCATGACCCAGCACAACTATAGGGATTGTAAACAGTGGCTCATGCATTAAATACAACCAATAAAGACCTAGTACGCCTCGGTTCATGTTTCTTAAGACGTTCAAGCATGTTACCATTTGGAGATCAGCCAGTTTTCTTAAACCTAACATATAAATCATTCATCCAAGAACAGGAATAAACAAGTAATCAACACATAATCAATATCTAGGTTTCATTAGATCTAAGCAAACACAAAGGAGATCTAGCCTACCATAATGGAATTAAGACAAGAACAAGATATAGACAACCAACACATAGACATATTGATTGAATTAGAAGAACACTTATCTCAATTACAATGCAAGGTATCAAGGGTTTGGAACCCTTGAAAAACCTGTAAAATTTGCACCAAATTCGTCTTTAGGGTTTCTCCAAAACTTCTCCCCTTTAAAGTGAAAAACTAGAAAACTATATATAGGAAAATCGAGGTGACGGCGTCAAGAGCAAGGGTGTGACGCCGTCATCTCGCCGCCAAATACTTCCTCGGACGGCCTTGATCTATTTATGACGGCCTATGTGACGCCGTCATCAACCACGGTATTTTATTCTTGGGACTTTGACGCCGTCAGGATGACTTTTGACGCCGTTATCAACTACGGTATTTTATTCTTGATGTTTGACGCCGTCAGGGTATAACTCTTGACGCCGTCACCTACTGTTTCCAGCATGGAAAATTGAGACTTTGCCGTTTTCTTCACTTTTATGCTTCAAAAACGTCCAAAATGACTTCTTTTCCAGAATTCACTCTCCAAGTACCTAAAATCACAAAAGGAACGATTTAGGGCAATATTTGATCAAATAAAGTCGGATTCGGGCTTAAATGACCCCCTAAAAACGGATCATTTTTCGCCTCATCATATACCCTTACACTTGAGATTTGCTTGTCCTCAAGCAAATGCACTTTTATTCTACTCAAAAGACAAGTTAGGGGTCATTTAACACTAATATAAAAGTAATTACAACAAATAATCGTTCCACTAAAGACCAAAGACAAGCACGGAGGTCATACACAAGCACCTCACACATAGTGTTTAGATACTCACATCTCTCGGGTGTAATAAAGTAATATAACATTATGGAAATGGAAGATATCTCTCACTACCTGTCATAGCAAAATAGATTACCATAGGCTTGGGAAAGGATCAAACCTCCACCACATGGCGTAAGCACCTAGGATAAACTATCAAAGTGGTCTTTTAAAGGGTTGTAATGTTAGGTATAGGGATATGAATTACACGGTTTTGTTGGATAAAGGAAGTTTTACTGGTGGTGAGTTAACAATCTTGGTTAATTACATGTACAAGATGGCGTTGCTAAGCCAAGACTAGACTCGACTTAAGCTAATAAATGAAAAATAACAAAAACATAAAATAAACATAGAATGAAACGGGATGGTAGTCCGTATGTTTTTTCTCTTTTTCCTTTTTCTATTTTTTTTTTCTTTTTCTTGATTTTTCGATTTTTTTTTTTTATTAATTTTTTTTTCATACACTCTTACCCTGCCATCCAAAATAATACATCATAGGGGATGAGAATTCCCCTTACACTTGAATCTTTACATACCTTACATTAAACTAAACTAATGACTCGAATTAAGAAAATCAAAACACTTGGAGCACTTTTAAGATTAACGTACATATGGGGGTAATAAATGATGTTCTTCCCCATTACTCCATAAAATAAGTACTTACCCATGAGTCCCAATCGTCCCAAAACAATATGTACAAGGATATGACTCGACTTAGCAACCATGTAATTAATTAGAAAGTTAACATAGGGTTTAACAAATAACAATAATGCACTAAAAATGAGCGCATACACGGAAGGCTAAGGCGATTTGGTTGTACATTTAAGTGGGGTGTAACAAATTCTTCCTTTAAGTAAGATGCTTAAAGTTAGAAACGAAAAGATAGGCTCGGAGGGGTGTACTAGGGGTTTCGTGTACTAAAAATGAGTACAACGCTAAGGTGTGGGAAAAATTAGTTGACTTAACTAGCCAAGTAATATGACTTAAATGGTCAAGTAATTGTAATACGGGTTTAACACAAGGGTGATCCTAATGCCTCTTATCATGTAGTAAATCCAACCACACGAATGTAGTCTCACTAGCGGTCTCGGGATGCATCACTAACGCAAGTTCTAGAATCTAAATGCTACCGGTACACTCATAAGCACTAATAGTAAATGCTTTTCCTATCAAATCTAAAGGCGAACCTCACATTTTTGGGTGGAAAATTTTTCTGAATATTCGGTTATGTGCTAGTCATACAATCTCCTATCCATGAGACGCTTGCTATGGCTAAAGTTTCACTCCTAAATGTTGTAAAAAATTTTAAATTTGGCGCTAAAATTACACTAACAAGTATTTCTCGTAGTTTTATTACACATCTACCATTAAACAAAACAAACTCAAGCGAAAGTGCATATGTAAGGTATCATCTTTTTACCCTCCCCTTACACTTAAGATGAACATTGTCCCCAATGTTCAAGTAAAGAATGTAAAAGTGAAAAAGTAAAGAGAATGAAATCAAATACTCCCCTGATTCGCTCGGTATGGATTATAGGTTGGCCAGGTTAAATCTTCTTCCAAGAAAACGAACAATCAAAGCTTCCCTTCCAGAATATAAATCATCTCCTTGTCAAACATAACCTGTAAATCCTAACAAAATAGACAAGACAACCTCGCGTAAAATCGGCGGCATCCTATATAAGTTACTAAATCCTAGAAAACAAAGTAAGATATAATGCTTATGGAATGAAGTTTGCAGATTTCCTGGAGATTATAAAACTTAATAATTCACAAAGACCATAAGACTCCGTTAGAAAAACAAAACCGGTAAAATTTCCAGATTTTTGACTCCTGACGCCGTCAAGAGTAAAACTCTGACGCCGTCAGAATGGACCTGCAGAAATTCTTATGTTAAGTTTCCGGAAAATTTCTGGAAAAACTTGGTCCTACTTCCTGGAAAATCCTGCAAAACTTCATTGTGACTCAATACAAGCATTTGACTCTAACAAATACGAATATACATGCTCATTTATTATTGTGGAGAATCATGATCGGTTTGTTTCTTAAAAACATATTTGGGGTTTCCCCTTACACTTATCTTTTGCAAAAATACTTTTAGGTTGGAGTTAAGACTAGGCCAAACAACATAGTAAAGTATTTCCACATTTTAATTGAGAAGCATGACCAACCAACAATAAAAATAAAACATGCATACGGAAGCAAATAACAATCAAACAAATAAAATCACACAAACATGGGTTGCCTCCCAAGAAGCGCTTTTCTTTATTTACGAGTCTTGTAGCTAGACTCAAAGTCATGGGTTACTACGTGATCTCATCATTGGAAATGATATACCCCATATAGTTGCGATCATTACTGTTATGGTGGTAGTGCCTCAATCTGTCGGTACTCGCAATCACCTTCCCACCTAATTTGCTTCTCAAGTTAGCTACCCCATCTTGGCTCAATCCTTCGATTGTGAATGACCCATACCACCAAGGACTTGGTTTATCGGGTGGTATTGTTGTTTCCAAGTGTCTCAAGAGCACCAAGTTCCCTTCCTCAAATGGTGTATGATTCTTTTCATGTCGAGTATGTTCGAGTTCAATCGGAACCTTATTGCTTTTTCTTCTTTCATCCTTAGCTTTCTTATAGCTTTTGATCCTTGCCTCCCATGCAAGAATCTTATTCTGGACACGAATGGGTGTCGTGCCAATGTTGTTTTTGATCATTCTCCAACTCAAATTCTCATGCCCACTTCGCGGGGTCATGGGGAAACTAATCTTTCTTTTTCCTGATTTAAGCTCAATCTTCCTACCTTCATACTTAATGACAGCCCTAGCGGTGGTGAGGAATGGCGACCCAAGGATTATTGGCATGCATCCATCCCCTTTATCATCAATGATCATAAAGTCAACGGGGTACATGAATCCTGCAACATTAACTAATACATCTTCTGCGATTCCTAGGGGGTATACGTACGAGTGTCCAACAAGGGATACCCTAACACGAGTAGGTGTTGGCATTTTTGACGTTAATTGGATGTAAATAGTTAGGGGCATAAGATTTACTTCCGATCCTTGGTCGGCGAAAGCACTAAGATGTTTCAAGTCCCCGATGCTCATTGGTATTTCAAAGTTCCCACATGCTACATGCTTAGTAGCCACTTTCTGTACCAGTAACCTCTCGAATACAGATCCTCCAAGAAGCGTATCATACTCATCTTCCTCTTCTTCCTCTTTCTCAGGAATCTGTCCGGAGGATTGGTTACGCCCATCACCCTTAATCCAATTTGTTATGGTGTTTTTGTTTATATCATGTTTCAGGTAGTAACTCAAAGGTTGGGACTCTGGTTGTTTTTCTAAGGTCTGTTTAGCAGGAGTTTCTACCTTCTCGTTATCTTTATGGACAATGGTGATGGAGTTAACAAATTGGGTGGTGGGAGTGGCGCTTTCTTTCCTTAGTAGTATTTGTTCGGGGGTTCTCTGATTGGCATACTCCTCCAATAGACTCAACATCTCATTCATTTTCTCCTGCATTTCTTCTTTCTGCTTATAAACTGCTTCTTCGAATCTAGCAAGCCGATCTGAGTGAGTTGCCATATATTCTCTCATCCTAGCCTCAAACTCCGAGCTAAGTTCCTTGGGAGGGAACAAGGTGGGGCATATTTCTAAAAAGTCTCGGCGTTTTCCCAAGAGGGTGATTCAGATAATGGTGCCGAAGTTGTTTTTGAGACAGAATTGACAGTAGCCCATCTAGGACTCAAAGGTCGCCTTTGCCTTTCCTCAAAATAGTCAACCTTTGCCTCAAGTTTGCATAGGAGTTCATCGGGTACTTCGGTGGTTCCTCCAGATGTCGAGACTGCATTGATGGCCGAGCTCCTCGATAATTGCCCAAGACTCCTCGTATGTTTAAACTCCCACAATTCCTGATTGTCAGTGGCGAGCTCCTCGATAATTGCCCAAGACTCCTCGGCGTTCTTATCACGCAGTTTACCTCCCGCGGCCCTGTCGATGGTGCGCTTAGTGTGATAGTCAACATGGTCGCAGAAAATCTGGACTAATAACCAAAGGTTTATGCCATGATGAGGGAGCTTGTGGAGGAGATCCTTAAAACGGGCCCAAGCCTCGTAGAAAGTTTCACCCCGCTGTTGCTCAAACATCAAAATGTCCCTTCTAAGCATTGCAGTCTTTTCCGGCGGAAAGAATTAGGTAAGGAAGCGATTGGCGAGATTGTCCCATGTGGTGATGGATCCCGCGGGTAAACGCTCAAGCCATTGATTAGCTTGATCCCGTAGATAGAATTGGAATAGGCGTAAATCGGTAGTCTCTCTAGTTTCAACATCTGGGTCTATGGAATCTACGATTTTAAGAAAGTCCTTAAGATGTTGGTTTGGATCTTCGGAACGAAGTCCATGGAATGCACATCCGCTTTGCACCAACCGGATGGTGTCGGATCGCAAGGGGGTCACATTGGCTCCGGTGAGCTCAATGGTGTTTCGGTAGCCTTGATGGCTAGGTCGGGAGTACTCTCCTAAGGTTCGGGGCCTAAGGGGTTCTAGTGGTGGGTTTTGTTGTGGTGGGATGACGGGTTCAAAGATGTTACCACCTTCCATGATGTCGGATGGTAAAGAGTTACAAACAAAGGCACGAAGAAATAAGATAGACTAAAGAAGACCTAAAAATAAAAATAAAATCTTGCTAGAAAGGAATCTAGCAAGTAGACCTAATAAAAAGAAATCCTAACCTAGACAATAACTATTCCCCAGGCTGCGGCGCCAAAAACTTGATGCGTGGGAATCGCAACAGGCTTTACCTCTCGAGGGATCTCGAGAAGCTTACAACCCCCACCAGGCAGTGTACCTGATCGTTGTAGTATAGTATAGTGGCAAGTACCGGGGAATTGATCGTTCAGCTTAGGAATAGTGTCGCTAGGATTAGAAAGCCTAAATTACTAGTTCTAAAGGTGAGAGATGATTATTTTTGTATTTTTATGTTTTTTAGAAAGCAAGTAAAATCTCGGGTTTTGAAAGAGTGGGCGGAATTAGTTGCTATTCAACTAACCCAAAACTAAGATGCAATCAAAATAAAATACTAAAAATGAAATTAAACTAATTTATACTAAGGTTGTGAGCAGTAATTGGAGAAAATGTGTTTACTTAGTTTTCATTACTCCCTAGATATCTTTTACACGTTAATTACTTGTTATAATTGCATGGATGACGGATCGTATTCCTTAATACCATTCATGGGGTGGCATACATAACTCCCCAATTCTATGAGCTCTTATCTCCTCCTACACCATGACCCAGCACAACTATAGGGATTGTAAACAGTGGCTCATGCATTAAATACAACCAATAAAGACCTAGTACGCCTCGGTTCATGTTTCTTAAGACGTTCAAGCATGTTACCATTTGGAGATCTGCTAGTTTGCTTAAGCCTAACATATAAATCATTCATCCAAGAACAAGAATAAACAAGTAATCAACACATAATCAATATCTAGGTTTCATTAGATCTAAGCAAACACAAAGGAGATCTAGCCTAGCATAATGGAATTAAGACAAGAACAAGATATAGACAACCAACACATAGACATATTGATTGAATTAGAAGAACACTTATCTCAATTACAATTCAAGGTATCAAGGGTTTGGAACCCTTGAAAAACCTGTAAAAGTTGCACCAAATTCGTCTTTAGGGTTTCTCCAAAACTTCTCCCCTTTAAAGTAAAAAACTAGAAAACTATATATAGGAAAATCGAGGTGACGGCGTCAAGAGCAAGGGTGTGACGCCGTCATCTCGCCGCCAAATACTTCCTCGGACGGCCTTGATCTACTTATGACGGCCTATGTGACGCCGTCATCAACCACGGTATTTTATTCTTGGGACTCTGACGCCGTCAGGATGACTTTTGACGCCGTCATCAACTACGGTATTTTATTCTTGATGTTTGACGCCGTCAGGGTATAACTCTTGACGCCGTCACCTACTGTTTCCAGCATGGAAAATTGAGACTTTGCCGTTTTCTTCACTTTTATGCTCCAAAAACGTCCAAAATGACTTCTTTTCCAGAATTCACTCTCCAAGTACCTAAAATCACAAAAGGAATGATTTAGGGCAATATTTGATCAAATAAAGTCGGATTCGGGTTTAAATGACCCCCTAAAAACGGATCATTTTTCGCCTCATCAATGTTCCTACAACAAAGAAAGTTAATATACAACAACAAATAATATGAGACTTAAGTCATGAAAGACTTGAGCCTGCCCTGTGAATCATTCTGATGAACCCAAGATGATGAGTTAGATCCACAATTGTTCCTGGATTCCCTGTAGTTAAATGGTCTTTTATATGTCCAAGAACAATCTGCTGAGGACTTTTCAGCAGAATCCCAATTACCCCTTCCCATACTCATTGGGTCAGTATATTCATACCAATGATTAGCACCAATAAATGGTTGAAATCCATATTTATTTCTATTGGTATTCATACATCTATTGTTAAAAGCAGACCTATTGGAATAAACAAGTCAATTAGCTGGAGTGGAATACATTCTGCTGACATGATAATTGGCCTGTGGAGCTAATGAGGGTTTGGTATTAGTCCACTTATTTCTAGGTCTATTGTTCACAACAGAAACACCCATCCTCTTTTCATGAAAATCACAATCCTTAATTAAATGCAACTTGCTACCACAAACAAAACACTTCTTTTTCTTATAAGATTTATTAAATCCAAAAGATGTCTTATTAAATATAGAATTATTCAAACAAACATCAGAAACAGAATTGTTTTGTAAACACTGAAAGGAATTGTTTTCATAAGAAGTAAATAACAAGTCTTCAGAAGGGGCTGGTTGATAAAGAACTTCATCAGCAGCAACTTCAGAGTCCACAGACTTGTAGGTTGACTTGTCAGAAATCTTTGTTGAGGACTTGGGTGAGTCTGACTTGGTCTTGGAATCACAGCTGGCATAACTAGAGGTCTCTGAGGTCTTGTCCCTGGAAGAACAAGATACATAAGTGTTAGAGTCATTACTAGATATACTTCTAGTGTCAGGGGAGTCATTGATCCTAAGGCCAGTGGTTTCCTTTGATTCTGGAGAGTCAGACTTATGGGATGTAGGTTTAGGGATTCCTATGGATGGATAGTCTTCAGACTTATTTGGCAAGTCTTTAGACTTTTTACCAAAGAGATGGTGTGAACCATCAAAGTCAGAAGTTTTGGTGGTAGGCATAAATACACCTCTGATGGGTCCTGGTACAGCATTCATTCCCCCTTCCTTAACATATTTTACGGGCTTTTGAAATTCTAGGACAGGTTCAGGGTCAAAAACACTGGATATATCAGGGTAAGTTAACTCCTCTGGATCAATATATTTATCATACCCTAAAGCTCTTCTAGACCTAACAGATTGACTACTATCAATCAGTTTTTCTAAATGTGAGGACCCTTCTTGCCACTTCTTACGACCAGCTACTTCTTTATCCCATTTTTCTTGCAAAACACTTTTCTCAGACTCAATTCTTGCTTTTTCTTTTTCAGAAAACTTCAATTCATTGCTAGCACATTCTAAATCTCTACTTAAAACTCTAATTTTTTCTTCATAAGCCAATTGATTTTGTTGAAACCACACCTTTTGTTGTTCTAAAGTTTTAAAAGCTTCTTTGTAAGTTGCAGCTTCAACAAAACAAGCATTATATTTTGGTTTCATATCATCATAAGCTTCTTTTAGAGTTGTATATTTAGAATCACAATCACAAGCACAAGTATATACCTGAGGAGAGATTCCCATGAGACCAAAGCTATCATCACAACTAGCCATGCAGGAGATTTGAGGAGAGTTGCTTGTATCATCATCATGCTCATTCCAGTCCACACTAGTATCAATTGCAGTGATCAAGGCCTTTGATTCTCCAGCTTCCAATTCTTTCTTCTTGTATGCTGAATACCTGGTACTGGCTTCACCTTTCTTGGCTGTGCATTCTCTTGCAAAGTGACCAATTTCTCCACAAGCATAACACTTCACATTCTTTCTATCAAACCTAGCTGCATCTTTTCCTTCAACATTGAGCTTTTTACCAACCTTTTGCTCAAATCGCCTCACCTTGAGAGATAGCATAGCCATTTGCCACTTTAAGTCCAATTCTTCTAAAGCAAGTTCATCAATTTGCTCAAAGTCTTCATAAGCAATTTGTTGCTGTTTATCAACTTCAGCAACAAATGAATGAAGTACATCTTCCATCACATTGCTAATCTTTGGATGAGTTATTGGATTAGCACTTGAAAAAGACAATGTGGTCATTGGAAGACTTTGGCTTGGAGTGAATGGACTTGAGTAAACCTGTGGTGTTGGGGATGGGCTTGCATAGGTATGTGGCATGTAGTTTGAGTTAGAACTGACAAATGCAGATTGTGAAGGAGTAGCTGCATATGGAGAGAATCCCTTTATGTCACCTTCCAAAGCTCTGAGTTTGTTGTAAAAGTCATCAAAGCTGAGGTAGTCCAAGCCACCTTTGGTTTTTAGTGATATACTCACTTGAGACCATGAGGGAGGTAAGGCTCTTAAAAACCTAGAGTTCACTTCTTCATTGTCAGGTCTGGCTAGAAGTTGGTTTAATTGACTCAGAATCTTCTGAAACCTGTCATAACCTTTGTGTAGACCTTCTTCTTCTTCAGTAATCTTGAATTCTTGGAATTCTAGCTTCAACATACTCTTTCTCATCCTTTTTGATTCTTCATTCCCACCAAATCTGGTTTTTATGGCCCACCAGATTTCTCTTGGATCAGTCATGGAATGAAAATCTCCCATGTGGTCATCAGGGATTTCCTGCAGCAATATGGTTCTTGCTTTGTTCTCCCTTTGAACGGCAAGAATTTCTTTAGCAGAAACAGGTTCCAAAATAGTGACTTTACAAGTAGCATCAACACTTTGTTTTTTAGGTCGACAACCATTGAGTATAACATTCCAGAGGTTATAGTCAACACTTGCAATCCAGTTTTGCATCTTCATGGCCCAGATCTCAAACTCATCCTTCCTAAGAAAAGGAAGTTTTGCATTGTTGTTGGAGAAGGCCACTTGTTGTAGTTGTTGAGTAAGAGAGCCTGCTTCTGAGAGAACAACATCACCGCCTGGTTTGTCTCCCATTGGTACTGAATGAATAGTTATGTGATTGTGTTGTGTTTACAGAGAGTATCTAGTGGCTCTGATACCACTTGTATGGATCTATTCCTTGATAGATCACGAGCCAATAGATCGTTAGCCAACTAATGTAATCACTAGCTAGACTAAAGTAGATAATCTCTGTGAGCTTGTTATTATGCGGAATATAAAAACAAACGTATACTAAACTTGATCCTCTATGGATCGATAATATTAATAAAACTTCGTACTAAAACTTATATCTATTACAATGACCTAGGGTTCCTTATATACTAGTGGAAACCCTAACCTTTCTTACAAGAAACGAATAATGAAAAACTAATAAAAGATATTCTGCATATCTTGTCCTAAAATACATAAATTATATCCACGGTTAAACTCTATCCGTAGGATCTCTAGATGTCCGCAGGAACCAGTCATCAGCAGAAAGTCACTAAGCCTTCCGCAGGAACCTGTCAGCAGTATCTGTCAGTAGTATCTTCAACAATTCCTTACACCTTGGTTTTGAAAACCTAGGTTCACTCTATTTTGATTTTGGCCACGGTTTTGGACATTTTGGTTTCGATTAAAACTGGGAGGTCCAGGATAATGGTGAGGGCGATAGTTCGGGTCCATAGGAGGGCGGTATTGATTGCCTCCTTGATTTTGGGACCCTACAACAGCATGAGCTTCATATGGAGTACCATCAGTAGCTGTGCAATTGTAGTAGGCATGCGGCCCACCACAAGTCACACAGACTTCCACTTTTTTAACCTCAGCAGGTGGAGGATGTTGTGGAAATGAAACTTTCTTTTTTTGGGCGAGAACCAAAGCTTGAATAGCTTCAGTGACCTTGTCAAGCTTAGCATCCGTGCTAGATTGACCCACAGAAGATGAAGTGGAAGGACCCACATTGATTTGAGAAACAATCGGTTTGCTTCGTGTAGAGCGGACCTTGGACTTGTTTTCTATGATTTGAAAAGCTTCTTTTGTGGTTCTACTCAAGAAATTACCTCCCGCGGAGGCATTGAGAGAATCCTGATCAGCTTGGCTCACGCCATTGTAGAAAGTATCGAGTTGCATCAACTCTGAGAAACCATGATGTGGACACTTGCGAAGTAATTCTTTGAAACGATCCCACGCTTCACCAAAAGATTCATCATATTTCTGAGTGAACTTGGTGATTTCATTCTTAAGACTCTTGGTCTTGGAAGGTGGGAAGAATTCATTCACAAATTTTTTCTGAAGATCTTCCCATGTCTCAATTGATCGAGGAGGTTGTTTTTCAAGCAAAATTCGGGCTTGTCCCTCCAGTGAGAATGGGAAGAGAAGAAGTTTGATTGCTTCACAAGGGACATTCTTGTACTTGATGGTCGATGTGATTTTATTGAACCATCGAATGTGAGCATGAGGATTGTCCCTCTCAAAACCGTAGAATTGACATGAGGTTACAAGATTGAGTAACCCGGTTTTGAGCTCAAAATTATCAGCCACGATGGCTGGAACAACAATGGCATTTCCGTAACCCTCGATGGGTGCTTGGAGAAGCTCACGCATGGGGCGGTCTTCCGCCATGGTGATAGTGGGTGTGGCAACAGTACGGATCTCAGATCTAACAGTTGGTGCAGAACGTCTACGAGGTCTTCGAGGTTTCCTGACAAGCTCACGTAATGGGCTAGTGGACCTTGAAGAACGAGTGCGCATGCACTAGGTGTAACAATTCACATTTTCAGGTTAACTTCTATTCCCGAAAATTTTACTATTCATTTTTACTATTCACTTTCACTATTCACTCCCGAAATTTTTATTTCATATTCTCGTAAGTTAACCTATTTTAATGATAATCCGAGAATTTGACACTCGTCGGATCATTTCTGTAAATGTCGCGAAACCGTGTCCGAGATTTACTTTTAGGTTTAAACGTCATTCCAGCATCCCGATATGTCCATAAAACATTATAAATAATAGAAATATGATTTTCTCTCATTTTAGGAAAATTCCAAAAGTTTTGGAATTTTACGTTTTCCAGTTCAGCGTTTTACGCGAATTACGCGTTTTAGACTCGCGTTTCCAGTTTTAGCAGCGTTTAAGCAACCCGATAGAACTTATCACTCATTAAATAGGCTAAGATAGGTTATATTAATAAGTTCTAACATATTTATAAATTTCATATTTTTAGGATACCCGATTTTAAGTTTCATGACTTAACGACTTACTGTTAGCGATTACCGGGACCAAAACTCACTCCGTAACTTAGATAAGACCATGACTACTCATCTAGTCACCCCTTATCCCATATGAACGTGTATCACAAGCCTTGTTGGCTTGTGATAAGTCTTGAGGACTTTAGGTAGCAAACATGTGTAAAACTTCCTAAGTAAGCCTCCTAAATATCCTAAAAACTAACCTCCTTAAGGCAGCTTCCTAGGCACCTTCCTTGCACCTCCTCTTCATGCTATAAATACAAGCTCATACCTTCATCTTTTCATCACCAAAATGCCACACCATTAATTCCTAGCACCATGATCCTTTGATCTTCAAACTACAAGTTACACTACAAAGTTCAAGGTCTTAGTATTCTCTACCTAGTTCTTAAGTTTGTTTGGTGATTCCATGGTTGAATTAGGAGCTACACAAGATGATTAGGGGCTGAAGTTAAATGGTTTTCACAAGGTATATATCAAGGCTAGCAAGGGTTTCAAGAGTTGTGGTAAAGGGTTTGCAAGCATAGGTTTAGTGTCCTAGTTTCATACTTGACTTCCTTTCTTAAGAGAAAGCCAAAAGTTGTAAGAAACCCTTATACACTTTCTTGCTCCATATCATTTTCATGCTTATTATGTTTCTTTCATGCTATATATGGTCTTTGTATTATGTTCATGATGTATAAAAACTAGTAAAACAAGTTATGGAAACTATATATTAACTTATGTTATTTAAACAAGTAAACTAGTGACTTTTATGGAGAACCACGACCAAAATAGTATAACTATGATATTTGACACTTACTTACTGTTAAAAAGGACTTCAAAAGGAAAACATAGCAATTTGAATCACCCAAAAACGAGTACACGAGTCAAAAGATACGGCCATAAGAAGTTAGCGAAACCAAAACGCCGAAACTGCCAATACCCTGCTGTTTGCATTCTGCCATTTTGAAAGTCACCCTTCTGGTCCGATTCATCAAAAAGTTAAAGCACGAAAGTTGTCCGGAACGACGTTTGCGATCAGGAACAAAGAAGCTCGAGCCCTGAAAACGCTTTCCGAGTGATATTTTCTTCAAATTCTTAACAGCCCATTTTTAGACCAAAGTCACTATATAATAGTTATGTTTTACTAAGACCAAGAGGTCTAATGACCTAAAGCTAAGACCACAACCATGGCTAAAGCCAAGGTTGAGTCTCAAGACCATGGTAACAATGACCAAGGTCACGGCAAAGCCACGGCTAAAGACCATATAACTTTTAAAGATCAAAACTTATATATATGTTATCAAATACTACAATAGTAGGGAGCCTCATGTGAGGAGTTCATTAAGTAAGCCGTCGAGATGAGTTGTGGATTTACGAATTAAAGTGTCCTGGCTCCTCGAACGTTTACTCCATGACTTCTAAATTATGTCGGCCCGAACGGTAGTAAGAGATATACAACCTATACATGTTTCATAAACGACTTATATTCAACGACTTACACCATATACTAAGTACCACATCATGAACATTATGCAAGACATATATAGGCAATTCTTCGTATTCTTAGACATTACTCCAAACCTAAGTCGCAACGTTCTATTATAGGCTGCTCTTAGAGACTTTCGAGATTCGACTACCACTATCATTTCTCATTACATAAGCTTAAGGTGAGTCATAGCCCCTACTTTTTCATACTTGTTTTAACTCTTGGGGGGGGGGGGATACATGCTCAACTACTTGCTTACTTGTACAAATACTCAAAACATTTATACTTGATTGCTTTATACTTGATTGTTTTATACTTGATTGTCTTATACTTGATGGCATTATACTTGATTTCATACATACATGACTGTCTTTTATCTTTGGGAAGTGGCTCCCAGTTTTCTTTGGGAAGTGGCTCCCAGTTGTCTTTGGGAATTGGCTCCCAAGTGAGGTCTTCGGAGATGAAGTAGAGACTCACTACTAATTGCTTAATTGTTTTGATGAACTTATACATGTCTTATGCATACTATATATGTAGCAGTGGGTTGTGAACACACAGGTTACAAGTCTCTTATGGCGGGACTTACAACTGAGTGGATTCACAATGCCTTTGCTATGTGAACATTCTTTATAGGCTTTTCAACTGTTTTAAGACAAACTCTATGAACTCACCAACCATTGTGTTGACACTTTAGCATGTTTATCTCAGGTTAGTAAGGCGATAGCTAGTGCGTGGAATTTAGAGTCAAGCTGCATATTCTGAAGACTTACGCTTTTATCATTTACCATTCTAAACATTTTGTATACATTTATGTATCATACTTTGGAATCTCATGTTTGTAACTTTGAATTCATTAATCCAATGGTAACTTTTCAAAACGTCTCATTTAGAGTTCGTTTTCTATAACTTGTACTTTGTATTATGAAGTAGCACCCCTATGACACAGTCTCCCGCTGCGGTATTTTGGGGGTGTTACACTAGGGATAAAAACCAATCAAACAAAATCGAGGCAAATCCACAGTGAACTTAAACCAATAATCTCAAGCAAGTGGGTTCTTTAAGAAAGGTACACCACTCACAGGGATACAAAGGCAAGTTTTAAATCTTTGGTTTGGGAACTTATTATGTCCACACCCCCAGTTGGTAGGTGTTCTGTCTTGGTTTGCGACGGTTTATTTTTATGTGTGATTATTATTCACAAGAAAAGACGGATGTTTTTGTGTTTTGTGTATGGGTGAAAAACTTTTGGACAATATTTTTGGTATCGTCTCGTAATCTAAAATCGTTTTTCTTTAACAATCACCTTAAAAGAAAACCGATTCAGAAAACGTTACGATCTGTTTTGTTGTTTTTAATTTTTTTGGTGTTTTAACACTTTAGGAAAAGTGTTAATGACTTTTTTGTGTTTTGATCTCAAAATTTACAAAAGTGGTGGTATTTGTACAGTGATGATGGTGAGATAACACTAATCTCAAAAGACGCTGCAGAAACGCGCACACCTCCCCTGCAGCGGCGCCAAAATTTTGATTTGCCCTAAACAGTCAACTTATATTGACCAAGGGATGGTCAACAAAGTCAAATAGCCTAGAGTCAATCTCCGGGTAATATAGGAAATCACCAGGTCGTTATACCCAGACGAGGTGTGAATTGTATCTGAGCGCGTTTGTGATCGGGTGATTATTCACAGAAAAGGGTTGTGATAAGAATTATTTGAGAATTATGAAATGAAATAGCTTAGGAAATCTATGTGATTGATTATGGGAATTAAGATTAAGGAGAAACGAGCTAAAACCTAAAAACGTATGTTTTAATTAAAAACGTACGCTGACGAACGAGATAGAAAGTACAACTGATGAACTAAAAAGGCTACGAGGGTGAAATTATTATTTTTACAATCCTAATGAACAAAGAAAATTTTTAGAAAAAGAAAAATTATTTTTACACTATTTAATTATTTATTATTAATTAATTACTAATTACTTATTAATTAACTAATTATATTAATTTAAATTATTAAAAATTACTAAAAAGACTTAGATAATTAAGAAGATTTTTATAAATCTAATTAACCATCACAGGAATCTAAAAAACTATAAAAAGTTGATTTTATGTATTTTTAAACTAATTTACTAATTATTATTCTAATTATTAATTAATTACTAATTAAACTAATTATATTCTAAAAAATAGAAAATGAATAGTAGAAATTATAAAAAAAATCCTAAAAATGTCTTAACTTATATAAAATCTAGAAAAATTATAAAAACTAAGTGTTACTTAATAAAATCTAATTATGCTATTTAATTTTTAATTATTAATTAGTAATTAATTAAACTAAAATTATTTCTAAAAACCACTAAATGACAAAGGAAAAATCTGGAAAAATTTCTAAAATTACTTTAATATAAAAGAGAATTAACAAAAATATAAAAATGCTAGAGTGCTTATAAATAAGCTAAAAAGAATATTAAAAATATAATTTCTATTAAATAGAAGTTATCACTATAATTAAATTTGGTTTTTTGTGTTTTTTCTTTTTCCAAACTACTTTAACACTAAAAACTAAAAACTTTTACAAAAACACTTTTTATGAAACTCAGAAAATAAGCACTTGAGTGCTTATTTAGCTTAACAGTTGACTTTCTTTGACCAAACAAGGAATTAAGCTCAAATGAGCTTATGTGGGGTCCACAATGGTGAAACTTGGTTCAACTGAGTTTGTTGCACAAATTTAAGCTGGAAAAAGCAAATGGGTCCTACTAGACAAGCAAATAAGCCACAATAAGCACTTGCTTATTGGGTGACTAAGACAGAAATGGGACAGACTTGAAGGGATGATTCAGGTGGGGTCCACTGAGCCTAAGCTCAAACTCTTGGCCCAAACTAGAAGGTGGCCAGGGGAGGTTGAAAGAACCCAAAGTGGGTCAGTGGGACCCACTGAGGTGGCTAGAATCAACCACCAAAGTGGTGGTAATGGTGATGGTCTGCTGTTCACAAGGGGGTCACTTCCCCTGCAAGTGACTTTGAAGGGTAATATTGTCCACAGAAAAAAATTCCAAAAATATAATGATGCAAGGAATCTCAAGTTCGGCTGGTATATTAATCACACAAGGAAATTAAAAGCTTCAAACCAAGTACAAAAATCTACAAAATTCACCCAAGATTTGGGTTTTTCTGCCTAAGACAATTTTGACTTTTTGAGATTTTGTGAACTTTGACTAAATTGAACTTCAAACACTGATTTTATGATTAAAGATGTTTAATGAAGTTGTTTTAAAGCTAACTTGAGTTACTTTAACTAAAATTGAGATGATGTGAAGCCTTGTTCAACTTAAATCCACTCAGGATGATCCTGTGTTGAGATTTTGAGTGGTTTTGACTTCTGCACAAAAGACCACTGGTTTTTATGTTTTATATGACCTTTTGGAACTTAATGGGACATATGTAAACAACAACTAACAACAAGGAAGGGCTAGAACACAGTTAACTCTCATGAACCAAACACTCCCTATACTAACTGTCTCCTTGGTTTATTAAGCACAATGGGATTGGAGCCTCAGAAATCTCTTCCTACTGACTTAATCTATTCTAATAAGCTCTAATACACATAAAAACACAAATATAAACTACAAACACCTAAGATTACTAATTAGGCCAATATGACAGTCAACTTAAAATCTTAAAGTACAATACAATCTACAACACAACCAACAAATTACTCACCTTAATTACTCTTAACTATGCCTAATGTGCACACTCAAGACAGAAATAAGCTATGATAAGCAGTTTAAGAGAAAAAAGGAAAAAATGGTACAAGAAGCTCACAAGGTGCAATCCAAGCTAATCACTGAGAACACAGGACCAATTCACATCCCTATTGCTTACCAATAAGCACTAAACCAAGGGAAATCCATTATACACCCTGCTCCATGCTTCAATCATTATCACCACTGATTTTCTATTTTCTCTCTATTTTCTTATATTTTAAGTAATTTCATAAAATTGAGTTAAAAAGGTTGCACAAGCTGAGAAAGCTTCTGAAACTTTGATTTTTGAGTTTATATGAAATTGTAGATAGCTTATACACACTATTGAACCTTACATTCACAAATGAAAATTTTGATTAGAACTTGAAATTTGAGAAACAAGAAATTAAACTTAAACTGCTCTTTTCATTACTTGAAAACTGATTACAAAGGAAAACTAAACATTACTTAAACTAAAATTCCAATAATACGTACCCCATGGGGCTTACATCAGTTACTACTTATACTAGGAATGGAAAATAAAATCTACCAGTCACATGAGTGCTTCCTGTTGCAATTTGGCAATCCCACATGTATCCTTGTTGACCAACGACCATATCCCCACCATCCAATTGAGATTTAATGAATCTGAGCCCTTGATTTCCATTTTCCTACCAAAAACAAACGTACCAAAATTAGTGGGATAGGTGAGGACATTTATTGTGGTGGTGGTGGGGGTTGGTTTGTTTGGTGAGAGTATTAATTGTGGGGGGCTAAGGGTTGGGAAGGTGGAGAGGGGGGGGGGGACATAGTACCCTGGTTTTACGTTTGGGTGTTGGGAGGGAAGACGGTCAAAGGGGTGTTTGACCCTGCGTTTTTTATTAAAAGGGAAATGGGCCTGGGTATGGTGGGCTTGGGGATTGGATTTGGATCAGGCTTGGTTTTGGGTTTATTAATAATAATGAAAGGGTCCGTTTGGTATTTGTTGAATCACAATGACCATTTTTGTCATTTCTCCAAAGATGAGGGGCTGAATCTGTAAATCTCCCAAATTGTTACCAAGGACCAATATTACCACAATTCAAAAATCCAAGAACCAATTTTTCATTTTCTACTTTTCAAAATTCCTAGGGACCTTTTCTGCCATTTTTGAAATCTCAGGGACCAAACATGTAAATTTGGAAACTTATGACCCAAGTATCATATTTTGTAATATTTGACTTTCAAAAGCTTGGGTTGACTTTTTCTTTCAAAATAAATGCATAGGGACTATTTTTGACAAATTTTGAAACTCGGGGGACTGAAACTGCCAATATTGCAAACTTTGATCATTTTTCATTTGTTTTTGCTCATTTTGCTTTTAAAACATATAAAACACAATCCCTCGGATAATTTAAGTATTTTGATAACTTTTTGATTGTTTTTGTATGTTTTGGCAGTTTAAACACGACAAAAATGATGAGTGTTTGAGCACTCATCAGTAAACTGAGATGATGTCAGTAGATTAAAAGCTATAGCAATTATTCTCAAAATATAAATCATTTCAATGATCTTCGCCAACCGTAACATCCTCAAAGTGCTTAGTAGCTTTTCTTGGATAGAATAAGCTATTAAGAATTAGATATAAGTACCTACGCACCTCCTAATTATTATAATTACTGTAACAACGCAGGTTTTATTAGCTTTTTAGCTAATAAAAAACGTCAACCCCCTAATCTAATAGCCTACTCAAGTATGACATTTTCAACTTATTTCAAATCTAAACCATAAAAAGTGGGTGTTTTGGTTATCTTAATTAGCCGGGTTATAGGCCTATTTGATATAGAAAAAGAGCCAAGAAGTTCATACACAACCATAAAAATTTCAAGTAACAGCTTATATACTTCTCAATTCAGCCTTGGATAAAATTAAACATCAAGAATCTCAATAGCCGACTTAAGATTAAGCATAACAAATACCTGCTTCACTCGGCACTCGGCAGTGTGCTGCTCCACCCCAGTAACCGTAAGGTTGTCACCCATCTCAAACACATACCGGATAAGCTCATAAGCCCACAAAACCGAGGCTAGCAAATTTTAAGTAAGCTTCTAACTTGTTAGTCCATATGAAGAAATGCAGTTAATATACTAAACAACATATATTTATATAAACAATGAAACAATAAGTTCAAGTTTTTACTGTTTAGGCAAGAAGCAGCATTGCTATTAAACAATAATTGTTTCCTGATTTCTTACCACCCATGATAGTAGATGCTGCGATAGAAAATACCATATACCAAATACAATATGAATCACCATATATGGACCAGTTTGAGAAGGGAATCAATTTAAAGAAACTTACAGCCATTGATGGGAGGTGCATGTGCAATATTCCCACACAAAGCGCTCACACCTTGTTGTTGATATCTACTACCATCTGTTATAAAAAAAGAAAACGGTACATAAATAGAGTTAGTTGCAGTAAGGGTATACAAAAAAGATTCTCCACAGTTGGTGAAAATGTTAAATAAGCATGTATAAAAAACCATTCACCTCCCGAGAGAGTTCCATCATGAGCAGAAACACAACCTCACACAACTGACATCGTTACATTAACGTCCACATGATCAGAACGCGCGCAAGGTGCAGCCTAGTACATATGAAAAAGAAAAAGAACGCATGCAGATTATTTTAGGCCGTACCAAAAACCAAAAATCAAATTCATCCCATGAAAACGAAAAAATTCATACATTTTAGGCCGTCTAAATTAGATTATTTTTCCGGCTTAAGGGCTTATTTGTATTTGAAAAAGCTTATTAGCTAACTTTTGTTTTTTTTGGTTATGAGCTTATATCCCAAAATCAAATAAGCTTAGTAGCCGGGAAATTAAGGTAATCCAAACATCCGCTAACAAAACATTTAATCCATACTATCCAAACCTTAATTCGAGGTTAAAAACTGGATGACACAACCCAAAAATGATTTTCCGATTCTTAAAATGCAAATATTATAAGCAATCCCAAATACCCCCTTATACTCATAAACAAAAAAAATCTCAAACCAAGTACAACCCGTGGAAAACCTAATCTTTATAATCATGGTAAAAAATTACTCATAGCATTATTCAATATCTAAAATCAAAATACTATTAAAAAAAGCCAAAAAAAAACATGAAAACCAATAAAAATTGATACTTACAAATTAGAACTTCACCTCTGGCATTTGGTACATGGCGAGATGAGACTCAAATCTAAACCACTAAACACACCATAAACCAACGAAACCACCATAAAGCAAATATTTTGTTCGCGACCTATTTTTCTCCAAACCAAATCAAAATAACACGAATGAAATCCTGCTTTTATTAAAATAAAAAGTTTTTATTAAAAAACTACTTTCAATCAACAAGACACAAACCTGTTAATAGCTTCTTCTTCCTCGTCTTCTTGAGCCATTAATTTTGTATGTGTTCGGATTAGGTAAAGATGAAGTGGTGACTAAGATGAGAGTTCTAGATTTTGTGGGAGATATTACTGTGCGTTTCCTCACTGTACATTCTCCTGTTCCTCTCCTCACAAAGACACTGTAGTAATCATTTTGGTCGGGTCGGGTAACATAAAAAGTTTAACCCGCGGACCTGCACCTTTCGGGTCTCAAAGAAAGGGAAAGTGTGTGAGGTATGATGAATAGTGTGGGTCGGGCAAGGAAAACCAAAATTCTCATTCGGAGTTGGGTGGGTCGGGTCGGAAAGAAAGTTGCACATGAATAGCCCAATGAATGTAATATTGTATAATTAATGTCATCTATTCTTCCTTCATACAATTTCATTTGAATCACACCTTTGTAACCAAATCTCATAAACCAATTCAAAAAAAGTCAATTAAGCATATCAAAATAAATAATCTTTTTGTAATTCACTTCAAAATCGGGGATGTAATAAGATACAAGGCAAAACCTATTTTTGGCTTCGATTGTGTTATGACCAAGAAACACCTTCCGGAGGTCGAGGTTGATGGAAATACATGATTATTCTAGAGAGAGAATGTAGAGAGAGAAAGGTAGAGAAAAGGGTTTATATTAAAATGACAATATGAAGTTTACACACACACTCTCCCACACCCCTCATGGAGAGTCATGAGGGGTCTTTATAGGCTCCTAACACTACATGTTTGCCTTCTTGACAATAGTAGTCCTTGTAGTTTCTAATCTAGTCCAATGCACTTGTGTGACGTTATCTTTATAAAAAAGCGAGGCTAACAATCTCCCTCCAAGATATCGTCACACATGAATGGTTACAATGAGACCTATAAATACATAAACAATGTACATTTCATTACAACAATAGTAAACTATGTTGACGTTGTTGAAGCGCAGAGTCTCTGTAGTCTAGATACTGAGGCTGACTTGAAGTTCTTTCTTCCGACGATCTCGGCGTATGATCTTTGACACTGACGGTAAAGGTCTTTGTAGCTCTGAACTTCAACTGTAATGGTCTAGTTAGGTTATTACTCCCTCATAACTAGTGAGCCTTTATTCTTTTTCCTGCTCCCTCCTGAACCGACAACACTTCTTTCATCTCGCAGCGGATAAAGTAGATTCAAAAAGTGTAGGAACATGGTTGTCATTCGGGGAGCAACACAATAACATAACTCACATAACATTGCATAGAAGGTTGGTAATAAGCTCTGATGCACACATACTTGGTACCTCATGGTACTTTTATGGTATTAAGCACAGTTCCCTCGATCAACCAATGTACTGAAGATGAAACACTACTTCTTTTGGCATGTTCTTCTCCGTCCTGATGGTTGCGAGTCATCGGAATCATCATAATCTTGTGTACATGCCATACAATTACCTGTACTTTACACTTCTAATACAATTTAGAAGCCATAACAGCTTTTTGAAGCACATTCTATGAGTATATGTCGCTAAGATATGACTCTCTTTTTCTACAATCTCATCTCTTCTCTTCAACCTATAAGCGACCTCTTCAAATTCCAACCAGCTAGTAAATGACCGTTGACTAGAGAAACAACCCAATATAACTAATCTAAAAATGAAGTAAACATCCCTTAGATATGTGACTTAATCTTGTACGATGGTGTGACTAAGAACCTATACTGAGCACTACAATGTAACTCCTTTAAGCATTGGTAGATCCATATACTCAAGCCCACAAACAGTATATGAAATCTCTGCCTCTTGAACTATCCACAACTTCGTGTGACACTGAGTACTACAATGTAACTCCTTAAAGTGATAGCTATAACCCGTGAGCACTACAATGTAACTCCTTACATCGGGTATAACTAGATAATCCAAGTCTTAATCACTATCTCTACTAGTATTTACCCAAACATGTATCTTCGAATGTCATGCATCCATCCACCCCTAGACTTTGAGATAAATAAGTACACATGCCCTTGAAATGAACTTTAAACCCGGAAAAGTGATAAAGAATTATCCCCATAATCACAAAATCCGATACTAGCCGTTGTCATTTGAATGTGATTCTTGATCAGGATCTTTTAAGCAATCCGTGGTGTGTTTTTGGTGTATGATATATTGGTATTAGGATAATGAAACAAGAAATTGAATCATGTTCTGTAAAATGTTTACCAATTGTATCAAGTGTTTTAGGTGAAGTGGAAATTAGGGTTTAGGATAATAGATCAATGCTTAAGTTACACGATGAGGTTTAGGGTTTTGTTTATGTGATACACTTTGGTTATTTCCTTACTCAAAATCCCATATCCTTACTCGATATCCTAAGTCAATTTCGGTAGAGTTTCGTTTAGGTAAGTCCCAAGTGAAGTCCTTACTCGATATACGATAAGGTATAATGGCTAACTCGCCAAATATGATCTTGATAACTAATAATCCCTAACTCACAAACTTTCCCTAACTCGAGAAAAAATTTTCTAACTTGATAAAAAAAATTTCTAACTTGATAAAAAAAAAATTTCTAACTTGATAAAAATTTTCTAACTCGCTAAAAAATTTCTAACTCGCTAAAAATTTCTAACTCGCTAAAAAATTTTCTAACTCGCTAAAAATTTTTTCTAACTCGCTAAAAAAAATTTCTAACTCGCTAAAAAAAATTTCTAACTCGCTTAAAAATTTCTAACTCGCTGAAAAATTTTTCTAACTCGCTAAAATATTTTCTAACTCGATAAAAAAAATTTTAACTAAAAAAAACGATCCTAACTCGATAAGATCGTAAGTTTTCCCAGAAAAAACACCAAAAAACATGATTTTACAACCAAAAACACCACGATTCGCCCCCGGTTAGCTCTGTTGCCACTTGTTATGACCAAGAAACACCTTCCGGAGGTCGAGGTTGATGGAAATACATGATTATTCTAGAGAGAGAAAGTAGAGAGAGAAAGGTGGAGAAAAGGGTTTATATTAAAATGACAATATGAAGTTTACACACACACTTTCCCACACCCCTCTTGGAGAGTCATAAGGGGTATTTATAGTCTCCTAACACTACATGTTTACCTTCTTGACAATAGTAGTCCTTGTAGTTTCTAATATAGTTCAATTCACTTGTGTGAGGTTATCTTTATAAAAAAGCGAGGCTAACAGATTGTAAGTTTGTCTTTTATATATTTTTTTATAAATTGTTTTAATATATTATGTTTGAATGATTATGCTAATTAATAGAATGATTATACTATTATGTATGATTGTTTTAGAACACCATGATTATGCTAATTAGAACACCAACATCATTCTATGACATCACCGATTCATTTTTTTTAGTGTTTCTGTTATTTGGGTGTTTTTCATTTTGTCTTTTCTTTGAAGGTTGTTGCCATACCTAGATAGATGATGCTTTTGACAGTTTCTACACAACAACACGTATGTTTAATTAACTAATTTAATTTAATTTGATTTGGGTCTTTTTTTCTTAATTGTAAAAGTTATAGTTGTATTAATCTGGGTTTTAGTATGTTAATAGTATCTTATCTGATTTTTATGCGTTTTCTTATTTTTTAGTTTGAAATTGGGTGGATTTAGTAATTACTGAATTGTGTTAGTCTTAAATCAATTTGATTAAAAAATTGTGTAGATTTAGTAATTACTGATTTAGTAATTACTTATCTTTTTTCTTTTACAGGCTCGCAAGAAGTGACAACTAAAGAGATTGTCGCAGTTGAGACCTAATTCTTCAAGAGAGTAATTTGTCATTTTATTTAATCCTCTCTTTTGTGTGCAACTAACACTGATTGTGATTAAGTTTATAAACAAAATGCATTATCTATGTCTCTAATATGCTTTGTTCATGTAATCGGTTTTGTTTTTAGTTTCGAATTCATTTGTATCTCTAATTATTTATATACTTTGTTCGCATTTTAGGTTGTAACTGGTTCATTTGGATGGGACCCAAACAGAACAATTCATCAATGAAGTCTTGATCCTTACACAAGTCATCCATCGAAATGTGGTAAAACTTTTGGGCTGCTGCTTGGAAGAAGAAGTCCATGTACTTGTATATGAATTCATCTCAAATAACACTCTTTACCATCACCTTCATCATAGATTGGGTGGAACGACTTGGTTATCATGGGTGAATTGGTTGAGAGTTGCTTCTGAAGCTGCAGGTGCACTTGGATACCTTCATTCACAAGCCACTATGCCTATCATACATAGAGACGTCAAATCTTCCAACATCTTACTAGATGATAACTACACCACAAAAATTTCAGATTTTGGCGCATCAAGGTTAGTTCCATTAGATCACGATCAAGTCACTACTCTTATTCAAGGCACTCTAGGGTACCTTGATCCTGAATATTTCCTTACCAGCCAGCTAACCGACAAGAGTGACGCATATAGCTTTGGAGTTGTCCTTGCAAAACTCATAACAGGGCAAAAACCCCTTTGTGCAGATAGATCCAATGAAGAAAAGAATTTAGCAACATACTTTGTCAAGGCAGTGAAAGAAAATAGCCTATTTGCAATTGTTGAACCACGAGTCCTACGTGAAGGAACTCTTGAGCAATTACAAGCGGTAACGGATTTGATAAAGAGATGCCTTAATTTACATGGCAATGACAGACCTAGTATGAAAGAGGTGGCAATGGAGTTAGAAGGATTAAAGAAGCTAAAAACTCATCCATGGAGTTAACATCAAACAAATGAGGAAACCAGAAGTTTGATCCTAGAAGTTGAGCAATCTGATCTTTACGAGGTACCATTAATCCCATATAGTACTAATGAATGGGAATCTTACTCAGGTAGTAGTACGAAAATGATGTTTCAAGAAAGCAAACCACACTAAATTTGTTAGGGTATGCTTAATCTCCCCAAAAATTGTTGTAGTGTTCTCTATGTACTCCTTAGAGTCAGTTTTATTTTATTTTTTTGCTTGCAGCTATTAGTTTGAGTGGCTTTTTCATGTTTGCCTTGTAAGCTATTAGTGTTAAATAAATGTGGAATTCAATTTACTTGTAAGCTAAAAAATTTCTAACTCGCTAAAAAAATTTCTAACTCACTAAAAAAAATTTCTAACTCGCTAAAAAAAAATTTCTAACTCGCTAAAAAAAAATTTCTAACTCGCTAAAAAAAATTTCTAACTCGCTAAAATTTTTTTTCTAACTCGCTAAAAAATTTCTAACTCGCTGAAAAAATTTTCTAACTCGCTAAAAAATTTTCTAACTCGATAAAAAAATTTGTAACTCGATAAAAAAATTTCTAACTCGATAAAAAACGATCCTAACTCGATAAGATCGTAAGTTTTCCCAGAAAAAACACCAAAAAACATGATTTTACAACCAAAAACACCATGATTCGCCCCCGGTTAGCTCTGTTGCCACTTGTTATGACCAAGAAACACCTTCCGGAGGTCGAGGTTGATGGAAATACATGATTATTCTAGAGAGAGAAAGTAGAGAGAGAAAGGTGGAGAAAAGGGTTTATATTAAAATGACAATATGAAGTTTACACACACACTTTCCCACACCCCTCTTGGAGAGTCATAAGGGGTATTTATAGTCTCCTAACACTACATGTTTACCTTCTTGACAATAGTAGTCCTTGTAGTTTCTAATATAGTTCAATTCACTTGTGTGAGGTTATCTTTATAAAAAAGCGAGGCTAACAGATTGTAAGTTTGTCTTTTATATATTTTTTTATAAATTGTTTTAATATATTATGTTTGAATGATTATGCTAATTAATAGAATGATTATACTATTATGTATGATTGTTTTAGAACACCATGATTATGCTAATTAGAACACCAACATCATTCTATGACATCACCGATTCATTTTTTTTAGTGTTTCTGTTATTTGGGTGTTTTTCATTTTGTCTTTTCTTTGAAGGTTGTTGCCATACCTAGATAGATGATGCTTTTGACAGTTTCTACACAACAACACGTATGTTTAATTAACTAATTTAATTTAATTTGATTTGGGTCTTTTTTTCTTAATTGTAAAAGTTATAGTTGTATTAATCTGGGTTTTAGTATGTTAATAGTATCTTATCTGATTTTTATGCGTTTTCTTATTTTTTAGTTTGAAATTGGGTGGATTTAGTAATTACTGAATTGCGTTAGTCTTAAATCAATTTGATTAAAAAATTGTGTGGATTTAGTAATTACTGATTTAGTAATTACTTATCTTTTTTCTTTTACAGGCTCGCAAGAAGTGACAACTAAAGAGATTGTCGCAGTTGAGACCTAATTCTTCAAGAGAGTAATTTGTCATTTTATTTAATCCTCTCTTTTGTGTGCAACTAACACTGATTGTGATTAAGTTTATAAACAAAATGCATTATCTATGTCTCTAATATGCTTTGTTCATGTAATCGGTTTTGTTTTTAGTTTCGAATTCATTTGTATCTCTAATTATTTATATACTTTGTTCGCATTTTAGGTTGTAACTGGTTCATTTGGATGGGACCCAAACAGAACAATTCATCAATGAAGTCTTGATCCTTACACAAGTCATCCATCGAAATGTGGTAAAACTTTTGGGCTGCTGCTTGGAAGAAGAAGTCCATGTACTTGTATATGAATTCATCTCAAATAACACTCTTTACCATCGCATTTTAGGTTGTAACAGGTTCATTTGGAATGATTAGTAGGTTTGATGGATGCAATAAAGGTAAAGTCTTGATTTTTGACATATGATCTAAATTTTGTGTTTCTTGACGGTATGAACACCAACTTTATAGCCACTGTCAAATATAATGAGACATTTACATTTGGATAAAAAAAAGAAATTAAAATGTATTTATTAATTCAAGTTGTATTCCTATCATGTTTTATGTTTTAGACACACAACAAATTAATAGATTATTATTCTTTATTAATTAGGTGCTTATTACTTTGTAGGAGTGTTCAACGTTATGGAGATATACTTCTATGTTAAAGCAGTTGAACATGCTCAAGAGCGTAGATTGGTTTATCAGGTTACTAATTTGGATGGTTGAGTAATGGGTCAGAGCGAGTTAGGCTGGTGATGAGGCGAATGTGTACCGCTTTTAAGGGGTCATTTAAGCCTGAATTCGTGTTTATTTGATCAAATATTGCCCTAAATCGTTCATTTTGTCATTTTAGGTACTTTTGGAGAGAAATCTGGAAAAGAAACCATTTTGGACGTTTTTGGAGCATAAAAGTGAAGAAAACGGCAAAGTCTTAACTTTCCTTGCTGGAACAGTACCTGACGGCGTCACAACTCTCTTCATGACGGCGTCAAGAGTTACAAAAGAGGTGGATGTGGAAAATACACATGACGATCCAGAGAGCTTTTGTGCATAGGAGATGACGGCGTCACCTAAGGCCATCATGGTCCAAGTATTAGTGACGGCCCAGAAGAAAATCCCACATGACGGCGTCAAAATCAGATCTAGGCAATATAATTTCTATTAAGGCGGCGAGTTGATGGAGTCACATGCTAACACATGACGCCGTCACAAGTTGTAATCTATATATAGTTTTCCAAATTTCATTCATTAGTGTGCAACTTTTGAGGGAAAAATCCTAGGCCGAATTTTGTCATCTTTTCAAGGGTTCCAACCCCTTGAATCTTTCAAGTTCAATTAAAGATAAGTATTCTTTCAAATCATTCAATATGTCTATGTGTTGTTTGATTATATCTTACGATTGTCTTCTATTTAACATGCTAGGCTAGATTTTCTTGTGTTTGCTTAGATGTAGTGAAACCTAGCTGTTGATTATGGGTTGATTGCTTGTTTATAATTGTTACGGATGATTGTATTCGACGTTAGGCTTAAGAAAACTGGCAGACTTCCATTGGTAACTTGCTTGAACGTCTTAAAAAACATGATCGGAGGTGTACTACGATATTTGGTTGTATTTAATGTGTAGGAGAATTCTAATGATCCCATGTTAGGAGCTTCTAACGGCTCGACATAGGAGTGAAGTAGGATCCTATAGAGTTAGGGAATATTGTACACGGCCCTACGACTAGTATTAAGGAATATGACCCGTCATCCATGCAATTGTAACAAGTAATTAACCTGTAAAAGATATCTATGGTGTAATGAAATCTAAGTAAACACAACTTTCCTCATTATTGTCACCACCACATTAGTATAATTAGTTTTGTTTTCATTTTTTGTTATTTTCTTTTGATTGCATCTTTAGATTAATTGGCTTAGTTGGCTAGCAACTAATTCCGCCTACTCCTTCAAAACCCGAAATTTTACTTGCTTTCATAAAAATATAAAAATACAAAAAGAATCATCCCTCACCTCTAGGCCTAGTTTAGTAGGTTTCCTAATTCTAGCGACACTATTCCTGAGTTGAACGATCAATCCCCCGGTACTTGTCACTATACTATACTACAACGATCAGGTACACTGCCTGGTGGGGGTTGTAAGCTTCTCGAGATCCCTTGAGAGGTAAAACCTGTTGCGAGGGTGCGATCCCCACGTATCAAGTTTTTGGCGCCGTTGCCGAGGAATAGTTATTGTCTAGGTTAGGATTCCTTTTTATTAGGTTTACTTGCTAGATTCCTTTCTAGTAAGATTTTATTTTTGTTTTTAGGTTTTCTTTAGTCTATCTTACTTCTTTGTTCCCTTTGTTCGTAAACTATCTCGATGAATAACAATAGCATTGATCGTTTGATTCCTGTTATTCGTGTTTTTCGTTGTAGGAACTTCCAAATGCCCGCCCCAATCCCTTTAGTGGAAATGAGAACCCGCCTAACCTCTCACCCAACCATCACTTTGACAATAATTCTGAAATGGAGGAGTCTGACCATGATGATGACCATAGGGCTAGCCCTTTTTACTATTCAGACTCCGATGAGGACCTAGATGATGGTGACGTAATTAATGAGGATACGATGGAAGATGAAGTGGACCCTCTTAGGTATGTCGACCCTAGAACAAGGATTAAGAATGATAGTTCATTTAATATGCAATTTCCTTGTAAGATTGGATTTAGGAGCTTTTATGCCTACCTCAACTCATCTCTACCAATGAATATAATCTCACGTAGTGAATACAATAAAATTATGGTAGATGAGTTAGAATACAAAGGAGATAATATTATTGCTAGGGCAATGGCATTGAATGTTTTTGTAGGAAGCTTTGTTTATCTTGTTGAGTTCATGGTTATGGAGAATCTAGGAGAATTTGTCGATAGTAAGTTAACCCAAGTTGTGTTTGGGAAATCCTTCAAAAGGTTAACCAACCTTGATGAAAAACTTATGGAAGGGTTAATTACATTCTCAGATGGGGATGAAGATTTTGTTTACCAAATGCCCCGTGCACACCCTAGATTCAAGGATTTTTCTATGGAGAAGTGTAATAGGTATCCACCCCTTGAAATGCTAAGTGAAAATGATAAAAGGAAAGGGCTTAAATATCCTCATGAAAAGAATAAAAGGTCTATGGAATGTACAATTTTTAGGAAATCCTTTAGATGTTGATTAGGATCTTCGGAACGAAGTCTATGGAATGGACATCCGTTTTGCACCAACCGGATGGTGTCGGATCATAATGGGGACACATTGGCTCCTTGAGTGAGCTCAATGGTGTTTCGATAGCCTTAGTGGCTAGGACGGGAATACTCTCCTAAAGTTCAGGGTCTAGGAGGTTGGTTTGCTATTGGTGGGTTTTGTGGGTGGTTTTGTTGTGGTTGGTTGATGGGATCAAAGATATTACCACCTTCCATGATGTCGGATGGTAAGGGTTACGAACAAAAAAATGAAGAAATAAGATAGACTAAAGAAAACCTAAAAATAAAAATAAAAATCTTACTAAAAAGGAATCTAGCAAGTAGACCTAATAAAAAGAAATTCTAACCTAGACAATAACTATTCCCCAGCAGCGGCTCCAAAAACTTGATACGTGGGAATTGCGCCCTCGCAACAGGTTTTACCACTCAAGGGATCTTGAGAAGCTTACAACCCCCACCAGGCAGTATACCTAATCGTTGTAGTATAGTATAGTGACAAGTACTGGAGGATTGATCGTTCAACTCAGGAATAGTGTCGCTGGGATTAGAAAGCCTACTAAACTAGGTCTAGAGGTGAGGGATGATTCTTTTTGTGTTTTTTATATTTTATGAAAGCAAGTAAAATATCGGGTTTTTGAAGGCGTGTGCGGAATTAGTTGCTAGCCAACTAACCCAATTAACTAAAGATGCAATCAAAATAAAATAAAAGAAAAGAAAATTAAACTAATATGCTAATGTGGTGGAAACAATAATGAGAAAAGTTGTGTTTACTTAGATTTCATTACTCCCTAGATCTCTTTTACCGGTTGATTAGCTTGTTACAATTGCATGGATGTCGGGTTATATTCCTTAATACTAGTCGCAGGGTCGTGTACAATATTTCCTAACTCTATAAGATCCTACTTCACTCCTATGTCGATCCGCTTAAAAGTTCCTAACATGGGATCATTAGATTTCACTTATGCATTAAATACAACCAAAAATCGTAGTACACCTCCGATCATGTTTCTTAAGACATTCAAGCAAGTTACCAATGGAAGTCTGCCAGTTTTCTTAAGCCTTACATCGAATAAAATCATTCGTAACAATTATAAACAAACAATCAACCAATAATCAACATCTAGGTTTCACTACATCTATGCAAGCACAATAAAAACCTAGCCTAACATGTTAAAAGAAAGATAAACATAAGATAGAATCAAACAATACATAGACATATTGAATTATTATTAGAGAACTTATCTTTATTAAAACATGGAAGAAAGAAGGGTTTTAAACCCTTTCAATATGCAGGAAATTCGACCTTGGGCTTGTGCACAACTTGTTCAACACTTTACAACGAAAAATTGGAAAAATATATATAGACTAAGCATCCTGACGGCGTCATGTATTAGCCTCTGACACCGCCAAGTTGAAATTCGTATTGCCTAGATCCACTTCTGACGCCGTCATGTAGAAATATGCTGTGGACCGTTAATAGTATTTGGACCCTGACGGCCTTGGTGACACCGTCAGGCCTTTAACAAAGAAAATGTTCTGGGCCGTCACGTTCTAAATTCTACATCCACCTCTTTTGTCTCTTTTGACGCCGTCATGTGTTGTAGCTTGACGTCGTCAGGTACTGTTCCCAGCAAGGAATTTTGAGACTTTGCCGTTTTCTTCACTTTTATGTTCCAAAAACGTCCAAAATGCTTCCTTTTCCAGATTTCTCCTCAAAAGTACTTAAAATGACAAAATGAACGGTTTAGGCAATATTTGATCAAATAATCACGAATTCGGGCTTAAATGACCCTTTAAAAGCGGTACACTTTTTGCCTCATCAATATATATATACATACATACATATATATATATATATATATATATATATATATATATATATATATATATATATATATATATATATATATATATATGGTTAAGTTAAAATAAAAAGATAAATATCCGTAAAAAGAATAAAAAGATTTTTTTTTTAATTTCTCGAAAAATTCCAAAAAAATTCCACAAGATCGGGTATGTTGGTGCAAAAAACTTTTGTGAAAGAAGTTTTTCTAATTTTGAGTTTTTATACGTTTTCTTAAATGCACAAAAAACGAATTTTAAGTCTCCCCTTTACAAAAAAAAAAAACGAATTTTAAGGCGCAAAAAAATTTTAATGCACAAAATTTTCAACTTGTTTTAGTTAGATGCACAATGTTATTTTGATGAAAAAAGTCAAAAGAAGTTGGGTCCAAAAACAAATTTTTGATGCACAAAAAAGCGATTTAATGCATAAACGTATTTTTTTATATATTTTTTTTGGATAAAGTATACACTTTTAGAAAAACTTCCTTCAGAAATTTTTCATGAACCAACATACCCGATCTTGTGGAATTTTTTTGGAATTTTTCAAGAACTTTTAAAAAAAATTATTGTTTTTACAGAAATTTGTCTTTTTATTTCATCTTTATCATATATATATATATATATATATATATATATATATATATATATATATATATATATATATATATATATATATCGAACGAATACTTGGCACAAAATGATTAAAGAAAGATAAATGTGAATTAAATAGAAAGAAAACACTATATATTGGAAGAATTTCTCTTCTGGTAGGTTTTTATCCAACCTACAATAATTGTTTATAGATAAAATTCTTCTTTACACAAAATTCATCTTTATTCATTTATTCTATTCACTTGGTATCGAAACCCCTTTACCAAAAAAAAATAATAAAATAAAATCTTCTTTGCTTTTCAAAAAAATAATAATAAATAAATAAATAATAAAAAAATATATTTTGGCTTACAAAGTATTTTATGTTTTGTTGACTTTACTTGCTACTCTCTTTCATTCTACCCTCATATGAACAAGAAATACAATTAACGGATAATTCTTAATATGCCCAGATTGCTCAAGTGATTTGCTTTTGTTGCCCCTGAATTTGGATTTTCCGATTTTATCCAGGGCAACTGGGAAACTCGACCCATATGACGCCAAGTGTCCGACATAAGGGTCGCCTGTTGCCCAAAAGTACACAAGTTGCAGAAAAAATATTCTGAAAAGTGACACTTGTCATTTACAGATTGCAGTTGCCCAAAAACTACAGGTTGCCTGGGGTAAAATCAGAAACTCCAAATTTAAGGGCAAAAAAGCAAATCAGTTGAGCAATCTGGGCATATTAGGAATTATCTCTACAATTAAATACTTAGCATATTTAGTTAGGTGAGTGTCATGGAATCATGTGATCATGGGTGATGGTCTCTCATGCATGGCTTTAAAGTACGCTCGTGCATGGCTTTAAAGTACTAGTAGTAAAATTTGTGTCAACAGTTTTCTCACATCTAGCATGACTTTTGGTAAACATGTTTAAGCTCACAACTAATCTTTTCCACCGTGATTTTTTTTGCTATTTTGTTCCTAAATACAGTTAGTAAACTTATATTACCTTTTAGTAAAAATGAAAAGAACATAAAGATGGTTTAAGTCTCCTATGTTCTATAATCTATGATGCAAATACAAAACATGTGTGTTAAGACCGTTTATAGCTCGAGGTTGTTTAGACCTCATCTAGGGATTACACAACAATAATGATAAGAACACCATACGCAGCGGAATAAACAAAACAATCATTATTATTGCTACAAGGTTTCTTCGTCATCATCTCTACTCTAACATACACCAAAGCCCCAATGCTACGTGATCAAGTGTAGCACGGTTACACTCTAACATCATTGAGGCTTAACACTAATCACCCTAAACGTTTTCCCATAAAACGTCTCTACACACACACACCTTTCTAGGTTTACGTTGTGACACTCGTGAATGAATAAACATGTTCCCTGTATTCTCTTTATATAATAGAGAACTAGGGTTACAAAATACTACGAAGGACTATATTGAAATAACTTCTTTGTAAAGCAAGTCCTTTGTCTTTTGCATTCTTCACTTTGTCATCATAAGTCCTTTATCTTTCATATTTTGTCAATATCAACTTAAGTATAATTCCTAACAATCTTCCCCTAGTTGATATGACAAAACCAAGTAATCACGAACTTCCCCTGAAGCTAGTATATATGAAAGATAAATGAACTTCCCCTTAAACCATGCTATATCACCAAGGTTCTTCAAGTTGCAATCTTCAAAATATTCTTCTTCCCCTTTTTGTCATCATCAAATAGGGGATAAATGTAAGCAACCTTGATCTTCACAACCACGAATCAATATTACACATCCAATTCATCTTTCCAATGTTTTAAAGTCGCCACCATTAAGTTTTCCGCATCTAAAAATGTACTTGAAACAATAGAAATCCAAACCATCAGTAGTAATAACAACTAGCAGTAGCAAAAATCTTCACCTCGTTGTAGCATATAAATGGTTAAACATTTAAACACTTAAGCTTCCCCTGAAACCCATATGTCAAACATTTCTTGAATGTAGGCTCTATGTAATGATCACTGATGAAGAAAACTAAATATTACCAACTTGATGCTGAAGTAGAACAACTCAAACTTGTATCTTATATCTTGTACTAAATGACTTCGAACGTATACTTAACGTATAGGGAGATCACAATCTCTTGACAAAAATCACTGAGCACAATAACATAACTCCTTCAAGTGTTTGTCAATTCGTAGTCACTTGAACGCACGAACAAGTTACCTTCAAATGTTGCAGGCCATCTGAGATATGATAAGAACACAAATCCAAATAATTCCACTTCATCGTCAAATAGGTGATAAAAACCTTTCTTCATAACCAATTAAAACAAATAAGAATGAGCCTTTATAATCTGTTAAGAACCGAAATCAAATGAAAAAAAATCTTCTTGTGTGTGTCAAACTATATTTATTGTAAACTCCTTGTGTGTGTATTGGAACCACCTGTTCAAAAAATAATATATAAACTTCCCCTCAATTCTTGTAATCTCACATGCTTCCAACAGTGAAAACCTTTTTGTTGTATAAGAATTGTTGACGGCAAATAACTGTCATATAAGAAATCTTGAATAATCAACTGTATTGCACCGCCCCACTAACCTTTAAACAAATAATATCACTTTATACCAAAAACTATTCTTCACGTAGGGTTCACCAGCTATTGACAATCAATGTATTATATGACCCTTGTATCACTGCTTCAACCGTTTATCCATTTATGTCCACCAATCAAAATCCTTTACATAATATACTTACGTTTCTCATGACCAATGATCAGTGAATAATAAATATAAGCAAAAATCCAAGCACTGACATTTTATTTAAATGAGGTACGAGGTAATTACTCAAATCACAAAAGTCAGCCCAATCAATGCTTTTAATATAGTATCAGCCCAAAACTTAAACTCATGCGTATGAATCTGATCAAGCGTACCAATAGTATCTTCACAGAACCTTTACGTTCTCATAACGTGCAACAGCTCCAAATAACGAATACCAAAAAGAAGCAATAAGATGCAGCAGTAGATACTTCGAGCGGTACAAACTATAAAAGTAGCAGTGGAAATGATCTATATGAGCAGTGGAAACGAGCTAACGCTAGCAGTGGTAACGTGAACGAGCAGTGGAAACGTGACATAGCGAGCAGTGGAAACCAATTAGGCAGCAGTGGAAACGATTAAGTACCGCAGTGGTAACGTGAAGCTAGCAGTGGAAAATATATACGTGGCAGTGGAAACGGAAATGCGACAATACGAACCTCAAGTACCAGGAACAGTACACATAAATCCAAAACGAAAAGCTCACTAACCAACAATCAATGTTATCCCCTCGTCACCTGTTTTCAACCCCTCCAAAACTACCAAGCGTAACATCATCATGAGGAATACTATTAAATTTTACTGGTAACACAAGTAACCTCATTCGATGTAGCCTTAATCCCAGTAAATGCACTTGTAAACAAAGGTACCCATGTTGAATCAAACATACCACCAATAACCTTAACATTCAGGCTAATACGCAACCAGGAACCACACCTTGCAACCAGTTTTCTCCTATGTCGCCAAGTGGGAAAGAGAGTTTTCTAGGGTTTCAAATTTGTCTAGGGTTTTCTTTATGCAGGGAATAGTGAACGTGAACAGTAGCAGCAACAACACATGCTGTAGAAAACCCTAATTACAACAGATTATATCTAAAACCCTGAACACCAATCATAAATCTATCCAAAAACAACTTTTGTCCATGAATTTTAGTCACCAAACAACATATACCCAACTTCCATTAAGAATTATAACAAGAAAACACGAATTCAAAGAAGTTGAATATCATAGAAACCCTAAAATTCAAAACAATATACCTCTCTGCGCAGCAGTTTTCAAGAATTTTTATCTTTTTATTGGAAGCTCAGATCGACGATCCCTATGGTGGAACTCTTCCTTGAAATGTTGAGAACCTCCAGTAAATATTTCAGCCCAATCCAACGGTTAACGATGGAGATATTGATGTTTGAAAACTGCTCTGCAGTGAGTTTTGAAGATATGAACCTGTTACGAATTTTCTTCCATCTTCGACAAACCAAACCTTGTAACATCCCTAAATCACAAGACAACCTGTGCTCTGATGCCACTTGTTAAGATCGTTTATAGCTCGAGGTTGTTTAGACCTCATCTAGGGATTACACAACAATAATGATAAGAACACGATACGCAGCGGAATAAACAAAACAATCATTGTTATTGCTACAAGGTTTCTTCGTCATCATCTCTACTCTAACATACACCAAAACCCCAATGCTACGTGATCAAGTGTAGCACGGTTACACTCTAACAGCGATCTAAGATCGTTGAGGCTTAACACTAATCACCCTAAACGTTTTCCCATAAAACGTCTCTACACACACACACACCTTTCTAGGTTTACATTGTGACACTCATGAATGAATAAACCTATTCCCTGTATTCTCTTTATATAATAGAGAACTAGGGTTACAAAATACTACGAAGGACTATATTGAAATTACTTCTTTGTAAAGCAAGTCCTTTGTCTTTTGCATTCTTCACTTTGTTATCATAAGTCCTTTATCTTTCATATTTTGTCAATATCAACTTAAGTATAATTCCTAACAATGTGTTTGTGTAGTTGGTGTTGTATTGGGCATAGGGATGCTAGTTTTATCTGTTGGTGTGTACAAACTAATCAAAAAGAGGAAGGATAAGATACGTAAAGAGTTATTCTGCAAAAGAAATGGTGGTTTGTTGTTACAGCAACAAGTATCAAATGGTGAACATGCAACTCAAAAAGAGGAAGGATAAGATACGTAAAGAGTTATTCTCGGGTTTTGAAAGGAGCCCTTGATAAAGTGGTTTGTTCGCCTGATGACATTTCATGTTGGGTTAGTTTGTTAGTCTTGCCTCTTTGTTTGCTTAAAACCTTTTGCCCGAGGAGTAATCAAGAGTGTAGGTCTGCTACTAAACGTCAGCGACAGGAAGAGTATATTGTTAATGCCATTTCATCTTGGGGCACACCTGGTGGTAGTTTACAAGTTGTGCGTGAGGTTTTAGCTGAACCCCCCCCCCCCTTTGTGGTCTAATATTGATGAGGAAAACCTGGACTTGGGTGACCGTAATATCAAGGAGTGTAAGAGGAAGATTTGTGATGGCCATTATACTGTTGCTGTTGGAGTTCTTTCTTCTTCGGGTATTGCGGCCTATGATGATACTACTCTCGCGGATCTAAAAGCTAAGCACCCTTTTCAATCTGCTCCCCTTTTACCAGATATACGTATTGATCATCATCACCTTTTGGCATCTCCTGCTATGGTTCTTGATATGATTAAGAGTTTCCCTCATGGTACTTCTTGTGGAAGGGATGGTTTGCGTGCTCAACACCTTTTGGATTGTTTAAACGGTGCGGCTGTTGCCATCTCTGATGAGTTAGTCGCTTCTATCACCCAGGTGGTGAACCTTTTTCTTGAGGGTAAATGCCCAAGGGAGTTGGGAGAGTATGTTGCTAGTGCTCCTCTTACGCCCTTGGTTAAACCAGGAGGGGGGATCCGTCCTATTGCTGTTGGGACTGTTTGGAGGCGTTTAGTCTCCAAGGTTTGTGCTTCTATGATTGGCCATTCTTTGGATGGTTATTTTGATGGTTTGCAATTTGGTGTGGGTGTTTCGGGAGGTGGGGAAGCTATCCTTCATGTTGTGAATCGGTTGATTGAACGCCGTGGGGGTGATGTGGGGTTATCTATGTTGTTGGTGGACTTTAGGAACGCCTTCAATATGGTGGATCGTGCAGTTATGTTACGTGAAGTTCGCCTTCGTGTTCCGGCTATTTCACGTTGGGTGGAATTCTGTTACTCCAATCCCGCTAGGTTATATTATGGTGAGCATACTTTATGGTCGCACCAAGGGGTGCAACAGGGTGATCCGCTTGGGCCTCTTCTTTTTGCTTTAGTGTTACATCCCTTGGCATGTAAGATTCGAGACTCTTTCACTCTTTCTCTTCAAGCCTGGTATCTTGATGATGGTACTATTATTGGGGATACTTTAGTTGTGGGGAAAGTTTTAGAGTTGATTATGATGGATGGACCTAGTTGTGGTTTACACCTCAATGTTGATAAAACTGAGGTCTTTTGGCCGAAGGAAGACCCACGGAGTAGGTATGTTGGTGTTTTTCCCCCTAATATTTCTCAACCTTCGCACGGTGTTAAATTATTAGGGGGCCCCGCCAGTGTGGATTTCGAGTTTAGTAGTAAGCTTGTTATGAAAAGGGTTGCTAAAACTATTGAGCTTATGGATGCTGTTGCTAAGCTTAATGATCCTCAGTGTGAGTTGTTGCTACTGCGTGCATGTGCTGGTATTTCCAAGTTGTATTTTGCTATGCGCACATGTCCTCCTCGGGTCTTTGAGAGTGCTCAGGTTTCTTTTGATGCAGCACTTCGCTCTTCTTTGGAACGTATTGTCACTGCTTCTGGACCTGGGTTTGGTGATTGGCAATGGAGACTCGCCACCCTAACTTTTGCTCTCGGGGGACTGGGTGTGTATTCTGCAGGTGATGTCTTGAACTATGCCTTCCTTGCTTCTAGACTTCAATCTGCCAGCTTACAGACTAAGCTTCTCCGTAGTTCTGGTATTGTGTCGACTGGTCCTTCTTTTGATGATGCATTATGTACGTTTAATGTGAATATGGATATTGACCTTATGAGTAACCCTGGTGAAATCGCTGCCCCCAAACTTATGAAGAAATTGGCAGATATACATTTCGCGCGTGTTGCCCAAACGGTTGAATCCACTTTCCATTTATCTTCTAGACAGATGGCTTTATGGAACTCATTAAAAGAGGATTATACGTCAGATTGGCTTAGGGTGGCACCGATATCCGGATTGGGACAGACTATGAATGCCAGGACTTACCGATGTGTTTTGTGTTACCGGTTGGGTGTTCCCCTTTTTACTGTCCAGATGCCATGTTCAGCTTGTTCTAAGGTTTTTCCTGGGGATATTTTTGGAGATCATGCTGTATCGTGCGCAGGCTTAGTTGGTATTAAACATCGGCACAATGTTGTGCGTGATGTTCTTGTTGATATATGTGTTCGGTCTAGAGTTTCAATTCGTAAGGAGGTAGATATTGGGCTTCGTGGAGAGAGGCACAAAACCTTACGTCCGGCCGATATATTACTTTATTCTTGGGATGGTGGCCGTGATGTTTGTGTTGATCTCACGGGATCGTCACCTTTGACACGTTCGTGTATGGTTGATTTTATGCCCGGTCGGGCGGTTATTGAAGCCGCACAGCGTAAACGTGTCAAATATGCTGCTAAATGCGCGGATATCGGATATGGATTCCTCCCCTTTTCATTCTCTTCTTTTGGAGAACTTGAAAAGGATGCAGTGAACTTATTAAAGCGCATCAGACGATTCTCTATGACCCAAGACATTGGAGCACGTGCGGCTCCATATATATTTAGTAGGATTGGTTTTGCTGTAGCTAGAGGTGTGGGAGCTCAGTTAGTATCTCGGCTCCCCACTAATTTCTTGTAAAATCCTATTTGTTTTTCAATAAAGTGATGTTTATAATAAAAAAAAAATAAATAAATAAAAAAAATAATAATAATAATAATAATAATAATAATAATAATAATAATAATAATAATAATAATAATAATAATAATAATAATAATAATAATAATACGATTAAACATTTATGGATGAAATGAAAATGAAATGAAGAAGACATCAAGTAGAAAAGTGAAGTCAAATGGTTACAGTAAAACTTAATACACTTTCATTTGTAAAAACTTACTGCAAAGTGTTTATTGGATAATGAGCTAGAAAAGAGCTATTATATGGCCATGGGCTTTGATAGGTTTGTGCCAACTAGTAAATTGGGTCATTACGTCAATGTAAATTTTTTGGGTAAAAGGTCAACGACCCGGTAAATATATTATCCAAAAAACGTTTTAAGTACAATGGAATGTGGCTGAAGTACCACATTAACCTCAAGCACAGGCGCTTGATAAACAAGTGTTTATGACAGGCCATAAACACAAACCAAACCTAGTTAATTACAAAGTACCAAACTAGGTATAATAACAAGACAAAACTTGAGATGCGAACATCCCACATCCACCCAGCAGCACGAACCGTTGAAGTACATAGGATGAGGGTGAAATCCCTCACCTCAGTCCCAAAGGACACTACAGTACCACGATGCAGTCGAAACCATGGTAGTAAGAAAACCACAAGAAACATGACTTTCACACTAACATGCAAACGTAATGATCAGCACCAGGTCCTAATACGCGTACCAACAGCATGTCATCATTAAGACCAATAACATCAGAACTGATGATACAAACACATCCAAGGATCGGTCATATGTATGATTTCTGAAACAATATCAAAAATCCCGATATGTAGAATGTTTTCAATCTTTTGATTGAAGGTATTATATCTGGCATATTTGATATCTAGAAAAAGGGAAAAAAAGATACTCAGAAAGTTCATTGATCCCTAGCATGATTTGTAATTGTTGGAATTATAATATCATGACAATCATATATAAATAAACCAAACACATCAAGTAAGTATAGCGGAAGCAATTATAACAAGACCATAACATGTAATTAATTAATCAAATATAAAAGTAAACGTACCGTAGTGATTCTAGCCCGAACAAGAATCAAATGCAATCTTCAACTCAAGAACCCTAATTAGGGTTTATGTGAACAAAATCAAGAAACAAACAATGATGTGTTTGATTCACGATCTTGTACACACATACTACTTCAAGTAAACGTTTAAGCAAGTAAAGCGAGCACAAACACTAGAGAATACAAAGTTTTGACTCCCTTAAAGTTTAATGGGGTGTCGAAAAATTGCAAGGAGAAGAGAAGAAAAAACACACAAGATTATGTGTTCAAGTTATGAGAAAACAATGAAACATTGTGTGTTTATATAGGATAGAAAACTTGGAACAAAAGCTTCACCAAGCGATGTGGGATACCCTTAGCCAATCGACCCTAACCAACCCACAAGGGTTCTAGAGCCTTCTTGACATTCTAATTTTCATCTATAGTCCCTTTCCTTTTATTCGTCTAATGGTCGTTAGCCTTTTCCATTAAATGTTAACGATCATTACGTGTTTACGTTCTAATAATTAATATAACATTTATATATATAATTATTATTCATTTACTTTTCATACGTAAAGTGTGCAATCCCGTGATCTCAAGTTCGATCCTAACATACAACTACTAAAATAATGTCCATAATCTAACAACTCCCACTTGGACATATTTTAATAGTGTAATCACATCGGTTAGCGTCTTGCAACACGCCGATGCCTCTAGTATGATCTCGAGTAAGGCTCCTGGAAAAACCTTTTAATGATTTCTCATTATTATTATCCTTTTGTTTCTAATACCACGTTAATAAGGATATGGATTAAAGTCATTCCTTAATTAACCATTCTGTTTTTCGTTGTTTACGATTGATCAACATTACCTAAATCTTCTGAACATATTCAGGGAAGATCTTGGGTGCGGCCGCACATGCATCTTACCAACCCTACGAGGGGCCCAGCAGTATTAAACTCCAAAAATCAATTTGAAGGAACAAATTCTATCTTGACTACAAGCAAAACCCACAAACTTTGTAACACTTTCGAAAACAACCCTTATGACTACCAGTTACGTATAGTGTTAAGTTGTTCCACAAAAATGTACTACATTCATGACACTTATCTTGCGTCTCAAGTCTGAGGATAACTTCTCATGATTTACTTAATGACAAGATCCATAAAGTAACATCATGTAGTTGGGATAAGTCCTATATTCGGTATCATTGAATATCATCTGAAATGGCATGACTACGCATCAATATACTTTAAGTATATTATACCAACCTTCAGATTTGTCTTGATTTAATAATATTCCCATATTATTAACGGACAATTTATAATAACATTTATTCATGGATTAAACATACAAATATAGGATACACTATATTATAAATTAAACATACCATGTATTTAAATTTATAATAATTGTGTAACATCCCTTATCCAAATACTAAATAGATCAATGCATGATAACTCTTGTTGATGAATTATGTCTCAAATAATGACATTCATACTTGTTGACAAGGCATAAATCATCCAACTTTGATCTATTGTAATTTTAAGAATACTTATTTCAAGAATTCAACTATTGAAGTTCTCATATGTCCATACTCAACTATTTTGATAATGCCATATTTCATAAAAATGTCTGACATCCTTAACCACCCATTTATGATAATCAAAGTTCTAAACATTTTAAAGTTTGAAGTATTCTTATTCTCTTAATGTATAATGCAACTATGCTCTTATTAAGAATAAATAGTAATAGCCAAAGATGAAATCCTTACCATAACTAGCATTGAGTGTCACCTCAATTTCATTAGCGTTATTGTATGCTACAACAATATACTATTAAAACTTCCCATAAACATTAATATCTATTGTGTAATGTTTGATTCCCTTCAAACTTTCAAGTTTGTTGGCTATGAAAATTTTCACAACAATTGAAAAATTGTTCATTTATAGAATTTGGAAGCTATTCCAGATTTAGGATGTGATTTTATAATCAAACATATTCCTTTTAAAATATTACGCAAGTTATCTAATAACTTTTTAATTAGATATTAATATTGTCAAATCATCTTGTAATCAAGCATGATAAAACAAAACATGATGTTCAGGAAAAATCTTTGAGTCATACTTAGATTTTATTCATGTCATACATATCTATTTAGACTTTCTAAATAATATATCATGTTATATTAGATTCATTTACCGTACATGTTTCAACAATAAACATTCATTCCAAAGTTGTATGTCTTATTTTCTAAATCGTTCAAGTAAAGTTTCATTCCAAACTAAGACTTAACTTTTAACTTATATGGAATGCTACCTTTTATATTTTCTACAACATATATGATTTAAGAAATTAAACATAATACTCCCACTAGCTTTTTGGAATACTTAGAAATTATCTTATTTCAATTATAAATCAAAACATTGATTTTATAATTAAACATAAGAATTGTAACACCCCCAATTCATGACTGCAGCGGAATTCGAACTGGGTGTTACTCGACAGCACAATAGTCACAATAATAGAAAACGAACTCCAATTGAGTCGTTTTAAAAGATTTATCATTCAAATTATATAAATATCAGAGGTTACAAAATGAGGTCCCAAATGGTTCCATGTTTACAATGTATAACAAATGTGTTTTTGAATGATAATAAAATTTATAGCCTTCTTGAGTATCCGTGTCCTTCCGTGCCATCCTTGATCGTCATGAACCTGAAATACATGCTTGAGAGGTCAACACAAAGGTTGAGTGATATTCATAGAGTTTGTTTAATGTTTGAACACAATGTGTTGGTAGTAAATCGTTTGAACACAATAATCGTAGTGTTTGTAGTTAAATCGTTTGAACACAATATGTTGGTAGTGTGAGCTATAGACTCACACCAATATTTGGAAAACAATGATAGGCTATGTTGTTATATGCCCGGAAAGGTTATTATACACTAAGCTTATGACACCATAACGTTAACGTGTACCAATATCGATCGGCAGATTTATCCCGGTAGGTACTTTGCTAACATACCTAAATCTCAAATATTAATGCATTTGTTTGAACTTAGTCAATACAAATGGGATTCGTCAATCCCAATAGGCCTATTCACAATATTTGCGCTCACTATTGCTAGTGATTAAATGGTTCATAATAAGGGATCTCGGTTTAGCAAGGTTGTTACTTAGTGATAATAAAACATAGTCGAATAGCATACAGTGGAAAGCATTGTGTTCGAGTAGAAAATAATAGCATGTATTCCCCCCAAGGGTTTGTAAAACATTGAAGTAATGTAAAGTGGGGCTATGAACTCACCTTAAGTTAAGATAGCAAGTAATGAATGTAACGGTTGAATCGTGTAGGTTTCTACGAGCAACCTATAATAGAATGTCGCGACTTAGGATCGGAGTAAAGACTATGAAGTAGTGCCTATATATATATATATCTTGCATTATAGTCCATGATGTGGTATGATGTATATTGTATGTCTTTGAAAGAGATGATTTATGAAACATGTATGTTTTGTATATCGTTTACTACCGTTCGGGCCGACATAATTCAGAAGTCATGTTAGTAAGCGTTCGAGGAGCCAGGACACTTTAATTCGTAAATCCACAACTCATCTCGACGGCTTACATAATGAACTCCTCACATGAGGCTCCCTACTATTGTAGTAGTTGATGAAATATATAGATATAAGTTTTGATCCGAAAGGTTACATGTCCGATATTTGAATAAACTTAGGAAAGTTTATTTGTACATGAAGATTGTTATTAGGGATAGTTTCATAAGTATTGAATGACCATTTTCTCTTTGTAATATCTCATGGTTCCTTTAGATGAAGTAGTTCCAAATTGTATGTTCAAGTTATCGCCAACTTCTCTAGTTCATGTATTTGCCTTGGTAAGCTTGTATGGTCATTTCGTCATGGCCTAGCCATGACCTTTGGTCCTTGTTCCAAGGTCATGAGACACAACCTTGGCTCTAGCCATGGTGGTGGTCTTGATTATAGGTCATAAGACCCCTTTGGTCTTCATATACCATAACCTATATGTAATGACTTTGTCTAAAAATGGGCTGTTTAGAATTTGAAGAAATTTATCACTTGGAAAGCATTTTCAGGGCTCGAGCTTCTTTGTTCCTGAACGAAAACGTCATTCCGGACAACTTTCGTGTTTTAACTTTTTGATGAATCGGACCAGAAGTGGGACTTTCAAAAAGTCAGAATGCGATTCAGGAAGGTTTAGGCAGTTTTGCCGGAAATCTTTGGTAACTTCAAATGGGCGTAACTTTTGACTCGTATACTCGTTTTAGGTGGTTCAAATTTCTATGGTTTCCTTGTTAAGTCCTCTACTGTAATATGTAATGATCCAATATCATAATTTTACCATTTTGGTCGTGGTTTTCCAAGAAAGTCACTAGTTTACTAGTTTTAGTAACTTGTTGTAACAATCAATAACAATAACTTGTTTTGCTCACTTTTATACATCATGGACATGAATACAAGACATAATATAGCATGAATAATAGGTAAATAACATGAACATGATTATTTAACAAGAAGCAAGTTAGGGTTTGCTTACAACTTTTGGCTTTCTACAAGAAAGGAAGTCAAGTATGGAACTAGGACACTACACCTAAGCTTGTAAACCCTTTACCACAACTCTTGTAACCCTTGCTAGCCTTGATCTAACCCTTGTGAAAATCATTTAACTTCAGCCCTAGTAACCTTGTGTAGCTCCTAAATCAACCATGGAATCACCAAACAAACTTAAGATTCATGTAGAGAATAACTAAGCCTTGAACTTTGATATGTAACTTGTAGCTTAAAGATCAAAGGATCATGGAGCTATGATTTGTGTTGGCTCGTTTTTATGGATGAAAAGATGAAGAAGAAGGTGTTCTTGAGTGGCTATTTATAGTATGAGAAAGTTAGCTAACCATACATGGGTTAGATATTAACCATGGTTAAGTTTAGGTGAAACTTTGTGCCCAAGTTAAGATGAATGGTCAAGATTGAATCACATGGTGACTAATCCCCCCCCTAAGTCGGTTGGGGCTGTGTGGTGGCCAAGTTGGTGACTTTTGGATGATATCTAAGAGTTTAAGCTAAGTTTTGACTCCGTAAAATGCTAACCGTAAGCTGTTAAGCCACGAAACTTAAAACCGGGTATCGTAAAAATACGAAACTTGGGAGAATGGTTAAACATGTCATAATACTCCATAATAAAATATGAAATGAGTGGTTGGTTCCATTTGGGTGCTCAAACCCTGCTAAAACTGGAAACACGGGTCTAAAACGCGTAATACGCAAAACGTACGAATATTGCGTAAAATTGAGAAAAGTAAAATGTTACTTTTCTAATAGGATAAAAATGATTTAAAATGACTTATAATGTCTAGACTGGGCTCAGTCCAGTGTCGGTTGGGATTAAATGTCTCTTAGACATCAAACCGTAAGCCTAAAAATCACGAAATGACTTATAACATCAAGGGATGATTTTTGGTCAATGGAGGAGGGAAAAATATGTTGACTTTTTCTAATAAGTTGAAAACTCAAATCGTCTTAGAAATGCGGTGCAGGTATAGGCTAAGGTTACGGCTGAGTAAAAACGCTTAAAACTGAAAATTCCAGTTTTTCACGGCCGAGGTTTATTCTGGTCATATTTTTCTCAGTCATGATTTATTCTCAAATAAATCATGAGTGTGTCAAACATTTTTCTGATGTGGGGTCACCTGACGGAGTCAAATTTCGTTGTGCGTAGAATTTCTGAATGACGTTTTACCCTAAAACGGGTAAATCCTTAATAACTTTCACGGAAATGATCTGACGAATGTCAAACATTTATTTTGCCATGGAAATGATTTATCACTCGAGAATATCAAATAAAAATCAACTTTCGGGAAAGTTTCGGGAAAAAAATGAATAGTAAAAGTGAATAGTGAAATTTTCCGGGAATGGTAATTAACCTGAAAATGCGAATTGTTACAGTCTCTACCCCTTACGGGGAACTTCGTCCCGAAGTTCTTTGTGTGTCATATGTTGGAGTGGTGTCGATGAAAAGGTGTGGTTACTTATGAGGACTAAAGTCTGGGGTTACCAGTGATGTAGTTTGATTTGTCTCAGAATATGGTGTGTCAATAGAGATTGATAACATGGTTGAATATCAGTAGAGATCCATATAATAGTCGAATATCAAAGAAAATTGATATAGCAGTCGATTATTAATAGAGATTGATATAGTAATTGTAACAATTCGCAATTTCAGGTTAACTTTTATTCCCGAAAATTTCACTATTCACTTTTTACTATTCACTTTTCACTATTCATCTCAGAAATTTTTATTTCATATTCTCGTAAGTTAAACTATTTTAACGATAATCCGAGAGTTTGACGCTCGTCGGATCATTTCTGCAAAAATCACAAAGCCGTGTCCGAGATTTACTTTTAGGTTTAAACGTCCTTCTAGCATCCCGATATGTCCATAAAACATTATAAACAATAGAAATATGATTTTCTCTCATTTTAGGACAATTCCAAAAGTTTCGGAATTTTACGTTTTTCAGTTCAGCGTTTTACGCGAATTGCGCGTTTTAGACCCGTGTTTCCAGTTTTTAGCAGGGTTTTAGCACCCGATAGAACCTACCACTCATTTTATATTTTATTATGGACTATATTGACATGTTTAACAATACTTTCAAGTTTCATATTTTTAGGATACCCGGTTTTACGTTTCGTGGCCTAAAAACTTACGGTTAGCAACTTACGGAGTCAAAACTAGCTCTATATCTAGGATAATATCATCCAAGACCAAGTCATCCCTCCTTATCCATTCCAAACCGCCACTAGGGGGGGGGCATTCACACTTGTGGCATCATCTCATGACTTTAGCCATTGGATCATTTTTATTTACAACTTTGTCTCCAAGTTTATGTAGTTTCCTAGCCACCTTCCTAACCTCCTCATTCTTGCTATAAATAGAGAGCTCATTCCTTTCATTCTTCATCAATAAAAACGCCACACTACTATATCCTAGCACCATGATCCTTTGATCTTCAATATACAAGTTACACTACAAAGTTCAAGGCCTTAGTATTCTCTACCTAGTTCTTAAGTTTATTTGGTGATTCCATGGTTGAATTAGGAGCTACACAAGGTTACTAGGGCTGAAGTTAAATGGTTTTCACAAGGGTTAGATCAAGGCTAGCAAGGGTTACAAGAGTTATGGTGAAGGGTTTACAAGCTTAGGTTTAGTGTCCTAGTTCTATACTTGACTTCCTTTCTTTAGAAAGCCAAAAGTTGTAAGCAAACCCTTATACACTTTCTTGCTCAATATCATTTCATGCTTATTATGTTTCTTTCATGCTATATATGGTCTTTGTATTGTGTTCATGATGTTTAAAAATGGATAAAACAAGTATTGGTATACATATGTTAACTTATGACAAGTAAACAAGCAAACTAGTGATTTTTATGGAAAACCACGACCAAAATAGTATAACTATGATATTTGACATTTACTTACTGTTAAAGAGGACTTAACAAGGAAAACATAGCAATTTGAATCACCCAAAACGAGTACACGAGTCAAAAGTTATGACCATAAGAAGTTAGCGACACCAAAACGCCGAAACTGCCAATACCTTACTGTTTGCATTCTGCCAATTTGAAAGTCCCACTTCTGGTCCGATTCATCAAAAAGTTAAAACACGAAAGTTGTCCGGAACGACGTTTTCGTTCAGGAACAAAGAAGCGCGAGACCTGAAAATGCTTTTTGAGTGATAATTTTCTTCAAATTCTTAACAGCCCATTTTTAGACCAAAGTTACTATATAATCATTATAATTAGATGAGACCAAGAGGTCTAATGACCTAAAGCCAAGACCACAACCATGGCTAAAGTCAAGGTTGAGTCTCAAGACCATGTTAACAATGACCAAGGTCACGGCAAAGCCACGGCTAAAGACCATATAACTATTAAAGATCAAAAAGCTTATATATATATATGTTATCAAATACTACAATAGTAGGGAGCCTCATGTGAGGAGTTCATTGAGTAAGCCGTCGAGACGAGTTGTGGATTTACGAATTAAAGTGTCCTGGCTCCTCGAACGTTTACTCCATGACTTCTGAATTATGTCGGCCCGAACGGTAGTAAGAGATGTACAAACTATACATGTTTCATAAACGACTTATATTTAAAGACTTACACTATATACTAAGTACTACATCATGAACATTATGCAAGACATATATGGGCAATTCTTCGTATTCTTAGACGTTACTCCAAACCTAAGTCGCAACGTTCTATTATAGGCTGCTCTTAGAGACTTTCGCGATTCGACTTTCATTTCTCATTACATAGACTTAAGGTGAGTCATAGCCCCTACTCTTTTCGTACTTGTTTTAAACTCTTGGGGGGGATACATGCTCAACTACTTGCTTACTTGTACAAATACTCAAAACGTTTATACGTGACTGTGTTATACTTGATTGTCTTATACTTGATGGCATTATACTTGATTTAATACATACATGACTGTCTTTTATCTTTGGGAAGTGGCTCCCAGTTGTCTTTGGGAAGTGGCTCCCAGTTGTCTTTGGGAATTGACTCCCAGTTGTCTTTGGGAATTGGCTCCTAAAGTGAGGTCTTCGGAGATGAAGTAGAGACTCACTACTAATTGCTTAATTGTCTTGATGAACTTATACATGTCTTTATTATACTATATTGTAGCAGTGGGTTGTGAACACACAGGTTACAAGTCTCTTATGGCGGGACTTGTAACTGAGTGGATTCACGATGCCTTTGCTGTGTGAATATTCTTTTAAGGCTTTTTAACTGTTTTAAGACAAACTCTATGAACTCACCAACCATTTTGTTGACACTTTAGCATGTTTATCTCAGGTTAGTAAGGCGATAGCTAGTGCGTGGAACTTAGAGTCAAGCTGCATATTCTGAAGACTTACGCTTTTATCATTTACCATTCAACATTTTGTATACATTTATGTATCATACTTTGGAATCTCATGTTTGTAACTTTGAATTCATTAATCGAATGGTAACTTTTCAAAACGTCTCATTTAGAGTTCGTTTTCTATAACTTGTACTTTGTATTATGAAGTAGCACCCTCAGTGACACAGTCTTCCGCTGCGGTATTTTGGGGGTGTTACAGATTGGTACCAGAGCCTTGGTTATAGAGAACTAGGTTGCATTTAGTGCCTAGACTATAACTGCTATATACGTTAAGACTTTCCTCTTTATTTGCCTTACACACAATACATACACATATGCTTTTTGGTTAGAGGTTTGCTTAGTTCCATGCTGTTAGATGATGTGACTTTAGTATTATAAGGAGCCCCAGAGATTTGTCGAGTCATTAAAAACATGGAGCTCAGTAATAACTAATTAGTTAACTTGATCTTGTGACAGTTCTTGTTTGATTAGACACAAGATTTGAGTTAAATAATATTATTGCTTAGCTTTAGGGATTTGATGGCTTGATTATCTTACTATCGGCCTCAGAAGGCGGATTTTGTGTCGGAAATTCTTAAGTAGGATGATTTAGAATCTCCTTATTTAAATGGATTGGGACGCCTCTTCAGTTAAATAAAGAAATTGTAAATCACCGAACCATAAGTTTATGAGACCTTACTTACATAAATTTGGACGCTTCTTTATGTAAGTAATGTGTTATAAATAAGTGGGCTTAATTGTAGCCGATACAACTCCTTAACCAGAACCTTAGACGAATCAGAGTGAACACCACTATATTGGAAATTCTGAATTCTTTTAGACACATCGTAAGTAGTTAACATCAACTGAACTTCGGGACGAAGTTCTCCTTAAGGGGTACAGACTGTAACAATTCGCAATTTCAGGTTAACTTTTATTCCCGAAAATTTCACTATTCACTTTTTACTATTCACTTTTCACTATTCATCTCAGAAATTTTTATTTCATATTCTCGTAAGTTAAACTATTTTAACGATAATCCGAGAGTTTGACGCTCGTCGGATCATTTCTGCAAAAATCACAAAGCCGTGTCCGAGATTTACTTTTAGGTTTAAACGTCCTTCTAGCATCCCGATATGTCCATAAAACATTATAAACAATAGAAATATGATTTTCTCTCATTTTAGGACAATTCCAAAAGTTTCGGAATTTTACGTTTTTCAGTTCAGCGTTTTACGCGAATTGCGCGTTTTAGACCCGTGTTTCCAGTTTTTAGCAGGGTTTTAGCACCCGATAGAACCTACCACTCATTTTATATTTTATTATGGACTATATTGACATGTTTAACAATACTTTCAAGTTTCATATTTTTAGGATACCCGGTTTTACGTTTCGTGGCCTAAAAACTTACGGTTAGCAACTTACGGAGTCAAAACTAGCTCTATATCTAGGATAATATCATCCAAGACCAAGTCATCCCTCCTTATCCATTCCAAACCGCCACTAGGGGGGGGGCATTCACACTTGTGGCATCATCTCATGACTTTAGCCATTGGATCATTTTTATTTACAACTTTGTCTCCAAGTTTATGTAGTTTCCTAGCCACCTTCCTAACCTCCTCATTCTTGCTATAAATAGAGAGCTCATTCCTTTCATTCTTCATCAATAAAAATGCCACACTACTATATCCTAGCACCATGATCCTTTGATCTTCAATATACAAGTTACACTACAAAGTTCAAGGCCTTAGTATTCTCTACCTAGTTCTTAAGTTTATTTGGTGATTCCATGGTTGAATTAGGAGCTACACAAGGTTACTAGGGCTGAAGTTAAATGGTTTTCACAAGGGTTAGATCAAGGCTAGCAAGGGTTACAAGAGTTATGGTGAAGGGTTTACAAGCTTAGGTTTAGTGTCCTAGTTCTATACTTGACTTCCTTTCTTTAGAAAGCCAAAAGTTGTAAGCAAACCCTTATACACTTTCTTGCTCAATATCATTTCATGCTTATTATGTTTCTTTCATGCTATATATGGTCTTTGTATTGTGTTCATGATGTTTAAAAATGGATAAAACAAGTATTGGTATACATATGTTAACTTATGACAAGTAAACAAGCAAACTAGTGATTTTTATGGAAAACCACGACCAAAATAGTATAACTATGATATTTGACATTTACTTACTGTTAAAGAGGACTTAACAAGGAAAACATAGCAATTTGAATCACCCAAAACGAGTACACGAGTCAAAAGTTATGACCATAAGAAGTTAGCGACACCAAAACGCCGAAACTGCCAATACCTTACTGTTTGCATTCTGCCAATTTGAAAGTCCCACTTCTGGTCCGATTCATCAAAAAGTTAAAACACGAAAGTTGTCCGGAACGACGTTTTCGTTCAGGAACAAAGAAGCTCGAGACCTGAAAATGCTTTTTGAGTGATAATTTTCTTCAAATTCTTAACAGCCCATTTTTAGACCAAAGTTACTATATAATCATTATAATTAGATGAGACCAAGAGGTCTAATGACCTAAAGCCAAGACCACAACCATGGCTAAAGTCAAGGTTGAGTCTCAAGACCATGTTAACAATGACCAAGGTCACGGCAAAACCACGGCTAAAGACCATATAACTATTAAAGATCAAAAAGCTTATATATATATATATATATGTTATCAAATACTACAATAGTAGGGAGCCTCATGTGAGGAGTTCATTGAGTAAGCCGTCGAGACGAGTTGTGGATTTACGAATTAAAGTGTCCTGGCTCCTCGAACGTTTACTCCATGACTTCTGAATTATGTCGGCCCGAACGGTAGTAAGAGATGTACAAACTATACATGTTTCATAAACGACTTATATTTAAAGACTTACACTATATACTAAGTACTACATCATGAACATTATGCAAGACATATATGGGCAATTCTTCGTATTCTTAGACGTTACTCCAAACCTAAGTCGCAACGTTCTATTATAGGCTGCTCTTAGAGACTTTCGCGATTCGACTTTCATTTCTCATTACATAGACTTAAGGTGAGTCATAGCCCCTACTCTTTTCGTACTTGTTTTAAACTCTTGGGGGGGATACATGCTCAACTACTTGCTTACTTGTACAAATACTCAAAACGTTTATACGTGACTGTGTTATACTTGATTGTCTTATACTTGATGGCATTATACTTGATTTAATACATACATGACTGTCTTTTATCTTTGGGAAGTGGCTCCCAGTTGTCTTTGGGAAGTGGCTCCCAGTTGTCTTTGGGAATTGACTCCCAGTTGTCTTTGGGAATTGGCTCCTAAAGTGAGGTCTTCGGAGATGAAGTAGAGACTCACTACTAATTGCTTAATTGTCTTGATGAACTTATACATGTCTTTATTATACTATATTGTAGCAGTGGGTTGTGAACACACAGGTTACAAGTCTCTTATGGTGGGACTTGTAACTGAGTGGATTCACGATGCCTTTGCTGTGTGAATATTCTTTTAAGGCTTTTTAACTGTTTTAAGACAAACTCTATGAACTCACCAACCATTTTGTTGACACTTTAGCATGTTTATCTCAGGTTAGTAAGGCGATAGCTAGTGCGTGGAACTTAGAGTCAAGCTGCATATTCTGAAGACTTACGCTTTTATCATTTACCATTCAACATTTTGTATACATTTATGTATCATACTTTGGAATCTCATGTTTGTAACTTTGAATTCATTAATCGAATGGTAACTTTTCAAAACGTCTCATTTAGAGTTCGTTTTCTATAACTTGTACTTTGTATTATGAAGTAGCACCCTCAGTGACACAGTCTTCCGCTGCGGTATTTTGGGGGTGTTACAGTAATTGTACAGAAATTGATATAGTTAAATATCAAAATGGAAATTGATATAGTTGTCAAGTATCAATAGCAATTGATATAACAGTTGAACAACAATAGCAATTTACATAGGAATCCAATAAATGGAAATTGATATAGTAGTGGAATATCAATGGAAATTGGGATAGTAGTCGCAATCATAGTCTAGTAGGTAATCGGTTGTTGTACCTAGTGTTTATGTCATGGTTTGAAGCGATGTCGGTGAAAAGATAGGATTTCTTGTGGTGAATATAATGTAGGTATCATGCCATACCCGAGCAATGTAATGTAGGTATCATGCCATACCCGAGCAATGTAATGTAGGTATCAAGCCATACCCGAGCAATGTAATGTAGGTTGACTTCATACTTATGTTATTTCGGATACAAATAAGCCCACTTGTTTATAATTCTTTATTTACATAGAGAGGCATCCCAAACAATGTAACTAAAGGAATATAAACGTATGGTTCGATGATTTATAATTTCTTTATTTAAATAAAAAGGCATCCTAATCCATTCAAATAAGGACATTATAAATCATCCTACTCAAGAATTCCCGACACAACATTCATACTTAGCCGGTGAGTTACAAGGTAGTGTATCACGAGATGATACTGGTGTTCCAAAAGTACAAGATGAATATTCAAACTTGTAAAGCTGATAAGGGTGCTTGTGGTGTAACTACGGATGATTTGAGCTTTAAAAGTGCATCAAGATCTGTTAATGAGTTTGTGGTTCCAACGGTTGTGAAGATAATGATGTGATATGTTGATGAACAAAAGTGTGTAGTGTATGCTTAACATTAATACTCTTAGGTATAGATGTTGAGTTTGTTTTGAAAATCTTAAGAGATTTTAAAAGTTTATGATGGAATGGTATCCTAAACAGGATGGTACTTCTACAGGATGAAGAGAATAATTGATAACTATCCCAGATAGTAGTTCGGATTATCTCATAAATGAAAACTTTCAAGAATGAAGTTAGGTAGTACAAATAAAATGTTAAGATTTCGCTGAGTGGTAAGGCACTATCGTGTCTCTAGATTGTTTTAATGTATTCTGGTGGTTTATCGTGTTCATGTAGGAAATCAATCTAAACATAACCCTAGTACAACTATTCTCAGTATTTGAAAATTTTAAGTCGAATATAGTTAGTCAGACTATATTCCACTGTCCCTAGGTTAAATATAGGTGACTAGTCTATATTTAGCCAAGGTTCGATAAAATTTTCGAATACCTAAATTAGGTATACTTGTGATATGTCCGTTGGTTTTGGGAAACTGTTCACTAAACAAAGGCGATGTCAACCCTTAAGTTGCAAGTACCGTCCATACTAGACTTGTAACGTATGTTTTCATATTCCATTGCATAGAAGGTAGTAAGGGTAGATACGTATGGAAAGGAAGTTTTAAGTAGTTCTAAAATAGAACATACTTGGCCAGGATCACAAACTTTTAACAATGAAGGTTTCATCAGAAAACCTTAATGAATGTAGAGAAAGTTCAGCTTTTGTCGACGATGGATTAGTTTGTCCTTTAGAAATCTCATATTTCTTGTTTGGAAATCGTTAGATTGTGATGGATTTTTGATATCATAAGAAATGATATTGATGAGGTCGTGAAATAATTCCAGAGACCATTGCACAAATCACAATGTCTCGGAAGTAGGTTAGACCATTGTGCAATTCACAATGTCTGGGAAGTAAGTTAGGCCATTGTGTGACTCAAAACATTTGAGAAATGATTAAGACCATTGTATCATACAATGTCTTGGAAAAATGAATGAGACCATTGTATCTCACAATGTCTTGGAAAATGAATGAGACCATTGTATCTCACAATGTCTTGGAAAATGAATGAGACCATTGTATCTCACAATGTCTTGGAAAATGAATGAGACCATTGTATCTCACAATGTCTTGGAAAATGAATGAGACCATTGCAATCAGTTACAATGTCTTGGACATATAATGTTGGAGTAGGAACATGATTGGGAGAGTGTGGCTGTGTCGAAATGCCTTAGAATAGGCATACACAGATATGTTTAGTCCATTGTTTAGATAAATGATTGAGAATAAACCGAGTTTATATATCAATATACTAATATGTTCATGTAGCATAAAATGCCTAGTGTGTATATATCAATATACTTATATGTGTTCATGTAGCATAAAATGCTTAGTGTGTATATATCAATATACTTATATGTGTTCATGTAGCATAAAATGCTTAGTGTGTATATATCAATATACTTATATGTTTGTGAAGCATAACATGCTTACAAAGTCCATAATCGTTTGGAGGATGGAAGACACGGAGAGCGGAAGGCTATAAAATGTTTTTGTTTGTGATTGTAGTTATAGTTTAGGTCTCACTTAGACCCGTTTCTCTATAACCATGGCTCTGATACCAATCTGTAACACCCCCAATTCATGACTGCAGCGGAATTCGAACTGGGTGTTACTCGACAGAACAATAGTCCCAATAATAGAAAACGAACTCCAATTGAGTCGTTTTAAAAGATTTATCATTCAAATTATATAAATATCAGAGGTTACAAAATGAGGTCCCAAATGGTTCCATGTTTACAATGTATAACAAATGTGTTTTTGAATGATAATAAAATTTATAGCCTTCTTGAGTATCCGTGTCCTTCCGTGCCATCCTTGATCGTCATGAACCTGAAATACATGCTTGAGAGGTCAACACAAAGGTTGAGTGATATTCATAGAGTTTGTTTAATGTTTGAACACAATGTGTTGGTAGTAAATCGTTTGAACACAATAATCGTAGTGTTTGTAGTTAAATCGTTTGAACACAATATGTTGGTAGTGTGAGCTATAGACTCACACCAATATTTGGAAAACAATGATAGGCTATGTTGTTATATGCCCGGAAAGGTTATTATACACTAAGCTTATGACACCATAACGTTAACGTGTACCAATATCGATCGGCAGATTTATCCCGGTAGGTACTTTGCTAACATACCTAAATCTCAAATATTAATGCATTTGTTTGAACTTAGTCAATACAAATGGGATTCGTCAATCCCAATAGGCCTATTCACAATATTTGCGCTCACTATTGCTAGTGATTAAATGGTTCATAATAAGGGATCTCGGTTTAGCAAGGTTGTTACTTAGTGATAATAAAACATAGTCGAATAGCATACAGTGGAAAGCATTGTGTTCGAGTAGAAAATAATAGCATGTATTCCCCCCAAGGGTTTGTAAAACATTGAAGTAATGTAAAGTGGGCCTATGAACTCACCTTAAGTTAAGATAGCAAGTAATGAATGTAACGGTTGAATCGTGTAGGTTTCTACGAGCAACCTATAATAGAATGTCGCGACTTAGGATCGGAGTAAAGACTATGAAGTAGTGCCTATATATATATATATATCTTGCATTATAGTCCATGATGTGGTATGATGTATATTGTATGTCTTTGAAAGAGATGATTTATGAAACATGTATGTTTTGTATATCGTTTACTACCGTTCGGGCCGACATAATTCAGAAGTCATGTTAGTAAGCATTCGAGGAGCCAGGACACTTTAATTCGTAAATCCACAACTCATCTCGACGGCTTACATAATGAACTCCTCACATGAGGCTCCCTACTATTGTAGTAGTTGATGAAATATATAGATATAAGTTTTGATCCGAAAGGTTACATGTCCGATATTTGAATAAACTTAGGAAAGTTTATTTGTACATGAAGATTGTTATTAGGGATAGTTTCATAAGTATTGAATGACCATTTTCTCTTTGTAATATCTCATGGTTCCTTTAGATGAAGTAGTTCCAAATTGTATGTTCAAGTTATCGCCAACTTCTCTAGTTCATGTATTTGCCTTGGTAAGCTTGTATGGTCATTTCGTCATGGCATAGCCATGACCTTTGGTCCTTGTTCCAAGGTCATGAGACACAACCTTGGCTCTAGCCATGGTGGTGGTTTTGATTATAGGTCATAAGACCCCTTTGGTCTTCATATACCATAACCTATATGTAATGACTTTGTCTAAAAATGGGCTGTTTAGAATTTGAAGAAATTTATCACTTGGAAAGCATTTTCAGGGCTCGAGCTTCTTTGTAACTGAATGAAAACGTCGTTCCGGACAACTTTCGTGTTTTAACTTTTTGATGAATCGGACCAGAAGTGGGACTTTCAAAAAGTCAGAATGCGATTCAGGAAGGTTTAGGCAGTTTTGCCGGAAATCTTTGGTAACTTCAAATGGGCGTAACTTTTGACTCGTATACTCGTTTTAGGTGGTTCAAATTTCTATGGATTCCTTGTTAAGTCCTCTACTGTAATATGTAATGATCCAATATCATAATTTTACCATTTTGGTCGTGGTTTTCCAAGAAAGTCACTAGTTTACTAGTTTTAGTAACTTGTTGTAACAATCAATAACAATAACTTGTTTTGCTCACTTTTATACATCATGGACATGAATACAAGACATAATATAGCATGAATAATAGGTAAATAACATGAACATGATTATTTAACAAGAAGCAAGTTAGGGTTTGCTTACAACTTTTGGCTTTCTACAAGAAAGGAAGTCAAGTATGGAACTAGGACACTACACCTAAGCTTGTAAACCCTTTACCACAACTCTTGTAACCCTTGCTAGCCTTGATCTAACCCTTGTGAAAATCATTTAACTTCAGCCCTAGTAACCTTGTGTAGCTCCTAAATCAACCATGGAATCACCAAACAAACTTAAGATTCATGTAGAGAATAACTAAGCCTTGAACTTTGATATGTAACTTGTAGCTTAAAGATCAAAGGATCATGGAGCTATGATTTGTGTTGGCTCGTTTTTATGGATGAAAAGATGAAGAAGAAGGTGTTCTTGAGTGGCTATTTATAGTATGAGAAAGTTAGCTAACCATACATGGGTTAGATATTAACCATGGTTAAGTTTAGGTGAAACTTTGTGCCCAAGTTAAGATGAATGGTCAAGATTGAATCACATGGTGACTAATCCCCCCCCTAAGTCGGTTGGGGCTGTGTGGTGGCCAAGTTGGTGACTTTTGGATGATATCTAAGAGTTTAAGCTAAGTTTTGACTCCGTAAAATGCTAACCGTAAGCTGTTAAGCCACGAAACTTAAAACCGGGTATCGTAAAAATACGAAACTTGGGAGAATGGTTAAACATGTCATAATACTCCATAATAAAATATGAAATGAGTGGTTGGTTCCATTTGGGTGCTCAAACCCTGCTAAAACTGGAAACACGGGTCTAAAACGCGTAATACGCAAAACGTACGAATATTGCGTAAAATTGAGAAAAGTAAAATGTTACTTTTCTAATAGGATAAAAATGATTTAAAATGACTTATAATGTCTAGACTGGGCTCAGTCCAGTGTCGGTTGGGATTAAATGTCTCTTAGACATCAAACCGTAAGCCTAAAAATCACGAAATGACTTATAACATCAAGGGATGATTTTTGGTCAATGGAGGAGGGAAAAATATGTTGACTTTTTCTAATAAGTTGAAAACTCAAATCGTCTTAGAAATGCGGTGCAGGTATAGGCTAAGGTTACGGCTGAGTAAAAACGCTTAAAACTGAAAATTCCAGTTTTTCACGGCCGAGGTTTATTCTGGTCATATTTTTCTCAGTCATGATTTATTCTCAAATAAATCATGAGTGTGTCAAACATTTTTCTGATGTGGGGTCACCTGACGGAGTCAAATTTCGTTGTGCGTAGAATTTCTGAATGACGTTTTACCCTAAAACGGGTAAATCCTTAATAACTTTCACGGAAATGATCTGACGAATGTCAAACATTTATTTTGCCATGGAAATGATTTATCACTCGAGAATATCAAATAAAAATCAACTTTCGGGAAAGTTTCGGGAAAAAAATGAAGAGTAAAAGTGAATAGTGAAATTTTCCGGGAATGGTAATTAACCTGAAAATGCGAATTGTTACAAGAATAATCTTCGAGATGCATGCATTAATCCATCCATAGATTTTTACATTTATGCACTTCCAAAGATTTATTTGAATTCATAAACTCCTTTTGATTACTTATCGTCCTCGCTCAAGTAATTACTCAAGAAAAGTTTCGATATTCCATTGTCAATTTCATAAATATGACAATCATAATCTTTATATATTTAATGTATTTAGAAAAGAATATTCAATCACAGTTAATCGCTTAAATGTGATTAATAATCTTGTCATAAAACATGCATTATATACGTGCACAATATTGTGCATATGATTTCTATACAAAGATTTAAACCACAAGGGTTACCTTATCTTTGAAGAAACTCATCTTCATTTTCTAGTCTAAGTATTAAGATAAACCAAGTTTCTAAAATTGATTGTCTTTATGGACAGCATCTTAATCATTCATAGCATGTGTACTTTACCCAATTTCATAATTGGTAATGTATCATGATGATTATCAGGTTGACAATAATCCTGTAAATCATAACCCTCAGCTTATTAATCAAATATCTGAGATATATTTATATTCTATGAATGATAATTCCATCATCTTGATATTTAACATTTAAATGTCAAACTTTATTATCATCTTGAGATTTAACATTCAAATGTCAAACTTCATCATGATATTTACTAGTGTATTTTAGAAGATTATGTATCTTGTAATTTTATCTTTTAAAGATCAAAACTCCCACTTACTTTTAGCAATTTAAAGACTATCTTTAAATACTTAGCAAATAAAGCAACTGTTGGGAATTATACTAATAGTTACCACGGCTAGTGAAGATATTACCACTGCTGAAGAATGCACTTGCAGTGGAAACACATTACCACTGCTAGTACATATATTACCACTGCTGTTAGGATAATTGTTAGGAAACGTGTAAAGATAAATATAGAATAGATCTTGTGTATATCTTATTCTATTAGAGTTATACTTATCTTGTAGAAGAGGAATCCTTGTGCTATAAAAGGAGGTCCTAGTTAAAGTTTAGATATACGTTTTTCTAGAGCTTCAAGGTGTAACCCTAGTGATACAAAGTGTAACACCCCAAAAATTTGATAAGCAGCGGAAGTCTAATCGGGGTCATTACAGTTTAGTACACAGTCATACTCATAGAAAACAATTCAAAAGATAGTCAATATCATTTCATGAAAACTCAAATATTCAGAGTTACAAACATTTTTCCAAAATGTTAATTGTTTCGCAAAAGCAGTGATGAGTTTGTAAAGAATGATATAATTATTGAAATCAAAAGGGAGGTCCTGTGCCCTTTGCCAGCTCCGTACCGCCATGCTTGCTAATTTCCTGAGATAAACATGCTTAGAAAGTCAACACAAAGGTTGAGTGAATCCATAGTAGTTAAAATTGTAATAGTGTGAACACAAGTCAAGCATTTGAAATAAACAAGCCAAGATAGACAGGTCTTGACTAAATTGGTGTAATATTGCTCCTAAGCCTCACGAAACGCAAGCCTTAACATTGATTTTACATATCATAAAGATAATAACAATCATCTACACCACAACGGATGTAAATGACAAGGGGCCCTCGGTGACAGGAAATGTGCCAAATTTCCATGGTACCTCGAATATAGCACACCTCCTGCTAAGTGATCACCTTGACAGAGGTGGGCTGCCATTCCAATAGATCTATCAACTATATTCGCGCTCACTCGCAAGTGATTAAGGTTCGTGATATGAGGGACTTGTAGCACAGGTGTCAACTTAGGCAATATCAGGTGATAACAGCATACATAAAAATACTTGTGTTCGATTTATAGCATGTATCTCCCCACGGGGTTTAAAAACAATTAAAAATGTGGGACCATGAACTCACCTGTCAGGTGGGTGTGAATCACAACGGTGCACAAAAGTGATGGTGTACTGCTATGACTAGCAATGAAATTCCTCCGACTGGCGACCTAAATAATACATTGTAATCGGTGTTTTAGATTCGTGTTGCAAATGACATGTGATATGTCTCGTGTGCGGTGATATCCGTTCGGGTGTCTTAATATATTTCCAAAATAACTTTCCGTAGTTATTTGTAGCGTGTTACGAACCGGTGTTCGATAAATATAAACTCGTTTGTGAAAATAACATTGTTTAAAAAAAATTATAATTAAATATTTTTAGTAAAGTTGTATATTTATTTTAAAATTACCAAAATATATACATATTTATATATAAAATCAAATTATACAAATTAATTAATTATAAAATACCTTGTCACATTTTAACCCTTAACTTTATAAAGTTACACTTTTTACCCCTTGGTCAAAAATATTACATTTTAGTCCTTGGTATAATTCTTACACTTTTATTCCTTAACTTTTTAAAAAAATACATTTTCTACCCTCAGCTTCTTATTAGAAATCTATATTGTCAAGTTTAGTTCGAAAGTTTGCGGTTTTGACGGCTTTAGTCCCTTAACGTGGGACTTTTTGCAAAAATGGTCCTTGTTTAAGTTTAAAAAAAATAAACTCTTTGGTACAATGAAAGTAGTGATTATAACTTACAAAAATTCTTTAAAATCGGTTTTTGTACCTTTCGCTATCTCCAAATTATTAAACCGAATTTCCCCTTTGAAAACTTAATGGGCTCGTTAGCCCATGCTAGGCCCAAAGAGTGTTTTATTTTGCTTAAAACGTTGCTCGACTAGGTTACAGTTTTGGTCTTATTTTCGTGGTATAAAACCGTGTAAGGTTTGCATGTTATGTTGGTTCGATTAAGTGGGAGCCAAGGAATTAGTGTGTCGAATAATATATACATGTTGTACGTATAAAAATACAATGGTGAGCTCTTTCCTAAGGGTATCGAGGGATTCATAAGTATTAGTCTCTTGTGTGATTATTTAGTTTAAGTGTTAGACAACATGCGACTTAGTGTTCTTAGTTTAACGAATGAAATGTGCAATGCATGATTTAAGTAAAGTAGAAATTGAAAAGAGAAGTGATGACTTACAACACCAAAGATGGTGGTGAAGAGTTCGTGTGACCAAACAAGAGAAACGAGCAAACTAACACCCTTCGAATAGTGACCCTTGCTCCAATATTTCTTACCCAATTAACTCTTAAGCCAAAAACCTTACTCGTACGCCTTAGATTCCTCCTTGTTAGTATCCAAAAAAAAGATAGTGAAAGAGTTTTGGTGAATTTGAGATCTTGTGTATGTGTGAAGAAAGTGCATTTAATGTGGGTTTTATAGTGTGATCTTGGTGGTTAGCTAGTTTCAAGTGTGCATATACTCCATTCGACTAGTTCCTTCTTTTGAGACAAGATTGTCTCGTTATACTTGGTGTAGTCATGTCGCGTTGGGAGGGTGAGAAGCAAAAGGGAGTTGACATTGGTTTATTTAAGTATAGCTAGGGTGAGTAGAGCATTATATAATTAGGATTTGGGCACATGTGGTATGTATGTTGGGGAACATTGAGACACTCGATCCATGGGGTATTAGTTGGTTAGTAATACTAGGTGTTTATTGTAATTACCCAACGGTTTGACGGCTCAAAAGGTGGCTTCTTGCCGCAAGAAACAAGGTCAAGGGAAAGTGTATGTTTGTGTAGTGTGAGTAGGAAACCAAGTAACAAATTCGTGTGCATGTCCAAGTTTTGCAAGGGAGTTGGCTTCATTTGAGTAACATGCTGCGTAAATTAAAACCATAGCCACTTGGGCTTGTGCAATTCTCGGCCCAAACGAAAAACAGAATGGCTTTGGGATTGTGGTAATGTTCGGCCCAAGCAGTGGGGGTAAAAAAAGGAAATTGTTTTTGAGCTAAGGGTGACATCCGGCCTAAATTATAATGGGGGTATCGGTGATTGGACATAATCGTGACTTTAGTTTCGGTGTTGGTGTCGATTCGTGAAAACCATAAAAATATAAACGGTGTCGTCATACGTATATATATATATATATATATATATATTCATATATACTTAGTAATAATAAATTTGTAATGATTAATATATACATATCTTTATATATATTAATAATATTTCGGTGTCCAATTAGGGTGTCGAGTCGCAAGTGGGAGTTACCGGTGTTAACCTCGTTGGGTGACATCCAAGAGTGACAATCGGGTGATATTGGGTGACAAAACATAATCGGGTGTCAAACAAACGGTGACAAAAATAATCGGGTGTTAAATAAACAATGTCTCGTATAAAAATTTCAAATTAGCCCGCAAAATGGCTTAGTTTAGAATAGTGTCGATAATTAGCATTAATAAATGACCTGGAATTTTACGGTGTATTACACAAAAATCACTCGTATTATTATCTTTAATAATATTGGAGCTTACAGTTTGTTACATACATTGTTTTCATTCATAAACAACTATTTCATTCACAATCAAACTTCTAAGTATTATTAAGTAGATTCCGCATACTTAGTGATATAACTCAAAGTATCAATCTAACACAGTTCAAGGTATTTAGATCCATCAAGTGGTATCAGAGACAGGCTTTGATACTTTGATTTAGAAGACCCCAAGTTCACTCAGAAGAATCAATGGAGACAGAAACTATTCAATCAAACATTGCTGCTAAGCTTCCCAAGCCTTAGTTGAATGACTATGAGATGTGGAGGCTAATGATCGAACAATTCTTTATGGTGCAAGACTATACACTCTAGGATATCATTATGTTTGGTAATTCCTTCAAACCTGGTACTACCTCAGAGATGGTTGGTGGTAAGGAAGTAGTAAAGGTTAACACCGGACCTGTCACAAATGATGAAAGACTTCAGATGAAGAATGATCTGAAGGCCAGAGGTTTGTTGCTGATGACTCTTCCCAGAGATCAAGTTCTAGCATTCAGCAAGTACAAGACTGCATAGACTCTGTTTGAGGAGATCTGTAATGTTTTTGGTGGTAATGATTCCACCAAAAAGACTCAGAAGACCCTGCTGAAACAGACTTATGAAAACTTTTGTTCAACAATTAATGGATCTATTGATAGCATCTTCACAAGGCTACAAAAGATTGTTACTCAACTCACTATTTTTGGAATTGAGGTGGAAAGGGAAGACCTCAATCTAAAGTTCTTAAGAAGTTTACCCTCTGAGTTTCGAACCAATGTTGCAGTGTGGGAAGACAAGCCATATTTGGAGACTATGAAGCTTAATGATTTGTACAATAACTTAAAGGTTATTGAACAAAGATTGAAGAAAGCTGGCAAACTAAGCACAGGTTCAGGAAGTTTAGCACTCATATCATCATTTGTTGATGATAGTTCAGATGGAGAAAGTGATAGTGATGATGATGATGCTAACATTGTTGTTTCCACTGGTAGTGGAGGTGTTTCCACTGCTAATTCAAAAAGACAGATTGCAGGTCTTAGTGATTCTACCTTTTATGCCTTTATATCAAGTCAGATGGGTGGTTCAATTCTCAATCATGAGGATTTGGATCAAATTGATGGGGATGATATGGAGGAGATGGACATTAAATGGCAGGTGGCATTACTAAGCTTAAAGGCAAAGAAGTTTTGGAAGAAGACCGGAAGGAAGATTACCATTAATGGCAATGAGACAGTAGGTTTTGACAAAAAGAAGGTGGAGTGCTATAATTGTCATAAGATGGGGCACTTTGCCAGGGAATGCAGGAAACCAAGGAAACCTGACAACAGGTCAACTTGGTATAAGCAGGACAAGAAGAAAGAACCTACAACTGAGGAGCCAAAGGTGCTATTGGCTATTGATGGAGTGAGCTCTCATTGGAGCTTTATGGCTGAGAATGAAGAAGATGATTCAGAGTCTGCAATGCTTGCTACTGAGCTTGCACTAATGGCTTTTTCTGACTCTGAGGTACAAATTAATAATGCTTGTTCTAAAACTTGTAAGGCCTTAAAAGAGTATGAGAAAATTAAAGCACAATATGATGAACAATTTCTAGAGTTAAATCATACTAATTATAACTTAGCAAATCATAAAAGAGGTCTTGGTGTTTTAGAAACTCAATTAGAGCATTATAGGGCAAATGAATCTAAGTTCAATGATGATATTGCTGTGTTAAAAAGAGACTTAGATTATCAGGTTGCTGTAAACAAGGTTCTTAGGGAAGAACTAGAAAAGGTTAAAAGGGCTAATGAGAATATACAGATAACTTGTAATACACTGGATCACCAATCCAAGTGTATTGACAAAATTTGGGAAGCCCAAGTTGTGAACAAAGCCAAATTAGGAGTTTGATACAAATCTGTTCCACCACCTCTAAGAGGTTTTCCATTACCTCCTGGCATTGACTTAGCTCACACAGGATTAGAAGAGTTCCAGGAACCAACCATGACCTATGGACCAAAATTTGTTAAAGAATCTGTTATTGAAAAGGTTCAGGTTGAGGTTGATACATAAGATAGTGCTAGTGACTCATCTCTTAAAGATGAAAATTTGAATGTTGAGTCTAAACCTAGTGTTCCTGAGAATGTACATGTGGATGTTAAAAAGTGTATTCCTGAAGTTGTCAAAGAGAAGCCTAGGACACAACCAATTTTCACTAGGCCCACTATTAGATATGCAGAGATGTACAGAAGCAGGTCAACAACTCCTAGGGGGAATATGAGGAGTTGGAATCATGTTAAATCTAGGCAATTTGGTAGTGACTTTGTGTTCAACAGCAAACCCTGTCATATATGTGGTAGCTTTGATCATCTTTCTTATAATTGTAACTATCACATGAGTAGAAGGGAAGTGTTTGGGAATACTAGGGTGAATGGATATAATGCTAATAACTTAACTCACCCAAATCTACTTAGCAAGATGATTCCCAGGTCTGTTTTGCTTAACTCTGGCATAAACTCTATTTCCACTGCTAGACTAGCAGTTGCCACTGCCAGAAATAAAAAAAGAGTTTACCCTAAGTCCCCTGTTACTACTTTTGTTAAAACTACTCAAACAGGGAAAAAGACCAATTTTGAAAAGAAAGTTTACAATAATCACAAGTGGGTACCCAAAATTTCAAAACCAGCAGTTTCCACTGCTAAGCCAGCAGTTACCACTGCAAAGCCAAAGGTTTCCACTGGTGGTTCTGTAAACAATAAGAGGGTAAATGTGGGAAATGTTGTTAAGGCCTCAGCACGTTGGGAATGGAAACCAAAAGGAACCATCACCTCAAACAATCCCAATGGTGTATCAATGACCTTTGACAGATACAATTATATTGATACACGAGGCAGATCCAAGTCATTTGTGGCTTGGGTCCCCAAAAGGAACTAATTCCTTTATTTTGTGTGCAGGAACATTCAAAGAAAACAGATGATCAAGGATACTCAGACAGTGGATGTTCCAGGCACATGACTGGCAATAAGTCCTATCTTTCAGATTTCAAACCATATGATGGACAATTTGTCAGCATTGGAGGAGGAATTGGTGGCAAAGTTTCTGGCAAAGGAACAATCAAGGCTGGAAACTTGGACTTTGAGAATGTAAACTATGTGAAAGAACTCAAGTACAACCTTTTCAGTGTGTCACAGATGTGTGACAAGAAGCATAGAGTTCTATTCACAGAAGATGAATGCTATATCTTATCTAAGGATATAAGCTCCCTGATGAAAATGAAATTTTGCTTTAAATCCCTAGAAAAGGCAATCTATATAGCATTGACATGAAGAACATAGTGGCTAATAATGATGTTACTTGCTTGCTTGCAAAAGCCACTTTGGATGAATCCATGCTTCGGCACAGAAGACTTGGTCATGTTAATTTCTAGATTATTAACAAGATTGTAAAAGATGGTCTAGTCAGAGGTTTAACAGAGAAAAGATTTGAATATGACCAAACATGTGTTGCCTGTCTCAAAGGAAAGCAACACAGAGCTTCATGCAAGACCAAGGCATTCAATTCTATTGATCATCCACTTTTCATGCTGCATATGGACTTGTTTGGTCCTACATCTGTGAGCAGCATCAATTTGAAGAAGTATTGTCTTGTTGTGACTGATGACTTTAGTAGATTCACATGGGTTTTCTTTTTAAGAACCAAGGATGAGACCACTGGCATCCTTAAGATATTCATCGCTGAAGTTGAAAATCAAGTTGAAAAGAATATCAAGATCATCAGGTGTGATAATGGGACAGAGTTCAAGAACAAAGTTATGGATGATTTCTACAGAGACAAAGGTATTAAGAGAGAATTTAGTGTTGCAAGAACTCCTCAACAAAATGGAGTTGCTGAAAGAAGAAATAGAACACTAATTGAGGCTGCTAGAACCATGTTAGCTGATTCAAAGCTACCAATGACTTTTTGGGCTGAAGCAGTTAACACTGCTTGTTACATTCAGAACAGGGTTTTAGTGGTTAAAACTAAGAACAAGACACCTTATGAGTTATTCAGAAGAAGACCTCCTACTTTGGAATTTATGAGGCCATTTGGATGTCATGTTACTATTCTCAATACAATTGATCATCAGGGTAAATTTGAAGAAAATTCTGATGATGGGTTCTTTGTTGGATATTCTATGGTTATCAAAGCTTTCAGAGTCTATAACTTAAGAACAAAGAAGATTGAAGAGAATTTGCATGTTGAGTTTCTTGAAAATAAAACTAACATGGCAGGTTCAGGACCAGAATGGCTATTTGATCTTGAGACATTATCCAATACAATGAATTATGTACCTCTTACTTCAAGTACAGGAGACAAAGATCTTGAAGATTCAGAAGAATTCATTGATGAAGATGAATCTTGTAAAGATGATGAAGATGATAAAGATCAAATTGTTATGCCACTTTGGGACTTTGTTGATAATTCTGAAAAGAAAAGTGATGCAGATGGTGTGAATTTTGATGTTATGAATAAAGAAATTCCTGCTAGCAGTGGTAACTCAATTCCCACAGCTACACCAAAAGTTTCCACTGATAGTCCAAATGTGGAAAGTTCATCTCAGGAATCACCCAGTGATGATGTAGAGATCTCAAACATGCCTACAACATATGATATTCCTAGCACATCACAGACTTCAATTCAAAAAGTGCATCCACTTGAAAATGTTATTGGTGAGCTACAATCAGGTGTGAAGACTAGAAGACAGACAAAGAAAGATGATATTCATGGGTTCATTAGTGAAGTTTATGATTCCAAGAAGCATAAGAGAAAGAATGAATGTTTGTTTTTCTGTTTTCTCTCACAAGTAGTGCCTAAAAATGTATATATGGCTTTAGAAGAATCTAGCTGGGTTGAAGCAATGCAAGAGGAGTTGCTGCAGTTTAAACTTCAAAAGGTTTGGGTTCTTTGTGATTTGCCTGATGGTATGAAGGTCATTGGTACTAAATGGGTTTTCAGAAACAAGAAAGATGAAAGAGGTATAGTAATCAGGAACAAAGCTAGATTGGTTGCTCAAGGATACACTCAAGAGGAGGGTATTGACTATGAGGAAGTTTTTGCTCCTGTTGCAAGGATTGAGGCTATTAGATTGTTTCTAGCCTATGCATCCTTTATGGGTTTTACTGTCTATCAAATGGATGTTAAGAATGCCTTCCTGTATGGTACAATTGATGAGGAGGTCTATGTCTCTCAACCTCCAGGCTTTGAAGATCCTCAACACCCAAATAAAGTGTATAAAGTTGTTAAGGCTCTTTATGGCTTACATCAGGCTCCAAGGAAGTGGTATGAAACCTTAGCTACTTATCTTTTGAATAATGGGTTTCATAGAGGCAAGATTGATCAGACTTTGTTCATCAAGAAAGACAAGGGTGATATTCTACTTGTTCAAGTATATGTTGATGATATTATCTTTGGGTCTACTAAACAAGAGATGTGCAAAGAGTTTGAAAAGTTGATGAAAGATGAAGTTCAAATGAGTTCTATGGGAGAACTTACATTCTTTTTGGGGCTGCAAGTACAACAGAGTAAAGAAGGCATCTTTATCAGTTAAGACAAATATGTGACTGAGATTATTAGGAAGTTCAAATTCACTGATGCAAAACCTTCAAATACCCCTGCTGATAAGACTACTCATCTTTTGTTAAAGGATGCTAGTGGTGCTGATGTTGATGTGCATACTTACAGATCTATGATTAGTTCTCTGATGTATCTTACTTAATCAAGGCCAGACATTATGTTTGCTGTATGTGATTGTGCAAGATTTCAAGTGACTCCAAAGACATCACATATGACAGCAGTAGAGAAGATTTTTAGGTATTTGAAGACATATACTAATCTAGGATTATGGTATCCAAGAGAATCCCCTATGGAATTGATCACATACTCAGATAGTGACTATGCTGGTGCAAGTTTGGATAGAAGGTCAACTAAAGGAGGATGTCAATTTCTTGGATGTAGATTGGTGTCATGGCAGTGCAAGAAGCAAACTATGGTAGCTAATTCAACCACTGGAGCAGAATATGTAGCTGCTGCTAGTTGTTGTGCTCAGATCTTATGGCTCAAGAATCAATTATTGGATTCTGGGTACAATTTCATGAACACCATTATATATAGAGACAATAGTAGTACCATATGCAATATTAAAAATCCTGTGCAGCACACTAAAACTAAACATATTGAAATTAGACATCATTTTATTAGAGATTGTTTTGAGAAAAAGCTTATTAATGTTGTCAAAATCCATACTGATGACAACTATGCTGATTTATTAACAAAAGAGCTTGATGTGGGTAGGTTTCAGTACTTGGTAACAGGTATTGGAATGCTAAATCCATAAATCTTTGATGTCTAATACTTTTTCAGTGTTGCAGGATAGTTTTTAGGTACTAATATTGTTTGTATATATGTGCATGGTTTTCTACTAACTTGTATGCAGAGAAATTAAAGCACAGTGGAAATCATCATACAACAGTGGAAAGATTGACTATCTCAGTGATTAAAGAAAAAAGGAAAAAGTACTTTTATTGACGCCAAAGAAAGTACATTACAACAATTCAGAGATGATAGTCACCAGAAAACATCACAAAACAAAGATGAACAACCTAATACCTAAACATTCAGCACAACTACTCCATGGGTTTCTTTCCTTTTCCCTCATAATCATGCTTGCCTTTGGAAGCTCTCTTTCTCTTGTCATCAAAAGAAAGTTGCTTTCTTGGACAAGCAAGGCCCAGAACTTGCTTGGGAGGCTTTGGTGCTTGTGCAGGCTTCTCAACAGCAGGCCACTTCATGTTGCTTATGGCAGTCTCTAATGCTATAGTGAGGGCTCTTGGAAGTTACTTGGACAGATTGAAGGTTGGATCATCATCATCAGAGGAAGAACTGGAATAGAACTCTCGGGATGGAGTAGGAGAAGCTGCAGTCTTCTTGGTTTCATATAAAGCACAGTGGAAATCATCATACAACAGTGGAAACTAATCTCCTCATCAGATGAATCATCTAATGATATGTATACAATTGGAAACCAGCTCATGATGTTGATATAGGGTTTGTGATGTTAATGATAAGTGTTGATGAAAAGTTAAGGGTAATGAGCCCCCTTTTATAGCAAAGTCAAGGTCGAATGCTAATTAATGAAGGATATTTACTCTTACCTGTTTTGGTAGGTTGGAGGAGTAAAGTTGGATATTATCGGGTTGACTTTTGGGAGATGTGGAAAACTAGAAGGGGGGGGGGGTTGAATAGTTTTGCGTCTTTTTCGTTTAATAAAAGTTCGCTTTCAAAGAATTGATGGTAATTGTAAAAACTATATCACATAGATACTACTTATTTAAAGTGTTGAATAGAAATTATAATTTCATATATCTCACTTAATTATAAGTAAGTATTTATATATGTATATGTGTTTTAATAATTGTATATACTTATATTTTACTTTTGTATAATTAATGTTTTAAATGGAACCTAGTTTGATCTTTATGTGAAATCAATATATGCACAACACACAATTATAATAATGTACGAGAAGCAAGTAAGTAAGCAAGCAAAGAGTGAGAGATGGAAAGATCAAACCGAGAGACAAAGGATTTATAGTGGTTCGGCTACAAGGAAACCTTCCTTGCCCTACTCCACTCCCCGAGCACCGAACTCGAGAGTTTTCTTCACTAAGTCAATAACCTCCCTTATGGCGGAGAAAACCGTACACACCAAAAGCTTACACCAATTAACGACACAAAGCAAAATCTCGAGTTCTAATCGTAGCTAGAACCAATCTCACACCAAATATCACACCACACCTTCTTCACAGCTTTTACTTCTTCACACCACAAGTATCTTCACGCCTTCACAAAATACTTCACGACTTCAATGTCTTGCAACTTCACAACTTCAAATCACTACCGTCTTCACAACTTCAAACCAATAATGTCTTCACACCTTCAAGCCACTAGTGTCTTCACTACTTCAACCTACTAATGTCTTCTAGTCTTCTCCACTTGGAAGCTTCAATTACTTCACTACTAGTCACTATTGCTACTATCTCCTATCTCCACTACTATCCAACACTACTTCTTCACTTCAAGTTCCACTTCACACTTACAACAATTCTAGATTCTACAACTAAATCTAGCTAACTAATACATACACCTTATTCACCAAAATATGAAAGATCAACAAGATGAAACAAACAAACAACTTAGATAGCAAGATGATACTAAGTTGTAATACTTCTAATAGAAGTATTCTTCTCTTTGCACTTGAGTGTTGAGGCTTGAATCACTTTGAAACAAAGATCAAAGTATATAAGATCAAAGGATTTTTAGAGGATGGAGAAGGATATTTAGATCAGAAAGTTTATAGTGCAAAAAGGTGAGAAAAGTATGTGAAATGATCCAATATTTATAGGGCCAGAAAATACTGTTCTGGAGCGTGCCGGTCCCCTTAATTAGGGGGCGGTCCCCTTAATGATTAAGGGGGCCGCCTAGTAAAATTAAGGGGGCCGCCCTCCTGAACGTTGGATTTTCTTGTCCTTTTGTGAGGGAAATTTTTCTGGATTAGATTTGCCATTTTTGGTTGAAAATTTGAATTCACAAATTTGTAATGAATTAAACATATTCTTTTAATGCCAACAATGTTTTACAAAAGATATAAAATGTTTTGTGACATTTTATAAATATCTAGTGATTAACAAAAGTGTTCCTTTGATCTTGTAATACATTAGACACTTTGTTTATTCATACCTTAAGTGATTAAATGGTAAAGATGAGTATTTACTACTAAATACTTGTTTATGTCATAATCTTTGGTTTGATGAGTTTTCGTTTTGTGATTATCAAAACATAGAGATATCGAAAGATATGAATAACGTTTTTAGTCATTTATTTATATCAACAATGTCCCCCTTTTTGATGATTACAAAACCTAAACTCATTAAATCCAAAAATTAATTTTTAGACAAGTATTTAGTGAGTTTATATTCACTTCTCCCCCTTTTTGTAAAATCAAAAAGGTTTAAGCCAATAGAAGGTAAGCTCCCCCTTGATGTATGCTCCCTCTCGTTTGAGGGCACCAAGGGTTCGAGAATTGGAGTTCTTGCAAGAAAAATATTAGAATCACAAGCATGGTACAAGCAAACACATATATCATTTTACTAACAAATAATAAGCATGGCAAAAGATAATTAGGAACACATATTAAGTTATTCATTGATAGAAAATGATTATGTCAACCCATAATCATTGTTACAAAAGCCATAAATATAGAATACTAAACTAAGTAGAGCATCCTATTGTGCCAATCAAGGAGTGTCACCAAACTTTCTTGAATCCCAAAATGGTTGAAGAGTGTTATTTGAAAATGAGAAACATAAGCATATAAAATGCTTGGTGGTTTAGTGGAGATAAACTTTTGGTTGCATGAATGTTGGTGTGTTTGGAGATGTGGAGCTTGTAGGTGGTGGATTAGAAGTAGGATTTGTTGATTGAGGGTTTTGATGTTGTTCAAGTGATGGTGTTTGTTGAGATCTTGTAAGAAGATACTCAATCCAAGTGAAGTGCTCATTCAAAGCGATGGTTTGTTGTTGAAGGAAGATGCAACAAGGGCAATTGTTAACATGCTTCTTAATTTGGTTGATGTTGTGTGGTGATGATGGTGAGCTTGACTGGGGTTGATCCAAATTGCGTTGAGCAAGATGTAATGCTAAAAGAGCACTAAGCTCATGAGCCTCTTTTAGCTCCTCAACAAACTTCAAGTGTTCGGAGGAAGGTGTTGGTGGTGGAACATGATAGTTGTCTTGGGTGAAGGTTTGAACATGCAACATAGGAATGGCATGTGAGGTTGTAGGATGTGGTGGTGGTACTCTTGGTGGTGGAGACATGGTTGAGCTTGGGTAGTCATGAAAACATGAAAAGGGTGGAAGAGTTTCTTCATGAGTGAGTGGTGTTTTTGTTGAATGAGCAACATGTGAAGTATTGATTGAGAGGTTGGGATTGTTGTTTTGGGATTGAGCATGCTCATCATAAGAAGAAGCATTAATGAGGGCATGAGTGGATGATAGGTTGTGAGATGATTCATTAGAGTGGGTTTGAGGTTTAGTAGTTGGTTGACTTGGAACAACATCACTTGAGTTATGACAAGAATCAAGTTTCCTCCTCCAAACGGGTTTGACGGAGATCCTTGCGGTTCTTGAAATCTTTGGTTTTTGGTTGTTGGGAGATGACATGTTTGGATGTGATGACATTAATGATGGGAAGATGGTATTTATAGTGTATGAGAAATGTGGTTTAGGAAGGTAATTTTGAGGGATAATATGGGACAAAATATGTTTGTGAATTTTGGGAAGTATAGGATGAAATGGGTCAAAAAGTGATAAAGAAAACAGTATCCCCGACCATCAGATGGCGGGTCCCCTTAATTAGGGGCCGTTCCCCTTAATCATTAAGGGGACCGCCTTATATAATTAAGGGGGCCGCCCATCTGGTGATTCCCAGAATGCCAGAAATGGGTTTTTGGCAGACAATTTTCAAAAAGGTTGTGTTTTTGGATTTGGATTCAAGTAAGTTCAACTCTTTGAGGCAATATAGGGCATACTATTCATGAATGTAGAGAGTGATATAGAAATAATTAAATTAGACAATTAATTTCTAATAATCATGCTATCTATTAATTTATCAATTAAGATATGCAACTAAGGAGGCAATAAAGCAAATTAGTTAAATGTGTAACTATATGAGGATGATAACATGTAGTCTAATGCAAACATATTGATGATTATATGGACTTCAAGACTTGTTACAAACAAGATCCATATGGGCAAGCCATGATTCTCATGAAATGATTTGATTAAATTGTGAACGTCATTTCTATAGAAGTGCATGACACATGTGAGATAATCAAATATGTTTTAAGCAAAACGTTTTTAGTTTTATTCAACGATGTTTTGAAATAAATTCAAGTGTGCATTTCAATAAAATAAATTGAGTTTTTATATTATGAAAAAAAAATTTCAATCTGGTTTTTGATTAAAATAAAGTTATGAAAAATTATAGTTAAGCATATTGCTTGAAGAGAACAATATAAATATTTGAAAGATTTGTATTCAAAGAGATAGATGTTTTGAACATGATGTTTTGATTATGATAACAGGAAATTGCAAGTGAAGGATTTGAAATGGAAACTATTTATGTTCAAGAGAATCAATTAAGCCCATTGTCATATATAATCACCTCTAATGACAACTAAAGATATGGAAGAGAGATGGTAGATATTTATGATCTAAATGCAATGAGATAGAGAGGAACAAAGTATATCATTTATGGATACAAGATAGACATGTGTATATATATATATATATATATATATATATATATATATATATATATATATATATATATATATATACAAAGAACATTATAATATCAAATTACCAACAAGTCTCAATTATAACACATCTATTAATGCAACTAGTAAAATCATATAACTTAAGTGGAAAGTATTCTACTATAGATCATAAAGGATCTTCAATATAAATGAAGACTAAGAAAAATGATAATAGACTAACCAACAAGAAGGGTAATAATTATAATATCATATATGCATATATTAGTATTAATGATCTAGAAGCATGGCAACTTATAAGTTAAATCATATTCACATACTCATTAAAGCATTCTTTAATATAATGTAATATTGGCAAGTTTTTTAAAAGAAAACTTACCTCATGTCCAGCTTTTCTTTAAGAGTGGGCATGAGGGAAATGGAAGATAACTTAGGAGTATGTCCAAAACATGTCGAAGTAGCAAAGTGAAATTCCAACACAATAGAAATCAAGGGAGCTTAATCCGAAATGCTTAATAGATCACTTGAAACATCACAAGTCGTGAAGACCAAGAATAATTGTGCTTTGGAGCCTTCAACTAGAAATAGTAACGAACACACCATGATACCAATACTCCAAGAGTGAAGCACAAAATGCCAAGGCAATAAATGACCGCAGCAACTTCATAGGCAAAACATTTGCAGAATGTGAAACATAGTGACAGGAACCAATAGCCGTCAAAGGTAATAGAGCGAGATGAATAAAACAACACGTAATAGACTCTTCGTTCGTTAATTACCTAAACATGATAAAAAGCTTGGTACCCAGATTCTCATGGGTCCTAGTTGGTTAGTTGAGAACATCCATTGCATTTGAATGCACATGATGAGGATGTCGTCGATAAGTACAAGAATTCATTAATAGTTTGTTTTAATTAACAAACAATGACTTTCTTGACTAAGGTAATAAATAATGAGTGTAAATATTATTATTTCTAAATTTATTCACTAGGTTTAACAAATTTTATTTGTTTTGATACATTTGTTGAAGGATCATTTACGGTAAATCCTAAGCCGGTTTTATCATAAAATGGCTTTTGAATGTTAAGTAAATATTTTAAAGTTCTAGAGCTATTTTCAAATTTTGCTAATATTTTTGCTTTTTCATTTTCCATTTTAATTTTATGTTTATAGTCTTGACAATATTTACATTTAAGATCAATTTCAATATTGCTTTCAAGTCTAAACATTTTATCTTCTAAAATTATTTCCTTTTCAAAATTATTTTCAATGAATATTGAAGATTTATTTTTAGGAATCATTTTTGAGTCAATGTTGCAAAAATGTTTGAAGTTGTTTTCCAATTTTGAAAATTCTAATATAAATTGATCATAACAAAAATGTTCGGTTTCGGATTGTACCTTATTAGTAGTTGTATAATCTTCACATGCTATATGTTGATCAATTCTATTGTCCATGTCGCTCCATGTTTTACTTGTAGTTTCGCTTAGATCGAGAGGCATGTAGTTTTTGCCATCAATATTGTATTCCCACTTGTTTGAATATTCCCAGAAGCCATATTATCATCGTCTTCTTTGTACTTGTTGCACCATGATTTATTAACATTCTTTCTTCGGATTTGGCTCATGTATTCTTCGTTATTGATACCTTCAATGATCACATTTGAACTAGTAGTACATGTATTTATTTCAACTAAATATTTATTTACTAAATTTTCTAGATTAACTATTTCTTGTGGAATCTCAAGTTTATCATCTTTGGTTTTACATTTCTCTTGGTGAAACTTTAAAAGACATTTCCAAATATCATTTGCCGTTTTACAACGAAATAATCTTTCATATTTAACTCTTGGTAGAGTTTTGAAAATAAGTAATTTGGCTTTAGTGTTTTTATCAATTTTGGTTTGAAGATTATTATATTGATTTTCAAAATCCATTTTGGTTGGTTTAAGGTCACCAATTGAAATGATATGCCAAAGATCAAGATCTATTGATTTCACATAATTTTCAAATTTGTTTTTCCATTCAAGAAAATGATCATTTTCAAATAATGGTGGTTGTTGTGTAAATTCCCCTTCTAAATATTTTTCAAATTCCATAGATCGTTACAAGTTTTAAAATACAATCTATTTTAAAAATCTTGCTAGACGTGGCTCCTGATACCAATTGTGAAAAACTAGAAGGGGGGGGGGGTTGAATAGTTTTGCGTCTTTTTCGTTTAATAAAAGTTCGCTTTCAAAGAATTGATGGTAATTGTAAAAACCTTTGAAGCTAAAGTATAGATACAAATTAATTCACATATATCACATAGATACTACTTATTTAAAGTGTTGAATAGAAATTATAATTTCATATATCTCACTTAATTATAAGTAAGTATTTATATATGTATATGTGTTTTAATAATTGTATATACTTATATTTTACTAATGTATAATTAATGTTTTAAATGGAACCTAGTTTGATCTTTATGTGAAATCAATATATGCACAACACACAATTATAATAATGTACGAGAAGCAAGTAAGTAAGCAAGCAAAGAGTGAGAGATGGTGTCACATCCCCAATTTACCTGACTTGCAGCGGAATGGAATACCTGGGAGTGTCTGTCATAGCACCACAGTTACAGTTACATTGAACGACCTAAAGTGTCATTTGGAAAATACTTCGTTTGATCATTGAAATAATCCAGAGTTTACAAAATGAGGTCCCCAAAAAGTGTTGCAAGTTTATGAAAAACAAGTCATACTAAATCAAACGTTTACATAAGTGCATGAAATAATATTGAGACGCGTCGACTCCGCGACTCCATGAAGGTCCAAATGCATGCAACATGAGCTACCTTAATAACCTGAAAATACATGCTAAAGTGTCAACACGAGGTTGGTGAGTTCATAGATTTTAGTGAACAAGTATGTAATGTAAAACATTTGAAAGAAGAATTCCCAGCAAAGGCCTCGTAAATACACTCAGTTCCAAGTCCCGCCATAAGAGACTTGTAACCTGTGTGTTTACGACCCACTGCCAAAGTATGATTTGGTTTATGGAACAAAAGTAATAGGATTGATGCAAAGGCATCGTAATTCAGTAATAAGGCTGATGCAAAAGCATCGTAAATCAGTAGTAAGACTGATGCAAAGGCATCGTAATTCAGTAGTAATAGTGATGAAAAAGTATCGGGAATTTATAAGTAATTTTCGTATGTACAATAGCCCAAGTATAAAGTAAAGTACTAAGATTTCAATAATGAAACCCACATTAGCTCTTAAGCTCATGACCCCGAAGCTAGAAGTACTAAAATTTGCCCCAAGTGAGTGTTTACCAGACACTCGTACTATATTAGACATGAAATGCATTCGTAATTCCGTTGGAGGAACCCAAACACGAATGGAGGAGTCACCCTCAATAGATCTATTCACTCACTCTCGCTTGGCATTATAATTAACGGTCCATGATAATAAAGGGGACTTGTCAAGACGTGGTAATAAGGCAACTTAAGCAATGTAAGAAATTTATACTTTGGCATTGTACAAAAACAATTAAAGCAGCGTATTCTCCCCCAAAAGTAATTCAAATCGTATAAAAGTATAACACGAGTATTTAAGCATGTATCTCCCCCAAAGAGTTTATAAAGTAATTAAACAAGTAAAAGTGGGGCTATGACTCACATGTAATGAGCTGAAAAACAAGGCGCGCACACTAGCCGCAACCTAATATGAATGATGAACGATCTACTTTAGATCATGAAATGATGTTATGAATGTCCATGCACATGTTTCCTATACCACTCTATTCTTGAGAAAATACTTGTTGTTATCAAAATAATACATTTTCCAATACTTAGGAAAATAAGGCAATTAGAAAATAAAACTAGTTGAAATGTATATATATATATATATATATATATATATATATATATATATATATATATCGAATGTATCAATGTTAGTGTTGAAATCCTCGGTTTGAAATCCTTGAAATACGCCTTGTAGTGATAAAAATATACTTGTAATCACTAATACTTCATTAGTTATGAATTTGGGTACTTGGTTAATATTTCTAGAAATCTAGAGTTTAGTACGTATAAGTAGTATTATTATTATTACTAGTGAAAGCTGCCAATTATAGAGGATTTTTGCCGATATTGAAACGTGAATATCTTTGTCGTTATAAGTCCATTTTACTTGTTCTTTATATCCACGGTTACGTCTTAGTATGTAGTAATATATTTTGGAAAGATCGGCTCCTCCGGGTTACGTCTAAAGCCTCTTTTTGTCCGACGAAAAACGTCCAACAGCATGTATTTTTCTGGAAAATAGTTTTCGTCAATAAACTTGCAAAAATCATAACTTCTTCGTTATAAACTCTTTTTAATCCGTTCTTTCGCCTACGGATTCGTTTTTGAAAGTATTTTCTAAAAATTTTGCCAAATTCTCCTTTATGTTTACTGATTTTCCTGGATTTACCAAAATGGGACAGAATGTATATTTACTTGTTACAAAACCATTTCCAAGGTTCAAAACTAGTTTCTACATCAACCAAAACTCTTGCAAACCCCACAAATCTATACTAATCCTACCATACACCTTCTTAGGGTGCCATGGGTTCCTAATGACTAGTAATCAAGTTAATTTAACAAGGGAACACCTAAATCACAATCTAGGGTTTGTATGTTCAAAAAGTATACAAAAATAAAGTGGTATAACTAGTTTGTGCATGAAATTAAGCATGAATACTATAAGATACATATGTTAATTAGATGAAAACATGAAAATAATTTTGAATACTCACTTTGAAATAATAGGTGATGAGATGATTAGAAACCTTGGATTACTTGTGTTTTTGTTGTATGATTCTTGATTAGGATGATGAAATGAGCAACTTTGATGCTTTGTACTAAGAAAAATAATGGCTTGATCTTGGTTTCATGGTTTGGTCGTGGGTTTTGATGTGAAAAAGATGAAGATGAGAGCTTATGATTCTAAAAATTATACATGTTATGTGATAAGTGTTTTTGTAAAGATATTTAGTTAGGTTTTTAATGTATTATATTGTTACATGAGAACACAAGGTTAAAATAAATGTCAAGTGGTCTAGGGATGTTTATATGGCCGGTTTTCAATGTGAAAAGGAGAAGAAAAATCGGTTTTGATCACTTAGGAAATGTGGTGTAATATTAGTTGTAGTTTAGTGTAAGTATTAGTTATAATCGGGTACCGGGTTTGCTAGAAATAAATATTAACGAAGTTAACCGGGACTTAATAAAGTCATAAAAATGTTAAAAATATGTTGGGTACAATTTTTGAGTGTTCGGGTGATTATTGTTTAGTTTTCACGAAAACCATCGTAATATTCATAAGCACATGTTATAAATAAAATAAATTTCTAAAATACTGGGTAAATGAATGTTATAACTTTTATGATGATAAAATGGATATAAAAATATGTCGGGACCATTGTGGGAATATTTAGATATATTCGTCGTGTATAAACCGGGTGTTAACGTTTATTTATAAATAATTATAAGAAAAACGTTAAATGTATCAAATATATAAATTTGGAAATCCTAAGAGTGGTATAACATGTAAATGACCTACTGATGATATGCAGACTGTCTTTAGTCCGTATGAAATGTCTTTACTGATAATAAAATGAATTCGCACCTAAACAAATCTGGTTACGCGAATTTGAATACCCGTAAACTAAATTTATGATGAAATGAGTAATGAAAGTGAATAATGAAAACTTTTCCGGCAATGAATAGTGTTCAATGAATAGTAAAATTTCTGATTGCTTCTCGGAATGTCAAACTGACACCAAATATGATGAATAGTAAACTGATGAATAGTGTTTTGATGAATAGTGTTTGATGAATAGTGTTTTCCCAAAGTTCGGGAAATGACCTGAAATGGTGAGTTGTGACAGTCTTCCCCTCTAAAAGGAACTTCGTCCCGAAGTTCAGTTTATGTTGGTTTCTGAAAACATATATGTGAAAAGGTGATGATATTCGAGAATTTCAGCGAACTCTAACGATAGGAATTCAACTCTGCCTCAACTGTTTGACCTAACTGTCCATGATTTCTGTTGATTTTCTTACAAGGTCTGAGATTGTCATTTGGGTTGGATCCCTTCCAATGGAATCATGAGTGACTCATCTGAAAGTCATTTCTGGGGATCTGAAAATGTGAAATATGTTCGTGTAATCCTGTTGTTCTCTGACAATGTTCAAGTCTGACGGCCACTATGAATGATAACATGTCTTTCCTAGGCAGAACTTTCTGCATAACTCTGCAGAACTTTCCAAGTTTTCTTAATGGTTTACAACTTATTAAACTTGTAACTGATTCTTGACTTGTAGGAAATTTTTGGTTATTTCAAGAATGCCTACTAGACTAGTGAGTTGAGCTTTTTCTGAGTTTGGCCCATCAATCGATGGTCTGCGCTTCTTAATGTTTTAAATATGATACTGGTAGTATATACTGCTGAATTCTGCCAGAACTCAAGTTTGTATGCTAGTTGGTTGATTCTAAAATGAATCTTAGATGGTCCAATATGCTAAAAGTTCGACCTCTCTTGTTATCCAATTTGTATCATGCCAATCCAAGGCAATGCTTTTAACTTGATTTGTTCTCCCACTTGAATCTGGATGGTTTGTTGTTCAGGATACCCAATCCAAATGATGTGTGTTATGTACCAACCTAACTTCTGCCAGTTTCTCGCTGTTGGTGTGATAACTATTGTTGTAGATGAATTTGATTTATGTTAAATGATTAGTCCAACCATTTCTAGGGTCAATCACTCATGCTCTGAGCATACTTTCCTATGTTTGAATTGTTCTCTCGCTTTGACCATCGGTCTGAAGATGATAGGTGATGTTCACATCTAAATGGGTTTCTGAAGGAAATCCTGAAATGATTTCTTGAAGTCCAAGGTGAATCGGTTTCCTTGACAGGAATAACTGAAATGGGTACAATAAACCTTTATGATTAATTCCACAACGTTCGGTCCTTCGAACTTGGCGTTATCTGAAAGGGATAGAATATAGGTAACAACTTGATTTCTTGTGTTTTGTTCCAACGGATGATAAGACATATGTCCTTCTTTGTCTATTGGGTTTGGTCTCCACTACTGAAGTTCGTGATTAATTTGTGATGTCCTTCCTAATTCCTTCATCACATATTCCAAATATTCTTTATTGTCAAGTCACAAATCCTAAATGCATAAGCGATGTTGTAGGGAAATTGGTTTTGGAAAATTTGTCTCGCGATTGTGAGTTTTGATTGAAATCTTTTTCTGAATATACGAATTTAGAAAATGGAGCAAATGATTTACTAAGTAATATTTTTCCTGATGATTCAAAATTTCAGTAGTTATGAAGTAGAAAAATGTTTTCAAACATGTTGTGATTTAGACTGCTTACCAAAGTTTGATGTCTATGTATATTTCTCATTGTACAATAGTGTTGCTAAAGATTGACCAAAAAGTATCGTACTTGTTCAAAATAGGAATTTCATAAATCATTTTTCCACAAGGTATGTGATTTATATAAACGCATCAACTTTATTTAAAAGTGAAAATACTAACAAGGATAAAATGGTAGAATAGGAAATGTTCGCTTAAATGCGTAGATGTCTAACACTTAGTTCCTGAGGTTGGATAATGCCTATTTGTGGTTATCAGGTATAACTACAAGCATAGGTATTTAGACTAACTTAAGTCCTGAAATAGTTTATCGTTGTAATTGGCAAGGCGAACGTATCACTTGATGTTGTGTCGATGAATGTCTATTTTGTTTTCCCATGTAGATGAGGAGATATGTTCTGGTTTGATCCCTTGCTTGGTATGAAGGTGAGGTTATCTGAAATTTCTAGAGACATAATGCCTTAGAGGAATCTACATCGATATTCTTGATTCAAACAATTGTCCTTTGTAAAAACTTACTGCAGGAAAGTTTATGTATGGATGAGGCCATGTTTAAATGAAATGCTCTACATTCTCAATTAGAAGCTTGGTTTATTTCTATTGTGTTGTCATGCGGACATTTATATTGGGTTCAATCCTGTAGTTCAGTCTAGCTAGTACTTTTAAATGATAGAATTTGACAACTAAGTTAGAGATGGTGATTCGGATGGTCTCGCAGTATCTTAGAATTTGTTGTTGAGTTATGAATTCTATCACTATATACTTCAAGTTCTGTTTAGTAGTTCTGAAATCCTTTCGTTGCTTCTATTGTATAGAGGAATCCTGCATGTAATTGATATGGAAAGTCTCTCTTAGGGAAGTCAATGGGAAATTCCAACTTAATGGCTAAGTGGGTGACAGGTGGGGTAAGTATCCAAGGAGAGTTTGTCAAAAAGAAAATATTTACGAAAGAGTTTCTTTGTTACAAATGCTTTTAAATAAAGATTGTTATTAGCAATACTTTTAAAAAGGTAACTATTTCCTTCATAGCATAATCCTTCCTGAATTATACATAGGTGATCAGGCTATGTATGATTGAGGACTAATGATGCGATGCTTGATTTAGTCAAAATAGTATTACTTATCTCAAAAGTTTTAGATGGTGTTCAACGCATTGTTATTAAAAATGGCATCCTGATGTTTTCTTTCAAATAACATGAAAATTGTCTCGCGTAATAATAGTAAATACTTGGTGTAATGACAGAAAATCAATTTATAGGATGGTAATAAAATAGCTTACTTCAGAAATTTTTCTGTAAAACAATTTCCCCATATGATAGTAAAATAGCTTGAATGGTGTATTGGATACGTGGGTAAATCCTATGGAATGATAATAGTCTACTAATCCACTTATTTAAAGAATGTAAATATCTTAGTTCATAACAGGGTAGTGGTTTGGGATTATGAAGTGGTCGAGAATATGGTAGTGATATTGAGAGCGTGAAGGATGAACGAGTCGTTAAGGCATCTATAGTCAACTGAAGATGATAGTTTATGTGTTTAAAGGATATAGGGAAGAAATTGGTGCCTATGATTTGAAGTATTAGAGAATTTATTCTAGGTAAAGTTCGCAGGTTCAAATGCTTAATCCTTCTAAGCATGACTAAAATGTATAAAGCCTGGAAATTGTTGTACTGGTGGTCTGAATCAACTAGGTACCCCATCGTATGATGTTTGATTTACCATGAATGAAAGCTAAATGTCTTTTGGTCAGGCGAAACTTCTCGATGTCCTTTCATGAAAATGAGGTCTTGTTCCAATGTGACTAAGCTATATCAATCTCTGAAAAGGATATAAATTTTGTTGAGTTATTGTACCTTGATCTTTTAATCCAACGAGCTTATACTAGGGTGAGGGTCTGATAACATGGAATGAGCGAAAAATTTGTAATTTGAAGTAGTGGTGTTGTGGCATGGTGTATCTATATTGGAAATCTCTTGTAGAGGTGTTTCTTTTGCTTCTAAGGTCAAATACTAAGTAGATATAGTGGTTGCTTAAATCTATCCTCATCAAATCATAAGAGACCATGAGAATCTATAGGTAATATAAATCATCATATTCACAAAACATGAATATAATACATGAAAATTTCGGTCTACGTGGACCAATATCATAGATAGCACAACCATTCCTACATAGTAGAGTCACACTTGATACATTTGTTTGTACAACAACCAAAAGACAACAAGTTCTTTAGACTATGTCCCACACTTTCCGTAGCTAGGATATTAGTAAAAGCTAATAAAGATATAAGTCTAGTATAGGGACTTCCTGGTGTCCCTCTAAGTGAAACCAGGGTTTATGATATCATAAGGTCGAGATAGTCCTGAAGTGGTGTCTGAAGTTGTGCATCGATCAAATCTCAAATAATGTAGGTTCTGAACCATTCCTGAAGAATCTGCGGATGTTTCTTTTGAGTCCGTGATATTGGTATTATCTACTAGGTGTCATCTAGTTCATGGCAAGTGGGAATGGAAAAGGAAAATGACAATGATGGTACTAGTGAATAGAATGCTGCTCTCTTTCGCGCTACCTCGCGACATCTAAGAGGTAAAACTGAAGTACGCACTATGGGACGACCAATAGTGTAATAAGTAACTGATGGTGGTGGTAGTACCTGGATAGTGAGTGCTCTACTAGTGATGGAAAGAAACATACCATCTCCCTTGAAATAAACCATCTAATAAGTCCATTAAGATTAAGTCTGAATACTCTACCAAAAGGCATTCTATGTATGGGCTGAATGATAGGAAAACCCTGTTCCTATGGCAAATCAATAGTGCTAATGGTGGTGTAAGTGCAACTGGTGGTATAATGGTAGTGGAAGATGACAAGGCATTTTCAGTGTCGGAATCCGATAAAAGGATGTCAGGGTGAGTATCTGAAGACATGTCACTTGTGAACCAGGTCAATAAAATGATATATATATATATATATATATATATATATATATATATATATACAAATATGAGTATAAATAACTCGCACAGGGTATGCATGAAACAACATGTATCATGATTATGCACTTATGATGAGATGCTATGCTGATGTGGTTATAGTCTAGGGTCCAAGATACATCCTAGTTCGCTATAACCTTAGCTCTGATGCCAATCTGTCACACCCCCAATTTACCTGACTTGCAGCGGAATGGAATACCTGGGGGTGTCTGTCATAGCACCACAGTTACAGTTACATTGAACGACCTAAAGTGTCGTTTGGAAAATACTTCGTTTGATCATTGAAATAATCCAGAGTTTACAAAATGAGGTCCCCAAAAAGTGTTGCAAGTTTATGAAAAACAAGTCATACTAAATCAAACGTTTACATAAGTGCATGAAATAATATTGAGACGCGTCGACTCCGCGACTCCATGAAGGTCCAAATGCATGCAACATGAGCTACCTTAATAACCTGAAAATACATGCTAAAGTGTCAACACGAGGTTGGTGAGTTCATAGATTTTAGTGAACAAGTATGTAATGTAAAACATTTGAAAGAATAATTCCCAGCAAAGGCCTCGTAAATACACTCAGTTCCAAGTCCCGCCATAAGAGACTTGTAACCTGTGTGTTTACGACCCACTGCCAAAGTATGATTTGGTTTATGGAACAAAAGTAATAGGATTGATGCAAAGGCATCGTAATTCAGTAATAAGGCTGTTGCAAAAGCATCGTAAATCAGTAGTAAGACTGATGCAAAGGCATTATAATTCAGTAGTAATAGTGATGAAAAAGTATCGGGAATTTATAAGTAATTTTCGTATGTACAATAGCCCAAGTATAAAGTAAAGTACTAAGATTTCAATAATGAAACCCACATTAGCTCTTAAGCTCATGACCCCGAAGCTAGACGTACTAAAATTTTCCCCAAATGAGTGTTTACCAGACACTCGTACTATATTAGACATGAAATGCATTCGTAATTCCGTTGGAGCAACCCAAACACGAATGGAGGAGTCACCCTCAATAGATCTATTCACTCACTCTCGCTTGGCATTATAATTAACGGTCCATGATAATAAAGGGGACTTGTCAAGACGTGGTAATAAGGCAACTTAAGCAATGTAAGAAATTTATAGTTTGGCATTGTACAAAAACAATTAAAGCAGCGTATTCTCACCCAAAAGTAATTCAAATCGTATAAAAATATAACACGAGTATTTAAGCATGTATCTCCCCCAAAGAGTTTATAAAGTAATTAAACAAGTAAAATTGGGCTATGACTCACCTGATATGATGGTACCATGAACATGTAATGAGCTGAAAAACAAGGCGCGCACACTAGCCGCAACCTAATATGAATGATGAACGATCTACTTTAGATCATGAAATGATGTTATGAATGTCCATGCACATGTTTCCTATACCACTCTATTCTTGAGAAAATACTTGTTGTTATCAAAATAATACATTTTCCAATACTTAGGAAAATAAGGCAATTAGAAAATAAAACTAGTTGAAATGTATATATATATATATATATATATATATATATCAATGTTAGTGTTGAAATCCTCGGTTTGAAATCCTTGAAATACGCCTTGTAGTGATAAAAATATACTTGTAATCACTAATACTTCATTAGTTATGAATTTGGGTACTTGGTTAATATTTCTAGAAATCTAGAGTTTAGTACGTAGAAGTAGTATTATTATTATTACTAGTGAAAGCTGTCAATTATAGAGGATTTTTGCCGATATTGAAACGTGAATATCTTTGTCGTTATAAGTCCATTTTACTTGTTCTTTATATCCACGGTTACGTCTTAGTATGTAGTAATATATTTTGGAAAGCTCGGCTCCTCCGGGTTACGTCTAAAGCCTCTTTTTGTCCGACGAAAAACGTCCAACAGCATGTATTTTTCCGGAAAATAGTTTTCGTCAATAAACTTGCAAAAATCATAACTTCTTCGTTATAAACTCTTTTTAATCCGTTCTTTCCCTTACGGATTCGTTTTTGAAAGTATTTTCTAAAAATTTTGCCAAATTCTCCTTTATGTTTACTGATTTTCCTGGATTTACCAAAATGGGACAGAATGTATATTTACTTGTTACAAAACCATTTCCAAGGTTCAAAACTAGTTTCTACATCAACCAAAACTCTTGCAAACCCCACAAATCTATACTAATCCTACCATACACCTTCTTAGGGTGCCATGGGTTCCTAATGACTAGTAATCAAGTTAATTTAACAAGGGAACACCTAAATCACAATCTAGGGTTTGTATGTTCAAAAAGTATACAAAAATAAAGTGGTATAACTAGTTTGTGCATGAAATTAAGCATGAATACTATAAGATACATATGTTAATTAGATGAAAACATGAAAATAATTTTGAATACTCACTTTGAAATAATAGGTGATGAGATGATTAGAAACATTGGATTACTTGTGTTTTTGTTGTATGATTCTTGATTAGGATGATGAAATGAGCTACTTTGATGCTTTGTACTAAGAAAAATAATGGCTTGATCTTGGTTTCATGGTTTGGTCGTGGGTTTTGATGAGAAAAAGATGAAGATGAGAGCTTATGATTCTAAAAATTATACATGTTATGTGATAAGTGTTTTTGTAAAGTTATTTAGTTAGGTTTTTAATGTATTATATTGTTACATGAGAACACAAGGTTAAAATAAATGTCAAGTGGTCTAGGGATGTTTATATGGCCGGTTTTCAATGTGAAAAGGAGAAGAAAAATCGGTTTTGATCACTTAGGAAATGTGGTGTAATATTAGTTGTAGTTTAGTGTAAGTATTAGTTCTAATCGGGTACCGGGTTTGCTAGAAATAAATATTAACGAAGTTAACCGGGACTTAATAAAGTCATAAAAATGTTAAAAATATGTTGGGTACAATTTCTGAGTGTTCGGGTGATTATTGTTTAGTTTTCATGAAAACCGTCGTAATATTCATAAGCTCACGTTATAAATAAAATAAATTTCCAAAATACTGGGTAAATGAATGTTATAACTTTTATGATGATAAAATGGATATAAAAATATGTCGGGACCATTGTGGGAATATTTAGATATATTCGTCGTGTATAAACCGGGTGTTAACGTTTATTTATAAATAATTATAAGTAAAACGTTAAATGTATCAAATATATAAATTTAGAAATCCTAAGAGTGGTATAACATGTAAATGACCTACTGATGATATGCAGACTGTCTCTAGTCCGTATGAAATGTCTTTACTGATAATGAAATGAATTCGCACCTAAACAAATCCGGTTACGCGAATTTGAATACCCGTAAACTAAATTTACGATGAAATGAGTAATGAAAGTGAATAATGAAAACTTTTCCGGCAATGAATAGTGTTCAATGAATAGTAAAATTTCTGATTGCTTCTCGGAATGTCAAACTGACACCAAATATGATGAATAGTAAACTGATGAATAGTGTTTTTCCAAAGTTCGGGAAATGACCTGAAATGACCTGAAATGGTGAGTTGTGACAGATGGAAAGATCAAACCGAGAGACAAAGGATTTATAGTGGTTCGGCTACAAGGACACCTTCCTTGCCCTACTCCACTCCCCGAGCACCGAACTCGAGAGTTTTCTTCACTAAGTCAATAACTTCCCTTATGGCGGAGAAAACCGTACACACCAAAAGCTTACACCAATTAACGACACAAAGCATAATGTCGAGTTCTAATCGTAGCTAGAACCAATCTCACACCAAATATCACACCACACCTTCTTCACACCTTTTACTTCCTCTATACTTCTTCACACCACAAGTATCTTCACGCCTTCACGAAATACTTCACGACTTCAATGTCTTGGAACTTCACAACTTCAACGCACTAACGTTTTCACAACTTCAAACCAATAATGTCTTCACACCTTCAAGCCACTAGTGTCTTCACAACTTCAATCTACTAATGTCTTCTAGTCTTCTCCACTTGGAAGCTTCAATTACTTCACTACTAGTCACTATTGCTACTATCTCCTATCTCCGCTACTATCCAACACTACTTCTTCACTTCAAGTTCCACTTCACACTTACAACAATTCCAGATTCTACAACTAAATCTAGCTAACTAATACATACACCTTATTCACCAAAATATGAAAGATCAACAAGATGAAACAAACAAATAACTTAGATAGCAAGATGATACTAAGTTGTAATACTTCTAATAGAAGTATTCTTCTCTTTGCACTTGAGTGTTGAGGCTTGAATCACTTTGAAACGAAGATCAAAGTATATAATATTAAAGGATTTTTAGAGGATGGTGAAGGATGTTTAGATCAGAAAATTTATAGTGCAAAAAGGTGAGAAAAATATGTGAAATGATCCAATATTTATAGGGCCAGAAAATATTGTTCTGGAGTGTGCCGGTCCCCTTAATTAGGGGGCGGTCCCCTTAATGATTAAGGGGGCCGCCTAGTAAAATTAAGGGGGCTGCCCTCCTGAACGTTGGATTTTCTTGTCCTTTTGTGAGGGAAATTTTTCTGGATATTAGATTTGCCATTTTTGGTTGAAAATTTGAATTCACAAATTTGTAATTAATTAAACATATTCTTTTAATGACAAAAATGTTTTACAAAAGATATAAAATGTTTTGTGACATTTTATAAATATCTAGTGATTAACAAAAGTGTTCCTTTGATCTTGTAATACATTAGACACTTTGTTTATTCATACCTTAAGTGATTAAATGGTAAAGATGAGTATTTACTACTAAATACTTGTTTATGTCATAATCTTTGGTTTGATGAGTTTTCGTTTTGTGATTATCAAAACATAGAGATATCGAAAGATATGAATAATGTTTTTAGTCATTTATTTATATCAACAGGAGATATTTTTGTGAATAGTAACTTGGTCAAAAAGTTACTTTGGGTTAATTTTTATGGGTTATGTTAGGTGATTCATACTTATGCAGAATACAACCCACATTGTTTGAGAAATTGGAGTTATAAGGTGTGTATCTCAGACACACAACAAATGGTTATTGATTCACCATGTCTTATCAACATAAGAATCAACTAGTCCAGAGCAAACGACTCCTGGTAAAGACTTAATAAATCCGTTTATGGTTGATAGTTTACCAAAAACTATATGGTTATCAACTCACCATACTCCAAGTGATGAAGAGTTGGCTAGTCCATAGCAAACGGCTCATGGTAAAGATATATCAAATCCGTTTATAGCTGATAGTTTGCTAAAAACTATGTTAAGAGCAGCTAATTTTCATGTTTTACTTACCACTGCTCATTGATATTTTGTGAAAATTTTACCACTGCTAGTTCACTAGTTACCACTGCAAGAGTAATTTTTCCACTGGTGAACTAGTCGTTACAACTGTTGTGTCAGTAATCTATTTTTTACTAGCCGTTGTGAATATAACCGTCTTTCCTTATTAATAGGGTAAATTTTTGTGAATTATCTACTTACCTACTTTAATTTATTCTTTTCCAAAGATAAATCTTTCTAAAGATAATTCACATTACGCGAACTCCTCAAACCCTATTAGTATAAATTGATCATCATACGGCTTGCTTTTTATCTTTGATTACTAACACTTTTATCTTCTTTTCACAAATATCATGGCGATTCTAAAATTTTTCGAGGAGCACAACCAAGTGGCCTACCTACAAAAGTCAAACGAGAATAGTGGCCCTGTTTTTCATCAGATTGTGGATTTTCTTAATACAACCCATATAAGGTATGCTTTAACTGTTAATCCCACAATCTTTGTCTCTCATATCAAACAGTTCTGTAACACTGTGGAGTTCATAACTCTTGAACAGGGAGACACACACGAAACTGTGGAAGCTCTAAGAGCCACAGTGGATGGGGTAACTATTGATGTTACTGAGTCATCCTTGAGGAGAGTTCTCCAATTGGATGATCTCAATGGTATCATCACATTACCCAATTCAGATATTTTCACTAATATTGCTTCCATAGGGTATGATACATCTGAACAAAAAGTAACTTTCAAAAAAGGATGTTTTTGTCCCCATTGGAGATTTTTAATTCACACTCTTTTACATTGCCTAAGTCCTAAGAAAACATCTTATGAACAATTTGCATCAACCATGGATTATCCTTTGGTTTGTTTGGCTATTGATAGGACTTTCAAATTTTCAAAGTTTATTTTCAACAATATGAAAGACAATGTAAAGAGTTCATATAAATTTTTGATGTATCCAAGGTTTGTGCAAGCAGTGTTAAATGAATTTCAACTGCAACCTCACAATAGAATTTATGAAACTCCATGTCTTAAGCCAAAAGTTTTTCAAAACATGTGTAAGGCTTCAGAACTTTGGAATGGGGAGTTTCACCCACTCTTTCCTCAAATGCTTGCAAAAATTTCACAAGTACAGGGTGAAGCTGCAACTATCCCAGTTGTATCCCATCATACACCCACTATTGTTGTTCCACTAATTCACCATACCCCTGCCGTAACTCACACTTATGAGAGGAGGCATAAACAACCAGCTTCTTTCATCTCAACACTGCATGTTGCTGAACCTTTTGGTTTAGGAACAAGCAGTGGTGGTTCAAGGCGTCCTCCTAGTCCAACTAGAGAAGAGCCTGAATCAATGCCCCATGATTCACCTCTCCCAACAGGTAACACAGTTGGAAGTGTTGAGGGCAGTGTGCAACTAACTGAATTGATGGAATTATGTACAAAATTAGTCAAGCAGGTTCAAGCTCTGGAGAAAGATCTGGCACAGATCAAACAAAATCATTCCACAGAGCTGAATCAGATGTAGGCAGAGATTCAAAGGTTACAAAATAAAGTTGAGAATCTCAAGAAGAAAAGATCTGCCAAAGTTGTGTTTTCTTCATCTTCACCTCAGGATGAGTTCTCTGCAGGTTCTAGTAAAGATTTGGGAGATTATTCCAAACAGGGGAGGAAAACAAATGCTGAGACTAAGGGGAGGAAGATAGATTTTGGAGAAGATTATGGTTTGGATGCTGATGCTGATTTTGATTTTGATGATACAGTTGGAACTACTCAACAAATTTCCACTGCTGCAGAACAAGTTCCCACTGCAAGTCAAAATATTCCCACTGCAAGTGAAAATGTTTCCACTGCTAGTCAAGATGTTACCACTGCAGAGGAAGAAGCTGCTAGAATAAGACAAGTAAAAGGTAAAGCGGTTGTGATTGGTACAGAACAAGAGCAATCAAGAAAGATTTCTAAGAAAGATCAAGCTCATATAGATTTTGATGCAAGAATGGCAGAGCAATTAGCAGAAGCTGAGATTGAAAAGAAGAAAAAGCAAGAGGAAGATGAAATTGCAAGTTTTATGGAAGCAAAGAGGTTGGACAAATTGGAAGCAGTGATGTCAGAACCACTTTCAGTTGTTCCACCAACTGTATTACATTAGAAACCTCCTATGTTCACTTATGTGCCTACAGAGGAAGAGATTGAGTTCATGATTAATCATGATCCAGTGATCAGAAAGAAGGCTATTGAACTCATTGCTAATACAACTCTTAATGAAGATCAAAGGTCTGCTCAGCTGAAGGATTTCATTCAAATGAAGAATCAACAGGCTCTTGATGATATCATTGGAGTTGTTAGAAAAGGTCGAAAGAAGCCAAGGCAACCTACAAAGGCACAGATCATTGCTGAGATGAAGACTTTTTGCTGTCATGTTGGCAATATGAAGACGGAACAGTTCAAAGGAATGTCACATGATCAAATTGAAGGTATTTACTACATGATTAAAATACAAGATAGTAATTTCATTCCTATGGATAAAGAACCTGTAGTGATAAAGTCAAAAAGGTCAGGAGTGAGTCTTGGATCCAAAGATGCAAAGAAATTGAAGACTCAGGAGTCATCTCAAGCAGAAAAAGGTGCTAGCAAGTTGACAGAAGAACAAGTTACCAATATGATGTTCATAGAGACTGATGTGCTTAATATTGAACCTTTACAAACAAAATATCCAGTAGTTGGTTCGGAGATCTATTCTGATGATTTTGGAGTTGCTTGGAAGATTATCAGAACTGGAAGTGTCACAAGTATTTGCAGAGACTTTGAAGATATTGTTAGATCTTGTGATAGAGAAGACTTGGATACTTTGTGGAAGATTGTTCAAGATCAGTTCAAGAAAGATGAACTTGTTGATGTCAAGGCTAAGGAGTTGTGGGTTCACTTTAGAAGATTATATGAACCTGACCCAAGTGACAGACATTGGAGATTTGAAGCTCACAATATGAATACTTTGTGGAAATTTTATGACTCAAGTGTTGTACATCATCTTTCTACTCAAGATGGAGTTGATGTGTTTATGCTTGCTGAGAAAGAATATCCATTGAGAGCTAGAGTTTTAACAGTTATGATGACAGTAAAGCTTAGATGTTGGGAAAGAAGTGAAGTCATAGAAGATTTGCTGCAAAGGATCTATGATCAAAGTGTGAGAGCTGATAAGGAATTAAGAAGAAGAAGATAAATGTTTGGAAGAATTTCCATATCCTCATGTTTACTGATTACTTGAAGAAACTTATTGATTTACATATTAATCATAAGTTTAGGGGAGGATTGTTGAGAATTATACTAACAGTTACCACGGCTAGTGAAGATATTACAACTGCTGAAGAATGCACTTGCAGTGGAAACACATTACCACTGCTAGTACATATATTACCACTGCTGTTAGGATAATTGTTAGGAAACGTGTAAAGATAAATATAGAATAGATCTTGTGTATATCTTATTCTATTATAGTTATACTTATCTTGTAGAAGAGGACTCCTTGTGCTATAAAAGGAGGTCCTAGGTTAAAGTTTAGATATACGTTTTTCTAGAGCTTCAAGGTGTAACCCTAGTGATACAAAGATCACTCGTATTATTATCTTTAATAATATTGGAGCTTACAGTTTGTTACATACATTGTTTTCATTCATAAACAATTGTTTCATTCACAATCAAACTTCTAAGTATTATTAAGTAGATTCCGCATACTTAGTGATATAACTCAAAGTATCAATCTAACACAGTTCAAGGTGTTTAGATCCATCAGCAACAATACAATATTCTCTTTTAGGATATTAGAAATACATATTGACAGTTCCTGACTTTACTTTGTTAATAACCTCTTCATAAGCAGTTAAACAAATTTAGAACTTTAATTTAAGACTTAATGTAATTCATCACATTCATCACATTCCATCATATGATGATGTCTTATTTATCTTCTAGGTTGGAGTTTTTATTAAATATGTCTAAGTCATACTCAATATTCTAACCTTGATAACTTTTTGGAAGAAAAGAAGTCGTAGTTATCTTTAATCGAACAATATAACAAAAGTTTGATTTTCCTAACTGAACATACCATAAACATTTGGTATTTGATTAGTATTAATATTGTAAGATAATCTAACAATATTTAAGATAACCATATTTCTTTTGACTTGTCTATTTACAAACTAATTCATTATAATGGTATAATAGTATTTTCAAGCCAATTACATGCTTTATAACACAAGTACTTTTTACAAAGTCACTTCATGTCCATGTATCTACAAGAAAACATAAACTGTTATAATCCCACTATACGTTATAAGTCATTTAACAATTTAATGACTTCATGTATATGTCTTAATTAAAACACATAACAAGATAACGTCTTACTTTATTATAAGTCTTGTAACAATTAAAAGACTTTATGTTTATATCTTTACAATGAAATATAAATATGTTTAACTAAAGTAATTATGAACACCATCTTTTGGTTTCAATAGTAATTTCAAGTTAATTTATTACCTCACAATAATGTAAATTACATTCTTTCTTCATTTATTTATGTCATTCCAAGAACACATAAATATTCAGATTGAAGTAGCATTAGATTACTTAATTAATTTATGTCATTCCATGAATTCATAAATATACTAATTAAAGTAGTCTTGATATCATATTGACACATGTTCTAATAGGTATCTAATTTAGAAACTGTAAATTCTCATAGTTCAATTACATCAGTTGATCTGCTAGTAATGAAAATATGTAATTCACCTTGTTGTTGCAATCTAGCTAAGATCTCACATAACATAAATTGTAACACCAAGTGTTTCTTGAATTTATATTAGTATAATTCATATTAGAACGTATTCTCTTACTTTCAGTCAAGAGAATGCAGTCAAGAGAATCCGTTAAATCATATCTTTATGAGTTGTTTGTTGCACACATTAAAGATAACATTTCTCCCACTTGTGCATGGAACAACCTCATATAGTTGATAAACAACACGCCATGCATTTGTTTATGTGATCAATATGATTGTGTCATAGATCTTAGCATAACAAGTAGTTATAGAACAACAATGTCTTGTAAGGAAACGTACAAGACTATCCTTAAAAGTATGAGTGTCTACACTTGGAAAGTAATTATCTTTAGCTACCAAGATGTCAAAGCCTGTAACTCACACTGAATTAAAGATCATTACAATAATTCCTTATTCAGTAATAAGTACACAATACTCCCACTGAATTTGACAACATTGTTAATGTTTCATATCCAATGAAAGAAAATAGTGTGCTTTTAACTTTCCTACACCTTTGAATGTCCATACGTAACAATTACTTATGCACTAAAAGTGTAACACCCCCAAAAGTCGTTAATAACATCGGAAGACTTAACATGTCAGCGGAAGACTTTCGGGGTATTACTTCAAGGATCTTTGTCACAATTATAGAAAACGACACAAAAGTGACGCTTTAAAGTTTAATTCATTCAAAATACCAAATATTCGAGACTTCAAGATGTTTCATAATTTAAACAACATGTTTATTTGAAATGCGTCAAAACGTTTATTTAAGCCCATGCCGGGTTACAAGCCCACTCCGTGCCTTCAAGTTCCTTCTTGTTTAGTTACCTGAGATAAACACATGCTAAAAAGTGTCAACACAAAGGTTGGTGAGTTCATAGAGTTTATAGTTTAAATCCTTAATTAGAAAATGAGTGATTTCCTTATCAATTCAAAATAGTTCGTTGGGTTGCCCTTCACAGGACCAATACCAAAATAGTAGTTTGTTTGACCTAATCGGGTCAACACCAAAATAGTAGTTGGTTTATAAATCCATTCAACACGAGATTCGAATCACAAGTTAAGAATGTATTGTAATCACATACAATCAATATGTTAAAAAAATTCAATGTTCCTGTTATTGCCTTAAGCTCATGATACTCAACGATTAACAGCCAATCATAATCTCAAGTTATGACGGTAAGTAGTAGGCCCTCAAGATAGGTATTTGCCAATAACCTATAATAAGAACAATAAAGTGCGCCTGGTGTTTTCTCTAACAACCAAACGAGGATTGTCAATCACTAATAGTACTATCCACGTTTATTTACGTTCACCCTTCAAGTGATTAAGGTTCATGATCGAGGGACTTTTGGCAATAGTAACTTAAGCAAATAACATTGGCCTGACGGTATTTCAATACCCGGTGTAAAAGACTTGAGTTTTAAGCATGTATCCCCCCCCCCACGGGAAAATAGTTAAAGAGTGGGCTATGAACTCATAGTAATATGTAAATAGTTAACGAGTACTTGTAAAAGTATAAAACAATAGTTAAACATGTATTTCCCCAAAAACGTTTATAAATCATTATAAAACAATTAAGAGTAGGGGCTATGACTCACCTTAGTAGTACAGTAGTAGTGGTAGTAACATAATCTCAACGATGCAAGGCAACGGCTTCACACACAACCTAAAAGATATGGTATGTTTTAGTTGATAGTCTAAATCTGGTTTTATCGCGAATGTTAGACATTTAATTATAAACGAATCTCGTGTTTGTTTAAATGTTTGAAGTTCAAAAATAAAGTTATATATTCATATAACTTGTAAATAAAATGATTGATGATTGATATAAAAATAGACGTATCGTTTTATAAGAAATAAATAATGTATCATTATATCGTTTAATTATAATTACGAATATATAGCGTATATATATAAAACTTATCTCATTTCTTTATCCCGAATATATATTTATTCATATAAACAATATTATTTTTATAAAATAATATTTACGGAATATATTTACGTTGTTAGTCCAAAGTTATACATAATTTACATTTTAAGTCCAAAAGTATTATTATTTACATTTCTCACTTCCAAATTTCATTATTAACAGTTTCTAACTTATAAAAAATCTGTTTTGATAGTTTATACCCCAAGTTTGCAGTTTTGACACTTTTAGTCCCTCGGTTAAGAAAATTTGCATAGTTAGTCCAAAAATTATCAAATTAATAATTTAGCTTTTTGACATGATAAATAAGCTCAGGGTATTCAAAATCACTTATTTTAACTGCTTATTAGCTTAAAAACAACTTATTTCACTAAATGGACTTTAACGAGACAATATCAAGGCCCGTTAACATTTTCCGATCCAATGGGCTTACGAAAGGTTTGGGCCTGAGTTTGGACTATATTTTAAGTTGTAAAAACATTACAAACAAGCTTATGAGATCGGCTTATCGAATAAGCTTGTTAACAGCTTAACGGGCTTTAAGGCCCAAAAGTTATAAAAGATTTCTGAAAAATAGCTTAGAGGTCGATTTACTTTGGCTCTAGAAAACAGTTCATACGAGGTCAATAGGTCGAATAAAAAGTGTTTCTCAATTTGTTGGTCATGTCAAAAATGAGGTCGAGCCTTAAAAATAATATGTCACGTGTCTAAATATTTATTTACGAGACCAAAGTGATCGAGCAAACTTCATTTTGAAAACAGTTTCAACACTTAGAAATATTCTAAGTGTTTTTGTGCTTATTCGAATGGGCCAAGGTATACATGGAACGTGTGATATAATTTAAGTATACGTTATTATTAGCTCAAGATTATTATCATACTCGATTTTTAGCGTGGTCAAAAATGAAAAGAAGGAAAAACATATATATGTTACGTTTAATATTTACGAAATAAAAGATAAAAGTAAACGTGTAAAATTGATAAATATAATGAAATAAAATAGAGAGGCTTTGTGTTTTTCTTACCTCACCACGATTTGGTGGGGAATAAGGGTACGTATGGATCAAGCTAGGGACAAGGTTCAACGTAGTATGGTTCATGGCTCAGCAAGGTTCAAGACGAGCAAAGAATGGTTCTCTTGGATCACTTCTATTGTTCTTATGCCTTGCCAACTTCTCGTCCCAACTTAGCTTGTAAACTTCAAGTAAACTATGTCTTTGGTACGTATGATTGTGTGTGATCAAATGAGTTTGCATGGGAAGTTATAGAAGGCTTGTGAGGGGTTAGGACAAGCGAATGATGCCAATGGTTGATGTGTTGTCTCGGTTTTAAGGTGTGGCACCAAAATGTCCACCAATCAAGAGTAACCAACAAGAGATTGTGTAAGAGAGAATATCAAATCATTCCTGACATTTCACTGTTCGCATAGTGTTCGAATGAAGGCAATTGGTGAGCTCGTGTGGCGTATAGAAATATTTGGACACGTTTATGGTTAACTTGGTACATGGTTTGGCTCGTTTACTTTGGCCAGAAATGAGTTTCTAAATGAATGAAATATAAAACGAGGTTTATCACTTTCGAAAGCTAGCTGGGTCGTGAATCGAGTTAAGCGAAAATATGTATAGGTTGTGTCTCGAAATCTCGAGAAAAAGGGTGCGTTTTGGAGTGGTGTCGCGGCAGGAAGAAATAAATAACAAAGAGGGTGGTTTGGGCTCAAAGAGCCTGGTGGGCTTGGGATTATGTTTCGGTCCAGTAAGAAAAGAAGAAAAAGAAAATGAAAGGGTCCGGTTGGTTTGTTAAGTGGGTTTAAGTGGCCCAATGGTTCAACAGGGCCCACCTGGTGTGTTTTGAGAGTCGGGTTACGATCAAATAATATTAATGAGTGATCTCGGGAATTTTCGTAGGCTCCGGGAATATATAAATATTGTATCTTAAATATACGAAACGTATATTATAAAAATATAAACATTTAAAATATATATTCGCGATAATTAGACTATCTAGGTTTGTGTGTAAGCATCGTTCCTAGGCAATTGGTCAATCATAAATGTCGTAGTGTTTCACATAATATGTTATGCATAAAAAAAAAATTTTGTTCCTCGTAAAAATGGTTAATCTATGTTATGGTAACGTGTTAATCGTAGGAAAATTTTATGGGGTGTTATATTACCTACCCGTTAAACGGAATCCCGTCCCGGGATTCTAAGATAAGGTAGCTGTAAAGGTGAGTGGGAAGGGTGAACAAATAACGTATTTATTATTAGCTTCCTAATTGTACTTTCCAGCTTAACGTATCTACTACTACATTAGCTTTTTTTACTTGATGATAACCAATCTTAGTATGATTGTGAAAGAAAAACTTGGGGAAACTTTAGTCCAAAATTATAGTTGTTACCTGGCAGTATTATTTGTAATTTTTAAGGTGTAAACAGTATTTTACCACAGTGGTGTACAGTACCCAACTCTTATTCTCTTTAAATAACCCACTATTACACTCCTTTTTACCTAACTTTTCTTTCACCTTATCATTTTCGTCGACATGCCTCACTTCATCACCAATCTTGCAATCATGTATGCCATTGTTACTGCTATCTATCTAGTGTATGTTCCAAACGAAGATCGTGCTATGTTGGTTGGGATCTTAATGTTTCTTGCACCATTCGTGGTTCTAGCGATCTTCATTGACAAGTTTTGGAAGTGAGAAATAGTGTCGTAGTGTAGTGGTTGGAATGTTGAAATAAGGTTTGTTGTGTTTCCATGTAATTTCGAACGTATGAATGAAATTTTTATTCCGCTTTATGCTGTCTTAGTTTATGTTAATTTCTTGCTTGTTTTTACCGCTTATGAATCGTTATATTTGAAATTAGAAGGTCATTATGTATCAAAAACATTGGTTGGTTTGATTGTAGTTAAGTTTTCAAAGGTGGGTTTTAATGAATTATAACCAAAACTATATATATGGAAGTTTGCTTGGCTTCGAATACTCATATAAATATGATTTTTGATTATAGTTGAGTGAAGCAATTGGGTTGAGTTTTGAGGAAAAATTTGACCATCGAATAATCGATAAATTGAAAGAGATTCATCGCACTTGATTCTTAGGTATATGGTAACTTGAGATGCATAATAATATTGATAGGGTGCTAAGAAAATGTCACGGACAATGGTTCGAAACTATAGGTCATGAGACGGTTAGGAGTAGTATTTAGGTTTTGGGCTTGAGCAATGTTGGGCTTAAGTTGGTGATCAAGTTCAATGGTGTGTTGGGTTACTGAAATCTTGAGGCCCAAATGTGTGTCGGCGCATAGAAGCAGTGGGTTAAGGCCCAAGTTAAGAGAGTGTTTTTGTTTTAGTTTTTGCTAGTATGTTTTATTATTCTAAGATATCTGAGGTTACGGGTTGGTCAGAGATCATTGAAATTTTATATAATGTTTGAGAGTTTGGAAAGATTATGGAGGAGTTCACAATTTCTTAGAGATTGAGGGGTCAAATCATGTGAGAGTGTATTACTTATACGTGGCGTGTTCATGATTTAAGTTATGGTGTTATGTGTTTAATGTGATCTGTTTCTTGCCACTTGTGTTGAAATGCGAAAGACAAGGTAGAATTTTCACCACGTATCCTAAAAAGTTTGTTGCTAGTTTTGTTAGACACAGGTTTTAAAAGTTTTACCGTTTGAATACAAACGGTCATATTTAATACAATAATTGAGAATTATTTTTTTTTTCAAATTTTTTTTTTTTATAAATACCATTGGTACGTGTTGGGTTATCCACATACACACACACAAAACAATCAATGGCTTGCAAGCTACCACATACCGCTGAACAAATCCAACAATATATCAAAGCAGAAGCCGAAAATAGTGATGTGGATCGCAAAAATGCTATTTTGAGGGTCATCCTGGAGTTTGAGGTGGCGAAACAATCGAAACAACGGCTTAGAGAACGTTATGTAGAGTGTACAGATATATCGGATGATCGGAAACATGTGATCGATACTTTCTTGTATGACGGATATCGTAAGGATGCGGCTATTATTGAATCGTTATGGGTTTGTGTTCATCAGATAGAGGACCAGAGTTCCAACAAGATCCGTTGGAGTTTTAAAGAGATTGTTGAAGCTGCTAGGATTGAACAACAACAGCAACAGCAACAACAACAACAACAACAACAACAACAACAACAACAACAACAACAACCAAATCCACTACCACCACCACAACACCTACAACAGCAATCACTACAACAAGGTGCATCAAGTTCTTCTGCACCAAGAGTGGTTGTGCAACAACAACAATTGCCTCATCTGGATCAATTCCAGCCAAGTTTTGAGGAAAATGTGGCGGTCGATGATGGTGGTTGGACTTCTGACATAGAGCGGGAGCTGAGTAGGTTGGAGGCTCAAATAGAAGAAGAGAGATTGGCAAGCTTCGACCCTTATGATGATGGATATGATTCTAACAATTCTCAGACTTGGGATCACCCAGACTACCACTGAAGTGTGATGTTTAATTTAGCGTTGTTTGTAATGTTTTTATGTATTTCCGTTCAGTCTGCTTTTTAATAATATGGTGTTTGAATAAAATTCCTTGTGATCATACATTGGGTGAGAATTTATTCTGTTACGTTTAGATAAATTTGTAGTTACAAAAATCTGTGCGGGTAACCTACCCGTTAAACAAAAGAGTTTTGTTGATATAGGTTTTTACAAAAAGGAAGAGGGTAGAGAAATTTCTTGAATTATCAGTTTTTGTGGATAGAAATTTAGTCTGGGGAAAAGTGAGTGCACATGGTATTTTCAATCAGCTGGGAGGATCAATCGTTTAGTGACGTCAAGGTTTACCTAATGATCTTGGTAACGTTAGCATTATCGATGTTAGTCATATCGTTGTGTATCAATATTCGTGGTTTCATATGCCTGTTAACTCAGAAGTAATTAAACCTATTTATCTATATTTCGTTATTTACATAGAGAAGCGTCCCAAACAATGTAACTAAGGAAATATAAACTTATGGTTCAATGATTTACAATTTCTTGATTTGAATAAAAGGGCGTCCCAATCCATTCAAATTAATACGTTGTAAATCATTTTAAGATTTTGACTTAACTATTTGACAAAATAATTTATGCGCGTATTTTCCGAGAGTACGAAAAGAGTATGTCGTAAGCATTTATAAAGGTGAAAGCGAGACAATTAAAGAGGATTTGCATAGTACTCAAAATAGTTGGGGGAGCATATATATATTAATATACTAGAGTGTAGTTGTACCATAAACTATTTAAAAGTCACATAATAGTCTAGTGGATGGAAATATGAAGGCACGGTATTGGTAATAATCCCGATTAGTAAATGTAAGTCATTAGCATAATCATAACATGTTAACATATATAAGAAATCATGTAAAAGTAATGTCTCTACCAGATGTTGGAAACGCGTAGGCACGGAGGGCATAAGGTGGTATTTTGTAAAAGTGGTCCGTTTTAAACGTGTAGTTATAGTCCAATGTTCAAAACATCTGGTTCTCTATAACCGTGGCTCTGATACCAATCTGTAACACCCCCAAAAGTCGTTAATAATAGCGGAAGACTTAACATGTCAGCGGAAGACTTTCGGGGTATTACTTCAAGGATCTTTGTCACAATTATAGAAAACGACACAAAAGTGACGCTTTAAAGTTTAATTCATTCAAAATACCAAATATTCAAGACATCAAGATGTTTCATAATTTAAACAACATGTTTATTTGAAATACGTCAAAACGTTTATTTAAGCCCATGCCGGGTTACAAGCCCACTCCGTGCCTTCAAGTTCCTTCTTGTTTAGTTACCTAAGATAAACACATGCTAAAAAGTGTCAACACAAAGGTTGGTGAGTTCATAGAGTTTATAGTTTAAATCGTTAATTAGAAAATGAGTGATTTCCTTATCAATTCAAAATAGTTCGTTGGGTTGCCCTTCACAGGGCCAATACCAAAATAGTAGTTTGTTTGACCTAATCGGGTCAACACCAAAATAGTAGTTGGTTTATAAATCCATTCAACACGAGATTCGAATCACAAGTTAAGAATGTATTGTAATCACATACAATCAATATGTTAAAAAAAATCAATGTTCCTGTTATTGCCTTAAGCTCATGATACTCAACGATTAACAGCCAATCATAATCTCAAGTTATGACGGTAAGTAGTAGGCCCTCAAGATAGGTATTTGCCAATAACCTATAATAAGAACAATAAAGTGCGCCTGGTATTTTCTCTAACAACCAAACGAGGATTGTCAATCACTAATAGTACTATCCACGTTTATTTACGTTCACCCTTCAAGTGATTAAGGTTCATGATCGAGGGACTTTTGGCAATAGTAACTTAAGCAAATAACATTGGCCTGACGGTATTTCAATACCCGGTGTAAAAGACTTGAGTTTTAAGCATGTATCCCCCCCCCCCACGGGAAAATAGTTAAAGAGTGGGCTATGAACTCATAGTAATATGTAAATAGTTAACGAGTACTTGTAAAAGTATAAAACAATAGTTAAACATGTATTTCCCCAAAAACGTTTATAAATCATTATAAAACAATTAAGAGTAGGGGCTATGACTCACCTTAGTAGTACAGTATGTCACAACTCATCATTTCAGGTCATTTTAGGTCATTTCGGGAACTTTGGAAAAACACTATTCATAAATCACTATTCATCAAAACACTATTCATCGTTTTACTATTCATCATTTTCGAGGTCATTTTGATATTCTGAGAAACATTTGGGAAATTTACTATTCACTAAACACTATTCATTTCCGGAAAAGTTTTCATCATTCACTTGCATTACTCATTTTATCGTAAATTTAGTTTACGGGTATTCAAATTCGCGTAACCGGATTGGTTTAGGTGCGAATTCATTTCATTAGTGTTAAGAACACTGCATACGGACTGGAGATAGTCTGCATATCATCATAACAGCATTTTCATGTTATACCACTCTCAGGATTTTCAAATTACTATATTCAGTACATTTAACGTTTTTACGTATAAGTATTTATAGTAAACGTTAACACCTGGTTTATACACGACGAATATATCTAAACATTCCCACAATGGTCCCGACATATTTTTATATTCATTTTAACATCATAAAACTTATAACATTCAGTTACCCAGTATTTTGGAAATTTATTTTATTTATAACGTACGCGTATGAATATAACGACGGTTTTCGTGAAAACTAAACAATAATCACCCGATCACTCAGTAAATGTACCCAACATATTTTTAATATGTTTTTAACATTATTATAACATTATTATCATCCCGGTTAACTTTGTGAACGTTTATTGCTATTAAACCCGGTACCCGATTTTAACGAATAACACGTAATAACACTTAACGATACACTAGATTTCTAATTAAATACCAAGCACCCCTACCCCCTCCTTGGCTCACCAAAACAGGCCACATGAACCCTTTTAACCCCTAGCATTAACTTCCTAAGTATTTAACTAATAAACCTATCAAACCTTACTTTACCAATTTACTAGAATCATAATCTCACTTTTAGCCAAGATCAAATTTTCATCTTTCTCTTCCATTTCTTCTCCATAACCACGACCCATAATTGATCTCTATGATCAAGTGATCATTTTCCATAAAGTAAAACACTAAACTTGTTCATTTTACAAGCCTAATCAAGAATCAAGCAACAAAAACACAAGAACATCAAGCATAATCATCCAATAATCATCTCATTTTGTCAAGTAAGTTATCATTTTTATTTTTACATGAAACATCTTATATTTACTTGTATTACATGATTTCCATGCTAAAAACCATGTACAACTAGTTATACCACCACTTATTTTGTCAAAAATGAAACATACAAACCCTAACTTTTTAGTTATGAATCCCCTTGCTCTAATAACTTGGTTAGGAGTCCATGGCACCCTAAGAAGGTGTATGGTAGGATTATATTAGCCATGTGGTGATTACAAGAGGTTTGGTGATGGTAGAAATTGATTTTTAACCTTGGAAACATGATTTGGAACCTATTTTAGACATGCTGTCCCGTTTTGTAAAAATCTGGAAAATCAGTAAACACCAAGGAAACTTTGGCAAAATTTTTAGAAAATACTTTCAAAAACGAATCCGTAGGCGAAAGAACGGATTAAAAAGAGCTTATAACGAAGAAGTTATGATTTTTGCAAGATTGTTGACGAAAAGTATTTTCTGGAAATTAGTTGCTGTTGGACGTTTTTCGTCGGTCAAAAAGAGGCTTTAGACTTAACCCGGAGGAGCCGAGCTTTCCAAAATATATTACTACATACTAAGACGTAACCGTGGACATAAAGAACAAGTAAAACGGACAAGTAACGACAAAGATATACACGTTTGAATATCGGCTAAAACCCTTTTATATTTGTCAGCTTTTATATAAATTTGGCGCAAAAACTACGAAGTGCATTTTTAAGCTAAACATGATATCAAGTACCGAGCTTTATAACTAATGTAGTATTAGTTATTACGAGTATGTTTTCATCATTTCAAGGATTACAACCCGAGTATTTCAACGTCAACATGAGAACTTACGTTATATATATATAAGTATATATATTATAACTAGCCATTTATATTTTCTAATAGCAATATTTTTCCAAATTCTTGGATTATATATTTTTGACAATACAAGTGTTTTTCCAAAGACTAGAGTGGTATAGAAACATGAGCATGGACATTCATAAACATCATTTGGTGATCTTAACGAGATCATGCATCATTCATTATAGGTCGCGGCAGTTAACCGATCATTGTTGTTCACTTCATTTCATATCAGTATCATCACTTAAGGTGAGTCATAGCCCCTACTCTTTTAATTGTTTTATCAACTCTTTGGGGGAGATACATGCTACTACTTGCTTACTTGTACAGATTTACATAACATTATACTTGAGAACATTATACTTGAGAACATTATACTTGAGAACATTATACTTGATTACATTATACTTGATGTCATACATACGTGATTGTGTTATACTTAACTGTGTTATACTAAACTGTGATGGATACATACATACTTCCAATGGCCCCAGATTTAGTTCTGGGCACTACCATGGAGACACATATACTTCTTATGGCCCCAGATTAAGGTTCTGGGCACAACCATGGAAGTATACATACTTAGGTGAGGTCTTCGGAGATGAAGTGTAGACTCACTACTAATTGCTAAACTGTTGTTATGAACTTATACATATCTTACTCATACTATACATTGTAGCAGTGGGTTGTGAACACACAGGTTACAAGTCTCTTATGACGGGACTTGCAACTGAGTGGATTTACGATGCCTTTGCTGTGTGAACATTCTTTATAAGCTTTTTCAACTGCATTAAGACAAACTCTATGAACTCACCAACCTTTGTGTTGACACTTTAAGCATGTTTATCTCAGGTTAGAAAGGCGATAGCAGGTGTTTGGAGCTGAGAGTCTTAGGGCATGCTTTTGGAGACTTTCACTTTTATCATTTTACCATTCGATACACTTTAAAAACTTATGTATCATTCTACTTTGGGATCTTTGTTTTGTAAACTATGACTTTTATCTATTCGAATGGTAACTTTTCAAAAACGTCTCATTTAGAGTTCGTTTTCTATATCTTGTACTTTGTGCCCTGAAGTAGCATCCCTATGACACAGTCTTCCGCTGCGGTATTTTGGGGGTGTTACAGATTGGTACCAGAGCCTTGGTTATAGAGAACTAGGTTGTTTTAGAGTCTAGACTATAACTACATACATGTAGACTCTCCTCCCTATCGCCTTGCACTTTACATACACTTACGCTTGCTGGTAACTTATTTATTTTTGGACCTACGCTATTAGATACTTTGTAGAAACCGTTAGAAACTAGACTTCCCAGTGACTTTAACACTTAAGGGAGAATCCTTTGTTCCTTTGTACTAAGCGTGACATTCCCTAGATGCCCATTTAAGCAACGTCTACCACTGAGATATGTGTGCCTGGTGATATGCACACTTGTGAAAGGAAACATTTATAATTGTGGTGGCCAACATAATTATAAGTGCTTCACGACACACGTGGACATATGACTATGCAGATGTAGATCGGTGTTGGCACAACTTAGGAAACAACTGGTAGCACGGTATTATATATGAGGATGTTAAGTATAGACTTTGGTTAATCAACGGTTTTCCCTCATCACTGACGTTCACTAAACCCAAGTAACGATGGTGGAAGAACTGGTGGACGTGGAGGTAGAGGAGGTGGTCACGGCATTGAAAACAATGATAACAACGACGGTGGAAATACTGATTTTGAAGCCATCATCGCTCGACAACTTGAAAACTTTCTCCCCACTATTGTCACTCAAGTTGGCGATCATATGAATAATTTGGCAAACCACGAAAGCGGAATTAACAACACCAATGGTATAGGCCAGAATGGTAATGGCAACAACATCACTAGGACCGGATGCACGTATAAGGAATTTACGTCATGTAAGCCAATTGATTTCGATGGTGTAGGAGGCGCGTTGGTGTATACTCGATGGGTTGAAAAGATGGAGACGGTGATTGACATTAGTAACTGTGCAGCACATCAAATGGTGAAGTATTCCATGTGCTTACTATCAGGAAAGGCATTGACATGGTGGAATACGCAGATTCAAGCTAGGGGTAGAGCGGCAGCTGTAGGTATGTCATGGGACGATTTTAAGGCATTACTGAAGGAGGAATACTGCCCGGATAACGAGATGCAGAAGCTGGAGGATGAACTCTATCATCACTCTATGATAGGGGCTGGACATGCAGCCTACACAGATCGATTCCATGAATTAGCCAGACTAGTTCCACACCTAGTTACCCCTGAGTCCAAGAGGATCGAGAGGTACATATATGGTCTTGTCCCAGAAATTCGTGGGACTGTGAAAACAACTGAGCCTTCTACAATTCAGAGTGCAATATTGAGAGCAGGGACCCTGACAGATGAAATGGTTAGAAATGGAAGCTTGAGGAACAGTGATAAAAGGAAGGGAATAATCGAGTCAAACAAGCAAGTGGGCACAATAGCTGACAACAAAAGGGCAAGGACCTTTGCGGCAACTAATTCTGGTCAGAAAGAGTATTTAGGCCCGCATCCTAAATGTACGAAGTGTAACTTTCATCATCAAAGGATTTCGCCCTGCCGTGTGTGTGCATTTTGCAGACAGTCTAGTCATTTTACAAACCAGTGTAGAGAACTAGTAAATGTGGGCAATATGACGAACAACCAAAGGACATGCTATGAGTGTAACAGCCCGGATCACTTTCGGAACAACTGTCCTAAGCTGAAAAGAAATCTTAACCAAGGAGGCAATCGTCCAAACTTAGCAGCAGCAATTGAAGGGCCACGAGATGAGGCCAATGAGATTCCACCCGCAATTGGCAGAGCTTATTTCCTAGGAAATCCTATCACCCAACATGTCCGCGATAGCACAACGGGTACATTCTCTTGAACAACTATCGTATTTTAGTAGCACTTAAGTCTTAATATAGGACCTATACACAACATTGACTAATCTGAGACCTAGCAGCATTAACCTTAGTCACCCTAACATTAGAAATTTGATTAGTGTAAGCAATTCCAAAGTCGAGCAAATCTTTCAAAAGATTTTTTTCAAGGATGTTGAATCCAGACCTTGATTTTTAGCTTGGTTCTAGTGACTGTTCTTGTTTGATTGGGTTGCGAAAATCAAGCTAAAAGTTAAAGTCATCACTCAAACCGATTTAGCTTAATCTCATGACTGTTCTTGTTTGATTGGGTTGTGGGCTTAAGTGAAAATCGGTTACCTAAATGATTAACCTAAAAGAGGTCTTTTGAGGACTATGCTCGGGATTGGGAAGGTTTGCCTCATCAAGTCTGACCACGAGAACATACCTAGTTGGATAGAAACCCACATACATAAGCTTTGACACATTTAACTAACTAACATTAACTGAACTTCGGGACGAAGTTCCTTTTAGAGGGGAAGACTGTCACAACTCATCATTTCAGGTCATTTTAGGTCATTTCGGGAACTTTGGAAAAACACTATTCATAAATCACTATTCATCAAAACACTATTCATCGTTTTACTATTCATCATTTTCGAGGTCATTTTGATATTCTGAGAAACATTTGGGAAATTTACTATTCACTAAACACTATTCATTTCCGGAAAAGTTTTCATCATTCACTTGCATTACTCATTTTATCGTAAATTTAGTTTACGGGTATTCAAATTCGCGTAACCGGATTGGTTTAGGTGCGAATTCATTTCATTAGTGTTAAGAACACTGCATACGGACTGGAGATAGTCTGCATATCATCATAACAGCATTTTCATGTTATACCACTCTCAGGATTTTCAAATTACTATATTCAGTACATTTAACGTTTTTACGTATAAGTATTTATAGTAAACGTTAACACCTGGTTTATACACGACGAATATATCTAAACATTCCCACAATGGTCCCGACATATTTTTATATTCATTTTAACATCATAAAACTTATAACATTCAGTTACCCAGTATTTTGGAAATTTATTTTATTTATAACGTACGCGTATGAATATAACGACGGTTTTCGTGAAAACTAAACAATAATCACCCGATCACTCAGTAAATGTACCCAACATATTTTTAATATGTTTTTAACATTATTATAACATTATTATCATCCCGGTTAACTTTGTGAACGTTTATTGCTATTAAACCCGGTACCCGATTTTAACGAATAACACGTAATAACACTTAACGATACACTAGATTTCTAATTAAATACCAAGCACCCCTACCCCCTCCTTGGCTCACCAAAACAGACCACATGAACCCTTTTAACCCCTAGCATTAACTTCCTAAGTATTTAACTAATAAACCTATCAAACCTTACTTTACCAATTTACTAGAATCATAATCTCACTTTTAGCCAAGATCAAATTTTCATCTTTCTCTTCCATTTCTTCTCCATAACCACGACCCATAATTGATCTCTATGATCAAGTGATCATTTTCCATAAAGTAAAACACTAAACTTGTTCATTTTACAAGCCTAATCAAGAATCAAGCAACAAAAACACAAGAACATCAAGCATAATCATCCAATAATCATCTCATTTTGTCAAGTAAGTTATCATTTTTATTTTTACATGAAACATCTTATATTTACTTGTATTACATGATTTCCATGCTAAAAACCATGTACAACTAGTTATACCACCACTTATTTTGTCAAAAATGAAACATACAAACCCTAACTTTTTAGTTATGAATCCCCTTGCTCTAATAACTTGGTTAGGAGTCCATGGCACCCTAAGAAGGTGTATGGTAGGATTATATTAGCCATGTGGTGATTACAAGAGGTTTGGTGATGGTAGAAATTGATTTTTAACCTTGGAAACATGATTTGGAACCTATTTTAGACATGCTGTCCCGTTTTGTAAAAATCTGGAAAATCAGTAAACACCAAGGAAACTTTGGCAAAATTTTTAGAAAATACTTTCAAAAACGAATCCGTAGGCGAAAGAACGGATTAAAAAGAGCTTATAACGAAGAAGTTATGATTTTTGCAAGATTGTTGACGAAAAGTATTTTCTGGAAATTAGTTGCTGTTGGACGTTTTTCGTCGGTCAAAAAGAGGCTTTAGACTTAACCCGGAGGAGCCGAGCTTTCCAAAATATATTACTACATACTAAGACGTAACCGTGGACATAAAGAACAAGTAAAACGGACAAGTAACGACAAAGATATACACGTTTGAATATCGGCTAAAACCCTTTTATATTTGTCAGCTTTTATATAAATTTGGCGCAAAAACTACGAAGTGCATTTTTAAGCTAAACATGATATCAAGTACCGAGCTTTATAACTAATGTAGTATTAGTTATTACGAGTATGTTTTCATCATTTCAAGGATTACAACCCGAGTATTTCAACGTCAACATGAGAACTTACGTTATATATATATAAGTATATATATTATAACTAGCCATTTATATTTTCTAATAGCAATATTTTTCCAAATTCTTGGATTATATATTTTTGACAATACAAGTGTTTTTCCAAAGACTAGAGTGGTATAGAAACATGAGCATGGACATTCATAAACATCATTTGGTGATCTTAACGAGATCATGCATCATTCATTATAGGTCGCGGCAGTTAACCGATCATTGTTGTTCACTTCATTTCATATCAGTATCATCACTTAAGGTGAGTCATAGCCCCTACTCTTTTAATTGTTTTATCAACTCTTTGGGGGAGATACATGCTACTACTTGCTTACTTGTACAGATTTACATAACATTATACTTGAGAACATTATACTTGAGAACATTATACTTGAGAACATTATACTTGATTACATTATACTTGATGTCATACATACGTGATTGTGTTATACTTAACTGTGTTATACTAAACTGTGATGGATACATACATACTTCCAATGGCCCCAGATTTAGTTCTGGGCACTACCATGGAGACACATATACTTCTTATGGCCCCAGATTAAGGTTCTGGGCACAACCATGGAAGTATACATACTTAGGTGAGGTCTTCGGAGATGAAGTGTAGACTCACTACTAATTGCTAAACTGTTGTTATGAACTTATACATATCTTACTCATACTATACATTGTAGCAGTGGGTTGTGAACACACAGGTTACAAGTCTCTTATGACGGGACTTGCAACTGAGTGGATTTACGATGCCTTTGCTGTGTGAACATTCTTTATAAGCTTTTTCAACTGCATTAAGACAAACTCTATGAACTCACCAACCTTTGTGTTGACACTTTAAGCATGTTTATCTCAGGTTAGAAAGGCGATAGCAGGTGTTTGGAGCTGAGAGTCTTAGGGCATGCTTTTGGAGACTTTCACTTTTATCATTTTACCATTCGATACACTTTAAAAACTTATGTATCATTCTACTTTGGGATCTTTGTTTTGTAAACTATGACTTTTATCTATTCGAATGGTAACTTTTCAAAAACGTCTCATTTAGAGTTCGTTTTCTATATCTTGTACTTTGTGCCCTGAAGTAGCATCCCTATGACACAGTCTTCCGCTGCGGTATTTTGGGGGTGTTACACAGTAGTAGTGGTAGTAACATAATCTCAACGATGCAAGGCAACGGCTTCACACACAACCTAAAAGATATGGTATGTTTTAGTTGATAGTCTAAATCTGGTTTTATCGCGAATGTTAGACATTTAATTATAAACGAATCTCGTGTTTGTTTAAATGTTTGAAGTTCAAAAATAAAGTTATATATTCATATAACTTGTAAATAAAATGATTGATGATTCATATAAAAATAGACGTATCATTTTATAAGAAATAAATAATGTATCATTATATCGTTTAATTATAATTACGAATATATAGCGTATATATATAAAACTTATCTCGTTTCTTTATCCCGAATATATATTTATTCATATAAACAATATTATTTTTATAAAATAATATTTACAGAAAAATCCTTTAAGTTTTATCAATTTACATATTTTACCCTTAACGGAATATATTTACGTTGTTAGTCCAAAGTTATACATAATTTACATTTTAAGTCCAAAAGTATTATTATTTACATTTCTCACTTCCAAATTTCATTATTAACAGTTTCTAACTGATAAAAAATCTGTTTTGATAGTTTATACCCCAAGTTTGCAGTTTTGACACTTTTAGTCCCTCAGTTAAGAAAATTTGCATAGTTAGTCCAAAAATTATCAAATTAATAATTTAGCTTTTTGACATGATAAATAAGCTCAGGGTATTCAAAATAACTTATTTTAACTGCTTATTAGCTTAAAAACAACTTATTTCACTAAATGGACTTTAACGAGACAATATCAAGGCCCGTTAACATTTTCCGATCCAATGGGCTTACGAAAGGTTTGGGCCTGAGTTTGGACTATATTTTAAGTTGTAAAAACATTACAAACAAGCTTATGAGATCGGCTTATCGAATAAGCTTGTTAACAGCTTAACGGGCTTTAAGGCCCAAAAGTTATAAAAGATTTCTGAAAAATAGCTTAGAGGTCGATTTACTTTGGCTCTAGAAAACAGTTCATACGAGGTCAATAGGTCGAATAAAAAGTGTTTCTCAATTTGTTGGTCATGTCAAAAATGAGGTCGAGCCTTAAAAATAATATGTCACGTGTCTAAATATTTATTTACGAGACCAAAGTGATCGAGCAAACTTCATTTTGAAAACAGTTTCAACACTTAGAAATATTCTAAGTGTTTTTGTGCTTATTCGAATGGGCCAAGGTATACATGGAACGTGTGATATAATTTAAGTATACGTTATTATTAGCTCAAGATTATTATCATACTCGATTTTTAGCGTGGTCAAAAATGAAAAGAAGGAAAAACATATATATGTTACGTTTAATATTTACGAAATAAAAGATAAAAGTAAAAGTGTAAAATTGATAAATATAATGAAATAAAATAGAGAGGCTTTGTGTTTTTCTTACCTCACCACGATTTGGTGGGGAATAAGGGTACGTATGGATCAAGCTAGGGACAAGGTTCAACGTAGTATGGTTCATGGCTCAGCAAGGTTCAAGACGAGCAAAGAATGGTTCTCTTGGATCACTTCTATGGTTCTTATGCCTTGCCAACTTCTCGTCCCAACTTAGCTTGTAAACTTCAAGTAAACTATGTCTTTGGTACGTATGATTGTGTGTGATCAAATGAGTTTGCATGGGAAGTTATAGAAGGCTTGTGAGGGGTTAGGACAAGCGAATGATGCCAATGGTTGATGTGTTGTCTCGGTTTTAAGGTGTGGCACCAAAATGTCCACCAATCAAGAGTAACCAACAAGAGATTGTGTAAGAGAGAATATCAAATCATTCCTGACATTTCACTGTTCGCATAGTGTTCGAATGAAGGCAATTGGTGAGCTCGTGTGGCGTATAGAAATATTTGGACACGTTTATGGTTAACTTGGTACATGGTTTGGCTCGTTTACTTTGGCCAGAAATGAGTTTCTAAATGAATGAAATATAAAACGAGGTTTGTCACTTTCGAAAGCTAGCTGGGTCGTGAATCGAGTTAAGCGAAAATATGTATAGGTTGTGTCTCGAAATCTCGAGAAAAAGGGTGCGTTTTGGAGTGGTGTCGCGGCAGGAAGAAATAAATAACAAAGAGGGTGGTTTGGGCTCAAAGAGCCTGGTGGGCTTGGGCTTATGTTTCGGTCCAGTAAGAAAAGAAGAAAAAGAAAATGAAAGGGTCCGGTTGGTTTGTTAAGTGGGTTTAAGTGGCCCAATGGTTCAACAGGGCCCACCTGGTGTGTTTTGAGAGTCGGGTTACGATCAAATAATATTAATGAGTGATCTCGGGAATTTTCGTAGGCTCCGGGAATATATAAATATTGTATCTTAAATATACGAAACGTATATTATAAAAATATAAACATTTAAAATATATATTCGCGATAATTAGACTATCTAGGTTTGTGTGTAAGCATCGTTCCTAGGCAATTGGTCAATCATAAATGTCGTAGTGTTTCACATAATATGTTATGCATAAAAAAAAAATTTGTTCCTCGTAAAAATGGTTAATCTATGTTATGGTAACGTGTTAATCGTAGGAAAATTTTACGGGTTGTTATAAAAAGTGTATCCTACTATGTAAATGATGGACTATCCATCAAATGCTATAAACTTGAAAAATTGGGCATGCAATTTCTTCCTTAATAGGTCTACCATCCTACAATGTATGTAGTATATTTTAAATTGTCAAAACAACTAGTTTGTTTTTTAACATTTGCAGTAATTAATCTAGATTCTAATTTATAATAACTCATAAAATGTCATACATACTTTTATGTTAACCAAATATCATATTTGTTACTAAGAATTTAATCACCGAATGAGGATGATAAAATCCCTACAAAAAATATTCGCAATTTTCTTAACTATTAAAAACTTTGCTATGAGTTAAATTAGAATTTAGACATATCTAATGTTCCTATTATCCTTTCTCATTCATGAAAAGGAATAGGATTGTGTCTCACTCTTCTTTCATAGAAAGGAGACTTCTTATGTCTTTTAAGTAAATTATTCTTAATCAAACATTTGTTTGAAAACAGAACGAGATCAATTTACCAAAGCCCAAAGCGCGTTTACGGTTTGAACGTTGCATTAATACATTAAAACGAATTACAAAATTCAATTTCAGTATTTTCGATAATTAAGTCTTTAAGAAAATAAAATACCCATTGGTAAATATTCATATAAACCGTAGTATTTTCTTAAAGCTAGGATCCTAATTGACATAGTACCATTACATCAGTTGATCTGCTAGTAATGATAGTATTCAACAAGGTAATTGTCGAACAATAATTGCCAATTTCATATTGCAATTCCTAGATCATTATGGGATTTACATTCACAAAACCTTTGTAATCTAAGCATGTTTCATCCCCATCTAATGCCTTGAGTCCAAGTTCTCACTTCCTACTCAATTTAAGTCGTCTAGTTTAAAAACTGCAAACTCATAAATCCATTACATCAGTTTTATCTGCTAGCAATGAAATTATGAAATTTACCTCTCCATTGCAATCTAGCCAAGCTCTCACATGACGTAAACTACAACTTCAAGTGTTCTTAATTAGATGGCATTCGACTTAATTTTATAAGGGTATTAATTTTGACGTGTAATCAAAATAATGTATGAAGAAGCATGCATACAACTTCATAACATTGGTTTTTCAAAACATTTTTATTACCAATTAACTAAGAGTAAAATAACAAAGTTTTGATTGAGGTATCGGGTTCACCAATTAAAGAATTATCAACAATTATCGTCCACTATATCGTACTTATTCATAAGCCCTAAGGCTTAGTGTTTCGGATAATCATTGTGGAATTGTGGTAAATTCACCCTTAAGATGACAATGTACGTAATATAGTGATATAGGTAAGTCTAGAGTCAGCACATAAGCGGTTGTAGAGAACCGGTAGGTGCATGGTCTTTAAAAACTCCTCTCTACAAGCACATTGTATGGCAACCTTCGGTCCGCCTTTCGCACACTATGTACAAAAACATCAATCAACCAATCCTTTGAAATTTAAACTCTTAAAACCAAAACAATTTCGCTATTTATTTAGTCCATATTATTTTTCTATTCAAAAATTACCCTTTTTCGTTTATAAACATGTCTGACATAATAATAAACAAAAACCAAGTAATACATAATAAAAAATAAAACAACCAAATAAACATATACATAACATAACAATTAAAAATGTAAAAACATGTAGCCACATGCAAATTTTATTCAATAGTCCTATTAATAATCAAGTCTAGGTGTATAATCCATTTATTCAATTAAGGCTTTCTTCTTCAATGGAAAAAGAGCCACATACATCGATAAATCGATTGCGTAAGCCAAAACTAAACAAACACCACATAACACAATTGATTACTTAATATTGGAGTCTTCCCCAATTCGACATCTATTAATAAATTTACATGTTTCGATATATCTTAACATTTAATTTATATATCAAATTTAAACCATTTAAATCATCACACATTAAAATCCATGCAAACATGCATTTTTCATGGATTATGCTTAACAATTAACATATTTCACCAAGATCGTTTACTAAAACGCATAACCAATTACATGACATCCTAGGGTTTCTAATCATATTAAAAATCAAAACCAAAACCCTAAAACCCTAATAGGTCAATCGACCCAATTAAAAAATTAGGGTTAGGAAACGAAAAAACCCTAAAAACATGTAATTAAACGAATCAAGATTCAATTTTTATGCGTTTCGATAATTAATTATACATTATAACTTGGCTCTAGATGCCACTGTTGGAATTATAATATCATGACAATCATATATAAATAAACCAAACACATCAAGTAAGTATAGCGGAAGCAATTATAACAAGACCGTAACATGTTATTAATTAATCAAATATAAAAGTAAACGTACCGTAGTGATTCTAGCCCGAACAAGAATCAAATGCAATCTTCAACTCAAGAACCCTAATTAGGGTTTATGTGAACAATTCCAAGAAACAAACAATGATGTGTTTGATTCACGATCTTGTACACACGTACTACTTCAAGTAAAAGTTTATGCAAGTAAAGCGAGCACAAACACTAGAGAATACAAAGTTTCGACTCCCTTAAACTTAAATGGGGTGTCGAAAAATTGCAAGGAGAAGAGAAGAAAAAACACACAAGATTATGTGTTCAAGTTATGAGAAAACAATGAAACCTTGTGTGTTTATATAAGATAGAAAACTTGGAACAAAAGCTTCACCAAGCGATGTGGGATACCCTTAGCCAATCGACCCTAACCAACCCACAAGGGTTCTAGAGCCTTCTTGACATTCCAATTTTTATTATAGTCTCTTTACTTTTATTCGTCTAATGGTCGTTAGCCTTTTCCATTAGTTCTAATAATTAATATAACATATATATATATATATATATATATATATATATATATATATATATATAATTATTCATTTACTTTTCATACGTAAAGTGTGCAATCCCGTGATCTCGAGTTCGATCCTAACATACAACTACTAAAATAATGTCCATAATCTAACAGTAATCTCCATAGTGCCTGAAATGAACTACATTTTGTAGACTTGTGCAAAGAACACAACTGGTAGCATGAAAAATTCCATAAAGATAATGACCGTAGATCGGTGATTTCTAACCTCCATAGAAAGCATGTTGATGTCACACAACTCCTAAAAGAAATAAAAACCATACAAACAAGTATTTGTGTCACCAGGTTTTGTTACACTTCCTACTAGCATTCTCCCCTCATGATATTTCTCCTTTCCCATAGACAAATATAAGTGACACAAATAAATGATTATATGGTTTTTACTAGCATTTTGGAGTTGTGTTGCATCCACATATGAGTTTTTTACAAGATCCCCTACTAAAACCTTTATGAAGTTATACACAAGCATAGGTTTCTTAGCAATATTCTTTGTAGAAGGTCGTGTTTCCATGAGGGAAACACTTTTTGATTTGGTGGTGCCAGTGATTTATTTAATTCTTCAGACTTAATTCAGAGGGTAGAATCCAGTGTCCTTGTTGTAATGGATTGGGTAATTGGACATGATAGAAATTGCTCGCAGGCTACTGAATGCAAAGAGAACAGTGAGTGCCATGATGCAGATAGTGGTGTATATCATTGTCGTTGCAACCAAAGTTATGAGGGTAATCCTTATCTTAATCAAGGCTGCCAAGGTCATTTTCTCTTGTTACAATTTTACTTTTATAATGACAAATAGATTATACGCTCCTGTTACTCTACACTTTTAATGCATATTTTCATTATGAATGGTTCACATTTGAATTAAACCGTAAATTACCTTTAGCTATATGTTATGCATAGTAATGGTATAACATCTAGATTCACAAATGCTGTTTTGAAAAAAATTAGTTTTGCAATACAAAAGTGCTAGCAGCGCAACTTTTTCTTTTTTGTTTTCCACATCTATGTAAATAATAATAATAATAATAATAATAATAATAATAATAATAATAATAATAATAATAATAATAATAATAATAATAATAATAATAATAATAATAAATAACTAAGAAAAAATAAAGAATAGAGTTAACATTTTTTTTTTATGTTTGGTTGTAGTCAAAAGGCCCATGTGAGTTGATGATCATTAACTTCTAAGCCAATTATTTGAGATCACTCCTTCCAGCTAGCTATAATTAAATCAGGGGCGTAGCCAAAAACTTGTTTTTGGGAGGGCCAAAAAAATATTAAAGTACATTAGCAAGTGCTAAAACAAGATCATAATATATAACTATGTAAAAGTGTTGCAACAAATTTGTTCATTTACATAAGAATTAATATAAAATGATGGACAATTGTAGCACAATAATAATTCCCATGTAATTTTTAAATGGGCTAACAAAGTATACTATTTTTTAAGGTGGGTCAAAAGTGCACACAAGATACATTTTAGTATATTAGGCTATATAATATGATATCTATGTACAATTATTAAGGCTTTGTGGGTGGGCCATGACCCACCTTTGCACCCATATAGCTACGCCACTGAATTAAATGGCTACCAAACACGCACAAAATAGTTAATAACAACATACAGTAAATTTAAAGAGAAACAAATTAAGTAGAAGCATGTTTCTTTATTTTATTGTGTGTCTTTTTACGTTTCCATTTTTAATGGCCCTGGTAACTCTTCAAGGTTCCAACAACATAGCCAAACCAGGTTCCCAAACCGCTTGCGGGAATATTACTGTTCCATACCCTTTCGGTATTGGAAAAGACACGGGTTGTTCCTTAGAGAAGTCGGTCTACACGACATGCGACATGTCTTATGAACCCCCAAAGTTGATCCTTGCATCAGGCCCCCTAGAAGTACACAGCTTTTCAGATTCAGAGTTGTGCCTTTTTACTGGTGTTGGTTATAAGTGTTACAACAATTCTGGAGATATATATTCGGAATTTAATTGGTGGACTAATTTAACTGTGTTCAATTAATTGGATATAAGATTTACAACATGTTTCACCAACACAATGATGTTTCCGATTTCACCAACTGGATATAAGGTTTACAACATGGTTAAAGAAAGAATCTAAACTAACACATAAATATAAGGTTTACAACAGTAGTGCAGCTTATACCATTCTACTTTACAATGAGTCAACCATACTAATATCTATTTGTTTTAATAAAACATTGTTAATTGTAACCTACAAGGTGATGTGTAAAATATTCACACACGTATTGATTATTTTTGTATCTTCAATAATAGTTGTTACCCCGTATATTTAACTTTTGTCAGATCGGTTATATGTACCACTAATAATGCATATATTGTTTTAGACTGTAGCCTTTTTTGTTTTTAAAAGACAACAATATTATAGCCCGTAAAAAAAATACAAAGAAAAGACATCGTATCCCATTTAAACAAGCAAATTAAATGAAAGATAAGACCCGGAAAGAAAAAACAAAAAGATATTGTTTGATATTTTCATCTTTGGTTAGGTTGTTAGTATGTTATTTATGGCCCTAGTTGACAATTTCCTAATTTGTATTCATTTCGTTGATAGATACATGAGTTGAAATATACTCATATGAACCCAAGTCTTTGAACCATAAAAAAAAGTAGTTTCAATCAATTCAAATTAAAAGATATTTTTCGTCAACGCGTTTACTCATTCAGGAAACATGAATCTACGACTAGGTTAAAATGAATAACGAAGTAATTATTATGTAGAATCTATGGAAATTGGTGTGCTTTCTTTTAACTATCTAGGAGTCAACAATTCCTTCCAGCTAGCAACTCTATAAATTGCTACAAATTAAGGGGTGCTTGGTGGGGGTTAAGAGGGGTGGGGAATGGGTAAGGTATTGATTTGGTTCCACCTCCCTCAAATACTTGTGCTTGGTTAGTTAGAGGTAAGGGATTGATTACCCCGTACTGGGCAATCAACTATTATAGAGTAAATTAGGGGGGGTAAGGTATTGATTACCCACATCACTCATTCCTTTGCATTCCCTTACCCTTACCCTTTCCCTTTCTCTTTCCCAACTTTGAACCAAGCGGACCCTAAGACTATCTAGTGCACTTGAGGGATTAATTCAAATCTGGTAATTGTTTTGGAGTTATGGAGTGTACACCCATTTGGTCTCTAAATACCCTGACTCTGCTGATAAGCTTATCTTGTTTCTGCTGATAAGATCGTTTCTGCTGATAAGCTTAGCATGTTTCTGCTGATAAGCTTATTCCTACTGATAATCTTGTTCCTGCTGGTAAACTTATTGTTTTCGCTGATAACCACTTATTCCTACTATTACAGAAACTATTATGGTATAATTAATGAGCTGTTAATTATACATAATCCCATGGGTTAGGGTTTGAGTAAACTCTATTATAAATAGAGGTCATAACAGATTTGCATGTATGATATACAACACAAACCCTAAACACTTGAATACGTTTCTGTTCTTTATTTGTGCCTAAAACAAGAACATCACTTGGTCTTATCCCATAGAGATATTCGTGTAACCCAGGCATAGGGTCGAATAGTTTATATTGAAAAGTGATAACACGATTTCAAGTGAATATCCGATACTCATTGATTATCTTAACCCTGTTTTGGGAACACTCAAACACTAAATAACCAACAATCAATAGAAACTATTAGTGATAATCAATGGCTGCTGCTATGAGACAAATGATTGCTAACTTTTCCAAGTTGGAAAAGTTTGAAGGTGTCGATTTCAGAAGATGGCAAAAGAAGATGCACTTCTTGTTGTCAAGTATGAATGTGGTTTATGTTCTGACAACTGAGATTCAAGAAGATTATGGAGAAGATGCTACTATGGAACAGATGAGGGCAAGAAGCAAATGGGAGAATGATGATTATGTTTGCCGGGGTTTAATTCTCAATGGTATGTATGATTCTTTATTTGATATTTATCAGAATGTTGAAACTTCTCAAGAACTATGGGATTCCTTGCAAGCCAAATATATGGCTGAGGATGCATCAAGTAAGAAGTTCCTTGTAAGTAATTTTAACAATTACAAAATGGTTGATTCTCGACCTGTCATGGAACAATAAAATGAACATCTTAGTATACTTGGTCGATTCACACAACACAAGATGAACATGGATGAGGCTATTTCAGTCTCTTGTATCATTGATAAATTACCTCATTCTTGGAAAGATTTTAAGCATATGCTGAAACATAAGAAGGAGGAATTAACTCTTATTGAGTTGGGCAGTCACTTGCGTATTGAGGATTCACTAAAACACAAGACATTGACTAGCCAAAGATTAGCAATGCTGCTGGTCCATCAGTTGTCAATATGGTGGAGCATAAGAGCTCCTCTAGGTACAATGACAACAAGGGCAAGCGTAAGCATCAGGATAACACCAAATCTGATTTTAACAAGAAACCAAAAGTGACTTGTTAGAAGTGTGGTAAAACTGGACACTTAAGGAAGGATTGTAAAGGTGTTAAGATTGGCAATAAAACCAATGGATCAGGCATAAGTGGAAGGAATGGTAACACCAATTCTCTGAAAGGTCAGAATATATTTAATAAGTCTTTTGAGATTTATTATGTTACATATATATCTGAAATATATTTTGTGCAGGATGATGTTGCTTGGTGGGTTGACTCTGGTGCAACAATTCATGTGTGTAAAGATAGAAGTTGGTTCAAGACCTATGAGTTAATGAATGATGGTTCTATTCTTCTTATGGGAAACGAGTCAACTGCCCTGGTGCATGGAAAAGGATGCGTTGATTTGAAGTTTAGTTCTGGAAAGATTATTTCTTTGTTTAATGTTTTACATGTTCCTGATATTAGAAAGAACTTGGTTTCTAGTGGTGTTTTGAATAATTGTGGTTATAAACAAGTGATTGAATATAATAAGTTTATTGTATCTAAACATGGTGTGTTTATTGGTTTTGGATATTTGTGTAATCAAATGTTCAGACTTAATATTGCTCATGATAATGTTAATTCTACTTTTATATCAACCTCTAAACTTAATGATTCAACCATATGGCATGCAAGACTTGGCCATGTACACTTTAAAAGAATGCGAGATATATCTAAGGATGGGTTAATTCCAGCCTTTGATATGGACACTGAAAGTGTAAAACTTTCATGATGATCAAAATTACTAAGAAACCATTCCAAAGTGTAAAACGTGAAACTAAAGTTTTGGAGTTGATTCATAGTGATCTATGTGATCTTCATGCTACTCCCTCTTTGGGGAACAAGAAATACTTTGTGACTTTTATTGATGATGCTTCTAGGTTTTGTTATGTTTATTTGTTACATACTAAGGATGAAGCATTAGATAAATTTAAAGTATTTAAAACTGAATTTGAATTGTAACAAGGGTCTCTAATCAAAAGATTCAGGACTGATAGGGGAGGTGAGTACATGGATACTCTGTATTTTCAGTCTGTTGGTATAATCCATGAAACGACTGCCCCTTATACTCCTCAGCAAAATGGTATTTCTAAAAGGAAAAATAGGGTGCTGAAGGAGATGGTTAATTCCATGTTGTCCTATTCAGGGCTGAGTCAAGGGTTTGGGGTGAAACTATGTTAACAGCTTGCTATTTATTAAATAGGGTTTCCAATAAAAAGAACAAGGTTACCCCTTATGAACTCTGGACTAAAAAGAAACCCAACCTGAATTATCTCTGGGTTTGGGGTTGTAGGGCTGTTGTAAGACTCCCTAATCCGAAGCAGAAAACTTTGGGTGAAAGAGGCATTGAATGCATCTTTGTTGGATATGCTGAGCATTCCAAGGCATATAGGTTCTATGTTATTGAACCTAATGAATCTGTTTCAATTAACTCAATAATTGAATCAAGGGATGCACTATTTGATGACAATAGATTCTCATCAGTCCCTAGACCAAGTCAAAGGAATCCAAATGGAACTGATGACATTGGTGTATCAGAGGTGTATCAGAGGTCTCAGGACCCTGATGAGGTTGTGGAACAACAACCTGAACCTGAGCTCAGAAGGAGCAATAGGGTTAGGACTCCAAAGTTATTTGGATATGAGTTTCAATTATACTTAATTGAAGGTACAAGGAGTGAGGTCTCTGACCAATACTCCTATTGCTTCATTGTTGAGGATGATCCCAAAACATTTGAAGAAGCAATGAAATCCCAGGATGTTGCTTTCTGAAAAGAAGCAATTAATGATGAGATGGACTCCATCATGGGCAACAACACTTATGTGTTGATTGATCTACCACCTGGTTGCAAACCTCTATGTAGCAAATAGATTTTCAAAAGGAAATTGAAGGTAGATGGAACTGTTGAAAAGTTCAAGGCTAGACTAGTCATTCAAGGCTTTAAACAAAAGTCAGGGATAGACTATTTTGATACTTATGCTCCTGTGGCTCGTATCAGTACCATAAGATTGTTGTTTGCTTTGGCATCAATTCACAATCTGATTATTCATCAGATGGATGTGAAGACATCTTTCTTGAATGGTGACTTAGATGAGGAAGTTTATATGAACCAACCTCAGGGCTTCATCATGCCTGGCAATGAAAACAAGGTATGTAAACTGATTAAGTCTCTTTATGGACTAAAATAGGCACCTAAGCAATGGCATCAAAAGTTTGATGAAGTGGTTTTGTCTAGTGGTTATTTACTTAACTAGGCTGACAAATGTGTATATAGCAAATTTGATTAATCTCGTAAAGGAGTCATTATTTGTCTACATTTTGATGACATGTTGATCTTTGGCACTGACCAAAATCAAGTTAACCTTACAAAGGCATTTTTGTCATCAAAGTTCTCCATGAAGGATATGGGGGAGGCTGATGTTATCATTGGCATTAGGATTAAACATGAAAGCAACAAAATTTCTATATCTCAGTTTCATTACATTGAGAAGGTGTTGAAGAAATTTAATTACTTTGAGTGTACTCCAGTGAGTACTCCTATGGATACAAGTGAGAAGCTAAAGCCTAATACTGGCAAAGCTGTATCTCAACTTGAGTATTCTAGGGTGATTGGCTGTTTGATGTATGCCATGACTTGTACAAGACCTGATATTACTTTTGTAGTGGGTAAACTGAGCAGGTATACTAGTAATCCTAGTGCTCATCACTGGCAAGCAATTCAGAGGGTTTTTAAGTATTTGAAGAAAACTATGGATTATAGTCTTTCATATAGTGGTTATCCTTCAGTATTAGAAGGATACACTAATGCAAGTTGGATCAGTAACACTAAAGACAATTTGTCTACTAGTGGCTGGATATTCCTACTTGATGGGGGTGCAATTTCTTGGGCATCCAAGAAAAGAACTTGCATCACCAGTTCAACAATGGAGTCTGAATTTGTGGCTTTAGCAGCTGCTGGCAAAGAAGCTGAATAGTTGATTAACTTGCTTCTTGAGATTCCATTGTGGCCTAAACCTATAGCACCTATTTCTATCCGTTGTGATAGTGCTGCTACATTGGAAAAGGCTTATAGCCAGATGTACAATGGGAAGTCTAGACATTTAGGTGATAGGCGTAGCATGATTCGTGAGCTTATCATGAATGGGGTGATATCTATAAAGTTTGTTAAATCTCAACAAAACTTAGTTGATCACTTAACGAAGGGTTTGGCTAGACACTTGGTTTTGAAGTCTGCAAAAGGGATGAGTTTGAAGTCCAACTTAGTCACTGAACGTTAAGACACCAAACTCCCTCCTGAGGAAACTTGGGAGCTGAGTTCAATGTGGAAAGCTGAACATTTAGTGGACTGGAGCACATGTTTTATATTACATCCCAAGGTTGTGCTCAGAACCTGCTGGAAAAGGATGATGAAGTCTTTACTTTTCAATAGTTATTTTCTTTGAAAAAGTGCTAAGCAGGAACATGAATAAAGAGGAACCACCTATGTAAATGTTGAAGTTTTGCCGCTTCAGGAAGCTTTGGATTTTTAGCTTTCACAACATTTATGAATTGGATATAGACACATGGCTTGTATAGTGTCACGTTTATTTAAGTGTTTGAAAATGTATGTGTATTTTATCTTCAGGTATTCAAATGGGTTGAAGGGTTGAAGGTGTAATGTACTAAGATGAGAATTCAATCTTCAAGATATTTTCATTTATGCATATATTTTGTTTTGTGTTTATTTTTCATGCAAAGGAAGTGAAATAAATTTGGGGAGGATTGTTGGAAAATTTAGTGCGCTTAAGGGATTAATTCACACCTGGTAATGGGTTTGGAGGTACGGAATGTACACCCACTTGGTCACTCAATCCCCTGACTCAATAGTGGTTATGCTAGTGTGAATCTGTTTCTGTTGATCTGATTCTGCTGATGGTGGATTCTGCTGATAGTGAATTCTGCTGCTAGTGGAATTCTGGTGCTGGTGGATTCTGCTGCTAGTGTGATTCTGCTGTTGGCATCAGTTTATTCTGCTGCTCGTTTTTAGTCACTGTTTCCTACTATTATGGAAACTATTATAGTATAACTAATGGGCCGTTAATTATACATAATTCATGGGATAGGGTTTGAGTATTCTCTATTATAAATAGAGGTCATAATACATCTGCATGGATGTACGATACGACACAAACACTAAACACTTGAATACGTTTCTGTTCTTGATTTGTGCCTAAAACAAGAACATCACTTGGTCTTATCCCATAGAGATATTCGTGTAACCCAGGTATAGGTTCGAATAGTTTCTATTGGAAAGTGATAACACGATTTCAAGAGAATATCCGGTACTCATTGATTATCTTAACCCTGTTCTGGGAACACTCAAACACTAAATAACCAACATCTAGGAACACACACAAAAAGGTGTACAACCATATAAAAGAGAGGGGAAAATAAAGTACAAACATGCTTCTTCATTTTATCTTGTGTCTGCTTTTTACACTTTCTTCAACAATAGCCCTTGGGACTCTCCAAGGTCTTTCCAACTCAAGTGCTATGAACTACATAGTAAAACCAGGTTGTCAAACCCATTGTGGAAATATTAGAGTTCCTTACCCTTTTGGTATTGGTAAAGACACTGGTTGTTCCCTAGATGACTCGTTTTACATGAATTGTAATATATCATTCGATCCCCCAAAGTTGTACTTTGCATCAAGCTCGCTCGAATCAAGCACCATTCATGAAGTATTCAACATTTCAGATTCAGAGTTACGCACCTTCATTAGGGTTGGTTCTCGATGCTATAACAAAGATGGGAATGTTACTAATGATTTTCATTCTTATTGAGGTTTAAGTGAATTTAGTTTCTCAGGAAAAAACAAGCTCACAGTCATTAGGTGTGATGATATTGTTGTGATCAGTGATTTTACCGGAAGCAAGTATGCTAATGGCTATTATGGATTATGCACCAACTTATCCTATGTAGCTGCCGGGGAGTGCTCAGGAAATGGCTGTTGTCAGACATCTATCACTAACGGTCTCCAACATTACATGATTACATTCAACACCCTTCAGAGCCACAAAAATGTTTGGACCATCAATGACTGTGGCTATGCTTTTCTTGGTGAGGAAAACACTTTTCGATTTGGTGGCGCCAATGATTTATCTCATTCTTCAGACTTAATTCAGAGGGTAAAATCCAGTGTCCTTGTTGTGATGGACTGGGCAATTGAACATGATAGAAATTGCTCTCTGGCTACTGAATGCAAAGAGAACAGTGAGTTCCATGATGTAGACAGTTGTTGATAATCGCTACCCTTATATATAAACCCTAATCGTTTTTTTCTTATAGTCGGTTATTCAATCGATTCATTATTTAGGGTTTAGTTTTATCGATTCATTATTTATAAACCCTAAACGATTACTATTTGCATATTTTTTTAATCATTTCTTTAGGGTTTACTATGTTTAGGTTTATGGATACGATCGTAAGGTTCTGTAATGGCATTATTTTATGTACGATCTGGGTTTGGTTTTGATGGATATGCTCGCATGGTTGATTATTTTCGATCCATTACATGGTGGACTTCATGGTAATCGATACCCTATTTTTTAGGGTTCGGTTTTATTTGTTGTGTTAATGTAACCTTTGTGGTTTTTGTGTTCTTGCTAGTCGACTATGGGTCGTGTTACATGAAGAGGGGTTCTTGGTGGTGCGATTTCATCATTGTCACGTGGGTTTGGTAGAGTGGAATTTTTATTCGGTTAGTCGCAATAGGTGCTGCTGATCGATTTTGGAGGTTAAGTTTTTTAGGGTTCTTATTCGTAAAATCTAGTGATCGTTTGTTTGTGACTTGATCCTCCCCGCTTTACTGGTAATCATGTTACTTTATGTGATTCGGTTTTTTAGGGTTTGCTTGTCAATGGTAACCCTATGCTTGGTATCACATTCGATCTACTTGTTAGTGTTTGATTCAACCTAGGTATGTTGCATGGTGCCCTTATTCTTGTTGATTAATTTTTACATGGCTGATATTGGAAAGGTGATCATGGCTTGTAAGTTGCAGGTTCGGTGCATTGTTTGTTACCATTCAAACTGTTTTTTGATGCATGTTTGTGGGACAATGAAGATGATTGGAAGTTCTACGATGACTATGCTTTTGGGGCTACCTTAATGAAGCAAGCTTTTAATTTTATGATGTTTATTCACTTGTATAGTCATTGTAGGTTGATAGTTTTCTTTTGTAAGTCATAAGAATGGCATGTCATTCTTATGTAGTTGTCGATGTAAATGTCCTAAGGGACTGAGGCAAGGGAACTCATCCTCGTCTTTTGTACTTCAATGTTTTTTGGTTAATATATTTTACCAGGGTGAGGGTGCAGGATTACTCTCCTTTACCTAAAAATTTATTTTTTAGGTAACTCATCATATAGTCAAGAAACCATATAAGTGAAATTTTTCTTTTTTAAAACAACCAATATTAACATAACAAGTGTATAAATATAACTGTTATTAGCTGAATAAAGATTCATTTTATTTCCCATATAGCTCTAGTGGTTGGCTTGCTAGCAACATTATCTGGAGTGGCTGGGATTTTCTTTGGTGTAAGGAAGAGGAAACTAGTCAAGTTACGAGAAAAGTTCTTCGAGCAAAACGGGGGAGTATTTTTGAAACAAAAGTTAAATGCACCAGGTATATTAACGAGGCAGTGATTATGTTTAGCTCTGAACAGCTTCGAAAAGGATCCGAAAATTAATCTGAGGAACGGATTATTGGGCGTGGCAGTTATGGGGTAGTGTATAAAGGAATTTTGTCGGATAAATGTGTTGTTGCAATAAAGAAGTCTAAACTAGTGGATGGGACCCAAACAGAGCAATTCATCAATGAAGTATGGATCCTTACACAAGTCATTCATCGAAATGTGGTAAAACTTTTAGGCTGTTGTTTGGAAGAGGAGGTCCCAGTATTAGTTTATGAGTTCATCTCCAATAACACACTTTTTTTTGTCATATACATCATAAATTGGATGGAATGAGTTGGTTATCATGGGAGAATCGATTAAGAATTGCTTCTGAAGCTGCAGGCGCACTTGGGTACCTTCATTCATAAGCGATTATGCCCATCATACATAGGGATGTTAAGTCTACAAATATATTACTAGAATACTAGATGATAACTATACCATAAAAATTTCAGATTTTGGTGCATCAAGGTTAGTTCCATTAGATCATGATCAAGTCACTACTCTTGTTCAACGCATTCTAGGGTACCTTGATCCTGAATACTTCCACACAAGCCAGCTAACCGACAAGAGTGACGTATATAGCTTTGGAGTTGTCCTTGCGGAACTCATAACCGGGAAAAAACCTCTTTGTACAGATAGATACAATAAAGAAAAGAATTTAAAAAAAAAACTTTGTCAAGGCGGTGAAAGAAAACCGCCTATTTGAAATTATTGAACCACGATTCCTACGTGAAGAAACTCTTGAGCAATTACAAGTGGTAGCTGATTTGATAAAGAGATGTCGTAATTTACATGGCAATGACAGACCTAGTAATATGCCTGTGAGAAATATATTTTCATGGAGCACGATTTTGCGTACATTATCGAATGCGGGTCTTTGAAGACTCAAGTTGTAGTAAACTTTACTAATCTGTTCATGCATAAGTTTGAGATAGTCGAGACTAGAGTGCCACAATGCACAACTATAAATTACATGATAGTATGATATATGCCCTCTTTATCAAGGGACTTTACTTGATGTTATAAAATTGCAAGAGGTGACACTAGTACAATCGACGCTTTCTCCGGCGACTTTTTTATGACGTTGCCGTCGATATGTCCACGGCATTATACAGTTCCGTCGACATGTCAACGGGATAATGACGACGCCGATGCCCCGTCGGGAACAGCATTGCCGTCGACGATTGTCGTCGACATTGTGGGTCCCACTTCGTTTTTCAGTCAAAGAATTTTTTTTGTCCGTCAAATTCTTCCCGTCGACGGAAGCGTATAAGTAATTAACATTTTAATTATTAAACGTTAATTAAGTTTTATATATTACCGTGGACATGTCGACGGTATCGTTGAACTATAAAAATATGGTAACTAATTATGCCGTCGACATGTCGACGGTATAATTAAAGTAATAATATTCATTGTTTGATGGTGCCGTCGACATGTCGACGGTACCATTGCGTTATATTGCTAACAGCAGGCTGCAAATCAGCAATATTCCAGATTTTTTCCGGAAAAATCTACCAAAACCTGTAACCAGAAGCTATAACCACTCAATATCAACATGTCCTAACACATAAACTCGACATCGGCTAAAAGATGGGCAAATTATCACTAAACACCCTCAAAATGCATTAAAACATATAAAGTCTACAAAATGGGGTGTGGTAAAATATAAACCTAGCTGCCATATCCACAAATGTTTCAATATCAGCGATGTTCAAGTCACCAAAAGGTTAAACTACAAAATACTAAGATAAGGGTCACGAAAATATTGTTTCAACCATAAGTACAACACAAAATAACTCAAGTATATGATTGTAAAGCTTCTATAAGGACCTCCCTGGTTCTTGTCTCCAGTTTATAGGATTTTTCCACTTCCGCAAGTGCTACGATTCCATCCTGAAAATATAATAACATATACATTTATCAAGAAGATAAATCTCAATATATACACAGTCATAACAATTGCTTGAAAAATAAATAGTATTACTACCTCAACTATATCCAAGTCTATCAAGCATGTTGTTTGCTTCAAGGAACTAACTTATACACGAGATGTTTAACGAACAAGCCGAGATGATATCGTTATACATGAGATGTTAAACGGATGAGTCGAGATGCTATGGTTATACACGAGATGTTTAACGAACAAGCCGAGATGATATGGTTGTACATGAGATGTTAAACCAAAGAGCAGAGGTGCTATGGTTATACACGAGATGTTAAAAGAATGAGTCGAGATGCTACGGTTATACACGAGATGTTAAACGAACGAGTCGAGATGATATGGTTGTACACGCGATGTTAAACGGATGAGCCGAGATGATATGTTTATACACGAGATTTTAAATGAACGAGCCGAGATGCTATGGTTATACGTGAGATGTTAAACAGATGAGTCAAGATGGTACGGTTATACACGAGATGTTAAATGAACTAGCTGAGATGATATGGTTGTACATGAGACGTTAAACCAACGAGCCGAGATGCTATGGTTATACACGAGATGTTAAACGAACTAGCCGAGATGCTACGGTTATACATGAGACGTTAAACAAACGAGCCGAGATGATATCGTTATACATGAGATGTTAAACGGATGAGTCGAGATGCTACGGTTATACACGAGATGTTAAACGAACGAGCCGAGATGATATGGTTGTTCATGAGATGTTAAACCGATGAGCCGAGATGATATGGTTATACATGAGATGTTAAACATATGAGTCGAGATGCTACGGTTATACACGAGATGTTAAACGAACGAGCTGAGATGATATGGTTGTACATGAGATGTTAAACCAACGAGCCGAGATGCTATGGTTATACACGAGATGTTAAACGAACGAGTCGAGATGCTACGGTTATACATGAGATGTTAAACGAATGAGCCGAGATGATATTGTTATACATGAGATGTTAAACCGGTGAGTCGAGATGTTACGCTTATACAGGAGATGTTAAACGAACGAGCCGAGATGATATGGTTGTACATGAGATGTTAAACCAATGAGCCGAGATGTTATGGTTATACACGAGATGTTAAACGAATGAGTCGAGATGCTACGGTTATACATGAGATGTTAAACGAATGAGTTGAGATGATATGGTTGTACACGTGATGTTAAAGGGATGAGCCGAGATGATATGGTTATACACGAGATGTTAAACGAACGAGCCGAGATGCTATGGTTATACATGAGATGTTAAACAGATGAGTCGAGATGCTACAGTTATACACGAGATTTTAAACGAACGAACCGAGATGATATGGTTGTACATGAGATGTTAAACCAACGAGCCGAGATGCTATGGTTATACATGAGATGTTAAACGTACTAGCCGAGATGCTACGGTTATACATGAGATGTTAAACGAACGAGCCGAGATGATATCGTTATACATGAGATGTTAAACGGATGAGTCTAGATGCTACGGTTATACACGAGACGTTAAACGAATGAGCCGAGATGATATGGTTGTACATGAGATGTTAAACCAATGAGCCGAGATGATATGATTATACATGAGATGTTAAACAGATGAGTCGAGATCCTACGGTTATACACGAGATGTTAAACGAACGAGCCGAGATGATATGCTTGTACATGAGATGTTAAACCTACGAGCCGAGATGCTATGGTTATACACGAGATGTTAAACGAACGAGCCGAGATGCTATTTTTATACATGAGATGTTAAACGAACGAGCCGAGATGATATCGTTATACATGAGATGTTGAACGGATAAGTCGAGATGCTATGGTTGTACACGAGATGTTAAACGAACGAGACGAGATGATATGGTTGTACAGGAGATGTTAAACCAATGAGCCGAGATGCTATGGTAATACACGAGATGTTAAACGAACGAGCCGAGATGATATGGTTGTACACGTGATGTTAAACGAACGAGCCGAGATGATATCGTTATACATGAGATGTTAAACAGATGAGTCGAGATGTTACGGTTATACACGAGATGTTAAACGAACGAGCCGAGATGCTATGGTTATACACGAGAAGTTAAACGAATGAGCCCAGTGGCACAGCTATTAAGGGGCGGAGGGGGTGGGGGCGCCCGACCCCCCGAATTTTTTTTTGTGATGTAGGGGTATATAGTTTTCGTGTAGAAAATTTTTGGTATATTCGGTTTCGACCCCCAAAATTTCGGTATTACCCAAAAAATACCGTTAGGAAAAAAAATTTAGATCCCGACCCCCCACTGAAAATATGCTAGCTTCGCCACTGCCGAAATGCTATGGTTATACATGAGATGTTAAACGAACGAGCCGAGATGCTATGGTTATACACGAGATGTTAAATGAACGAGCCGAGATGCTACGGTTATACACGGGATGTTAAACGAACGAGCCGCGATGCTATGGTTATACACGATTTGTGAGAATTTATCAACAAGAACAACAACAACATACCCAATCTCGCAAGAGCGATTTGTGAGAATATATATATATATATATATATATATATATATATATATATATATATATATATATATATATATATAAGTAAAAAAAATAAAGAAAAAAAAAATTGGGGAGATAATCCCGTGGACATATCGCCGGGAAAAAATCCCGCCATTCTATTGGCCAATATTTTACGATAATTAAGTAGCTACAATTATCCCGTCGACGGGAACGTGAAACCAAAACCAGTAATTAACGTTAATTATTCGTTAATTACACTTTCATTCGTGATTTATATTATCCCGTCGACATGTCGACGGGAGCGTATTAGCGGGATAATTTCGCTCCCAAGTTTGGGCAATTATTGAGGTTGAAAACTTTGACGACGGGAGCATATCAACCCGAAAAATTCAACGCGTTTGGCCTCGGTCAAGCGTTTTTTTTGTCGTTTTCTGCGTATTCCCGACGACATTCTGTCGACGGGACGACCTTCGTCGCCTGTTCTCCCGTTTCTTGTAGTGTGAGTGATTGTTACGGGTTGAATGTGGTGGGAAGGGGATAATGTGCCGCTGAGTTGGTGGTGGTAAAGACCACCACCATTACATCTGGTACACCATTACATCTGGTTTAATAGATTCAAGATGCATGGGCTTTGTTAAATAGTTGTTTGGCATAGCATCTATTCCACTTTTTTTTCTATTACATGTAGGGAAGAACAAATGTATCATTTCATGAAGGTATTCATCTTAACTCACTGTGTACTCAATCTTGATAGATAACATGTTTAATAGTTATATATCATAAAAATGTTCCTTGTACAAGGTTTCGGATTTTGCTTCTTTATTTTCTATAGTGACCGAAAACTTGAGACGCGGATTTGTGTATAGTCGTTACACGTTCGTTTTGTAATTTCATGCCACTTATTATATATATAAAAAGAGTCAAAAACAGAAAACGAATAGAAAGGAGAGAAAATAGCCGTAAATTGTAAAGTCAAAAAGGGACCCATTCGAAAAGTAGACAATATCATGGCACATTCGTTTGGGACCCGTGGGAAAAATAACTGGTGTTTTTGCGATCACAACTTTTAAAGATCTTCTCTAGAGAACAAGATCAAAAGTTGGCCAAGTCAATAAAAACAACTAGAACAATCACCATCACGACTCACAAGTACGTACTATTCAGATAACAAGAATTTATAACTGATTTACGTGTCTTGAATTTAAATTGAATAGGTTACTGTGTAATTTTCAAAGATATTACATAAGCACATAGTATTTTTGCAATTGAAGTGAGAACTTAGGTATTTTAGCGGAATTGTCTTTATTATCTAAAAAAAAAAAATCACCAAAAAGTGTATGTAGTCCAGGCTAGTGTATGTCCGGCGTTAGCCATTGGGTTATTTCTTTTGGAATATGATTTTTTTTTTTTTTTTTTTTTTTTAATTTCAATTAACTTTTGCATTCTGGAAAATAAAAAAAAAAAGAAAAAAGAAAAAAAAAAAAGAAAAAAAAAGTGTCACTATTTGTATTGATTGATGGTCGTTTTACGATTATCACAAAGGAGGGCCACAATGCAGATGGATTGCCAAAATAAAATATGGAAGCAACCAAAAGAAATTTCATGGGATATTCATTTGGGACCAGTGAGAAAAATCTTAGGTGTATTTCTTAGGAATTGGAAGTCTTATATTAAAAAAACGCGGCTTAGACAATTAAAAATGAAGCGACATCAATGACCCAAAATAGAAGATATTTTTAATTAACGCGTCTACTTATTTAAGAAACGTGAATCTACGACTAGGTTTAAGTGAAATACATAGTAATTTTTAGAGGAAACTGCCACAATATATCCCTCGTTAACAATGTATTTCACTTAAACCTAGTCGTAGATTCATGTTTCCAAAATAAGTAGACGCGTTAATTAAAAATATCTTCTGTAAGTCATAAGTAGACGCGTTTAAGTGAAATACATTGTAGATTGATAGTTTTCTTTTGTAAGTCATAAGAATGGCATGTCATTCTTATGTAGTGGTCGATGTAAGTGTCCTAAGGGACTGAGGCGAGGGAACTCATCCTCGTCTTTTGTACTTCAATGTTTTTTGGTTAATATATTTTACCAGGGTGAGGGTGCAGGATTACTCTCCTTTACCTAAAAATTTATTTTTTAGGTAACTCATCATATAGTCAAGAAACCATATAAGTGAAATTTTTCTTTTTTAAAACAACCAATATTAACATAACAAGTGTATAAATATAACTGTTATTAGCTGAATAAAGATTCCTTTTATTTCCCATATAGCTCTAGTGGTTGGCTTGCTAGCAACATTATCTGGAGTGGCTGGGATTTTCTTTGGTGTAAGGAAGAGGAAACTAGTCAAGTTACGAGAAAAGTTCTTCGAGCAAAACGGGGGAGTATTTTTGAAACAAAAGTTAAATGCACCAGGTATATTAACGAGGCAGTGATTATGTTTAGCTCTGAACAGCTTCGAAAAGGATCCGAAAATTAATCTGAGGAACGGATTATTGGGCGTGGCAGTTATGGGGTAGTGTATAAAGGAATTTTGTCGGATAAATGTGTTGTTGCAATAAAGAAGTCTAAACTAGTGGATGGGACCCAAACAGAGCAATTCATCAATGAAGTATGGATCCTTACACAAGTCATTCATCGAAATGTGGTAAAACTTTTAGGCTGTTGTTTGGAAGAGGAGGTCCCAGTATTAGTTTATGAGTTCATCTCCAATAACACACTTTTTTTTGTCATATACATCATAAATTGGGTGGAATGAGTTGGTTATCATGGGAGAATCGATTAAGAATTGCTTCTGAAGCCGCAGGCGCACTTGGGTACCTTCATTCACAAGCGATTATGCCCATCATACATAGGGATGTTAAGTCTACAAATATATTACTAGAATACTAGATGATAACTATACCACAAAAATTTCAGATTTTGGTGCATCAAGGTTAGTTCCATTAGATCATGATCAAGTCACTACTCTTGTTCAACGCATTCTAGGGTACCTTGATCCTGAATACTTCCACACAAGCCAGCTAACCGACAAGAGTGACGTATATAGCTTTGGAGTTGTCCTTGCGGAACTCATAACCGGGAAAAAACCTCTTTGTACAGATAAATACAATAAAGAAAAGAATTTAAAAAAAAAACTTTGTCAAGGCGGTGAAAGAAAACCGCTTATTTGAAATTATTGAACCACGATTCCTACGTGAAGAAACTCTTGAGCAATTACAAGTGGTAGCTGATTTGATAAAGAGATGTCGTAATTTACATGGCAATGACAGACCTAGTAATATGCCTGTGAGAAATATATTTTCATGGAGCACGATTTTGCGTACATTATCGAATGCGGGTCTTTGAAGACTCAAGTTGTAGTAAACTTTACTAATACCATGATAATAGCACTGTTCATGCATAAGTTAGAGATAGTCGAGACTAGAGTGCCACAATGCACAACTATAAATTACATGATAGTATGATATATGCCCTCTTTATCAAGGGACTTTACTTGATGTTATAAAATTGCAAGAGGTGACACTAGTACAATCGACGCTTTCTCCGGTGACTTTTTTATGACGTTGCCGTCGATATGTCCACTGCATTATACAGTTCCGTCGACATGTCAACGGGATAATGACGACGCCGATGCCCCGTCGGGAACAGCCGTCGACGATTGTCGTCGACATTGTGGGTCCCACTTCGTTTTTCAGTCAAAGAATTTTTTTTGTCCGTCAAATTCTTCCCGTCGACATGTCGACGGAAGCGTATAAGTAATTAACATTTTAATTATTAAACGTTAATTAAGTTTTATATATTACCGTGGACATGTCGACGGTATCGTTGAACTATAAAAATTTGGTAACTAATTATGCCGTCGACATGTCGACGGTATAATTAAAGTAATAATATTCATTGTTTGATGGTGCCGTCGACATGTCGACGGTACCATTGTGTTATATTGCTAACAGCAGGCTGCAAATCAGCAATATTCCAGATTTTTTCCGGAAAAATCTACCAAAACCTGTAACCAGAAGCTATAACCACTCAATATCAACATGTCCTAACACATAAACTCGACATCGGCTAAAAGATGGGCAAATTATCGCTAAACACCCTCAAAATGCATTAAAACATATAAAGTCTACAAAATGGGGTGTGGTAATATCTAAACCTAGCTGCCATATCCACAAATGTTTCAATATCAGCGATGTTCAAGTCACCAAAAGGTTAAACTACAAAATACTAAGATAAGGGTCATGAAAATATTGTTTCAACCATAAGTACAACACAAAATAACTCAAGTATATGATTGTAAAGCTTCTATAAGGACCTCCCTGGTTCTTGTCTCCAGTTTATAGGATTTTTCCACTTCCGCAAGTGCTACGATTCCATCCTGAAAATATAATAACATATACATTTATCAAGAAGATAAATCTATATATATACACAGTCATAACAATTGCTTGAAAAATAAATGGTATTACTACCTCAACTATATCCAAGTCTATCAAGCATGTTGTTTGCTTCAAGGAACTAAGTTATACACGAGATGTTTAACGAACAAGCCGAGATGATATCGTTATACATGAGATGTTAAACGGATGAGTCGAGATGCTATGGTTATACACGAGATGTTTAACGAACAAGCCGAGATGATATGGTTGTACATGAGATGTTAAACCAACGAGCAGAGGTGCTATGGTTATACACGAGATGTTAAAAGAATGAGTCGAGATGCTACGTTATACACGAGATGTTAAACGAACGAGTCGAGATGATATGGTTGTACACGCGATGTTAAACGGATGAGCCGAGATGATATGGTTTTACACGAGATTTTAAATGAACGAGCCGAGATGCTATGGTTATACGTGAGATGTTAAACAGATGAGTCGAGATGGTACGGTTATACACGAGATGTTAAATGAACGAGCTGAGATGATATGGTTGTACATGAGACGTTAAACCAACGAGCCGAGATGCTATGGTTATACACGAGATGTTAAACGAACTAGCCGAGATGCTACGGTTATACATGAGACGTTAAACGAACGAGCCGAGATGATATCGTTATACATGAGATGTTAAACGGATGAGTCGAGATGCTACGGTTATACACGAGATGTTAAACGAACGAGCCGAGATGATATGGTTGTTCATGAGATGTTAAACCAATGAGACGAGATGATATGGTTATACATGAGATGTTAAACATATGAGTCGAGATGCTACGGTTATACACGAGATGTTAAACGAACGAGCCGAGATGATATGGTTGTACATGAGATGTTAAACCAACGAGCCGAGATGCTATGGTTATACACGAGATGTTAAACGAACGAGTCGAGATGCTACGGTTATACATGAGATGTTAAACGAATGAGCCGAGATGATATTGTTATACATGAGATGTTAAACCGGTGAGTCGAGATGTTACGCTTATACACGAGATGTTAAACGAACGAGCCGAGATGATATGGTTGTACATGAGATGTTAAACCAATGAGCCAAGATGTTATGGTTATACACGAGATGTTAAACGAATGAGTCGAGATGCTACGGTTATGTAACAATTCGCAATTTCAGGTTAATTACCATTCCCGGAAAATTTCACTATTCACTTTTACTATTCATTTTTTTTCCGAAACTTTCCCGAAAGTTGATTTTTATTTGATATTCTCAAGTGATAAATCATTTCCATGGCAAATTAAATGTTTGACATTCGTCAGATCATTTCCGTGAAAGTTATTAAGGAATTACACGTTTTAGGGTAAAACGTCATTCAGAAATTCTACGTATAACGAAACTCGACCGCGTTAAGTGACCCCGCATCAGAAAAATGTTTGACACACTCATGATTTATTTGAGAATTAATCGTGACTGAGAAAAACATGACCAAAAACTTCCCAGCAGGTCACCCATGTCGGTACTAATCTCACATGAGCACGCTTAACCAAATGGGCGATTAACCGTTAGACCACAAAACGAGTTTCTAAGACATTTTGAGTTTTCAAAATTTTTAGAAAAAGTCAACATAATTTTCCCTCCTCCATTGACCAAAAATCATTCCTTGATTTTATAAGTCATTCCTTGATTTTTAGGCTTACGGTTTGATGTCTAAAAGACATTTAACACCAACCGACACTAGACTGAGCCCAGTCTAGACATTATAAGTCATTTTAAATCATTTATAACCTATTAGAAAAGTAACATTTTACTTTTCTCAGTTTTACGCAAAATTCGTACATTTTACGTATTACGCGTTTTAGACCCGTGTTTCCAGTTTTTAGCAGGGTTTTGGCACCCGATAGATCCTACCACTCATTTTATATTTTATTATGGACTATATGGACATGTTTAACAATACTTTCAAATTCCATAATTTTACGACACCCGGTTTTACGTTTTAAGGCTTAATCATTTACGATTGGCATTTCCCGGAGTCAAAACACACTAGATATCTTGGATAATATCATCACAAGTCCACACCTTGTCCTCCAAGCTTATGAACCGCCATATGGGGGGGGGGGGGTTTCACACTAGGTGGCTTGATCTCAAGCTTGATGGCCTTAGATTTCATCCATGTGTTCACCTTGGCCTCCAAGGTTGGACTAGTCAATGAAATGTAACCTCCTCAAGCTCCTATAAAGCCCTCCTTTGCCCTTTGTTGCCGTCCACTTCCACACACACCAACACCAATTCATTTGCAAATTCTCTTCCAAGTTTCATGCAAGATTCAAGTGATTCTTCAAGGTAGAAACTCTAGTTAGGTTATCATTCACCAAAACTCTTCCATAACCTCATATACTTGGTGATTTCTCTTGAGTTTAAATCCACTCAATTCACCTAAACCTTCATCATCCATCTTTCAAGAATACCAAGGGTAGAAAGATTGCATGAAGTGAAAAAGGGTTGAAGCAAGTCTATCAATGTCCTATCCTTACATGTTAACTTCCTTTCATCTTTGAAAGCCAAAAGTTGTGAGCCAAACCCTAACTTGATTCTTGTTAAATAATCATGTTCATGTTATTTACATATTATTTGTGCTATATATTGTCTTGTTATCATGTCCATGATGTATAAAAATGACCAAAACAAGTTATTGTTACATGATTGATAACACAAGTTACTATAACAAACAAACCAGTGAATTTCTTGGTATAACCTGATCAAAATGGTAAAAATATGATGTTGGATCATTACATATTACAGTAGAGGACTTAACAAGGAAACCATAGCAATTTGAACCACCTAAAACGAGTATACGAGTCAAAAGTTACGCCGATTTGAAGTTACCAAAGATTTCCGGCAAAACTGCCTAAACCTCCTGAATCGCATTCTGACTTTTTGAAAGTCCCACCTCTGGTCCGATTCATCAAAAAGTTAAAACACGAAAGTTGTCCGGAACGACGTTTTCGTTCAGGAACAAAGAGGCTCGAGCCTTGAAAACACTTTCTGAGTAAGATATTTCACAATTTCTTAACAGCTATTTACATATAATAAGTCACTAAGTTATGGTTATACTTTAAAAGGAACAAGAGTTATTATGACCTATAAACAAGACCACCACCATGGCTAGAACCAAGGTAGTGTCTCATGACCATGGAACAAGGACCAAAGGTCATGGCTAGGCCATGACGAAATAACCATACCAACTTACATAGGCGTAAACATGTAACAATGAATTAGGCGATAACATGAACAAGCAATTTGGATCTACTTCACTTAAAAGGAAACCATGAGATATTACCAAGAGAAAATGGTCATACAAGACTTATGAAACTATCCCTAATAACAACCTTCATATACAAATAAACTTTCCTAAGTTTATTCAAATATCGGACATGTAACCTTTCGGATCAAAACTTATATCTATATATTTCATCAACTACTACAATAGTAGGGAGCCTCATGTGAGGAGTTCATTATGTAAGCCGTCGAGTTGAGTTGTGGATTTACGAGTTAAAGTGTCCTGGCTCCTCGAACGCTTACTAACATGACTTCTGAATTATGTCGGCCCGAACGGTAGTAAACGATATACAAAACATACATGTTTCATGAATCTTTTCTTTCAAAGACATACAATATACATCATACCACATCATGGACTATAATGCAAGATATATATATAGGCACTACTTCATAGTCTTTACTCCGATCCTAAGTCGCGACATTCTATTATAGGTTGCTCGTAGAAACCTACACGATTCAACAGTTACATTCATTACTTGCTATCTTAACTTAAGGTGAGTTCATAGCCCCACTTTACATTACTTCAATGTTTTACAAACCCTTGGGGGGAATACATGCTATTATTTTTCTACTCGAACACAATGCTTTCTACTGTATGCTATTCGACTATGTTTTATTATCACTAAGTAACAACCTTGCTAAACCGAGATCCCTTATTATGAACCATTTAATCACTAGCAATAGTGAGCGCAAATATTGTGAATAGGCCTATTGGGATTGACGAATCCCATTTGTATTGACTAAGTTCAAACAAATGCATTAATATTTGAGATTTAGGTATGTTAGCAAAGTACCTACCGGGATAAATCTGCCGATCGATATTGGTACACGTTAACGTTATGGTGTCATAAGCTTAGTGTATAATAACCTTTCCGGGCATATAACAACGTAGCCCATCATTGTTTTCCAAATATTGGTGTGAGTCTATAGCTCACACTACCAACATATTGTGTTCAAACGATTTAACTACAAACACTACGATTATTGTGTTCAACGATTTACTACCAACACTTTGTGTTCAAACGATTTAACAAACTCTATGAATATCACTCAACCTTTGTGTTGACCTCTCAAGCATGTATTTCAGGTTCATGACGATCAAGGATGGCACGGAAGCGCACGGATACTCAAGAAGGCTATAAATTTTATTATCATTCAAAAACTCATTTATTATACATTGTAAACATGGAACCATTTGGGACCTCATTTTGTAACCTCTGATATTTATATAATTTTGAATGATACATCTTTTAAAACGACTCAATTGGAGTTCGTTTTCTATTATTGTGACTATTGTGCCGTCGAGTAACACCCAGTTCGAATTCCGCTGCAACCATGAATTGGGGGTGTTACAGATTGGTATCAGAGCCATGGTTATAGAGAAACGGGTCTAAGTGAGACCTAAACTATAACTACAATCACAAACAAAAACATTTTATAGCCTTCCGCTCTCCGTGTCTTCCATCCTCCAGACGATTATGGATTTAGTAAGCATGTTATGCTTCACAAACAAATTAGTATATTCATATATACCCATTTTGAGCATTTCCCCGTAAGCATAAGTATATTGATATATACACACTAAGCATTTTATGCTACATGAACACATATCCGTATATTGATATATACACACTAAGCATTTTATGCTACATGAACACATATCCGTATATTGATATATACACACTAAGCATTTTATGCTACATGAACACATATAAGTATATTGATATATACACACTAGGCATTTTATGCTACATGAACATATTAGTATATTGATATATAAACTCGTTTATTTTCAATCATTTATCTAAACAATGAACTAAACATATCTATGTATGCCTATTCTAAGGCATTTCGACATAGCCACACTCTCCCAATCATGTTCCTACTTCAACATTATATGTCCAAGACATTGTAACTGATACAATGGTCTCATTCATTTTCCAAGACATTGTGAGATACAATGGTCTCATTCATTTTCCAAGACATTGTGAGATACAATGGTCTCATTCATTTTCCAAGACATTGTGAGATACAATGGTCTCATTCGTTTTTCAAGACATTGTGAGATACAATGGTCTCATTTATTTTTCAAGACCTTGTGAGATATAATGGTCTCATTCATTTTCCAAGACATTGTATGATACAATGGTCTTAATCATTTCTCAAATGTTTTGAGTCACATAATGGTTTAACCTACTTCCCAGACATTGTGAATTGCACAATGGTCTAACCTACTTCCGAGACATTGTGATTTGTGCAATGGTCTCTGGAATTATTTCACGACCTCATCAATATCATTTCTTATGATATCAAAAATCCATCACAATCTAACGATTTCCAAACAAGAAATATGAGATTTCTAAAGGACAAACTAATCCATCGTCGACAGAAGCTGAACTTTCTCTACATTCATTAAGGTTTTCTGATGAAACCTTCATTATTAAAAGTTCGTGATCCTGGCAAAGTATGTTCTATTTTAGAACTACTTAAAACTTCCTTTCCATACGTATCTACCCTTACTACCTTCTATGCAATGGAATATGAAAACATACGTTACAAGTCTAGTATGGACGGGACTTGCAACTTAAGGGTTGACATCGCCTTTGTTTAGTGAACAGTTTTCCAAAACCAACGGACATATCACAAGTATACCTAATTTAGGTATCTGAAAATTTATCGAACCTTGGCTAAATATAGACTAGTCACCTATATTTATCCTAGGGACAGTGGAATATAGTCTGACTAACTATATTCGACTTAAAATTTTCAAATACTGAGAGTAGTTGTACTAGGGTTATGTTTAGATTGATTTCCTACATGAACACGATAAACCACCAGAATACATTAAAACAATCTAGAGACACGATAGTGTCTTACCACTCAGTGAAATCTTAACATTTTATTTGTACTACCTAACTTCATTCTTGAAAGTTTTCATTTATGAGATAATCCGAACTACTATCTTGGGATAGTTACCAATTATTCTCTTCATCCTGTAAAAGTACCATCCTGTTTAGGATACCATTCCATCATAAACTTTTAAAATCTCTTAAGATTTTCAAAACAAACTCAACATCTATACCTAAGAGTATTAATGTTAAGCATACACTACACACTTTTGTTCATCAACATATCATAACATTATCTTCACAATCGTTGGAACCACAAGCTCATTAACAGATCTTGATGCACTTTTAAAGCTCAAATCATCCTTAGTTACACCACAAGCACCCTTATCAACTTTACAAGATTGAATATTCATCTTGTACTTTTGGAACACCAGTATCATCTCGTAATACACTACCTTGTAACTCACCGGCTAAGTATGAATGTTGTGTCGGGAATTCTTGAGTAGGATGATTTATAATGTCCTTATTTGAATGGATTGGGATGCCTTTTTATTTAAATAAAGAAATTATAAATCATCGAACCATACGTTTATATTCCTTTAGTTACATTGTTTGGGATGCCTCTCTATGTAAATAAAGAATTATAAACAAGTGGGCTTATTTGTATCCGAAATAACATAAGTATGAAGTCAACCTACATTACATTGCTCGGGTATGGCTTGATACCTACATTACATTGCTCGGGTATGGCTTGATACCTACATTACATTGCTCGGGTATGGCATGATACCTACATTATATTCGCCACAAGAAATCCTATCTTTTCACCGACATTGCTTCAAACCATGACATAAACACTAGGTACAACAACCGATTACCTACTAGACTATGATTGCGACTACTATCCCAATTTCCATTGATATTCCACTACTATATCAATTTCCATTTATTGGATTCCTATGTAAATTGCTATTGTTGTTCAACTGATATATCAATTGCTATTGATACTTGACAACTATATCAATTCCCATTTTGATATTTAACTATATCAATTTCTGTACAACTACTATATCAATTTCTATTAATAATCGACTGCTACATCAAATTTCTTTGATATTCGACTATTATATGGATCTCTACTGATATTCAACCATGTTATCAATCTCTATTGACACACCATATTCTGAGACAAATCAAACTACATCACTAGTAATTCTAGACTTTGGTCCTCATAAGTAACCACACCTTTTCATCGACACCACTCCAACATATGACACACAAAGAACTTCGGGACGAAGTTCCCCGTAAGGGGTAGAGACTGTAACAATTCGCAATTTCAGGTTAATTACCATTCCCGGAAAATTTCACTATTCACTTTTACTATTCATTTTTTTTCCGAAACTTTCCCGAAAGTTGATTTTTATTTGATATTCTCAAGTGATAAATCATTTCCATGGCAAATTAAATGTTTGACATTCGTCAGATCATTTCCGTGAAAGTTATTAAGGAATTACACGTTTTAGGGTAAAACGTCATTCAGAAATTCTACGTATAACGAAACTCGACCGCGTTAAGTGACCCCGCATCAGAAAAATGTTTGACACACTCATGATTTATTTGAGAATTAATCGTGACTGAGAAAAACATGACCAAAAACTTCCCAGCAGGTCACCCATGTCGGTACTAATCTCACATGAGCACGCTTAACCGAATGGGCGATTAACCGTTAGACCACAAAACGAGTTTCTAAGACATTTTGAGTTTTCAAAATTTTTAGAAAAAGTCAACATAATTTTCCCTCCTCCATTGACCAAAAATCATTCCTTGATTTTATAAGTCATTCCTTGATTTTTAGGCTTACGGTTTGATGTCTAAAAGACATTTAACACCAACCGACACTAGACTGAGCCCAGTCTAGACATTATAAGTCATTTTAAATCATTTATAACCTATTAGAAAAGTAACATTTTACTTTTCTCAGTTTTACGCAAAATTCGTACATTTTACGTATTACGCGTTTTAGACCCGTGTTTCCAGTTTTTAGCAGGGTTTTGGCACCCGATAGATCCTACCACTCATTTTATATTTTATTATGGACTATATGGACATGTTTAACAATACTTTCAAATTCCATAATTTTACGACACCCGGTTTTACGTTTTAAGGCTTAATCATTTACGATTGGCATTTCCCGGAGTCAAAACACACTAGATATCTTGGATAATATCATCACAAGTCCACACCTTGTCCTCCAAGCTTATGAACCGCCATATGGGGGGGGTTTTCACACTAGGTGGCTTGATCTCAAGCTTGATGGCCTTAGATTTCATCCATGTGTTCACCTTGGCCTCCAAGGTTGGACTAGTCAATGAAATGTAACCTCCTCAAGCTCCTATAAAGCCCTCCTTTGCCCTTTGTTGCCGTCCACTTCCACACACACCAACACCAATTCATTTGCAAATTCTCTTCCAAGTTTCATGCAAGATTCAACTGATTCTTCAAGGTAGAAACTCTAGTTAGGTTATCATTCACCAAAACTCTTCCATAACCTCATATACTTGGTGATTTCTCTTGAGTTTAAATCCACTCATTTCACCTAAACCTTCATCATCCATCTTTCAAGAATACCAAGGGTAGAAAGATTGCATGAAGTGAAAAAGGGTTGAAGCAAGTCTATCAATGTCCTATCCTTACATGTTAACTTCCTTTCATCTTTGAAAGCCAAAAGTTGTGAGCCAAACCCTAACTTGATTCTTGTTAAATAATCATGTTCATGTTATTTACATATTATTTGTGCTATATATTGTCTTGTTATCATGTCCATGATGTATAAAAATGACCAAAACAAGTTATTGTTACATGATTGATAACACAAGTTACTATAACAAACAAACTAGTGAATTTCTTGGTATAACCTGATCAAAATGGTAAAAATATGATGTTGGATCATTACATATTACAGTAGAGGACTTAACAAGGAAACCATAGCAATTTGAACCACCTAAAACGAGTATACGAGTCAAAAGTTACGCCGATTTGAAGTTACCAAAGATTTCCGGCAAAACTGCCTAAACCTCCTGAATCGCATTCTGACTTTTTGAAAGTCCCACCTCTGGTCCGATTCATCAAAAAGTTAAAACACGAAAGTTGTCCGGAACGACGTTTTCATTCAGGAACAAAGAGGCTCGAGCCTTGAAAACACTTTCTGAGTAAGATATTTCACAATTTCTTAACAGCTATTTACATATAATAAGTCACTAAGTTATGGTTATACTTTAAAAGGAACAAGAGTTATTATGACCTATAAACAAGACCACCACCATGGCTAGAACCAAGGTAGTGTCTCATGACCATGGAACAAGGACCAAAGGTCATGGCTAGGCCATGACGAAATAACCATACCAACTTACATAGGCGTAAACATGTAACAATGAATTAGGCGATAACATGAACAAGCAATTTGGATCTACTTCACTTAAAAGGAAACCATGAGATATTACCAAGAGAAAATGGTCATACAAGACTTATGAAACTATCCCTAATAACAACCTTCATATACAAATAAACTTTCCTAAGTTTATTCAAATATCGGACATGTAACCTTTCGGATCAAAACTTATATCTATATATTTCATCAACTACTACAATAGTAGGGAGCCTCATGTGAGGAGTTCATTATGTAAGCCGTCGAGTTGAGTTGTGGATTTACGAGTTAAAGTGTCCTGGCTCCTCGAACGCTTACTAACATGACTTCTGAATTATGTCGGCCCGAACGGTAGTAAACGATATACAAAACATACATGTTTCATGAATCTTTTCTTTCAAAGACATACAATATACATCATACCACATCATGGACTATAATGCAAGATATATATATAGGCACTACTTCATAGTCTTTACTCCGATCCTAAGTCGCGACATTCTATTATAGGTTGCTCGTAGAAACCTACACGATTCAACAGTTACATTCATTACTTGCTATCTTAACTTAAGGTGAGTTCATAGCCCCACTTTACATTACTTCAATGTTTTACAAACCCTTGGGGGGAATACATGCTATTATTTTTCTACTCGAACACAATGCTTTCTACTGTATGCTATTCGACTATGTTTTATTATCACTAAGTAACAACCTTGCTAAACCGAGATCCCTTATTATGAACCATTTAATCACTAGCAATAGTGAGCGCAAATATTGTGAATAGGCCTATTGGGATTGACGAATCCCATTTGTATTGACTAAGTTCAAACAAATGCATTAATATTTGAGATTTAGGTATGTTAGCAAAGTACCTACCGGGATAAATCTGCCGATCGATATTGGTACACGTTAACGTTATGGTGTCATAAGCTTAGTGTATAATAACCTTTCCGGGCATATAACAACGTAGCCCATCATTGTTTTCCAAATATTGGTGTGAGTCTATAGCTCACACTACCAACATATTGTGTTCAAACGATTTAACTACAAACACTACGATTATTGTGTTCAACGATTTACTACCAACACTTTGTGTTCAAACGATTTAACAAACTCTATGAATATCACTCAACCTTTGTGTTGACCTCTCAAGCATGTATTTCAGGTTCATGACGATCAAAGATGGCACGGAAGCGCACGGATACTCAAGAAGGCTATAAATTTTATTATCATTCAAAAACTCATTTATTATACATTGTAAACATGGAACCATTTGGGACCTCATTTTGTAACCTCTGATATTTATATAATTTTGAATGATACATCTTTTAAAACGACTCAATTGGAGTTCGTTTTCTATTATTGTGACTATTGTGCCGTCGAGTAACACCCAGTTCGAATTCCGCTGCAACCATGAATTGGGGGTGTTACAGGTTATACACGAGATGTTAAACGAACGAGTTGAGATGATATGGTTGTACACGCGATGTTAAACGGATGAGCCGAGATGATATGGTTATACACGAGATGTTAAACGAACGAGCCGAGATGTTATGGTTATACATGAGATGTTAAACAGATGAGTCGAGATGCTACAGTTATACACGAGATGTTAAACGAACGAGCCGAGATGATATGGTTGTACATGAGATGTTAAACCAACGAGCCGAGATGCTATGGTTATACATGAGATGTTAAACGAACGAGCCGAGATGCTACGGTTATACATGAGATGTTAAACGAACTAGCCGAGATGATATCGTTATACATGAGATGTTAAACGGATGAGTCTAGATGCTACGGTTATACACGAGACGTTAAACGAATGAGCCGAGATGATATGGTTGTACATGAGATGTTAAACCAATGAGCCGAGATGATATGATTATACATGAGATGTTAAACAGATGAGTCGAGATCCTACGGTTATACACGAGATGTTAAACGAACGAGCCGAGATGATATGCTTGTACATGAGATGTTAAACCAACGAGCCGAGATGCTATGGTTATACACGAGATGTTAAACGAACGAGCCGAGATGCTATTTTTATACATGAGATGTTAAACGAACGAGCCGAGATGATATCGTTATACATGAGATGTTAAACGGATGAGTCGAGATGCTATGGTTGTACACGAGATGTTAAACGAAATAGACGAGATGATATGGTTGTACAGGAGATGTTAAACCACTAAGCCGAGATGCTATGGTAATACACGAGATGTTAAACGAACGAGCCAAGATGATATGGTTGTACACGTGATGTTAAACGAACGAGCCGAGATGATATCGTTATACATGAGATGTTAAACAGATAAGTCGAGATGTTACGGTTATACACGAGATGTTAAACGAACGAGCCGAGATGCTATGGTTATACACGAGAAGTTAAACGAATGAGCCCAGTGGCACAGCTATTAAGGGGCGGAGGGGGTGGGGGGGGGGGGGGGGGCGCCCGACCCCTCGAAATTTTTTTTGTGATGTAGGGGTATATAGTTTTCGTGTAGAAAATTTTTGGTATATTCGGTTTCGACCCCCAAAATTTCGGTATTACCCGAAAAATACCGTTAGGAAAAAAAATTTAGATCCCGACCCCCCACTGAAAATATGCTAGCTTCGCCACTGCCGAAATGCTATGGTTATACATGAGATGTTAAACGAACGAGCCGAGATGCTATGGTTATACACGAGATGTTAAACGAACGAGCCGAGATGCTACGGTTATACACGGAATGTTAAACGAACGAGCCGCGATGCTATGGTTATACACGATTTGTGAGAATTAATCAACAAGAACAACAACAACATACCCAATCTCGCAAGAGTATATATATATATATATATATATATATATATATATATATATATATATATATATATATATATATATATATATATATATATAGTAAAAAAATAAAGAAAAAAAATTGGGGAGATAATCCCGCCATTCTATTGGCCAATATTTTACGATAATTAAGTAGCTACAATTATCCCGTCGACATGTCGACGGGAACGTGAAACCAAAACCAGTAATTAACGTTAATCATATGTTAATTACACTTTCATTCGTGATTTATATTATCCCGTCGACATGTCGACGGGAGCGTATTAGTGGGATAATTTCGCTCCCAAGTTTGGGCAATTATTGAGTATGAAAACTTTGACCAATATATTCCCGTCGACATGTCGACGGGAGCATATCAACCCGAAAAATTCAACGCGTTTGGCCTCGGTCAAGCGTTTTTTTTGTCGTTTTCTGCATATTCCCGACGACATTCTGTCGACGGGACGACCTTCGTCGCCTGTTCTCCCGTTTCTTGTAGTGTGAGTGATTGTTACGGGGTGAATGTGGTGGGAAGGGGATAATGTGCCGCTGAGTTGGTGGTGGTAAAGACCACCACCATTACATCTGGTACACCATTACATCTGGTTTAATAGATTCAAGATGCATGGGCTTTGTTAAATAGTTGTTTGGCATAGCATCTATTCCACTTTTTTTTCTATTACATGTAGGGAAGAACAAACGTATCATTTCATGAAGGTATTCATCTTAACTCACTGTGTACTCAATCTTGATAGATAACATGTTTAATAGTTATATATCATAAAAATGTTCCTTGTACAAGGTTTCGGATTTTGCTTCTTTATTTTCTATAGTGACCGAAAACTTGAGACGCGGATTTGTGTATAGTCGTTACACGTTCGTTTTGTAATTTCATGCCACTTATTATATATATAAAAAGAGTCAAAAACAGAAAACGAATAGAAAGGAGAGAAAATAGCCGTAAATTGTAAAGTCAAAAAGGGACCCATTCGAAAACTAGACAATATCATGGCACATTCGTTTGGGACCCGTGGGAAAAATAACTGGTGTTTTTGCGATCACAACTTTTAAAGATCTTCTCTAGAGAACAAGATCAAAAGTTGGCCAAGTCAATAAAAACAACTAGAACAATCACCATCACGACTCACAAGTACGTACTATTCAGATAACAAGAATTTATAACTGATTTACGTGTCTTGAATTTAAATTGAATAGGTTACTGTGTAATTTTCAAAGATATTACATAAGCACATAGTATTTTTGCAATTGAAGTGAGAACTTAGGTATTTTAACGGAATTGTCTTTATTATCTAAAAAAAAAAAAAATAAAAAAAAATCACCAAAAAGTGTATGTAGTCCAGGCTAGTGTATGTCCGGCGTTAGCCAATGGGTTATTTCTTTTGGGAATAATATGACACCACCTAAATTTAATTTCTGAGAATTGGAAATTAATTTACGAGAAAAGGGAGTATAAATAAAGACATACGAGCCTTCACTTTATAGAAAAACATGCAAAAGCAAGCAATGGCTTCTTCAAAGTTCTCAGTTTTATCTCTAGCTCTACTGCTCATTGCTCTCTCATTTGTACCAAACTTCACTTCTGCTTCTTTGGAGGAAGCAAATGCTCTTCAAAAATGGAAAACAAGCCTTAAAATCCCAAACAACTCCCAAATTGTATCGTCTTGGACACTCCTTCCAACGGATACTAGTGCACCCGCTTTGTGCCCTTCTTGGTATGGAATTGCTTGCAACACTGATGGGAACATTAACATGTTGAACCTCTCAACGTCTGAGTTAAAAGGTACGCTTCACCAGTTCCCGTTCTCTATTCTAGGCAATCTTACCCATTTTGATCTTAGTGTAAACAGCTTCTTTGGTCCCATCCCAACAGAAATCGGACTCCTGTCCAAACTTGTCTATCTTAATTTTTCAACCAATGAGTTTTTTGGTGTAATTCCACCTACCATTGGTAAACTAAGCCAGTTAACCGTTTTGCAACTTTTTGGAAACAATTTTAGTGGTTCAATCCCTTCATCGTTGGGTGATTTGAAGTCTTTGAATATCCTCTATTTGTTCAAAAATCAACTCTCCGGACCCATTCCAATTGAATTAGGGAATATGAAGTCTCTCACAGCATTAGCTTTGAGTGGAAATCAACTATCTGGGCCCATTCCAATTGAATTGGGAAATATGAAGTATCTCACTAAATTAGCTTTGAGCGAAAATCAACTCAATGGTTCAATTCCTTCATCGTTGGGTGATTTGACGTCTTTGCATATCCTCTATTTGTTCAAAAATCAACTCTCCGGACCCATTCCAACTGAATTAGGGAATATGAAGTCTCTAACTAATTTAGAATTGAGCGAAAATAACCTCAATGGTTCAATTCCTTCATCGTTAGGTGATTTGACGTCTTTGAATATCCTCTATTTGTTCAAAAATCAACTCTCCGGACCCATTCCAATTGAATTAGGGAATATGAAGTCTCTCACTGAATTGTCTTTGAGCATTAATCAACTTAACGGTTCAATTCCTTCATCGTTGGGTGATTTGAAGTCTTTGAATATCCTTTATCTGTACACAAATCAACTCTCTGGACCCATTCCAAATGAATTAGGGAATATGAAGTCTCTAACTGATTTAGAATTGAGCGAAAATCAACTCAATGGTTCAATTCCATCATCGTTTGGTGATTTGAAGTCTTTGAATATCCTTGATCTGCGCACAAATCAACTCTCTGGACCCATTCCAATTGAATTAAGGAATATGAAGTCTCTCACTAAATTAGATTTGGGCGAAAATCAACTATCTGGGCCCATTCCTACTGAATTAGGGAGTATGAAGTCGCTAATTGATTTAGGATTGAGCAATAATCAACTCAATGGTACAATTCCTTCATCGTTAAAAAACCTGAGAAGCCTTCAGACTCTGTCTCTCAGTGAGAATAAGTTATCTGGTCCTATACCACAAGGAATTGGAAGTCTACAATTGTTTAAGCTATTTCTGGACATAAATCAGTTGTCTGGCCAAATTCCAAAGGAGTTTGGGGAGATGAAAAGTTTGTTAAATTTAGACTTGAGTGATAACAACCTTTCAGGTGTTATACCTCAAGAGCTTGGATCACTCCATGGCCTCCTTACTCTTGACCTATCCAAAAATAGGTTAAACGGGTCATTACAAAGATACATAGGTGATTGGGTACAAATCCATCACATATATCTTAGTAATAACAAGCTCAGCGGAAAGATTCCATCGGAGATCGGTAAATTACGTCAGCTAAACTTTCTTGATTTATCTTGGAATTCACTCTCAAAAGAGATACCATCGGAAATTGGAAGTTTAGAAAGTCTGGTGATGATGAATCTTTCTCACAATAAGCTATCTGGTTCTATTCCTAATGGTTTCAGTAACTTGCCAAGAAGGATTGATATAGACCTGTCTTACAATGAGCTCACAGGTCCGGTTCCCCATTTTGCTGTCTTTCTAAATGTGTCTGGAGAAGCATTACAAGGAAATGATGGTCTATGTGGAAATGTTACAGGTTTGAAACTTTGTAACAGACGAACTAATCATTTTCATCATAAGTTCATCCTTGTAACTACGGTCCCACTTTTTGCGGCTCTTTTACTTGGTTTATTCATGTGTGGCCTCATTGCTTATCGACGTAGAAAGAGAACTTATCCACAGGAACCATCAGGCGAAGAAGGTGGCAATTTTTTCTCAATAACAAGTTTTGATGGACAGGCGATGTATGATGAAATCATCAAGGCAACAAATGATTTTAATGATGCATTTGGTATTGGGATGGGAGGATACGGTACTGTGTATAAAGCTGAGTTACAACCCAACAATTTAGTAGCTGTGAAGAAACTTCATTCATCATCTGAGAATGACGATCATATAGGCTTCCTAAATGAGGTACGAGCATTAACAAACATAAGGCATAGAAACATAGTTAAACTCTATGGATATTGTTTCCATGCTCGTCACTCATTTTTGATTTACGAATATCTTGAGAAGGGAAGTCTAAAATCTCTCTTGAGTAGCGATGTCACAGCAAAGGAAATTGATTGGCTGAAAAGGGTAAGAATTGTTAGGGCTGTAGCGAATGGATTGGCTTATATGCACCATGATTGCATACCACCTATAATTCATAGAGATATTTCTGGAGCTAATATTCTTCTCGATTCTGATTATGAGGCACATATCTCGGATTTTGGAACCGCGAAGCTTCTAAAGCTGGATTCATCCAATTGGACTGCGGTTGTAGGCACCTATGGCTATATTGCGCCAGGTAACTACCATATATTTTAAAGTTACATAAGTTACATTTAATCATGATCTAATATAACAAATTTTTTTTTTTTAATTCTCATGTGTTCCTTCCATGTAGAGCTTGCTTATACGATGGTGGCGACAGAGAAATGCGATGTGTATAGTTTTGGAGTTGTTGCACTAGAAGTGATTATGGGAAAGCATCCTGGAGAACTTATATCATGTCTAGCAACATTGTCTATTGATGATCTATCGCTAGCCAATGTAGGAGATAGTCGGATTCCGCGACCATCATCTCTAGTTGAGAAACTAGCTCGATCAATTTTGAATGTCTCACGGGCATGTTTGCACTACAACCCACAGGAAAGGCCAACAATGCGCCATGTCAAAGATTTATTGTCAGTGGATGATCGTCTTTGGATGAAGATGCATCTATCGGTAACTTAATGCTAGCTTGATCGATTTTGTATGATGTCTAGTCATAAGTCACATAGGTTAAGAAACTTTTTATGATTTTTTTTCTTGTCCTGAATTATGTTGTAGATTGTTATTGAATAAGGAAATAATCTTTTACCTAATAAAATAAAACCTCTAGTGGGGACTTTTCCATTTCAAAATAATCAAATCATACCTTATTAAGTAATATTTTTTTAAATTTGATTTTTTTCTTTTAAATATTTTTAATAAAAACCACGAAATATTTCTTGATTTAGTAGAAAATATTATCAAAATTCGTTTTTGAGTAAATTAAGTAAAAAAGTATATGTGTCAAAAGTGTAAAAATATAAAACTTAAAAAAGCGGAGTAATTACAAAAAGGTTAAGGGTTAAAACTGAACTTTTGAAAAACAAAACCACCCCAGCACTTTCATCTGAGCCTCACATCCAACCAATTTTCTTTAAAAATCCCCCTTTTCCTTCTCTTTTACCCCAGCGATCAAAACTTAAAAGGTGTGATTTAATCGGCGATATGAACATAAATTGAACAAAGTATGTTTTGACTTGAGATAAGTTGAAGTGATTCCATTCCTTCGCCTATTTATCAATGGCCCAAAAGTGTGATTTTAACCCTAAATCAACATCACTCAATCTATATTATTCTAAGGTATGTTTTTTGTTTCAAGAATTAAAGGTGTAGTATTCTTCAAGATACTGATTTATGTAATAATTTAATTTTTTCTTATTTGTGTGTGCCATTGAATTCATAAAAAAGATTTTATTTTGATGAGTAAGTATGTATCTTTTTCTTTTTTCTCTTTTTCCCAGAACCCTATGCCAACCATTATCAAAGAACAATACAAATCGACTGAAAAACTTTAATTGAAACCAAAAGTCAATGAAGATGATCAACTGTAATAACTACTCTTTTCCCCAAACGCTCCGCTATCATCTGAATTTGGCTCAGTACTGAAAATCACAAGAGATGGCGTGACTATTCAATATGATTTTTCAATTCGTTTTTTATAACTTTAAATCAATTTGAGGGGTGTTTGTTAAAGCTTATATATGGGTTTTGAGCTTAAATTTTTGGCTTATTCTACTGAAGGGCAAATAATGCTCATTCATAGTATGTGGAATGAGCGCATTAAAAGCACTAAATGTGAGGATAAGATTCGTTACCCTTAAGTTAGAGTGAGTCATATTTCTCACCAACAAATAGGGAGGGATTTAGGCTTATGATAATTTGGTTTAGGTACGTACTTTGGGTGGGATTATATTCTTTGCAAACCAAAGAAACCTAATCTCACCAAAACAAAATCTAATCCACTTGGTTTTGTGAATCATCAATTTTTAGTGGTGAAAGGTTAGAAAAATACTATCTGAATGGTTAAAATAGGATTTCACAAGGCTTTTTGGAAAGTAATTATTTATTGCTTTAACTGTTTGCAACAAATATAACCACATAGATTTGTGTTGTTGAACATGGAGCGAGCTTCTTTATCGGGATTTCAAGTTCTTCCTCTGTAGTAGTTTGGCAGCTGAACCAGTAGTCACTACCAAATTAGATCCCCAAAAATGGTATGTTGTATTTTTCTTAAATAAATAACTACGTGGACACCCAATCAACAAGACCAATTATATCCATATTAGATGGATCTATACCTAGCATCTATTGTTACTTAGCACAATACCATAAATTAATGGTATAGAGGTGGCAAAATAGGTGGTCGTATTGTTTGAGTGATGGGTCAAGACGAGTAATTCTTATACTCGGTGTACGGGCCCAATCACGTGACCAGCCTATAGTTTTATCCATTTCTGGAATATAAAATAAGAAATGATAGCATACTAAAACACTTTGGGCAACTATAAATTTTGTATTTCATATTTTTTAACTTTTACCTATGTTACCCGTTCACCCATAATATGAGAGTTTTTGGAAAAGATTTGATTTTCTATAAGATGATCAACGGTAACGTTGATCTGTCCATACGCTATGCCAAAGACAATATACGAGAACATGACTATTTGTTTGTAAAGTCTTTCCCTCCTAAACCAACCCCGGCCAAAACCTTATCTCAAAGTTTCAGCATGTATGAAATGAACTAAAATATTTTCCTATAACTAAGCTAAGCTATTAAATGCAATTTAACACTAAGATGCATATCACAACACTAATGAAACAAACGTTTCAAATACTCTGTGGTCACATTATACTAAACTTACTTCCATATCAATTTATAAATACAAGATATGTACAACAGATTCAATATACTCAGCTCACAACAATGTTAATATCACAAACACTTCCTTCCTTAAACTAAACAAACAATGGGTTCGCTATTCAATAATGGTACTTCACAAGCAACACCATACAAGTTTATAATATACGACAAAACTGGTTGGATTGGTAATCTACTTGGCAAAATATGTGAATCTAAAAAATCAACTATACTTACGGGTCAGGTCGTTTGGAGTCATGTGACAGTCTCATTGCAGACCTTAATACTATCAACCCGACTCACGTGCCAAATGTTGACTGGTGTGAGTCGCATAAAGTTGAGACCATACATATTAATGTTGTTGGAACATTAACACTTGCTGATGTTTATCGAGAAAAAGGGTTGGTTTTGATTAACTACGCTACTGGTTGTATTTTTAAGTATGATGAAGGTCATATGCTTGGGTCAGGTGTCGGGTTTAAAGAAGAGGATTCAAGTCTCATTGTGTTCTCGAAAAAGAAGAAGAAAGAAAGTGAAAGTAAGGTAAAGAAGGAGGAAGTAAAAAAATAGATAGGAAGTAAAGAAATAGCGATCCAACCCAACCCTACGAAATCAAAACTAATAAGGTATCTTGATCGGAGATTTAAAGATAGATTGAACAAAGTATGTTTTGACTTGGGTGTTTTTGGAGTTATTCCATTCCTTCACCTATTCCTCAATGGGGTGTGATTTTTAACCCTAAATCAACATCACTCAATCTAATAATTTAAGGTATGTTTTTTGTATGCTAATATTCATGTTATTGATTTATGTAATAATTTTGTTTTTTTACCCTTTAATTTGTGTGTCCCCAATTTGATTTTAATTAGTAGATATGCTTCAAAATTAAATTATAATAATTCAGTCTCATTTGAACTTCGGCTGTTATTTTCTTTTGACTTTTTGCAGTTATAGAGTAGTAAATGATCTTCCAAAAGGCTTGGTTTTGTATGATATTCTTGAAGGGGCTGCTGCAAGTAATCCAATATAAAAGGTATGTTATGTGGTAAAAGGGTTTGGTTTGGTTAAAAGCAAGTATTAGAGGGTCTTTTAGTCAGGCGAGATTAGTATTAATGGCAGTGAACATTACCTGATTTAAATTTGTTATATTTGTCGTTTTTCAAAATCATTGGAGATGTACGCGTAAGAGGTTTGCTACTCGGAGTAGAGGTTGACACTGACCGAGTATTAAAAACACCCGCAAATGCGTAAGTATTGGAAGTGATGGACTATATGAAGGGTACTAATATTTTATGTATATACAATTTTTTTTATTAAGATCGAAATAGGAAAATGTTCAGGTTTCCATGATTAATAGTGTGTTTAACTATTAACCCAAATTGTTGTTTTTATAAAAGTTTTCCACTTTGATGATAAAAAGACTCACGGCAAGTAAGTTTCAATTAGGCTTAGTTGATCAGTTTCTAATAGCTTCTTTATGAAAAATCTGGCTTGGGTATGCATAATTCTATGATATAAGATTAAGAAACCAATAAGATTATATTTTTGTGTGTGCAAGGGTGTCCATCAATTGGTATCTTACTAATCATCAATTTTGAGATAGAATTTTCTCACCTTTTTCTTTAATATATGTAAGGGTTATAATTCACTCTTAAATGCAGTCTCAAAAACTTAATAAAGATTTAATTGTTTTGTATGCAGGGTGGTCATCAGACATATTCCCAATAGCAAGAACAATAGAAAAAATGAAGGACACAATAGACATGCTAATGGAGGAGCCACCAACATAATGTGATAGTAGCAGTGGCAATTAACCCTAAGCTACTAAACAAATTAGAAGGCATAACAAGGTATTACATATTCATATTTCAATGTTCAAATTAAACTTGGAGAGCTATCAAAAATAATTTTGAGTCCAATATGATAGAATATAAAGTTATCAACTTGTGGGTCAGAATGGGTCGAATGGGTAAAACGTGAGGCCCCTGGAGACCTTGATTACCATGTCTACTTACAAGCTGCACAATCTCAATGTATAGAATTGACATGTGATCTTCTATTTGTGGCGGGGATGTAGAAACTTAAGGTAAGTGATAACTTTTATGTTAAAGTTCGAATGTGGAAGTAGATATGAAGAAACCAATGGGGTTTTACTGTAAGGTCATGAATTGTATAAACTGCATCTTAACAAGCAAAAAGGCTGTTGTTGTGTTTAATCAACATAATATTAATATTTGTTCATGCCATTTGTCAAGGCTGTAATATGTTTGGCAAAGTAGAGATATGCTTGAATTGGAAAAAAGTATCTACTTTTGTAATTTTAAAATAGCAAAAAAAGTGCGTAATCTGATACAATCCCTGCTGACCTGTTTCCTTATAAATGGGTTGACATTGCCACCTCTACTTAAGCCTATTTTCATGTCCAGAATTTGTTTGTTGTGGAGTGTTTTTATCATTTCTGATGTAATTACAGAGTCAAGATAAGTCAAACGGAAACCAGGGTGGGGCCACTCAAAGTACATCGGCTTTTCAATTGGCTCCAACTACCAAATCTACAGCTTCTCCAAATGCACCAACCCGAGGATCGCAAAGAGCAGCTGCAGTTGCTGCTTTATCTTCTGTTCTCACTGCAGAAAAGAAGGGACCATATGATGCCTCTGCAATACGACCCGTTAGAAGTCCACCATCTGAAAAGCAGCGAACCCGGTACTAATAATTTCTAATTAATTTCATTTTGAAGACATTCTTCATATGGGATTCGGCAAAAAAAAACAATATACAATAGTGTCCACTTTTTTAACAGTTGCAAAACAGTCTCTAGGTAACTTTTCGCCACACAAGTTGAGTTTATAGTTTGCCACCAGCTCACTTAACGACCACAAGTTGGAGCACTGAAGAAGATGAATTATTGGTCTGCCACCGTGAAAAAGCATCCATGGTGGAATTTCAGATTGGTGCAGGTGCTTCTCCACTGTAAAAAAAGAGGTAACTAACCCATTATAGTAAAGATTAAAAAAAATCCTCTAACTTGGTTTATATCCATGTTTGTTATGTCTGATTAACTGATTTTAAATTATTTTTTCATGATTCGTATTTGTTCACCTTACTTAAAATGCTTTTTAACTAATGGCTTCTACTTTCATTGTTGCTGCTACTTTGTTATGTTTAGTCCTTAAGTGGGGTTTTAAATGTTAATTTGACTTTTTATGTTGGATTTAAATCAATAAACCAACTATTTCATAATTTTATGATCTTTTTTAACATCAGGTATTTCATGTAATCGAACCCAACCATTTGACCTACAACCCAAATTGACCAATTTTCACTTGTCCATTTTCCCGTATCTGCTAATTCTCTACTATAAGTATCATAATGAAAGAAGTGAGGCAAGAATCAAAGGAGGGAGCCATAAAGCTTTGCAGGAATGAACGGGTCAGAAATACCAGTTTTGACACACTCATATTATTTACCCAAAATTTATGGAATGCAGCGCGAATATGGCCGGGCATGATCGAGGGCATGGCAATGGCGACGGTTATTTTGCTATGAGAACTGATTGATACAAAAAGGTAATTTCAGTAACTCAAAATTAGGATAATTTCAGTAGTGTTTTCATATGTGTGGAACAAAAAATGCTTAATGCCACTTTTCACGTTCTTATGTTAATTCAAATGATAATACACGGTCATTAATACCATATATAAAAAAATTTGATATGGGTATGCATGAAAAATAATTAAACCTAATTATTTCCTAATTTGCCTCTTTTAAAAACATTTTTTTAGCTACATGTATTGCTTTATAGCCAGTAGTTAAACATGGATTAATGAATCCTGTTATGAGAATGACCTCATATCATGATATTATCTATAATTATGTTTATTTAGGTTTCGATAGATGAACGCCCTTCACATAATAATTCATTATGCCCTCTGCTGATGGTTGCTTTGTTGATGTTTTGCTTTGCTCATGTTTTGCTGATGTTGGCCTGCATTTGCTTACGCTTGGTTTGCTCATCCCAGGTTAGCTTATTGCTTTGTTGATGTTTGCTGATGTTGGGCTGCATTTGCTTACGCTTAGGTTTGATTTTCCCAGGTCAGCTTAGTATGTTTGCAAATAACAGCAGATGGATGGACAATATTGCTACATTTGTTAAAATGTCGTTGCCCATTTTTGTCTTTTGGCAACGCACCCACTGTGTTTGGTGGTTGCAACCATGGACCATGTTTAATATAGGCAATGAAGATAGTATTAAATTTGTGGGTTTATTATTTTCCAACTATAATAAGTTGCTGGAACATGATGGGTGAAATCGACCCGTATCTTGGCGGGGCATCACTATCAGAAAAGTGTTTGCAGCCATGGTGGGCTCGGATATCCTTTTATCAAGTTCCACACTCTCAAATCTGAGCCAAACGATTTCACTATTTCAGCTTAAAAAACTATATATGTGTCAATTTTTTATTGACACAGAACAGATCAAAGTGTTTGCTCTTGGTTTCAACCAAACAATTTCACTATTCTGGTTTATATATTTTGGTTCATTCCTAAGTGGGAAGGAAGGTGTTGGAGCAATAACCATTACTGCTTGGTCTTCTGTAGGAATGTCTTGAAATTGAATCTATTTATATTTCTTTAACCCAACATAATTTTCAAGTAACCATAACTAAAATAAAAAATTTCATGCAGATCAATAAAAGAGGTGCACTGAAATTGCTGGTCTGAGAAAGAGGAGGTCGAAGAAAAAGGTAAATTTTAAATCACTTATATGCTTAATGATATGGCTGAAAAATGAATGGGTCATATAGATTGTGTCATGCATCATGTTGGGTTGAAGTTCTTGGCGCATCAGGAAAGTCCACGGGCTACCTGTTCACAAGATCGGATTGGATCGGAAACAAATGAGAAAATACATATACCAGTTAACAAGATTAGGTTGGGTCAGGAACAGGTAAACTTTGTTTAGGTCAAATTAGGTGCTTCAAAAATATAAATAATTTTCTTTGGGTCAAAATGGGCCAGGTGGGTTTTGGTTGACCTAATACCTGTTTGTATTAGTTTGAATTTGATTATGATGAGTTGTGACCATCAGATTCTTTGTTTTTTTTAGGGCACGGAATGGTTAGATTCTGAGTATATATTGCAAATTTTCTTTGTGTATCCAAGCAAATGGTACCGGTGGAAGTGATGAAAGCCAAGATTTAGTTAACATCTTACTTGATCTCCAAAAAGAACGAAGGTAAACGTAAATCTCCCTTAATTGAAGTTGGTGTTTACTTTTGTGTTTTGCTATAATAACGCTAAATTATTATGTTGTAGGTTGTGGATCTTATGCTTGAAAGGAGAGAACAAAGAGGTACGTTACCCATTTGACCCTTTTGGGTCAACACACCCGACCTGGCCCGTTTGACCCTTTTGGTATCAACATTGGGTATATATTTTGGTTTTAAGAGATCTTTTTTTAGGACAAGAGTGTTTTGGGTTAACACACCCGACCTGACCCATTTCACTCTTTTGGTATGAAGTTTTGCACTAATGTCGAAGAAATGTTTGAAGAGCCTTATGATGCAAAACAGTCAAATTGGCAGGACCAATTTAAGAGATTTAATCTTTTAATAAATCTTCAATTGATTTTGAACGTTCTAGATTTCTTCTAGCCGTCTTTATCATGCTTACGATGATATTTATGATTCACTTGATATTGCAGAAAAAGTTGAAAGTATGAAGAATGTTGCAAAACTTGATGTAGAACTTACTATCGAATAGCGGAACCTGCTTTCAGTTGGATACAAGAATGTAATTGGGCAAGGAGGGTCTGTTGGCATATCATGTCAATCCGATGAAGGGCTATCACAAAAAGGTTGACGACGGGCTTTCCAAGATTTGCAGCGAGATTCTCAATATCTTCGATAAGCTTATGATAACATCTTCTTACTCAAGGAAAAGTTGTCATCTTCTAATACAAAAATGTGAGTCTTTTTAATCTAAAATTCAATTTTTAAACTGCATGATAAGTTATTACTCTATACTTTTTCGTTTGATAAAGCTCTGAATTATGGTGACTGTTATTTGTTGCTATCTTTTACGTGATCTATTATCATAAAAAATGCCATAGTTGATGTGGACCATTTCATTAAATGTTATGCCAAACATGTTTTGGGTGGAAACATAGCATGGACTTACAATCAAATATGGTCAGCTACCTATTCCAAAAATAGATAACTTTGACAAAATATTCATACATAAAAATTGCTTATAAATTATAGGATGAAAATCATTAATACATTAACAAGTGTTTTTTTTTTTTTTTTCATACATGTAACATATACCAGTCATGCATGCCGTTTGGTTTGCTTCTTTAGATGGCATAATCTTAACTATTTACAAACCTTCCAAACTATTAGCATATGTTGGACAAACAAGTTGGACGCTAAAAGAATTGATCACTTTTCTTAACCATATATAGCTTACGCCCACTGTAAAATAAATAAACCCAAACACCCCTAATTACAATCACACACTTTATTTAAATATGATTATTAGTTAAAACCAGGATGACATGATAGTGAGTTTGAAATGGCAATGCCGAACACCCTAAATGATAAATGATTAAACCTTTGATATATAGGTTTATAGTGAGTAGGCTATAGTTTTCATGTACCATAAGTTTGAAATTTAGTTGTTAGCTTGAAATCGATAGATTTAAGAGCATAGCAATGTTTTCAAGTCATGATCAGATACTTATTCTTGAAATGATGTTTTGAGTGGAAGGTAGTTGTTATCAGAGGAGAAGGTGCTAAAGATGGACCTGGTAAACTTAAAGCAACCCCGTCAAGCTCATCATCCGCACTGAGCAGCAGCTACAATTTATCGATATGCTTTTATTTTGGTATATGTAGGTTGGGAATTTTGCATGACACTTTTACTAAGAGAGAGAGAACATCAAATGATCTTTTGAAAGTCATCCATTACAAGTTTCAATACCTTCACAACTACGAAGGAGTGTTGAGATCTCTCATCGTCCACATACTGATAAATCTTGACCAATATTATATCAAATGCTTAATATCATATGTTTATGCAACAAAATGTGCACATGAGGTAAGTGATAAAAAATTCCATGGACGTTTCTTCTATGCTCACTTGAGGTAATTATGGTGAAATATTAATGGTAACATAACATAACCATTAATATTTCATCATAAGATTAAAAAGTATATTGATCTAAATTATCGATACACAAACACAATTTGTTTTTTAATAAATAAAAATACATTATTAAAAATTTTATTAAAAACCCCGCGCGTGCGCGGGCATTATAACTAGTATATATCAATGAAGATTGCTACCTTTCTTGAATAATATAGTTACGTGTATTATGGATCTTTTTGGTAATTTCATTTCATTATTCCAGTTTTACAATTAAAAATTTACCAATAGGTACAAGTTTATCAATGGGGAAAATGATTAAAAAAAGTATTATACTTGTCATGGTTTCGTCTTCAGGGCAGCGAACAATTTTTTATTTATTTATTTTTATTTTTTATTTTTTTTTTGAGAGTACTTTTCTTTCAAATTCATCCTCTTTAGGGTATTATGCGAAATTTCTGGACTTTTTTGCCCCTCTTAGCTAATATAATTTTTTTCCCCGAAGGGCAAAAATGTCACAAAATACCCTAAAGAGGATGAATTTGAAAGAAAAATACCCTTAAAAGTAAAAAAAATTATTCGCTACCCTGAAGACGAAACAATGGCAAGTATAATACTTTTTTTTTTAATAATTTGCCCTTTTTCATATACATCATGTTGTTGTTATCTTATGCTTTAATAAAAGATGATTTGACAACAATGATATCTAATTGAAAGTTATTAGATAACTTATGTAATGAATATTCTAAAAGAATATATTTGGATATAGAATCACATCCTCAACCTGGAACAACTTCAAGATTCTATAGATGAACAATTTGTCAATTGTTGTGAAAATTGTAATAGCCAACAAACTTGGATGTTTGGAAGCCATGAAACCATTACACAATAGACATTAAAGTTTACGGAAATTTTAAAGAGCATATTGTTGTTTGCATACAATGATGCTAATGAAATTGAGATGACACTCAATACTAGCCATGGAAGGATTTCATCCTTGTTAATAGCCATATGTACTAGTTTTGCTTAACTAAGAGCATAGTTGCATTATATATTAAAGAATAAGAATACTTTAAACTTTAAAATGTTTGAAAGTTTAATTATCATAAATTAGATGTTCATGATGTCACACACTTTATGATGTATTATGTGGTAATGTCAAATTATTTGAATGCACATGTATAAGAACTTCACTAATTGAATTCTTGATATAAGTATTCTTAAAATTCTGATAGATCAAAGTTAGTTGAAATAATGCCTTGTTAACAAATATGATTGTCATTACTTTAGGCATAATTGTCAACAAGTATGATTGTTATTACTTGAGACAAAATTCATTAACTAGAATTTTCATGCATTGATCTATTTAGTATTTGGATAAAGGATGTTAAGCAATTAGGGGTCTCTAGTTTCTTTGCTTTAAACCGTGCTTTACTCCTTAAATGGGTGTGGCGATTCATATCTCAAGATGGTTCTTTATGGTATCATGTCATTCGTGCCTTATACGGCACCTCGATTACTAATCATAGATCTTGTTCGTCTTCTTGCTGGAGCTCCATTCTTCGTGAGGTTCATGTTCTAGATGTTAAAGGATTTAAGTTCCTTTCTCATTGTAGAATTCGTGTGGGTGATGGTTCTAAGACCAAGTTTTGGTTAGACCCTTGGATATCCGATATGGCTCTTTGTGATCGGTTTCCTCGTTTGTTTGCTTTAGAGTCTGCCAAGGAGGTTTTGGTTGTTGACAAGATGGGAGCTCCTTCGTTTTGCACTTCTTTTCGTAGGCAGATTCGAGATGGGGCCGAGAATCAACAATGGACAGACCTTATATCCACTCTCGATCCTATTAGGTTGTCTCCTTCTTCTGACAGATGGGTGTGTGATTTAAATGGTGAAGGTATGTTTCACGTTAAAGATATTCGGTTGGTCCTTGATGATATGTACCTCCCTACGACGAGTGATGCTACTTGTTGGGGTGAAATGTGTTCCTATTAAAGTTAACGTGTTTGCTTGGCGAGCTCGTCGTGATCGGCTCCCTACTCGGCTTAATCTTAGTAAAAGAGGTATGTTTGTTAACTCCACTGTTTGTCCGGTCTGTGATTCGGCTATAAAAGACGCTTATAACTTATTTTTTGGCTGCTCATTGGTTAAAGACCTTTCGGGTATGATATGTCGTTGGTGGAATATTCCTTGGACTCAGTTAGTGTCTTTTTCAGAATGGGATTCTTGGTTTCTTTCACTCCGGCTGTCGTCCACGCTTAAATCCTTATTGGAGGGCGTGTTCATCACACCTTGGTGGTTAATATGGTCGTTTCGGAATAGGCTCTTATTTGATGATTCTCCTCCAAGGCAGTCTCGGATTTTTGATGATGTGGTTTCTTTTTCTTATAATTGGTGTGCTAATCGATGTTCTAGAGTTATCTCTAAGGAGTTTTGGTTTAAAAACCCTTATTTAATTTCTTTGTAATGTTTCTAGCGCCTTGCTAGTTTTAATAAAAGTTGTCGTTCAAAAAAAATTATTATTTAATAATGAACTAAAGTACTGGGTATGTTTGTTTTCATTAATAATAGATTGCATCCCATATTTACATGTTTAATCCATGAATAACTTGTGTTATTCTAAATAGTCCGTTGTCAATTAATGATATAGGAGTATTATTCAATTAAGACAAATATGAGTTTTGGTATAATATACTTAAAGTATATTGATGCATAGGACATGCCAAATTTACATGATATTCAATAGATTGAATAAATTAAATATAGGACAGATCCGAATTACATAATTATACTTATTTATGGATGTTGTCATTAAAGTAAATCATGAATATTTATCCTCAGACTTGAGATACTAGATAACTACTGTGGATGTAGCTCATTTTCTATAAGGTAGTCTAACGTTATCCGTAACTGGTAGCTATAAGGGCTATTGTAAGGTAGTCTAACTACTGTGGATAAGTACTTATCCTTTTGTTTCAGAGGTGATGCAAAGTTCATGGGTTATGCACTTATGCTTGTAGTCAATAAATAATTTGTTCATTTAAATTTGTTTTGAAGTATAATACTGTTGGGCCCCTCGTTGGGTTGACAAGATGTTTGCGTGCGCACGCCCAAGGTATATCTGGAATACGTTCAGATGAGTTGGTAATCTTGCTCGATCATAAATAACAAGAAACAGACTAGTTATTTATGGAATGACTTAGATCCATATCCATATTAACGTGGTATTAGAAACAAAAGGATAAGTATGATGATGATTCATCAAAAGGTTTTTTCTAGGAAACCACACTCATGGTCGTTCTGGGGGCATTGGGGTGTTATGCTAGACTAACCAATGTCATTACTACATTAATGTATATCCGAGTATGAGCTGTTAGTGTTGCGGATAAAAATTAATGTGGTATGACCGGATTCGAACACGAGACTTCGGGATTGCACACATTATGTATGAGTTTTAATGTTTTAATAATTATTATATTTAGTAATGAATAATTATTAATTTCACAAATTAACACGTAACGGTCGTTAGTACTTAACGAAAAGTGACTAACAATCGTTAGACGATAAATAGAAGGACTAGAATGTAATTAGTGTTAAAATTACGCAAAAAATTAATATGTAAATGACTAGTATCGAACCCGAGACCTCGGGATTGCACACATTACAAATGAGTATTAAGGAAAAATAATAAATGTTTTTATATATTTATTATTAGACACGGGAAATTAACGACCGTTAGTACTTAACGGAAAAGGGACTAACGACCCTTAGACGCAAAGTAGGAAAAAGGGTGTTTATGTAATTTGGCAACCAAAGAAGGGTCTAGAACCCTCCCTTGGGCTAGTATTCGGCCAAGCAAGGGGGAAGGGGTTCCCAAACCCTAGCTTGTTCCCAAAGTTTCACAAACACTATAAATACAAAACCTAGGGTCATTGTTTTCACATCTTTTGTGCACACAATTATCCCTAAGATTTTCTCTCTTCCTCTTTGTCTCCAAAACCGGTCGACAACACCCTTTAGGGTTTGTGGATTAATTTTTATTAATCAAAAATCTATTCTTGTGTTGTTACTTGCATAACCTTTATACGGTTTAATTTGTGTGTACAAGAACGAGGTAACAACTCACTATAGTTGTTATCAAGAGATCGATAAACAAAACGGTAAGGGGTTTATCATTGATCTAATTTTACACAAGTTCAAGATTTGTTGAAGTGCTAAAAGGTACGTTCCTGACTGTGAGAACCCTCACTTTCTGGTTAGTCTACATCTGTCTGACCTTTTATACCATAAGATACTTAAATCACATTCTTCGTTCCGAGCTCTAAATCTAGAAATCATAAAACGTATGCATAAGAGAACTCTAAGTTTCATTCGATTTATTAGACTTATGTAACTAAACTATATTATAAACTAAACCCTATAAGGTATATATGCTTGGATATTCATGATTTAGATTATAACCTAAGATAATTATACAAATTAAATACTTTAAATATATATATATATATATATATATATATATATATATATATATATATCCTAAGCACATATTATATGTGCAAGGGAATCTAAAAGCGACCCTACTAAATCTTGTACCAAGTTCAGTGTACCTCTCATTCAAATAACTCCCAAAACCAAGTCTTTGTTTTCCCGTTATTTTCTCTCTACCCACGTTCAAGGATTAGGTCAAGTATACAGTTATAAGCACGCTCCTCACCACTAAATTTCGGATCTCATAAGACTCTCATTCATAATCTCTCATACAAACAAATAATTCTCTCAAATTCTCTCTCAATGCAAGCAGATTATAGGTCGAACAAAAGGGTTATATAGAGTGATTCTTGGTGGTGATAAGTGGTGATTTTTACGTGGGGTTTTATATTGTTTGGTCTCGTTGGTTTCTTTTCTTTTCTTTGCTGTCACGGGAAGGTATGTCGTCTACCTTGTTCATAATTCTATTAACCTGTTAACGAATGATCATCATATATGTATATGTATATTATACATCCAACAGAACCATGAAGTTATAAGTACTTAAGTCTTGATGAATTGGAGATAAGTATAAAGGGTAATCAGTCACATAAAATCATGAGCTGTTAGTAGATTGATAATCTTTAACCAGAATAACATACGTATTATATGTATAATTATTTATGTCGTGAGTTCAGTTTGTTAAGATATTGTTGTATCCTTCATAGTAAAACGTTTAACACTACATAAAATCATAACCTGAATTGGATTTGTGTCGCGAACTCTTAACATTTTGGAAACCTGACTAATATGAGTATATCCCTCATAAGTTTTAACCTGTGAAACAATTATCTCTTGGATTACTAATCACCATAGAATCTTATCTAAACTCTAAGATGTAAATTGTTATTTCATGTGTATAAACTGTGATTTCATGTGAGTTCTGTCAATGTTGGTAAGGGTCGTTATGGGTACTATTTTAAGGGACTATAACCAGATCATGGTGTCGAATAAAGTATGTGGGTGTGCATCGTTTGTGTGTCATTCTGTCGGGCTGTTTAATGTACATGTGAGTGGTGTAATAAACATAGAAATCTAGGAGTGTGCATGTGGTTTATCAAGGGCTGAAGATCAGTTATATCGAATGTAAATGGGTTAAAGTATGGGAGTATATGTTGTCTCGTTATTATGGCTGTCATAGAATTTGTGCATGCATGCGTGTGAGTTTGGAGTGGTCATAAAATGTGTGTATAAACTGAAAAGTTAAAAGGGCGTAGGTAAAGTAATGATTTGGTTTAAGAATGGATTGTTTGGTTTGTTTTGGTCTTCTAAATGTCGAGTGTGTGGTGGGGTGTATAATAAGCAAGGGTAAAACATAAGTGTGTGTGATCAAATCTGGATAAGAGTTAGACGTAAGGTTTATTTCACTCTCATTATTCCAGGTGTGTGTCTAATTATTTATTTAGTACGTGCATGTGTATAATTTGGTATGCTTATGGGTGAGAGTTAGTGGGTCATACAAGGTCTAAAAAAACATGGGTACCAACTGATTGAAAAGGGGTTAGAGTGGGGGCGTATTTTGTCTTGTTGCATCTTGTTAGTTTGGTGGTCAAGTCGTGTGCTTGTGTGCGTACGAGAGTGTGTAAGTGTGTGTGTGAGTTGTTTGTTTCACATTGCATGATACGAAATACATAACATTGTTTTTCTAAATTGGCTAAACCTTCATTTAGTATTAATAAATCCTAAGTTGGTCATTACGAAACTAAATTACACTTTAAACCTTAACTTTTAGAGTATTTACATTTTAAACCCTAAACTATAATAAATTGTCACCATAAACCCTAAACTATGATATAGATCATATTAAACTGTAAGTTTACCTAATTATCAATAGTAACCTTAAAGTATCAAAGTTACTAATTCGGGGAATTTACTAAATACTGAAGTTAGTAATATAGAAAGTTAATAAATTAGTAACAAAACTTTAAAGTATAATAAACCTAATAATGGATTATTAAGTAATAAGTGATACCTAAATTGTGTAGATCCACTGAAGGAAGAGTAGCCGATATTTTGATGTTCATTCCTTGTGATTTATTGGGATTTGGCAATTGTCCTTTCTGGTTGCAAGGTGAGTTTTCGTGGCCCCATTTTCACTTATGTTTTTCCTGGGGGAGAATGATACTCAAAATCTATTTTATGCTATGCTCAACTTTTAATCTTATTAGACAAGTGTGTGCTTATAACTATTCTAGGTGCTTCAGTAGTGTTATCAGTATATTCAATTTGTCATGGATTTATTTCCACTTGACACTCTATGGTTATTCAAGATTATTCAAGATTCATGTAGTAGCTCCAGCTGGTAGGCTTTGCATGTTATCAGTATATTCAATGTGTGGTATTCAATTTGTGATGACGGTTATTCAATTCGTGCTACTTGCCCTATGCTTTATTTATATGCACACCTGTCTCAAACAACTATGCATGGCAACCTAGTTTTCTATACTTTAAACCTACGAACTCACCAACATTATGTTGACATTTTCGAGTATCATTTTCAGGTGAAGAGAATAAGACTGCTTAAGGAGTTGATTACTTGCATGGTTTAGCGAGAGACCTTAGGCATTTATCTTTATGGACTACTTTTATGGCTTTTAAGACTTTGTTTCTAGTATTGGATATCATGACTTTGTTTGGTATATTTTTTTACCCGTTTTGGGAGACTCTTTGTTATTATATGATTATGTTGTTATGTTCCGACTACCCTCGATACAAGTTCTGTGCTTGTTCAGGAGTCGTCATGACATTTGATGTTGTTTCACTTAGTGCATTCTCTATTGTTATTACCATGTGTTATGACGATTCCATTTCTCATTACACCTCGAGTTTCCGCCTTTGCGGGGTGTGACAGAATGGTATCAGAGCCTTGGTTATAGAGAATTAGGTGGTTTTACCTAGACTATAACCTAGGATTCCTCATGTAGTATGCATCATAGGAAGTATGTGTACATTATTCTATGTGACTTCCTTTTTGCATTTATTTTCTCCTCATTTTTATGAGAATTTGTTTTATAAGGGATTATTTTATAGCATACTTGGAGGTCTTGTGAGAATTATACTTTTGGTTTATTTTGTGGTCTCATATTTACTTATTTAGAGTGTTAACACTGACAGGTGTAACTTTGGTAATGAGTACACGTGTGAATGGATGCATGTATAATTATGGGTGGCCAACGTAATTATAAATGCATCACGACACACGTGGACTTGTGAACATGGTTGCATCAAGAAGTATTAACATGTATAACTTGAAGTGGAACAATCGTATTTTGGCTCTATATTTTATTTTATTATGATATTATGTTCTTGTCCTATTTTCACCGTTCATCTCACCAGTACTAATACCTTTCCTTTTATAGAACGATGGCTCCAAAGACACGCAAATCCTCCAAACCCTCTAAACCCTCCAAACCCTCCAAACCCACTAACGAAAGCGAATCTGGAAATCCCCCAAACTATGCTACAATCATCGAACAACAACTTAAGGCACTACTCCCAGAAATTGTCACTCAAGTGGGTGACCACGTCATTAAAAATGGTGGAAAAGGAAAAAGTCATGGTGATGGAAGTAGTGGTAGTGGTAGTGGAAAGGTGGGATGTACTTTTAAGGAGTTCACTGTTTGCGGACCGAAGGAGTTTGATGGTAAAGGAGGTGCAATAGCACTTACCCGGTGGATAGAGAAGATGGAGTCGGTTATGGATATTAGTGAATGTGCTGATCACCAGAAAGTGAAGTATGCGGCTAGTTTCCTAATCAATAAGGCCCTAACCTGGTGGAATACTCAAAAACAGGCTAGGGGTGCGGATGCTGCGACTGCTATGTCATGGGAAGATTTTAAGGTGTTGATCATTGAGGAGTTTTGTCCAGATAATGAGATGCAGAAGTTGGAGACTCAGTTTTGGAATCATGCTATGGTGGGATCTGGTCACGCGACGTATACAGACAAATTCCATGATCTAGCTAGGTTGGTTCCACATTTGGTTACTCCGGAGCCCAAACGTATTGCTAGGTACATCAACGGGTTGGTTCCTCAAATTCGTGGTATGGTAAAGGCTACAGAACCAACTACTCTCCAAAGTGCCATACAGAAAGCAGGGGCATTAACTAATGAAGCGGTTAATTGTGGGTTACTTCCGAAGAACGGTGAAAAGAGAAGGGAAGATGGAGATTCGAGTAAACAAGGGGGTACGTGGTCAAACAATAAGAGGGCTAAAACAGGAAAGGGGTTCGTGGCGGCTAATCAGGTGCCTGCAAACAACCAAGAGAGAAGGGAGTATACGGGAAATCTTCCCAAATGTGACAAGTGTACTTATCATCATCCACCACTAGCTCCGTGTCGTATGTGTTTCATTTGCAAGAAAGGCGGTCATTTTGCAAAGGACTGCCGATCAGTGATCCGACAGGCAACACCAGTTAACGCGGTGAACATGGTTGGAAGGGTATGTTATGAGTGTGGGGACCCAGGTCATTTTTGTAGCACGTGTCCTAAGCTGAATAGGGCACCTGGTCAGGCGGGAAACCGTTTGGCTATAGGGGGAAATCAAGAACAGGGAAACGCTAGAAACCAACCAAGGGGAAGAGTCTTCATCATGGGTGCGAATGAAGCTCGTCAGGATCCAAAAATTGTGACCGGTACATTCTCTCTTAACAATCATTATGCTACTGTGTTATTTGATTCTGGTGCCGATTTTAGCTTTATCTCCATTGAGTTTGCGAACATGCTGAACGTAGAGTCTAGTGTGTTAAAACCCAGTTATATTATTGAAGTAGCTAATGGTAAAGAGATAGAAGTTAATAAAATCATTTGTGGGTGCACTCTACTATTAGAGGATACCCCATTCACTATCGATCTTATACCTTTTGGTCATGGGAGTTTTGATGTAATCGTGGGTATGGACTGGTTATCAAAACACAAGGCCGCAATTATCTATCACGAGAAGGTAGTTCGTATCCCGTTAACAAATGGCTACTTTCTCCATGTTCTGGGAGAACGTACTAAAGAAAACCCAAAATCCCTTATGAGTGTGAAAACTAATGAACTAAAAGATATTGCTGTTGTCCAAAATTTTCCTGATGTCTTTCCTGATAACTTGTCTGGATTACCTCCTAAACGACAAGTCGAATTCCGTATAGACCTAATTCCTGGAGCAACACCTGTTGCCAAATCCCCGTATCGTTTAGCACCTTCAGAAATGAAGGAATTGTCTAAACAACTCCAAGAACTGCAAGACAAGGGTTTCATCCGCCCAAGTCATTCACCTTGGGGAGCACCTGTCTTATTCGTCAAGAAGAAGGATGGTTCTTTCCGTATGTGCATTGACTATCGTGAACTAAACAAGTTAACAATCAAAAATCGTTACCCTCTTCCCAGAATTGATGATCTATTCGATCAGCTGCAGGGTTCCCGATATTTCTCAAAAATTGATCTTCGTTCTGGTTACCATCAACTGAGAGTACATGAAGCAGACATCCCAAAGACTGCTTTTAGAACTCGTTACGGGCATTTCGAGTTCACTGTGATGCCTTTTGGGTTAACCAATGCACCTGCCATCTTTATGGACTTAATGAACCGCGTATGCAAACCGCACCTGGACAAATTCGTTATTGTTTTTATCGATGACATCTTAATCTACTCAAAGTCGAAGGTGGAACACGAAAAACACTTGAGACTAATTCTAGAGCTACTTAAAAAGGAGCAGTTGTTCGCTAAATTCTCAAAGTGTGAGTTCTGGTTACAAGAGGTTCAGTTTCTTGGGCATGTGGTGAATAGTAAGGGAATTCAGGTTGACCCCAAAAAGATTGAAGCAGTGAAGGATTGGAAACCGCCTACTACACCATCGGAGATGCGTTCTTTCTTGGGTTTAGCAGGTTACTACAGACGATTCATCGCTAATTTTTCCAAAATTGCCAAACCTCTTACATTGTTGACACAGAAGAACAAAAGGTATGAGTGGAAGGAAGAACAGCAGAAAGCCTTTCAAACCCTGAAAGATAACCTATGTAATGCCCCAATTTTAACACTTCCAGACGGACCGGATGACTTCGTGGTATATTGTGATGCTTCAAACCAGGGTTTTGGATGTGTGCTGATGCAAAGGGGTAAAGTGATTGCTTATGCTTCTCGACAGTTAAAGATTCATGAGAAGAACTACACCACTCACGACTTGGAACTAGGAGCAGTAGTTTTTGCTCTTAAGAGTTGGAGACATTATCTGTATGGGACGAAGAGTATTATTTATACAGACCATAAAAGTCTTCAACATATCTTCGATCAGAAGGAGCTGAATATGCGTCAGAGGCGATGGTTAGAACTACTTAGTGATTACGATTGTGATATTCGCTACCACCCAGGCAAGGCGAATGTCGTGGCCGATGCCTTAAGTAGGAAGGAGCGAATTAAACCAAAGCGTGTACGGGCTATGAGTATGACTATACAGTCGGGTATTAAGGGAAAAATCTTGGAAGCACAGGTTGAAGCTTGTAAGGACGAGAACATTTCAGCAGAGATGCTCCGTGGGTTGGGGCAACAGATGGAAAAGAGGACGGATGGTGGATGGTACTTTTTAGATCGAATTTGGGTTCCTTTGGCGGGTAACGTAAGGTCTTTAATCATGGATGAAGCTCACACCACTAAATACTCCATTCATCCAGGATCCGACAAGATGTACTATGATCTAAGAGATGCTTATTGGTGGCCGGGAATGAAGAAAGATATAGCCACTTATGTTACTAAATGCTTGACTTGTGCTAAGGTCAAGGCCGAACACCAAAAACCCTCGGGATTATTACAGCAGCCCGAGATTCCCGAATGGAAATGGGAGAGAATCACCATGGACTTCATTTCTAAGCTTCCTAGTACCAGCAGCGGGCATAATGCAATCTGGGTTATTGTAGATAGATTGACGAAGTCTGCTCATTTCCTAGCAATCCGAGATGACTATGAGATGGAGAAGTTAGCCAGGATTTACATCAATGAGATAGTGGCAAGGCATGGAGTGCCTGTATCTATCATATCTGATCGCGACAGTCGATTTACTTCTCGATTCTGGCAATCATTACAGAAGGCTCTAGGGACACAACTAGACATGAGTACGGCTTATCATCCACAGACTGATGGTCAGAGCGAGAGGACGATTCAGACTTTGGAGGACATGCTCAGGGCATGTGTTTTGGATTTTGGTGGAAGTTGGGACACGCATCTTCCTTTAGCCGAGTTTTCCTACAACAACAGTTACCACAAAAGTATTCGACGTGCCCCATTCCATATGCTTTATGGAAGAAAATGTAGATCACCAATCCTGTGGGCTGAAGTTGGAGAGAGTCAAATGATTGGTCCGGAAATTGTAACAGATACTACAGATAAGATTTTTCAGATTAAGGAAAGACTTAAGGCAGCCAGGGATCGTCAAAAGAGTTATGCTGATAAAAGACGAAGACCATTGGAATTTAACGTTGGTGATCATGTACTACTCAAGGTGTCACCTTGGAAAGGAGTGGTACGTTTCGGTAAAAAAGGAAAGTTGGCACCAAGATATGTAGGGCCATTCGAGGTTCTAGAACGTATTGGCCCCGTAGCTTATCGACTGAGATAGCCACAAGAATTGAGCAACATCCATGATACATTTCACGTATCCAACCTGAAGAAGTGTCTGGCAGATGCTACTTTACATGTGCCATTGGACGAGGTGAAAATAAAGAGTAACTTACGTTTCGTAGAAGAACCTGTTGAGATTATGGATAGGGAAGTAAAGAGTCTGAAGCATGGCAAGATATCTTTGGTCAAGGTCCGATGGAACTCGAAGAGAGGACCTGAGTTTACTTGGGAACGGGAAGATCAGATGAGGGCTAAGTACCCGCACTTGTTTGTTGAGCAGAGTCCGGGTAGTGGATCAAACTGAATTTCGGGACGAAATTCTTCTAACGGGATGATACTGTGAGAACCCTCACTTTCTGGTTAGTCTACATCTGTCTGACCTTTTATACCATAAGATACTTAAATCACATTCTTCGTTCCGAGCTCTAAATCTAGAAATCATAAAACGTATGCATAAGAGAACTCTAAGTTTCATTCGATTTATTAGACTTATGTAACTAAACTATATTATAAACTAAACCCTATAAGGTATATATGCTTGGATATTCATGATTTAGATTATAACCTAAGATAATTATACAAATTAAATACTTTAAATATATATATATATATATATATATATATATATATATATATATATATATATATATATATATATATATATATATATATATATATATGTATATATATATATATATATATATATATATCCTAAGCACATATTATATGTGGAAGGGAATCTAAAAGCGACCCTACTAAATCTTGTACCAAGTTCAGTGTATCTCTCATTCAAATAACTCCCAAAACCAAGTCTTTGTTTTCCCGTTATTTTCTCTCTACCCACGTTCAAGGATTAGGTCAAGTATACAGTTATAAGCACGCTCCTCACCACTAAATTTCGGATCTCATAAGACTCTCATTCATAATCTTTCATACAAACAAATAATTCTCTCAAATTCTCTCTCAATGCAAGCAGATTATCGGTCGAACAAAAGGGTTATATAGAGTGATTCTTGGTGGTGATAAGTGGTGATTTTTACGTGGGGTTTTATATTGTTTGGTCTCGTTGGTTTCTTTTCTTTTCTTTGCTGTCACGGGAAGGTATGTCGTCTACCTTGTTCATAATTCTATTAACCTGTTAACGAATGATCATCATATATGTATATGTATATTATACATCCAACAGAACCATGAAGTTATAAGTACTTAAGTCTTGATGAATTGGAGATAAGTATAAAGGGTAATCAGTCACATAAAATCATGAGCTGTTAGTAGATTGATAATCTTTAACCAGAATAACATACGTATTATATGTATTGTAAGATAACAAATATTTATAACTTATATGGTTCTTGTGTTTAGATAGAATTAAAGAAAGAAAGAAAGAAGATGAAGAAGAGAGTTTAGAGAGGGGTTGGAGAGAATTGGGTGATTTCTAGAGAGAGAGAGTTGAGAGAAAAAAATGTAAGATTAGATTGAGAATGAGAGAAGCACCAACCCTCTCCACATGTGGAGAGGGGTATATATAGTTACCTACAAAACGCCCACACCCGGGCTGTGGATCAGGCATACAGTGGGTAAAGACCCGTCCTTCTTCCACGGTGTTACTTAAACTAATACTAACTAACTAATATATAAACTAACTATGAGCTAACTTAATGCTTTTACAATAATCAGGTGACCGAGACTTTTATAGGAATATTTGTATTCCTAACAATCTCCCCCTAAGCGAGGTCACCTTTGAAATTAAGCTCTTTGGTCTTTAAGCATTCTTTCGTCTCTGTAGCTCATAGGATCTGATTCTTCACTTTACTTCACACTTTGTACTTCAAGCAATTTACTTGTGATTTGGATTCCTTTGTGATGTGTGATCCTTGAGCTTCTTTGAGATCATCAGCCAAAGTAAATCTCCAAGCTCATCCTTTGTTGTATTGCCTTCATGTGATGTAGTGACTAAGGACCATCATGCTCACACCCTTCTGTATTTGGAGACGTTGCATTAGAGTTGTAGATCAGGAGACTTTTTCATCAGAGTTGCGGAAACGTCGTTGGTAGTCTCTCAACATTTGTTGTAGCAAGTCTCTCATCTTCATTGATAGTGTGGAGGATGTGTGAGCATGAAGTATGGATTGACCCGATTCAGCTGGAAATGGGGGCCATCAACGCCATCTTTATATGTGTCCCTGAAATAAAACAGTTAGCAATAAAGATAGAGAACGAATATGGCTTTGTCATTCGTTCTGCGAGGATAGACTACCCTCCGGTTTTGTGAAAACCGACCTGTGATCAGGTAGAGTCTCTTTTAAAGAAGACTCTCCTTGACAGGAATTTCCAGCTTGTAGTAATGAATTTTCCAAAGAATCCACTTTGGAATCTTCATACTAAGCATGTTCTCATACCGGAACGTCTCAAAGTAGACAGCACGATAGAGTGAATCGGTGAATAGATATTCACGGATTGATGAGAAATTGATTTATAGAAATCACTCGCGTGTCATATGATAAACATTTTTGAGACACGAGGAGAGTTTTATACTTTGAATCACATTTCCATCAAAAATACTTTTGTTTGAAAGATTTTACACAATCAATGTGCTCGAAAGTTAGGTTGTGAGCACATTGAAATGTTTTAGCAAAAGTATCCGTCAATCCATATCCTGGAACAAGTTTGATTCAATGTTGAATCGCACCATTGTTGCTTTCCAGTTGTCACTTGATCATTGATCCAAGATGGATCTCACATGTCACCTACCAAGAGCTTGAAAGATGTTCGCTCTAGAAGGATTTCCATCTTCATTGTGAATATTTTCATATCACTCGGATGTTCTGGCAATACCCCAAGGATAATGCGTAGGACTCTAAATATTTTATCTTATTTTCCACATTGTGTGAAACAATAAGCATATTTGGAAGTGTGTCCTATCGAGATTTATGGATGATCTCTTGGCTCTAGACTCAATAGTGCGTTTTGATCCGCTCCTGGAGACTGGGGAGGCGTCTCCTGTTTTAGGTATCAACATAGCTCGCAATGAGCGGTCGATACATTGCACAGGGTTCCCCGTGAGAATGAAACAAGCTCTTTTAAGAGAGCTTGAGTGGTTGGGAAGTTTTAGTGCAGTGCGTCACTGGGTCCATGACGTCTTGTCTTCAATACCGGTGTTACCTTAGTAACCGCCAGTAGATTATGAATTGAACCCGGTTTCTGCCCTAAGGTTGAATATATGGAGGGCTATTTCTTTTCACCCTTTCTCATTTCATTTCTTTTTCATTCTTCAACCCCTTCAGTGCTTACCGAGACTTCACCACTAGAACCTTGTTGGGTTTGTTCCAGTCCTAGCTCTATCTCAGTCCGCACTCTTCCCTTTCTCACTTTACTCCTTTTTTCAATCATTCCTAAGGACTTCTAATCTATCTATGGATTGTCCCTGGGAAGATCCTACCAGTTCTGGTGGATCATGGGAATTTATACCTAACCTTAACCAACCTTATAACTCCATGCATAAAGATAAATGGTCGGTCTTTGGTATAACTTCCACAAACGCCTTTTGCTCCCCCTCAATATGTGCATCGATATTCGAAAGTGTTTAGCACATATGCGGGAGCCTATTCTTGAGTACAAAACATCACTTTTGATTATCAGATTTCATATTTAAATCACATTCTCTCCCCCGATCAAAAATTTCAAACCTTGCGAGATTTTTGATCTCAATTGATTTAAATAATTTAGAAAGCGTTTTGGGAGAGAAATGCGGTCAATTTTAATATTTTCTGATAAAAGGAACTTTTTCTTGCTCCCCCTCAAACTGTGAGGGAGGTTGTTATGTGTCAGATTTGAAGAGTTTGTAAAAGATTCAAAGTTTTAGTGAAAACTCTTTGAAAATTTACTCATTCTGACACATAACACATCACAAAACATTTTGTTGCAAGGTTTTATGTACGAAGTGTGGGGAGTTTTGATGATATATAAAATTTTGAGAAATCACTCTCCCCCTCAATCAATGACGGATGTTAAAGCATAAATATTTTCATAAACTATTAACGTCATTGATTGAGTGAAAATTTTATCAAACTTTTGAGTTCAATTTGATTTTCATTCAAAATTTCATGGTACCACCAAGTTTTGCACAAACACTTTTCGGAAAAATCATAGAAGGAAAAGTATTTAGCGATAAAAAGAAGATTTCTCTTCTTTATCAAGAAATAATGCACTGAAGCGTACATTAGATCGAGGGTGCATGAATATAAAGTAATTCACGCTCGGATGAACGGCACCCTTTGTTAGGAACAACCGTCTTTTAGGCGACGTGTTTTCCTTAATTTTGAAAACTGGGTTGCTATCTGAAGTAATAGCAAGCCATATTTTTGAAGTCCGGGTTGCAGCCTGAAATGACTACAAGCCATAATTTTAAGAATGTTTTGAGATACGACATGTTTTTGAAAAAAAAAAAAAAAAAAAAAAAAAAAAAAAAAAAAAAAAACTTTATTTGAAACCGAAAAACTCTTGCTCAAGCATATGTATGTTTTCGTGTCATTATTGAATGACATTTCTAGAAATGTACATAATATCGATTATACAAGAGACATGTCGTGAGAAGAATATTTTTGAATTTTTGTGATTTTTCAGATTTTTATGGGTTTTTTTTATAGGTTTTATATTTTTCTATTTTCTTTTTGTTTTTATAATATATACAAGGATATTTGAAGCAAATCCATTACTCCTCATTCTCTTCATGAAGACTTTTGACTGATTCTGGCGAGAGACACTTCATACCAAGTAGCAGGAGAATAAATAGAAACCGTTCTTCCTGGAAGTGCCTTTGTGAGGAAATCTGCCAGCTGTCCTTCTGTCCTTCTGAAGAAAAATTCCACAACCCTCTTTTCCACTTGTTCTACCAAACCTTTGGAGAATCCATTTGTTAGAAGAAGCATTGACAGTATATCGTACCAACAAGGATTATCTTTGCTCCATTTTGCAATATTGTTCATGTGGTTGAGGGTTAGGAACTGATGTAGCCCTATCAAGATCTCCTGAAGAAAATGCCTTAGAGGAAAATTCAGGAGTAAGTGTGTTGTCGAACGGAACATCATTGGGAGGAGGAAATGAATTAACTTCAAAAGAATCGTCGACTGCAGTGCCTTGATGTACTGGTGGAGATTGAAAGTATGATGATGTTGACGAATGACTTGCTGTTGGAGCGTCTTGACCTATTGAAACAGGACAAGATGAACCATTTTGGATCGTTTGGTACATGAGCTGCGATGGCTGGTGGTACCGGTGTATCACCAATTTGCAGCTCGACATATTCATCAACCATTGGATCAGCCAAGATCTCCAAATCCTTATCGGTAGGAGGTACATAAGGTACATGCAGGAGTGGGATACTATACAAAGCCTGAACTGAATGGTTCAGAAGTCACAAATTTAGACGCGGGTCCTGTACTGATGAGTACAGAAGCCATTTGATCAGTCAGCTCATTGTAGAAGTGTGTAGCCAACATCTCTGAAACATCCACTACCAGAGCATTTGAGGCTCTTGAAGCCATTAGATCACTCTCCAGTTGTTCTTCTCATATTTCTTCCTACTGAAAGCTGAAGTAATACATACCACAAGTATCAGAAGACCACTTCCCCCACGTAGTTGGAATAATACACCAAACGCCACAAGTTAATACACTGATATTCTCTGCGGTTATGACATTAGTCTTCCCGGGATAACTTCAATTAAGAAGAAGTATTAAGTTCATCACGTATACTCATTATGCATTAAGATGTATGTCTCCTTCCCCCTTGCTGGTTTTGATACCTCAGAATCAGCAACACATTATAAGCACATCTACTTGAAATCTTGTGAGAAGAATAAAATAGGTTTAACTGGATCTGGTGAGAATCAACTACTACAAAAACTCTCTCTGACCATCTTTACCAACCCTTATGTAGGCTATTTGAAGTGACCACTGATGAAGTAAACCCGATATACCAAACTTGAAACTGAAGAAGAATTCCCCAAATCCGTAACTTAAGCTTGCATTGTTGTCGATTAAAGAACGATGTAGAAGAATAAGTACAACACCTCTTAAGACTATCCACATCCGCATTTGCGTGTGACACTGATAACTACAATGTAACTCCTTGAAGTGATAGCTATAGCCCGTGAGTACTACAATGTAACTCCTTCCATCGGGTATAACTAGATAATCAAAGTCCTAATCATAAGCTTTAAGAGCTCATGCAAGTCATCACTCGATACATGAAGTTTCGATGATGGAATAAGTAGACGCCTTCGTAAAATACTCTTCAACCTCAATTAAGGGATGCCAAATAAACTCCGTGATCACTTGACATTTCATGTCCAAATTGTTAGCCTTTTTGACATTTTAGTCGACATTTTCCGTAATGACCTTCGGGTTGATTTCCAAAATGCACATTGGTAGGAACAACAATCCTTGATTTAAGAACGAAAAGACGGATCATTATTCATGTGTGCAACTTCGTAATCATGATAGTCATCATCAACACCTTAAGGAATAACTAGAGATTGGATTACTTGAGCATTTTTGATTGAGCAAGTGAATAAGAATACAATCAATCATGTATTTTATTCACACTTCTCCCCTTCAAAAATTGCATACGAGGTTGCCATTTTTGATTGAGCATGTGAATAAGAATACACTCAATCATGTAGTTTATTCACTCTTCTCCCCCTCAAAAATTGCATACGAAGTTTGCCATTTTTGAATGAGCAGGTGAATATGAATTCAAGCAAAGATGAGTAGATCCACTTGATGACTGAACGAACATGGAGTAAGCATGAACCGTATTGTTGAGAATGGTCAAAACTAAGAAGATTTCTCTTCTTCCAAAGATAAGGCGCACTGAATCGTACACCTTTCTTTTCTTTGATGAACGGGGCCTGAAGTGTTGTCAGCAGACACCATAGTGATAACATTGAAGACCGAGGCATGAACTGATTTGTTCAAACGTCATAGTCGTTGAAGAACGAGGCCTGAACTGAAGTATTCAGACGTCATTATGCACATACATCAGCATCGACATTCTAGAACTCCTGAAGCTGGGGAAATGATTGCTTTAGGTCTCCAGACTTTGAGTTTTCTCATATAGTGAATGGTTGATGTACCTGCAACTGAGTAAGGACTACCTGCACTAACATCACAAACTTGATTGCACATATATAGGTTAGTGACAACAGTATCCAAACCCTTGGGGGTTTCACGGTCAACCATGGCATTGCCATCAGTAAGCACCTTTCCGGTAGGTATCCACTTAAGTCCAACGTACTTAAAAATTCTACCAGTTGGAATCCACTTATGGCAAGGTCTAGGATTACTAAGCTTATTATGCATAGTGGAAGGCTTATCGATATTCCTAGTCTCCAAAGATTTAGCAGTTTGTGTCCACCTAGGAGAAGTTTTAGGTTTGTTTTGCTTCTTATGCATTGTAGATAACTTTATGTAAATCCTAGACTTAACAGGTTGAACCTTAGCATTGTTCCTCAATATCCTAGGAGGGATCATACAAGGTTGAGAACCTAAGATTCCATCCTTATGTAGTAGTGCCCTTTTCCTAGCATTTTCTAGATCATAGTTCTTGTACAAGTCATTTATATCATAAGTGTTTTGAACCTTAATGTTAGGTTTCGACATTGTTTTTGAACTAATCCTAAAGGAGCTGGGAGTAGGAGTAACTACTTGTTGAGGCTTAGCAGAACTAGAAGCAATAATCTTAGGCAAATAATGTGTAGTGACTGGTTTTGTCAAAACTTGTTCCGCATCAACTTGGGAGGCAAACCGTGTTTTTGAAAATTTTGGTCGTTCAGATCTAAACGCAGTCGGTTGCCTAACAACGGATTGGTTTCTAATAGATTGAGAAACTGGTTTCCCCAAGATTGATGGTTTTGCAAACTTAGTGTTCACACTATTCCCTGTTGTTTTTCTTAGCTCATTCTTTAATGCTGTTATTGTGAAACCCTTTTCTTGAAGTTGAGCTTTGAATTCATCATTTTTGGCAGTCAAAGAGATTGTTTGTTCTATCGACTTTGCTTTCATTTCTTTGATTGACTCATTCAAGTTTTTACAATGCTTTTTCAAAGACTCATTTTCCAAAAGTAGTTCAGCCACTTTTAGTTCAAAATTTCTAGTTGCAATCTCATTACTGACATGTTTAGCCTTAACTTCATTACACATATCACACATCTTAGTAACACGTTTTTTCAGGTTGTTTATTGTCAACTTCTTGGTTTCTAGCTGAGCTTTCAAATCATTAATCATAAAGTATTCACGGAAATCAGGAAGTTCCAAATTTTTACATGGTTGATTAGTTTGAAAACTTTATTCCTTTTGTTGCATTGCGATTTCAAGTGAAATACAATGTTTTTCAAGTTGCAAAAATCTCTTTGAAAGTTCAATAAAAGTTTCTTTATCAATCATATCATTTGATTTAAAAGACTCAGCTGTAAACAAAGAACTTGACTCATCATCACGTTCAGCATCTTGATCACTTTCTCCCCCTTTATGAGTCATATTTGTTAAATCAGAAATGGTATTACTATCAGTCTTTTTCAACAAATATGTGTCATAAGTGGGCATAACTTGATCAGTATGCAGTCGTTCATCAGAAAGCACATTATGATGTTCAGGTAGGGGTACCTCAGCACATGACATTTGTTCTTTTACTGGTCTTAATTCAGTGCCCATGTCTGGAGTATCACTAGTCACTGACTTGCAGGGTGTGTCAAGCTTATCAGTCTCTGATTCTTTGCATATCGTGACACCTAACCCAACATCCGATGCTATACCCGAGTCACCAACACCATCACATGATTGTACCCTATATGCCTTCACCTTGTCATTATATGCAGGAATATGCTGTGCCTTTTCGTTAATGAATCTTTTCACTTTATCCATAAGCTGGACAAGTGTGTCTCTGAACGTGTCAACCTCAATTCCCGTGTGATCAGCAAAGCACTTTTTCGTCATCTCACTATAATGGTCATACTCCAGAGTGAATTTCGAATCAAAGAACACTTGGAGTTGTTTGTTGATCACACAAAGGGCAGCCATGGATCCCATTTTGGAAGGTTCTGCTTGGTCAAGTTGTTGACGTAATTGATCTAAATTAAGAATCATTGTGTCTGTGAAAGTCTGAACATCTTGACCGAAGAGAGTTGTAAATGCACGTTCGAATCCCATTTTAAATCCATTTCCCTCTAAAAGTAACGAGAGGAGTGAATGAAGTTGTCGAAAGCATTCAATGCAGCAATCCTCTGCATTATCGAGCAATTTAAGTGGCTGGTAAAGTACATTCTCAGATCTGACAGAGTCTGAAGTAGTAGACATGATGTAACCGTGCACGGGATTTTACAATTCTATGATTTAAACCGAGAAATAGATTCTTTCGCGGGATTTTACAAAATCAAGAATAAACCGTGAAACACCGAAGAATAGAGTTGAACGTGTACTGAGAACTGTTGGATCGGTACAATGACAAGTGATTGTATGTTGAACGTGAAGGTTGTATGATCGAAATCCGAATAAACCCCGAAATTCTATCCAACAAGCTCGAGAATATCTCACCCAAACAAATAATCACAGTCGGATTCGTGAAGCTCACTCAAACCGTTTTCCAAGATTTATCTCAACAATTCACCGTATAAGGAAATTAGAACAACACTTCCATTCAAGTGGTTAACTCATTAGCCCAACTCAAAAAACAAGAGATCAAAAGCACTTAAATTATAGACCAACCACTAAGCCCAACATACACTCACAAAGCCCAACACCAACTTAATGTGAAGCAAGATTCAATAACAAGCCCAAGGAAGAAAAACGAGGCCCAGTCCGAGTAGAATAACACAATTCTGATATTATGCACTACGTATATTTTATATACCTAATTATCAAACCTTAATCATCCCTAAGCAAAAACAAACGCAGCCACATACCTTCTTTCTCTCACCCAACTGATTATATTCCCATCCGATGAATACAAGGACCAGGGAGATGCAATTAAGATCTTGGAAACAAGATTCCAGGTAGGGTGTTGATTAAACGTTATGTATTTCAAGAAACGAACAAAGGAGGTATGGAACGAATTGGTTCTTACTTTAATGGTTCGAATATAAACAATGAGGTTTAGGCTTCAACATGACCAGTGATGAAAAACGTGTTTAGTAATGCTCTCTTAGAAGCACGAATCTGAGGTCCTTTTGATTATCTAACTTATTAACCGTATGATGCTGGTTGTTGTTAACCGAACCTAAGAAAAAATGAAAACGTATGTTTTTGTTTTTCCTTAACAGTTTTCGGATATTCAAATAAGTTTAGAGTTCAAAATGGATCGATCGATGAAGGTAATCCTTCACTCTTGTTGAATCAGAACGAGTGGGAGACTGAGGTCTTTGTTTGGTATTTCTTTTAGTTGTTGTAGCTTACACCAAATGAGAGTGAGCATGAAACTTGTTTTATTCTGTTCTTGTTATTGTTGAGATTGTTGGATTGGTTTGTTGCTTTTGTTGTTATGTTACTCATGTCACTACGAAGAGCTAACAGCAAGAAAAGGTAGAGTAATCGCTACTGATGAAACATGAACTAATCGATACTAGAAAGTTAAACGCAACCACGAGTTAAACGCAACCAAGATCAGGAGGCAATTGCAGATTTGATGAAATTTGGGCAGCGTTTGGTTTGGACAAACGCCAAAAGAAAATAATCGCAACTGATGAAACATTTAATCACAAGATCAGAGATAGAAGTAACCGCAATATGGACAAGAGATTAAACGCAACATGGGGCTGAGATTTAAACGCAACATAGCCACAAGACAAAAAAAAAAGTGTCATATTTGTTTGTCTAATTAGCAAACTGCCAAAATAGGTACCCAGAAACAGCCACAACAATTTAAATAATGTACTTAATCGCAATGTTGTGACCAAGGCCAATCGCAGTCAAGAACAAAAACATAACAGTCACAATCATGTTTTACTCTTTTATGTCTTTTAATCTTTTAATAATAGACAGCCACCAAATTGAGATAATCACTACTCACTAGTAAGAAAATAAATGAACCGAAAAGGAAACCGATTCGAACTAAAATAAAAACGCAAGATTGTAAACTTTTAAAAACCAATGCGAACCACAATGAAAACACAAGAACCAAGCTGAAAATTCGAGATCCAACAATCCCTAGGATGTAACCATGGCTCTTGATACCAATTGTAAGATAACAAATATTTATAACTTATATGGTTCTTGTGTTTAGATAGAATTAAAGAAAGAAAGAAAGAAGATGAAGAAGAGAGTTTAGAGAGGGGTTGGAGAGAATTGGGTGATTTCTAGAGAGAGAGAGTTGAGAGAAAAAAATGTAAGATTAGATTGAGAATGAGAGAAGCACCAACCCTCTCCAAATGTGGAGAGGGGTATATATAGTTACCTACAAAACGCCCACACCCGGGCTGTGGATCAGGCATACAGTGGGTAAAGACCCGTCCTTCTTCCACGGTGTTACTTAAACTAATACTAACTAACTAATATATAAACTAACTACGAGCTAACTTAATGCTTTTACAATAATCAGGTGACCGAGACTTTTATAGGAATATTTGTATTCCTAACATGTATAATTATTTATGTCGTAAGTTCAGTTTGTTAAGATATTGTTGTATCCTTCATAGTAAAACGTTTAACACTACATAAAATCATAACCTGAATTGGATTTGTGTCGCGAACTCTTAACATTTTGGAAACCTGACTAATATGAGTATATCCCACATAAGTTTTAACCTGTGAAACAATTATCTCTTGGATTACTAATCACCATAGAATCTGATCTAAACTCTAAGATGTAAATCGTTATTTCATGTGTATAAACTGTGATTTCATGTGAGTTCTGTCAATGTTGGTAAGGGTCGTTATGGGTACTATTTTAAGGGACTATAACCAGATCATGGTGTCGAATAAAGTATGTGGGTGTGCATCGTTTGTGTGTCATTCTGTCGGGCTGTTTAATGTACATGTGAGTGGTGTAATAAACATAGAAATCTAGGAGTGTGCATGTGGTTTATCAAGGGCTGAAGATCAGTTATATCGAATGTAAATGGGTTAAAGTATGGGAGTATATGTTGTCTCGTTATTATGGCTGTCATAGAATTTGTGCATGCATGCGTGTGAGTTTGTAGTGGTCATAAAATGTGTGTATAAACTGAAAAGTAAAAAGGGCGTAGGTAAAGTAATGATTTGGTTTAAGAATGGATTGTTTGGTTTGTTTTGGTCTTCTAAATGTCGAGTGTGTGGTGGGGTGTATAATAAGCAAGGGTAAAACATGAGTGTGTGTGATCAAATCTGGATAAGAGTTAGACGTAAGGTTTATTTCATTCTCATTATTCCAGGTGTGTGTCTAATTATTTATTTAGTACGTGCATGTGTATAATTTGGTATGCTTATGGGTGAGAGTTAGTGGGTCATACAAGGTCTAAAAAAACATGGGTACCAACTGATTGAAAAGGGGTTAGAGTGGGGGCGTATTTTGTCTTGTTGCATCTCGTTAGTTTGGTGGTCAAGTCGTGTGCTTGTGTGCGTACGAGAGTGTGTAAGTGTGTGTGTGAGTTGTTTGTTTCACATTGCATGATACGAAATACATAACATTGTTTTTCTAAATTGGCTAAACCTTCATTTAGTATTAATAAATCCTAAGTTGGTCATTACGAAACTAAATTACACTTTAAACCTTAACTTTTAGAGTATTTACATTTTAAACCCTAAACTATAATAAATTGTCACCATAAACCCTAAACTATGATATAGATCATATTAAACCGTAAGTTTACCTAATTATCAATAGTAACCTTAAAGTATCAAAGTTACTAATTCGGGGAATTTACTAAATACTGAAGTTAGTAATATAGAAAGTTAATAAATTAGTAACAAAACTTTAAAGTATAATAAACCTAATAATGGATTATTAAGTAATAAGTGATACCTAAATTGTGTAGATCCACTGAAGGAAGAGTAGCCGATATTTTGTTGTTCATTCCTTGTGATTTATTGGGATTTGGCAATTGTCCTTTCTGGTTGCAAGGTGAGTTTTCGTGGCCCCATTTTCACTTATGTTTTTCCTGGGGGAGAATGATACTCAAAATCTATTTTATGCTATGCTCAACTTTTAATCTTATTAGACAAGTGTGTGCTTATAACTATTCTAGGTGCTTCAGTAGTGTTATCAGTATATTCAATTTGTCATGGATTTATTTCCACTTGACACTCTATGGTTATTCAAGATTATTCAAGATTCATGTAGTAGCTCCAGCTGGTAGGCTTTGCATGTTATCAGTATATTCAATGTGTGGTATTCAATTTGTGATGACGGTTATTCAATTCGTGCTACTTGCCCTATGCTTTATTTATATGCACACCTGTCTCAAACAACTATGCATGGCAACCTAGTTTTCTATACTTTAAACCTACGAACTCACCAACATTATGTTGACATTTTCGAGTATCATTTTCAGGTGAAGAGAATAAGACTGCTTAAGGAGTTGATTACTTGCATGGTTTAGCGAGAGACCTTAGGCATTTATCTTTATGGACTACTTTTATGGCTTTTAAGACTTTGTTTCTAGTATTGGATATCATGACTTTGTTTGGTATATTTTTTTACCCATTTTGGGAGACTCTTTGTTATTATATGATTATGTTGTTATGTTCCGACTACCCTCGATACAAGTTCCATGCTTGTTCAGGAGTCGTCATGACATTTGATGTTGTTTCACTTAGTGCATTCTCTATTGTTATTACCATGTGTTATGACGATTCCATTTCTCGTTACACCTCGAGTTTCCGCCTTTGTGGGGTGTGACACTGATTATGTTTTAGTTAATTTTTTACGTGTTATACTTGATCCTAGCTTCCGCAATATGTGTACTTTGATTATTAAATTCTAACAATGGCATCACGAGCCATGTATAACATGTAATTGATTACTAAAACGTAATAAAAATCGGATCTTTAATTGTTTTAGATACATGTTTGATCTAGGGTTTTTCTTTTAATTTTTTTTTATAAAATTTGAAACCCTAACCCTAATTTGGGGGGGTCGATTTTCCATGAAACCCTAATTAGGGTTTGTGGTTTAAATTAATTAACTTGTAATTAATTAGAAACTCTAGGTCATTAACCCTAATTGATTGTTTTATGTTTTTGTCACATGTTTAGATAGATCTAAAATTGGGGAAGAAGTCAATATAATTATTAAAATCAATTTATGTGCTATGTGGTATGTGATTAACTTTGGCCTACGCAATTGACTTGTCAATGTTTGTGGCTCCACTTCCATTAAAAAGGGAAGGCCTTAGTTGATTATATGCATATTAAAACCTATAATTGATTTTATTAGGATCTTTTCTAATCAATATTGCATGTGGCTATGTGTTTCACCTATAATTGTTATGATTATTAGTTGTTTTGATTTGTCTTTGATTACTTGTTTTATTGTTTTTAAATTGTTGGACATGATTGTAAGCAATAAAAAGGTAATTTTTATAAAGAAAATAAATTGGATTAATAATGGTGAAACTTTAAGTAATAAAGATTGAATCTTGCGGTGTCTTATGTGCCGACAGCGGTTCGCTTCGCACGGTAATTGGCTCCCAGGCTAGACTAGCAAGATTCATACTTTGTTACATGTTTTAAGATTTAATCCAAAAACTTTTGCTTGATTGATATTTTTGTACACATGTTTTTAAAAGTAACTCCTTTAAGACAAATTCATAGTCGTGGTAAGAAGGCTTGGAAAGAGCCTTAGAGTCTGCCTTGGTTATCACACTTACGAATACGTTTTAAACGATTTTCTTTTAACTCCATTCTTGTACAATATCATCTTAAGGGTGATTTACCTCAATTCCACTTTAGTGGGCGATAATTGTAGGTTCTTCTTTAATTGGTGAACCCAATACCTCAAGTAAAACTTTTGATATTAATCTTAAGAATTGGTTATAAAAAAGTTTTGAAAACTTATGTTATGAAGATGAGTGCATGCATCTTTATACATGTTTTGATTGTCACAACAAAAATAAATACCCTAAAATTTAAGTTACATGCCATCTACCTATAAGAAACACTTGAAGTTATAATTTAGTAAACGTGAGACCTAGGCCAAATTTTAATAACAAGGTAAAATTATGTTAATGTGTGAGACCATAGATAGTAATTTTACATGTTTCTAAGGTAGACGACTTAATTAAGTTGTGCGTAAGACCTAGAACTTAAGGCATGTGATGGGATGAAACATGCTTACATTGCAAATTGATGAATCAATTTGATGTAAATCCCATAATGGTCTAGGAATTGAAAATCTTGCTTGCCAATTATTGTTCGACAGATTAACATCTTTTGTACTTTCACAACTAGCAGATCAACTGATGTGGTGGAACTATGTAAAGTTGGATCTTAGATTTTCAAGAAAGTTAGTTGGTTATATGAATATAGCCTTGGGTATTATATTTTCTTGGAGATATTTACTATCGAAAATACTAATGTTTGAACTTTTATCTGTAGATATGGCTCAACCCGATAACCCATCTATGATTTCTGCTTTCAAGAGTCATCTTGAAAGGGAAAAACTGACTGGAAAGAATTTCAATGATTGGTACCGATCGCTCAGAATTGTCTTGAGGGTGACCAACAAACTCAATTACTTGACTACTGAATGCGAAGCAGAGCCTGCCGAAACTGAACCAGAACCAGTTAAGGCAGCATGGAGACTTGAGCATGCTAAATACAATGAGGTTGCTTGTTTAATGCTCACTAGTATGAATGCTCAGTTACAAAAGAAGTTTGAGTACTACTTTCCTAAAGACATGCTTGATGAGCTTCAAAAGTCTTATGAAAAGTCTCCTGCAGTTGAATTGTACGAGTCTCTTGACAAACTACACAGCTGCAAACATGGCGTTGGTAAACCAGTTGAAGATTATGTGAATGAGATGAGAGAACACTTTGATCAACTTCACAGAATTGGATTTGGTTACCCCGAGAATGTGCAAGTGCACTTGATCAACAGGTCCCTTAACAAGGACTTTGCTGGTTTTGTGCAAAACTTCAACATGCATTGCTCGGGGTAGACAGTCTCAGAATTACTCGCATTGCTTGTTGGTTATGAGAAAGGTCTACCAGCCAAGGTCAAGGCTCCTACCCCGTAAGTGTTGGTGATTTATGGGGGGAGAATCTAGATGAAATCGCATGTGGACAAAGGTAAAGGGAAAGGTGATAAAGGCAAGCATGTCATGGCCTATCAACCACAACCCAAGATGAAGTAGCATCAGCCAAAGCAGAACAAGGTGAATCCTCCAAACAAGAAGGATCAGGCTTGTCACAACTGTCTTGAAAAGGGCCATTAGAAGCAAAATTGTCAACCTCTACATTCATGACTTGCGACAGAAGAAGCAGAATAATGAGGCTGGTAACCCCAGTACTTCAGGTGCGTTTTTATGATTGAATTATACACTCTTACTCCTAAATTGAATTCATGGGTATATGATACGGGATGTGGCATTCATATTTTCAATACCTTGCAGGGGTTTAGAGTTGAGAGAAAGCTGACCTATGGAGAACAATTCTTGCACGTGGGTAACGGAGCACATGCGGGAGTTGAAGCTATAGGCATATTTAATTTAGTGTTGCCTTCGGGCCTTGAACTATCTTTAAATAATTGTCATTATGCACCGTCAATTGTTAGAGGTGTTATTTCATTTTTATGTTTGTTGAACCTTGGTTTTGATCATACTATTTCTAGCAATGGAATTTCAGTTTCTTTAAATAGTGTTTTTTTATTTTAATGCTATTGCATGAATAGTATTTTTGAGATTGATATGAATGATAATGATAATGCTTTTGTTAAAAATAATTTAATGTATAGCATCAATTATAAGAGAATCAAGAAAGGTCTGGATTCGTCTTATCTTTGGCATTGTCAACTTGCTCACATTGGCAAGGCTCGCATGGAAAAGCCTTTTAGAAAAGATCAATGATGAATCATTCGATAAGTGCGAATCTTGTATTGCTAGGAAGATGACAAAGAAACCCTTGAAGAATAGGATTGAAAGGGCTTCTGATCTACTTGGTCTAATTCACACAGATGTGTGTGGACCACTTAGACACGTGTCAAGGAGAGATGCTAGCTACTTCTGAACATTTACGGAATATTATAGCCGTTATGGTTATGTTTATTTACTTAAACATAAACATGAGGTATTTGAAACATTCAAAGTGTTTAAAGCAGAAATAGAGTTGCAACTTGGAAAGAAGATTAAAGCTCTTCGATCCGATAGAGGTGGTGAATACCTGATTCAAGAGTTTATAGATTATTTAGCTAAGGAAGGAATTCTCCAGCACCTTACTTCTCCATATACTCCACAACAAAATGGTGTATCTGAGAGAAGGAATTGTACATTACAAGATATGATACGATCTATGTTAATCTAACAACTCTTCCTTTTTCGTTTTGGGAATATGCCTTAGAATCTGCGGTTTGCATTCTTAATATGGTTCCAACAAAGAAGGTGGATAAGACACCATATGAGTTATGGACTTGAAAAGCTCCTAACTTGTCTTATCTAAAGGTCTGGGGTTGCGAGGCGTATGTTTGATGAGTGTCTAAATACTCATCATTTTATACCAATCTGAACTGTCAAAACATCCAAAAACACTCAAATATGCATCAAAATACTGAAAATATCTTAGAAGTGTGTTTTATATGTTTCAAATGCAAAATAATAAAAAACGGATGAAAAACGTACAAAGTTTGCATAATTGGCAGTTTCAGTCCCTCAAGTTTCAAAACTTGTCAAAACTAGTCCCTGGTTATTCTAAAAACATGAAAAAGTCACCAAAGGTCCTTTTGAATCACAAATTACATATTTAGTCCTTTGGTGCAAAGTTTCACAAAATTACAAGTTTAGTCCCTATACTTTGCAAAATTGACATAAATGGTCCCTGGGATGTAAAAACTTTGAGAAAATCAATTTTGGTTCTTATACTAATCTTCTATGGCAGAAATGGTCCTTGGTTGGAAAGTTTGATGAAATTACAAGATTGGTCCCTAAAGTTTCAAGTTTGGCAATTTTAGTCCTCGGGGTTTAAAAATTAGAATTTATCACATATAACCCTTGTACTATTCATTTATGGCAACATAGGCCCTTTTGATAACTTTAGGAAAGTGACATTATAAATCCTTCAAATTTCAGAATGTTACACTTTTAGTCCTTGTTATTAAAACCAAACCGGATCCTTTTTATTATAATAAACCAAATCCAAATCCAATACAAACACCAACCCAAGCCCACTCCCTTCCTAGGCCCAACTCCCTACCAGCCCGCTCCCTTTTGAAAATAAAAACCGGGCAAACCACTTGTACTGTTCATCTCCCTCACAGCCAATACCACCCTCCACCTCACCTATTTTCACCACCATTTGACCCCTCCTTTTCACACCATGTCCCTTGCCACCTCCACAACACACCAAAAATCTTTAATTGCAAAAACGTTGCCCCCAAGTTAACTTGAAGACTTTTGGCGCCAAAATTGATCCTACGGCCATGATGAGCTGCAGTGATCCAAGGGCTGTGAATTAAAGTGGGAATGACTCAGAGATCAAGTGGGAACCTCAGTTGTTATCTATAAAGAGAAAAGAAAGAGAAAGGAGAGAGTATTAGTTTTAGTCTTAGTGTAATTCAATCGTAGGTAGTAAAACTTTCTTGTTTAGTTGTAATTTTGATTTCAATCAGTTGTACTAAGATAATTTAATGTATTTCAATCTTTCTTGATCCTTTAATTATAATCTTGTTCAATCAAATTTAGATTTGGCAGTTTCAAAGTGAATTTGACAATTTCACTTGGAACCTGTTAATTTCTTGTTGTTCTTGTTCCATTAAGCTTATTTAATCTTATCTACAAGTTTTCAAAAAGGTTTCACAACTTTGCAATCAGTTTACTCAATAAATACAAAATATAAGAAAAATAAAAATAAATATCTATAAAATAAAAAATCAGTGTTTAGAGAGAATGAAGCATGGAGATGGGTGAATATTTGATTGCAAGGGTTCTAGTGCCTTATGGGAGGCTATAGGATGTGTTTGTGGTTCATGGTTCGGTGTTTCTCAGCTTGTCATCAATTGTAAGCTAATTCTTAATTTTTAGCTTAATTAGTTTTTATTGTTTCTGTAGCATAATTTTACTTCAAATAGCTTTAACTAACTTTACTTAATCTGTTTCAAGTTTTAAAATCATAGTTGTAGTTTAATAATTAAAAGTTTTAGTGTAAAAATAGTCTTAAAGGAGTGTTTGGATTATCTGTTTAAGCCATGTTCATGGCTGTTGTTGTTGTTGTTTGTTATTGCAGGAAGTTAGTTTAGGTCTAAATAGGTTTAGTAAGTCACAAAATTGGTATCTCATTAGTTACAAAGTTAAAATCCACATTTACATACCATAGCAGTTAACTGTTTGGGCTTGACACTCCCAAATCAGTCATACATGCTCATATTTTGTTGTAATTGCATGATTTAGTTTTATTATATCATATAACATCATTCTCAGTTAGTTTAGAAGGATAAAAATTCACCAAAGTCAAACTAGTTCAAGTTTCATCAAAAGTCAAATTGTCATTTTCAGAAAATTCCAAAGCATGTGGGATTTTTGTAGAATTGTGTATTAGGTTTTTGAATCTGAAACTTGTTGTAGTCATAGTACCCCAGCTCAATTCTTGATTCCACCCTTTGCTATATTTTTGTGATTTTTAGTCTGGGTCCCACAGACCTCCAAAGTCACTTGCAGGGCTGCAAGTTCCCCTGCATCAGCAACTACCATCCCACCACCACCCCTTTGGTGGTGGTTTCTGACCTCCACAGTGGTCTATAGCCTTCCATCTTAGGTTCTTTCAACCCTCCTCCTACCAGGCTTTAAGAGTTGACCACTTGTTTGACCTAGGACTTAATGGACCCCACTTGAATTAACCCTTTAAATCTGTCCCATTTTCAGTTGATTAACAAGTTGCCAAGAGCTTCTTAAGTGCTTATTAGCTTATTCCAAAGGCTTATCTGATCAAATCTTGCTCATACTTGTTCTAACAACTTATTGGAACTAGATTCAGCCATAGTGGGTTCCACATAAGCTCATTTGAGCTTATTTGCTTGTTTGGTCAAACAAAGTCAACTGTGAAGCTATTAAGCTCTCACAGTGCTTATTATTAAGTTATAAATTAGTTGTTTTCATAAAAGTTAGTTATTATTAGATATAAAATAGATTGGTAAAAGAAAAAAATCCAGAAAAACAAATATAATAATAAGTGATAGTTTCTATTTAATATAATTAAATTTTCATTTTCATTTTTAGATTTTTATTAAGTAAGTTGTATTTTTATATTTTTATTAATTTCCTTTTATATTAAAGTATTTTTAGTAATTTTATTAGATTTTTATATTATCATTTGGTATTTATTAGATTTAATATTAGTTTTATTAATAATTAATTAATAATTAAGTATTAAATAGCATAATTAGTTTTTATAAAGCAACACCTAGATTTTATATTTTTCCTAGCTTTTATAAGTCATAAAATATTTTTAGAAATTTTCTTGCAATTTGTACTGTTCATTTACTAGTTTTTATAATTTAAATAGTTTAATTAGTAATTAATTAATAAATAGAATAATAATTAGTAAATTAGTTTAAAAATACATAAAAAAAAGTTTTTATAAATTTTTAGCATTGCTGTGATGGTTAATTAGATTTATAAAAATCTTCTTAATTATCTAAGTCTTTTTAGTATTTATAATTATTTAAATCATATAAATATTTAAATAATAATTAAATAGTAATTAATTAATAATAACTAGATAAATAGTGTGAAAAATATAATTTTATTTTTAAAATAAGTTTTATAATATTTTAGATTTTTAGAAATTTTAATTTTATTTTTCTAGACTTATTTTACATTTTCTTATTTATTAGTGAATTATTAAATAATTAATAATAGTTATTAAATAATAATAATTAATTAAATAATTAGTAATTATAAAATAAATATTTTAAGTTTATTTAATTTGCATTTAAGCCCCTAAGGCATGCAAATTCCTACTTTAGTTAAAATCGTTTTTGTTTCGTACGTTTACGTAGATTTAAATTAAACGTACGTGTTTTTAGTTACTAAACGTTTTTAGATATCCTAGCTTTCACGTAATCGTTAAAATAGCTTACTTAAGCTATTTTGTTTTATAAAACCTTAGATTAATCACTCACACACACTTTTATACCCTTTCCTGTTCATATTCATCGATCACAGATTCGTTTTTATACCATCACAACCTCGTTGGGACATTACGACCCGGGGAAACACTGTATTCCATGGAAGCATTGGCTTAAGCTGTTTGACTATTATATTTGACCATTCACAAGTGGTTGATCAAGAATTATCTGACCGTTTCAGGCCAATCAAAATTTGGCGCCGCTGCCGGGGAGGTTGTGCGTGTATTTTTAAACGGTTTTGCGTATTAGTGATTTTGGAATTCATCCATTTGTATATTTATCCACCTTTGTTCATATTATCTTATTATCATATACAAAACAGTTCCTGAAAACATTTTAAAATCAGTTTTCAACGAACAAAAAAAAAAAAAAAAAAAAAAAAAAAATATTTTCCTTCTTATTAGTATTACAAAAATTTTCAAAAATACTAAAAATAATCACCTTTATCCTCTTACCTTTTTGATTATTCATTTATCACCCTCCTAAACCCTTTGATTCTTTCTATGTCTCATTCTCACATTCTTGTCTGTCAGTGGTGTGGTAGTCCTTATAATGGTGGTAATTGCCCCAGTTGTAGCATGGTAGAGTCAGGAAACGGGTCTGTCTATAACCAGAATCCCTATTCCTACTATGACACGACTGATTCATTCCATCAGCTTCCACACCATGAGACCCAACAGTTTTACTGTTGTGAGTATTGTGGGGGCCCTCACTATGGCTCTGATTGTCAAACTAGGAATCAGTTTGTCTTTGAACAGGTTCCTTGTAACAATCATGAATTTGGTTTTAACCAGCCTTCACAGTACACAAACCCTCAACCACTTCCTCAGGACGAGTTAGCTAAAACTGAATTGATTACTAAAATGATTATGGCTCAAAGTCAATTCAACAAAACCATTCAAGATGGAATAAACAGTCTTAAGGATCTGATTCTTAAGAAACAAAAACCTCTTGTTAACTCATTATATCTTGAGGATGAAAGTGACGAGGATGAACCACTTGAAGACAAAAACTCAAAGGACCCTTCAGATATCTTGATAATGGGGGGCAAGGAAGTCAAAGTAAATCCTCTTGAGGAAATAAATGACCTTGTTCCAATCCCAAAGGTATCTGAGAAACCTTTTGATTCAACTTCAGTTGAAACTACTTCAGTAGAAATACAGGGAGAAAAGAATATAACTGAATCACTAGCAGTAGAAATAATGGAACTTGTAGAATCCATTACTGCTAGTCCTTCTCAACTCCCTGAGTCTACTGATATCATACCCGAGGTTCCCACTCACTCTCTGAGCATGGGGGACGAGCATCTTGACATTATTCCTGAAAAGGAATCTGACAAATTCATAAAGTCTAGTGTTGAGAACCTTGTCTCAATCCCAAGTGAGTCACAGGGAATTCTTGATCATATGTGTGATATCCCTCCCCCTCTTATCTTCCCAAATGATCATATTGAGATGTTCTCTGATTCTGATGAGGACTATTCTTTATCTTGTGGAGACGTAAGTTATGTGGGGGAATTACCTTCTGAGCTTGTCAACTCAGAAGAAGAGAATGATGAAGAAATAATCCAAGACGAATCTCTTCGTCTTACATTATTAAATGCTAATCTTCTCATTTCTAGAATCGAGGCCTTTAATGAAAAGCCTATTTCATCTCCTATCCCCGTCAAGGATAGTGAGCTTTTGATCAATGATTCTATTCCGGAATTGCAAACGTTCCATTTTGATCATACGGGAGAGAAGATAAGTGGTATCACCACTTCTCATTCTTATAATTCTCTTCCCGTATATGAATCATGTACTTTTGAGGAGTTCCCCAGTGAATTCACTCAAATCAATCCCGAATACGAATCATTCACCTTTGAGGAGTTCTCCGGTGAACTTACTCATATCATATCTCCTCCGGAGTATGATAACTTTTATTTTGATCTAGACATAACCATAATATGTCTTGATCAAACAAGCTTAAAAGAGGAGATTCATGAAAAAATGAATTCTCCTATTGAAGATGAGGAGTTAGTCATGATTTTCATCATGATTTTCTTTCTTTTCTTCATATATCCCGTGGCTTCTCCTGTTCTTCACTCTTTCGGGAGTGAGGACATTATCTTTGACCCCGACATTCTCATTTATAAATTATGAGCCGGGTACTTATCTCATCGGTGTGGAACTTTCACGTGCTTCAAATGTTTATCAAAATATCTTGAATGAAAGTCCGATGCAGATTGTCTCTTCCACATCATGCTTCCCCATGGACAAATAAATTCGGGGTCGAGTAAAGCTAGCGACTCGGTAATCAAAAACAGTAGCATGTACTTAGGGTTTTCACCCTAAGTGTGGGGGAAATACTAACCCACATGTTATATATATGTATATATCCTCTAAAAAAAATGTGTACATAAACTTAAATAAAGGCTTGGAGTATTTTCCTTTTTACGTTCTAAGTGTTGGTTTAACACCCAGTACTTTGAATATTGAGGACAATATTCAGTTCTAAGTGTGGGGGGAGATTCGTTATTCTAACGAATTTAAACACATGTTCCATCAAGAACCCCCATTTTAGCCCAAATTTTAAAATTTTTTCTCACTTAGAACGCAATAAATGGTTATCAGTCCGCCATGTCTAACCCACATAAGGATTGGCTAATCCAGGAGCAAACGGCTCTTGGTAAAGATATCTCAAATCCGTTGATGGCTTGCAATTTGCCCAAAATTGTATGGTTCCTCAACTCCCCATATCCTCAAAAGCAAATGAGTTGGCTAGCCCGCAAGATTATGGCTTGTGGTAAAGGCAGTGGAAAAACCATAATTGGTAATCAGCTCACCAAGATGTTGACTATTCCATCAAGAGTTGGCTAGTCCAGAAGCAAACAGCTTTTGGTAAAGACTAATCAAATCCGTTGACAGCTGGTGATTTGCTCAAAATCACATAGTTTTTCTCAAAAGATTGCTAGGGACTAGCAATGTTTTAGTGTGGGGGATTGATGAGTGTCTAAATACTCATCATTTTATACCAATCTGAACTGTCAAAACATCCAAAAATACTCAAATATGCATCAAAATACTGAAAATATCTTAGAAGTGTGTTTTATATGTTTCAAATGCAAAATAATCAAAAACAGATGAAAAACGTACAAAGTTTGCATAATTGGCAGTTTCAGTCCCTCAAGTTTCAAAATTTGTCAAAACTAGTCCCTGGTTATTCTAAAAACATGAAAAAGTCACCAAAGGTCCTTTTGAATCACAAATTACATATTTAGTCCTTTGGTGCAAAGTTTCACAAAATTACAAGTTTAGTCCCTATACTTTGCAAAATTGACATAAATGGTCCCTGGGATGTAAAAACTTTGAGAAAATCAATTTTGGTTCTTATACTAATCTTCTATGGCAGGAATGGTCCTTGGTTGGAAAGTTTGGTGAAATTACAAGATTGGTCCCTAAAGTTTCAAGTTTGGCAATTTTAGTCCTCGGGGTTTAAAAATTAGAATTTATCACATATAACCCTTGTACTATTCATTTATGGCAACATAGGCCCTTTTGATAACTTTGGTAAAGTGACATTATAAATCCTTCAAATTTCAGAATGTTACACTTTTAGTCCTTGTTATTAAAACCAAACCGGATCCTTTTTATTATAATAAACGAAATCCAAATCCAATACAAACACCAACCCAAGACCACTCCCTTCCTAGGCCCAACTCCCTACCAGCCCACTCCCTTTTGAAAATAAAAACTGGGCAAACCACTTGTACTGTTCATCTCCCTCACAGCCAATACCACCCTCCACCTTACCTGTTTTCACCACCACTTGACCCCTCCTTTTCACACCATGTCCCTTGCCACCTCCACAAACACCAAAATTCTTTAATTGCAAAAACGTTGCCCCCAAGTTAACTTGAAGACTTTTGGCGCCAAAATTGATCCTACGGCCATGATGAGCTGCAGTGATCCAAGGGCTGTGAATTAAAGTGGGAATGACTCAGAGATCAAGTGGGAACCTCAGTTGTTATCTATAAAGAGAAAAGAAAGAGAAAGGAGAGAGTATTAGTTTTAGTCTTAGTGTAATTCAATCGTAGGTTGTAAAACTTTCTTGTTTAGTTGTAATTTTGATTTCAATCAGTTGTACTAAGATAATTTAATGTATTTCAATCTTTCTTGATCCTTTAATTATAATCTTGTTCAATCAAATTTAGATTTGGCAGTTTCAAAGTGAATTTGACAATTTCACTTGGAACATGTTAATTTCTTGTTGTTCTTGTTCAATTAAGCTTATTTAATCTTATCTACAAGTTTTCAAAAAGGTTTCACAACTTTGCAATCAGTTAACTCAATAAATACAAAATATAAGAAAAATAAAAATAAATATCTATAAAATAAAAAATCAGTGTTTAGAAAGAATGAAGCATGGAGATGGGTGAATTTTGGATTGCAAGGGTACTAGTGCCTTATGGGAGGCTATAGGATGTGTTTGTGGTTCATGGTTCTGTGTTTCTCAGCTTGATATCAATTGTAAGCTAATTTTTAATTTTTAGCTTAATTAGTTTTTATTGTTTCTGTAGCATAATTTTACTTCAAATAGCTTTAATTAACTTTACTTAATCTGTTTCAAGTTTTAAAATCATAGTTGTAGTTTAATAATTAAGAGTTTTAGTGTAAAATTAGTCTTAAAGGAGTGTTTGGATTATCTGTTTAATAATTAATTAGGTCTAAATAGGTTTAGTAAGTCACAAAATTGGTATCTCATTAGTTACAAAGTCAAAATCCACATTTACATACCATAGCAGTTAACTGTTTGGGCTTGACACTCCCAAATTAGTCATACATGCTCATATTTTGTTGTAATTGCATAATTTAGTTTTATTATATCATATAACATCATTCTCAGTTAGTTTAGAAGGATAAAATTCACCAAAGTCAAACTAGTTCAAGTTTCATCAAAAGTCAAATTGTCATTTTCAGAAAATTCCAAATCTTGTGGGATTTTTGTAGAATTGTGTATTAGGTTTTAGAAACTGAAACTTGTTGTAGTCATAGTACCCCAGCTCAATTCTTGATTCCACCCTTTGCTATATTTTTGTGATTTTTAGTGTGGGTCCCACAGACCTCCAAAGTCACTTGCAGGGCTGCAAGTTCCCCTGCATCAGCAGCTACCATCCCACCACCACCACTTTGGTGGTGGTTTCTGACCTCCACAGTGGTCTATAGCCTTCCATCTTAGGTTCGTTCAACCCTCCTCCTACCAGGCTTTGAGAGTTGACCACTTGTTTGACCTAGGACTCAGTGGACCCCACTTGAATTAACCCTTTAAATCTGTCCCATTTTCAGTTGATTAACAAGTTGCCAAGAGCTTATTAAGTGGTTATTAGCTTATTCCAAAGGCTTATCTGATCAAATCTTGCTCATACTTGTTCTAACAACTTATTGGAACTTGATTCATCCATAGTGGGTCCCACATAAGCTCATTTGAGCTTATTTGCTTGTTTGGTAAAACAAAGTCAACTGTGAAGCTATTAAGCTCTCACAGTGCTTATTATTAAGTTATAAATTAGTTGTTTTCATAAAATTTAGTTATTATTAGATATAAAATAGATTGGTAAAAGAAAAAATCCAGAAAAACAAATATAATAATAAGTGATAGTTTCTATTTAATATAATTTAATTTTCATTTTCGTTTTTAGATTTTTATTAAGTAAGTTGTATTTTTATATTTTTATTAATTTCCTTTTATATTAAAGTATTTTTAGTAATTTTATTAGATTTTTATATTATCATTTGGTATTTATTAGATTTTATATTAGTTTTATTAATAATTAATTAATAATTAAGTATTAAATAGCATAATTAGTTTTTATAAAACAGCACCTAGATTTTATATTTTTCCTAGCTTTTATAAGTCATAAAATATTTTTAGAAATTTTCTTGTAATTTGTACTGTTCATTTACTAGTTTTTATAATTTAAATAGTTTAATTAGTAATTAATTAATAAATAGAATAATAATTAGTAAATTAGTTTAAAAATACATAAAATAAAGTTTTTATAATTTTTTAGGATTGCTGTGATGGTTAATTAGATTTATAAAAATCTTCTTAATTATCTAAGTCTTTTATTATTTATAATTATTTAAATCATATAAATATTTAAATAATAATTAAATAGTAATTAATTAATAATAACTAGATAAATAGTGTGAAAAATATAATTTTATTTTTAAAATAAGTTTTATAATATTTTAGATTTTTAGAAACTTTAATTTTATTTTTCTAGACTTATTTTATATTTTCTTATTTATTAGTGAATTATTAAATAATTAATAATAGTTATTAAATAATAATAATTAATTAAATAATTAGTAATTATAAAATAAATATTTTAAGTTTATTTAATTTGCATTTAAGCCCCTAAGGCATGCAAATTCCTACTTTAGTTAAAATCGTTTTTGTTTCGTACGTTTACGTAGATTTAAATTAAACGTACGTGTTTTTAGTTACTAAACATTTTTAGATATCCTAGCTTTCACGTAATCGTTAAAATAGCTTACTTAAGCTATTTTGTTTTATAAAACCTTAGATTAATCACTCACACACACTTTTATACCCTTTCCTGTTCATATTCACCGATCACAGATTCGTTTTTATACCATCACAACCTCGTTGGGACATTACGACCCGGGGAAACACTGTATTCCACGGAAGCATTGGCTTAAGCCGTTTGACTATTATAGTTGACCATTCACAAGTGGTTGACCAAGAATTATCTGACCGTTTCAGGCCAATCAAAATTTGGCGCCGCTGCCGGGGAGGTTGTGCGCGTATTTTTAAACGGTTTTGCGTATTAGTGATTTTGGAATTCATCCATTTGTATATTTATCCACCTTTGTTCATATTATCTTATTATCATATACAAAACAGTTTCCGAAAACATTTTAAACTCAGTTTTCAACGAACAAAAAAAAAAAAAAAAAAAAAAAAAAAGAAAAAAAAAAACCCCAAAAATATTTTCCTTCTTATTAGTATTCCAAAAAATTTCAAAAATACCAAAAATAATCACCTTTATCCTCTTACCTTTTTGATTCTTCATTTCTCACCCTCCTAAACCCTTTGATTCTTTCTATGTCTTATTCTCACATTCTTGTCTGTCAGTGGTGTGGTTGTCCTTATAATGGTGGTAATTGCCCCAGTTGTGGCATGGTAGAGTCAGGAAACGGGTCTGTCTATAACCAGAATCCCTATTCCTACTATGACACGACTGATTCATTCCATCAGCTTCCACACCATGAGACCCAACAGTTTTACTGTTGTGAGTATTGTGGGGGCCCTCACTACGGCTCTGATTGTCAAACTAGGAATCAGTTTGTCTATGAACAGGTTCCTTGTAACAATCATGAATTTGGTTTTAACCAGCCTTCACAGTACACAAACCCTCAACCACTTCCTCAGGACGAGTTAGCTAAAACTGAATTGATTACTAAAATGATTATGGCTCAAAGTAAATTCAACGAAACCATTCAAGATGGAATAAACAGTCTTAAGGATCTGATTCTTAAGAAACAAAAACCTCTTGTTAACTCATTATATCTTGAGGATGAAAGTGATGAGGATGAACCAATTGAAGACAAAAACTCAAAGGACCCTTCAGATATCTTGATAATGGGGGGCAAGGAAGTCAAAGTAAATCCTCTTGAGGAAATAAATGACCTTGTTCCAATCCCAAAGGTATCTGAGAAACCTTTTGATTCAACTTCAGTTGAAACTACTTCAGTAGAAATACAGGGAGAAAAGAATATAACTGGATCACTAGCAGTAGAAATAATGGAATTTGTAGAATCCATTACTGCTAGTCCTTCTCAACTCCCTGAGTCTACTGATATCATACCCGAGGTTTCCACTCACTCTCTGAGAATGGGGGACGAGCATCTTGACATTATTCCTGAAAAGGAATCTGACAAATTCATAAATTCTAGTGTTGAGAACCTTGTCTCAATCCTAAGTGAGTCACAGGGAATTCTTGATCATATGTGTGATATCCCTCCCCCTCTTGTCTTCCCAAATGATCATATTGAGATGTTCTCTTATTCTGATGAGGACTATTCTTTATCTTGTGGAGACATAAGTTATGTGGGGGAATTACCTTCTGAGCTTGTCAACTCAGAAGAAGAGAATGATGAAGAAATAATCCAAGACGAATCTCTTCGTCTTACATTATTAAATGCTAATCTTCTCATTTCTAGAATCGAGGCCTTTAATGAAAAGCCTATTTCATCTCCTATCCCCGTCAAGGATAGTGAGCTTTTGATCAATGATTCTATTCCGGAATTGCAAACGTTCCATTTTGATCATACGGGAGAGAAGATAAGTGGTATCACCACTTCTCATTCTTATAATTCTCTTCCCGTATATGAATCATGTACTTTTGAGGAGTTCCCCAGTGAATTCACTCAAATCAATCCCGAATACGAATCATTCACCTTTGAGGAGTTCTCCGGTGAACTTACTCATATCATATCTCCTCCGGAGTATGATACCTTTTATTTTGATCTAGACATACCCATAATATGTCTTGATCAAACGAGCTTAAAAGAGGAGATTCATGAAAAAATGAATTCTCCTATTGAAGATGAGGATTTAGTCATGATTTTCATCATGATTTTCTTTCTTTTCTTCATATATCCCGTGGCTTCTCCTGTTCTTCACTCTTTCGGGAGTGAGGACATTATCTTTGACCCCAGCATTCTCATTTATAAATTATGAGCCGGGTACTTATCTCATCGGTGTGGAACTTTCACGTGCTTCAAATGTTTATCCAAATATCTTGAATGAAAGTCTGATGCAGATTGTCTCTTCCACATCATGCTTCCCCATGGACAAATAAATTCGGGGTCGAGTCAAGCTAGCGACTCGGTAATCAAAAACAGTAGCATGGACTTAGGGTTTTCACCCTAAGTGTGGGGGAAATACTAACCCACATGTTGTATATATGTATATATCCTCTAAAAAAAACCAAAAAAAATGTGTACATAAACATAAATAAAGGCTTGGAGTATTTTCCTTTTTACGTTCTAAGTGTTGGTTTAACACCCAGTACTTTGAATATTGAGGACAATATTCAGTTCTAAGTGTTGAGGGAGATTCGTTATTCTAACGAATTTAAACACATGTTCCATCAAGAACCCCCATTTTAGCCCAAATTTTAAAATTTTTTCTCACTTAGAACGCAATAAATGGTTATCAGTCCGCCATGTCTAACCCACATAAGGATTGGCTAATCCAGGAGCAAACAGCTCTTGGTAAAGATATCTCAAATCCGTTGATGGCTTGCAATTTGCCCAAAATTGTATGGTTCCTCAACTCCCCATATTCTCAAAAGCAAATGAGTTGGCTAGCCCGCAAGATTATGGCTTGTGGTAAAGGCAGTGGAAAAACCATAATTGGTAATCAGCTCACCAAGATGTTGACTATTCCATCAAGAGTTGGCTAGTCCAGAAGCAAACAGCTTTTGGTAAAGACTAATCAAATCCGTTGACAGCTGGTGATTTGCTCAAAATCACATAGTTTTTCTCAAAAGATTGCTAGGGACTAGCAATGTTTTAGTGTGGGGGATTGATGAGTGTCTAAATACTCATCATTTTATACCAATCTGAACTGTCAAAACATCCAAAAATACTCAAATATGCATCAAAATACTGAAAATATCTTAGAAGTGTGTTTTATATGTTTCAAATGCAAAATAATCAAAAACAGATGAAAAACGTACAAAGTTTGCATAATTGGCAGTTTCAGTCCCTCAAGTTTCAAAACTTTTCAAAACTAGTCCCTGGTTATTCTAAAAACATGAAAAAGTCACCAAAGGTCCTTTTGAATCACAAATTACATATTTAGTCCTTTGGTGCAAAGTTTCACAAAATTACAAGTTTAGTCCCTGTACTTTGCAAAATTGACATAAATGGTCCCTGGGATGTAAAAACTTTGAGAAAATCAATTTTGGTTCTTATACTAATCTTCTATGGCAGGAATGGTCCTTGGTTGGAAAGTTTGGTGAAATTACAAGATTGGTCCCTAAAGTTTCAAGTTTGGCAATTTTAGTCCTCGGGGTTTAAAAATTACAATTCATCACATATAACCCTTGTACTATTCATTTATGGCAACATAGGCCCTTTTGATTACTTTGGGAAAGTGACATTATAAATTCTTCAACTTTCATAATGTTACACTTTTAGTCCTTGTTATTAAATCCAAACCGGATCCTTTTTATTATAATAAACGAAATCCAAATCCAATACAAACACCAACCCAAGCCCACTCCCTTCCTAGGCCCAACTCCCTACCAGCCCACTCCCTTTTGAAAATAAAAACCGGGGAAACCACTTGTACTGTTCATCTCCCTCACAGCCAATACCACCCTCCACCTCACCTGTTTTCACCACCACTTGACCCCTCCTTTTCACACCATGTCCCTTGCCACCTCCACAACACACCAAAATTCTTTAATTGCAAAAACGTTGCCCCCAAGTTAACTTGAAGACTTTTGGCGCCAAAATTGATCCTACGGCCATGATGAGCTGCAGTGATCCAAGGGATGTGAATTAAAGTGGGAATGACTCAGAGATCAATTGGGAACCTCAGTTGTTATCTATAAAGAGAAAAGAAAGAGAAAGGAGAGAGTATTAGTTTTAGTCTTAGTGTAATTCAATCGTAGGTAGTAAAACTTTCTTGTTTAGTTGTAATTTTGATTTCAATCAGTTGTACTAAGATAATTTAATGTATTTCAATCTTTCTTGATCCTTTAATTATAATCTTGTTCAATCAAATTTAGATTTGGCAGTTTCAAAGTGAATTTGACAATTTCATTTGGAACCTGTTAATTTCTTGTTGTTCTTGTTCCATTAAGCTTATTTAATCTTATCTACAAGTTTTCAAAAAGGTTTCACAACTTTGCAATCAGTTTACTCAATAAATACAAAATATAAGAAAAATAAAAATAAATATCTATAAAATAAAAAATCAGTGTTTAGAAAGAATGAAGCATGGAGATGGTTGAATTTTGGATTGCAAGGGTACTAGTGCCTTATGGGAGGCTACAGGATGTGTTTGTGGTTCATGGTTCTGTGTTTCTCAGCTTGTCATCAATTGTAAGCTAATTCTTAATTTTTAGCTTAATTAGTTTTTATTGTTTCTGTAGCATAATTTTACTTCAAATAGCTTTAATTAACTTTACTTAATCTGTTTCAAGTTTTAAAATCATAGTTGTAGTTTAATAATTAAGAGTTTTAGTGTAAAAATAGTCTTAAAGGAGTGTTTGTATTATCTGTTTAAGCCATGTTCATGGCTGTTGTTGTTGTTGTTGTTTGTTATTGCAGGAAGTTAGTTTAGGTCTAAATAGGTTTAGTAAGTCACAAAATTGGTATCTCATTAGTTACAAAGTCAAAATCCACATTTACATACCATAGCAGTTAACTGTTTGGGCTTGACACTCCCAAATTAGTCATACATGCTCATATTTTGTTGTAATTGCATAATTTAGTTTTATTATATCATATAACATCATTCTCAGTTAGTTTAGAAGGATAAAATTCACCAAAGTCAAACTAGTTCAAGTTTCATCAAAAGTCAAATTGTCATTTTTAGAAAATTCCAAATCTTGTGGGATTTTTGTAGAATTGTGTATTAGGTTTTAGAATCTGAAACTTGTTGTAGTCATAGTACCCCAGCTCAATTCTTGATTCCACCCTTTGCTATATTTTTGTGATTTTTAGTGTGGGTCCCACAGACCTCCAAAGTCACTTGCAGGGCTGCAAGTTCCCCTGCATCAGCAGCTACCATCCCACCACCACCACCACTTTGGTGGTGGTTTCTGACCTCCACAGTGGTCTATAGCCTTCCATCTTAGGTTCGTTCAACCCTCCTCCTACCAGGCTTTGAGAGTTGACAACTTGTTTGACCTAGGACTCAGTGGACCCCACTTGAATTAACCCTTTAAATCTGTCCCATTTTCAGTTGATTAACAAGTTGCCAAGAGCTTCTTAAGTGCTTATTAGCTTATTAAAAAGGCTTATCTGATCAAATCTTGCTCATACTTGTTCTAACAACTTATTGGAACTAGATTCAGCCATAGTGGGTTCCACATAAGCTCATTTGAGCTTATTTGCTTGTTTGGTAAAACAAAGTCAACTGTGAAGCTATTAAGCTCTCACAGTGCTTATTATTAAGTTATAAATTAGTTGTTTTCATAAAAGTTAGTTATTATTAAATATAAAATAGATTGGTAAAAGAAAAAATCCAAAAAAACAAATATAATAATAAGTGATAGTTTCTATTTAATATAATTTAATTTTAATTTTCATTTTTAGATTTTTATTAAGTAAGTTGTATTTTTATATTTTTATTAATTTCCTTTTATAGCATAATTCGTATTTATTATTGGTATTTATTAGATTTAATATTAGTTTTATTAATAATTAATTAATAATTAAGTATTAAATAGCATAATTCGTTTTTATAAAGCAACCTAGATTTTATATTTTTCCTAGCTTTTATAAGTCATAAAATATTTTTAAAAAATTTCTTGTAATTTGTACTGTTCATTTACTAGTTTTTATAATTTAAATAATTTAATTAGTAATTAATTAATAAATAGAATAATAATTAGTAAATTAGTTTAAAAATACATAAAATAAAGTTTTTATAATTTTTTAGGATTCCTGTGATGGTTAATTAGATTTATAAAAATCTTCTTAATTATCTAAGTCTTTTTAGTATTTATAATTATTTAAATCATATAAATATTTAAATAATAATTAAATAGTAATTAATTAATAATAACTAGATAAATAGTGTGAAAAATATAATTTTATTTTTAAAATAAGTTTTATAATATTTTAGATTTTTAGAAATTTTAATTTTATTTTTCTAGACTTATTTTACATTTTCTTATTTATTAGTGAATTATTAAATAATTAATAATAGTTATTAAATAATAATAATTAATTAAATAATTAGTAATTATAAAATAAATATTTTAAGTTTATTTAATTTGCATTTAAGCCCCTAAGGCATGCAAATTCCTACTTTAGTTAAAATCGTTTTTGTTTCGTACGTTTACGTAGATTTAAATTAAACGTACGTGTTTTTAGTTATTAATTTTTTTAGATATCCTAGCTTTCACGTAATCGTTAAAATAGCTTACTTAAGCTATTTTGTTTTAAAAAACCTTAGATTAATCACTCACACACACTTTTATACCCTTTCCTGTTCATATTCACCGATCACAGATTCGTTTTTATACCATCACAACCTCGTTGGGACATTACGACCCGGGGAAACACTGTATTCCACGGAAGCATTGGCTTAAGCTGTTTGACTATTATAGTTGACCATTCACAAGTGGTTGACCAAGAATTATCTGACCGTTTCAGGCCAATCAATGTTAAACGTGACTCAGCAGATAAACTCCAACAAATATCTGTATAGTGCATCTTCGTAGGATACCCAAAGGAAACAATGGGTTACTACTTTTATTACCCACCTGAAAACAAAGTTTTTGTTGCAAGGTATGGAGACTTATTGGAGAAGGAACTCATATCTCAAGAATTCAGTGGGAGAGTATATGATCTAGAAGACGATCAAGAAGATGTTACACCTTCTGAAAACACTAGCCAACTTCCTGTGGAACCTGAAAGTTTAGGTCCTCCACCTGAAGTTGAAGTGGTTCGCATTCGTAGGTCAACTAGACCTGTGAAAGCTCCTGAACGTCTATGTCTTAACGTAGAGTTTGAGGAAACTATACTAGGGGATCTTGATGAACCTGCTAGCTCTAGGGCTGCCATGAATGGTCCTAAAAAGGAAAAATGGCAGGTTGCTATGAATGGGGAAATGCAATCCATGAAAGATAATGAAGTCTGGATAGAAGTAGACCTACCTCCGGGTGCCAAGGTAGTTGGGACTAAATGGCTCTACAAGAAAAAGACTGATATGGATGGCATTGTACACACCTATAAGGCCTGTTTGGTAGCTAAAGGCTATACTCAAACCCTTTGGTGTTGATTATGAGGAGAATTTTTCTCCTGTAGCTGACATTAGGATTCTCATAGCCATAGCCGCTTACTATGACTATGAGATTTGGCAAATGGATGTCAAAACCGCCTTCTTAAATGGTCGCCTAGATGAGGACATCTATATGGCGCAGCCTGAGGGGTTTGTGAATCTAGAATTCCCAAATTGTGTATGCAAACTTCAAAGATCCATTTATGGATTGAAGCAAGCATCACGACAATGGAATAAAAGATTTGATAGTGAAATTAAAAATTATAGATTCACTCAAAATCTTGATGACCATGTGTATATCACAAAGCTAGTGGGAGTGATGTAATTTTCCTTATTTTATATGTCGATGACATATTGATCATGGGGAAAGATATTCCATGTTTGCAAAAGGTTAAGGCATATCTAGGAAAGTGTTTTTCTATGAAACATTTAGGGGAAACTGCATTCATTCTGGGAATCAAGATATATAGAGATAGATCTCAGCGATTAATTGGATTAAGCTAAAGTGCTTACATTGATAAAATATTGAAGAGATTCAATATGCAAAATTACAAAAAGGGATATTTGCCGATGCAAGAACAACATGGCTTGAGTAGCAAAGTTTGTGCTTCAACACCTGCAGAGGTGCAACGCATGAAAAGAGTCCCTTATGCTTCGGCTGTGGGATCTATTATGTATGCGGTAAAAAGCACAAGGCCTGATGTGGCATTTGCTCAGAATCTAACCAGTCGATATCAGCAGAATCCAGGTGAAGCTCACTGGACTGCTGTTAAGAATATTCTTAAGTACCTTAGGGTTACTAAAGAGATGTTCTTAGTTTATGGGGGTACTCCATCTGCAGAACTTGATGTTACAGGTTACTGCGATGCTTCTTGGAAAGGTGATAAGGATGATACGAAGTCTCAGACGGGTTATGTCTTTGTCATTAATGGAGGAGCTGTGGATTGGAGGAGCAGAAAGGAGAGTACGCTAGCGATGTATGCAACAGAAAGTGAGTATATAGCTGCTTCAGAAGCGGCAATGGAAGCTGTTTGGATTTGGAAGTTTGTTTCGGGGCTTGGGGTTATGCCATCGATGCAAAGACCTATAAAAATGTATTGCGACAACTCAGCTGCAATTACATTTGCCAATGAACCTGGAATCATGAAAGGCACCAGACATTTCCCGATTAAGCATCACTATGTTCGAGAACAAGTCAAAATAGGTGAAATCGAGTTACTTAAAGTTCACACAGATGACAACTTAGCTGATCAATTAACAAAGCCTTTACCTGGTACTAAGCTTTATAAGCAAGCTGAAGGCATAGGGCTTCATTTAGCAGAAAGTTTCATGCCCATTTGTGTTTAGTATTTGGATAAAGGATGTAATGTACAATTATTATGTTTAATGGAATAAAATATGGTTATGTTTATTTATCATTGTCTTAATAATATATCATGTATTTGCATGTTTAAATCCATGAATAAATTATTATTCTAAATTGTCCGTTGTCAATTAATGATATGGGAATATCATTAAATTAAGACAAATTTGAGTATTGGTTAGAATATACTTGAAAGTATATTGATGCGTAGTCATGCAAATTTCACATGATGTTCAATGAATTGAATATAGGACTTATCCCAGCTATATGATTTCATATTTGTGAGAATCATATTTAAAGTTATCCTCAGACTTGAGATACCAGATAAGAGTCATGGATGTAGTGCATTTTTGTGAAGAAATCTACCGCTCACCGTAATAGGATAATTATTAAAGAGTCGAAAAACGAAAAGTTAATAAAGAATCGCATATCATTATTAATGTAGTATTAGAAACAAAAGGATAATTATAATGATGAATCATTAAAGGTTTTCCAGGAAACCTTACTCAAGTCGTACTGGGGGCATTGGAGTGTTGTAAGACGCCAACCAATTTCATTTTACTATTAATAGATATACGAGTGGGAGCTGTTAAAGTTACGTATAAAAATTAATATGTAAATGACTAGTATCGAACCCGAGTCCTCGGGATTGCACACATTACAAATGAGTATTAAGGAAAAATAATAAATTTTTTTATATATTTATTATTAGACACAAGAATTTAATGACTGTTAGTACTTAACGGAAAAGGGACTAACGACCGTTAGACGCAAAGTAGGAAAAAGGGTGTTTATGTAATTTGGTAACCAAAGAAGGGTCTATTACCCTCCCTTGGGCAAGTATTCGGCCGAGCAAGGGGGAAGGGGTTCCCAAACCCTAGTTTGTTCCCAAAGTTTCACAAACACTATAAATACAAAACCTATGGTCATTGTTTTCACATCTTTTGAGCACACAATTATCCCTAAGATTTTCTCTCTTCCTCTTTTTCTCCGAAACCGGTCGACAACACCCTTTAGGGTTTGTGGATTGAATTTTGTTAATAAAAAATCTATTCTTGTGTTGTTACTTGCATAACCTTTATATGGTTTAATTTGTGTAATATCCCGTAAATTTCCCCTCTTAATTTTAAATGATTAACGAGAGTAATCTATTGTCACAATATAATTAACCATTTTTACGGGCTAAAATTTTTTTTGTTGCAATGCAATTACAAACTATATCTATGTGACGCGGTTCACATGTCATTTGGAATGAACTCATATGCGTGCCACAATAATTTAGCAATCCAATTAATTAAATCATATATATATTTGGGTCTCGTTACTTAACCTGACACACTCCTAAATAATTTGACCATTGGCCGCTCATTAACAAACCAAACGGACACTTTATTAATTTAGGCTTGGCCACCTAATAAGCCCATCAAACAAGACCGTTATGTTCCTTTTTGAAATATAACCGAGTCACAAATATTATTGGTACATATATATATATATATATATATATATATATATATATATATAAATATACAATTTTCCTTTCATTATTTTTCATGACACACAATGACATACACGCAAAAGTTTATCATGACACATTCAATCAATGACATGACCTCTCTTCATGCTTCCTAAAAAAAGACAGCCAAACTAGTAACATGTGATGACAACCAAATAATTGAAATTACTCTGTTGCATATCACATTCAAAATAATGCATATCACATGCAAAATAATAGTAAAAGAATTTGTGCATAGTCATGTCACTCTTAAATCTTCAATTCAATATTCACTTGTCCTTTTCTTCATCCTTTCATCCGAAATTTTTGCTACAGATTTGCCAACCCAAGTGGACTACTATAATTAACATATCCTCTTCCTACTCATAAATACCATGCATCTACTTTATGAATCATGCACCAACAACTCTCCTATTCACTCTTTGACTTCATGGTAATCATGAACAAACCATGTGATCTCTTACAACTCTTATGACACAAACCAATCATGCTTTTGACTCCTTTATGATAGTATTCAATGTACAAAACCAAATGAACCTTTCTTTTCTTCTAGTGCTAGCTGTCGACAAAGGAAAGAAGACAAGACACTTTGTCCCTTGCTCCCTGTTCTATTCTCCTATTTTTTTCCCCACATTTTTGCTGACAAGGTTACCAAACAAGGTTGACTACATTTAAACATATGTTCCTTTATCCTATTCAAAACCCATGCAAACCAACCCCCCTGCTGCCACCACGAATCAAAGACAAAACCTCAACTCTCTCCTCACTTAATACGTACAAACACACCCACGAACCAGTCTTCACCCTTTCTTTTCCTTCCTGCCATTCGAAGACAACCACAAGAACACAAGTGCACTCCCTTTGTCTCTTGTTGTTTCTGTTATACGAAGGGTAACAAGGAGAACCATGCATACACATGCCAACTTGTATATACAAACTAACTCTATATAAGCCACTACTCACTCCTCTCATTTCATACGTACAAACACACCTACATGCAAACTACTCTCTTTCTTGTTTTTAGCCATTCACAAACACAAACGCAACCATCCGTTTTTGCTTTGAACCTGCTGTGAACGAGAAGGCTGACCTATGTGCCTACTTATTCCATATATACTCCTCTACTATCACGCTCCATATGTCACTCTCACAAATAAAATCAAACTCAAACGCAAAACTGATACGTGGGAATCGCACCAGGCTTTACCTCTCAAGGGATCTTGAGAAGCTTACAACCCCCACGAGGAAGTGTACCTGATCTTTGTAGTATAGTATAGTGACAAGTACCGGGGGATTGATCGTTCAGCTAGGAATAGTGTCGCTAGGATTAGAAAACCTAAATACTAGTTCTAAAGGTGAGGGATGATTATTTTTGTATTTTTATATTTTTTTAGAAAGCAAGTAAATATCTCGGGTTTGAAGGATTTGGGCGGAATTAATTGCTATTCAACTAACCCAATACTAAGATGCAATCAAAATAAAATACTAGAAATGAAATTAAACTAAATTATACTAAAGTTGTGAGCAATAAGTGGAGAAAATGTGTTTACTTAGATTTCACTACTCCCTAGACATCTTTTACACGTTAATTACTTGTTATAGTTGTATGGATGACGGATTGTATTCCTTAATATCATTCATGGGGTGACGCACTTAACTCCCCAATTCTATGAGCTCTTATCTCCTCCTATACCATGCCCAGCACAACCATAGGGATTATAAACAGTGGCTCGTGCATTAAATACAACCAATAAAGACCTAGTGCATATCGGTTCATGTTTCCTAAGACGTTCAAGCATGTTACTATTTGGAGATCTGCCAGTTTTCTTAAGCCTAACATATAAATTCATTCATCCAAAACAAACTATAAACAAGTAATCAACATATAATTAACATCTAGGTTTCATTAGATCCAAGCAAACACAAGGTAGATCTAGCCTAGCATGATGGAATTAAGACAAGAACAAGATATAGACAACCAACACATAGACATATTGATTGAATTAAAAGAACACTTATCTTAATTACACATGAAAGGTATCAAGGGCTTGGAACCCTTGAAAAACCTGTAAAATTCGCACCAAATTCGTACTAGGGTTTCTCCAAAACTTCCCTCTTTTTAATGTGAAAATTAGAAAACTATATATAGGAAATAGGGTCTGACGGCGTCAAAACCAAATAGGTGACGCCGTCACCTCGCCGACAAAATAATTCTCGGACTGCCTTGATCTACTTTTGACGCCGTCATGTGTTATGCATTTCCAGGCCGTCAAATCTGTTCTGGATCGTCATGGAAATTGCTCTTGACGCCGTCAGGATGTTACTCTTGACGCCATCACCTACTGTTCCCAGCAAGGAAAATTAAGACTTTGGCGTTTTCTTCACTTTTATGCTCCAAAAACGTCCGAATTGCTTCCTTTTCCAGATTTCTCTCCCAAAGTACCTAAAATCACAAAAGGAACGATTTAGGGCAACATTTGATCAAATAAATTCGAATTCCGGTTTAAATGACCCCCTAAAAGTGGTTCATTTTTCGCCTCATCATATACCCTTACACTTGAGATTTGCTTGTCCTCAAGCAAATGCGCTTTTATTCTACTCAAAATACAAGTTAGGGGTCATTTAACACTAATATAAAAGTAATTACAACAAATAATCGTTCCACTAAAGACCAAAGACAAGCACGGAGGTTATACACAAGCACCTCACAAATAGTGTTTAGATACTCACATCTCTCGGGTGTAGTAAAGTATAAATTACAATATGGAAACGGAAGATATCTCTCACTACCTGTCATAGCAAAATAGATTACCATAGGCTTGGGAAAGGATCAAACCTCCACCACATGGCGTAAGCACCTAGGATAAACTATCAAAGAGGTCTTTTAAAGGGTTGTAACTTTAGGTGTAGGGATATGAAATACACGATTTTGTTGGATAAAGGAAGTTTTACTGGTGGCGAGTTAACAATCTTGGTCAATTACATGTACAATATGGCGTTGCTAAGCCAAGACTAGACTCGACTTAAGCTAATAAGTGAAAAATAACAAAAACATAAAAATGAACATAGAATGAAAAGGGATGGTAGTCTGTATGTTTTTCTCTTTTTCTTTTTCTCTATTTTTTTTTTTTTTTTTTTTTTTTTTTTTTTTTGCATACACTCTTACCCTACCATCCAAAATAATACATCTTAGGGAATGGGAATTCCCCTTACACTTGAATCTTTACATACTTTACAATCAACTATTCTAATGACTCGAATTAAGAAAATCAAAACACTTGGAGCACTTTTAAGATTAACGTACATATGGGGGTAATAAATGATGTTCTTCCCCATTACTCCATAAAACAAGTACTTACCCACGAGTCCCAATCGTCCCAAAACAATATGTACAAGGATATGACTCGACTTAGCAACCATGTAATCAATTAGATAGTTAACTTAGGGTTTAACAAATAACAATAATGCACTAAAAATGAGCGCATACACGGAAGGCTAAGGCGATTTGGGTGTACATTTAAGTGGGGTGTAACAAATTCTTCCTTTAAGTAAAATGCTTAAAGTTAGAAACGAAAAGATAGGCTCGGAGCGGTGTACTAGGGGTTTCGTGTACTAAAAATGAGTACAACGCTAAGGTGTGTGGGAAAAATTAGTTGACTTAATTAGTCAAGTAATATGACTTAAATGGTCAAGTAATTATAATACGGGTTTAACACAAGGGTGATCCTAATGCCTCTTATCATGTAGTAAATCCTACTACACGAATGTAGTCTCACTAGCGGTCTCGGGATGCATCACTAACGCAAGTTCTAGAATCTAAATGCTACCGGTACACTCATAAGCACTAATAGTAAATGCTTTTCTTATCAAATCTAAAGGCGAACCTCACATATTTGGGTAGAAAATTTTTCTGAATATACGGTTATGTGCTAGTCATACAATCTCCTATCCATGAGACGCTTGCTATGGCTAAAGTTTCACTCCTAAATGTTGTAAAAAAATTTAAATTTGGCGCTAAAATTGCACTAACAAGTATTTCTCATAGTTTTATTACACATCTACCATTAAACAAAACAAACTCAAGCGAAAGTGCATATGTAAGGTATCATCTTTTTACCCTCCCCTTACACTTAGGATGAACATTGTCCCCAATGTTCAAGTAAAGAATGTATAAGTGAAAAAATAAAAAGAATGAAATCAAATACTCCCCTGATTCGCTCGGTATGGATAATAAGGTGGCCAGGTTAAATCTTCCTCCAAGAAAATGAACAATCAAAGCTTCCCTTCCAGAATATAAATCATCTTCTTGTCAAACATAACCTGTAAATCCTTAGAAAATAGACAAAACAACCTCGCGTAAAATCGGCGGCATCCTATATAAGTTACTAAATCCTAGAAAATAAGATAAGATATAATGCTTGTGGAATGAAGTTTGCAGATTTCCTGGAGATTATAAAACTTAATAATTCACAAAAACCATAAGACTCTGTTAGAAAAAACAAAACCGGTAAAATTTCCAGATTTTTACACGTGACACCGTCAAGAGTTAACTCTTGACGCCGTCAGGATTGACCTGCAGAAATTCTTATGTTAAGTTTCTGGAAAATTTCTGTAAAAACTTGGTCCTACTTCCTGGAAAATCCTGCAAAACTTCATTATGACTCAATACAAGCATTTGACTCTAACAAATATGAATATACATGTTTATTTAATATTGTGGAGAATCATGATCGGTTTGTTTCTTAAAAACACATTTGGGGTCTCCCCTTACACTTATCTTTTGCAAAAGTACTTTTAGGTGGAGTTAAGACTAGGCCAAAACAACAAAGTAAAGTATTTCCACTATTTAGTTTAGAAACATGATCTACCAACAATAAAAACAAAGCATGCATACGGAATCAAATAACAAACAAACGAAAATAAAATCACACAAAACATGGGTTGCCTCCCAAGAAGCGCTTTTCTTTATTTACGAGTCTTGTAGCTAAACTCAAGGTCATGGGTTACTATGTGACCTCATCATTGGTTCCACTCTCTAGGTCGTCTTCTAAACCAGTTTTGTATTCCGGAGCTAGTTGCAAGCATTCTTTGTAGAAACCAAGCATCCTATTCTTTACATACTCTACTCCTCTACGTCTATCCTCCTCATTCCTATAATAAGCCACTTGCTTGTGTTCTTTTTCGAAATTAGAGAGAAGGCGGTATTGCTCAATCTTGTAGGGCATTTGAATGGCAACCTCATCATTCTCTTCCTTGAATCTAACTATCCCTAAAGTCGGATCATAACTCATCCTAGTGGCTTCAACAAATGGTTTTCCAAATATTATTTGGCTTAGGCAAGCATCTATCACCGGACGAGTGTCTTCCACTATCATAAAATCGATCTCATAGGTGAGATTCCCTATAATCACATGCAATCCCTTCACTCTTCCTGCAAAATTACTTATCAGATTCTTATTAGGCATCATCCTAAAATTAAGTTGCTTCTTCATCACCCAATTGTAATAAGTCCTAGTCATGATGTTCACGGGGGATCTAGGGTCGATGTAAGCTTTCCATATATGCATGTGCCCGATATTGCATGGTATGTTAATGTTAGAGGGGTCTCCCATTTTGATAAGGGGGGTGCCAAAGATATATGGTCTCTCGGGACTATCGAATAAATCCTTATGGTATTCCCGTTCTTCCTCGGTGGGCAACTTATCAAAGTATTTTTCTATAGGCTCTACCTCCTCTAATTCCTCTTCCTTGTTAACCTCAACTTCCCTACTCTCATCCTTAGTCTCGGCTTCTACTCTAACTTCATCCTTGTCACTCTCTTCTATCTCCTTATCTATCGGCTTAATGGTGACAACATTGACAAAGTGGACATGTTTGGATGATGAGGGATCCTTAATTTGGATTCCACTATTGGTGTCCCTAGTGTCCTTCCTAGGTGTGATTAACGCTTGGTTGTTGAGGGCTTTCAACAAGTTGTCAATCTTGTTGGTCATCTCCGTTTGTTGTTGGTTGAATTCGGTTTCAAACCTAGCTATGCGAGCTTCTTGAGATGCCATAAACTTTGACATCAATCCTTCAAGATTTTTGGTACTACCATAGTTGTTAGAAGGATTGTTGTTGAAAGTACGGTTGGAGGGTGGACCGTTTGGTTGGTAACGATTAGGCGGATTGGAAGAATTGGGTTGATTTTGTTTCCACCTAAGGTTTGGGTGATTTTTCCAAGACGGGTTGTATGAATCACCGTAAGTGTTTGGCTCGGGCTTGAAAGTGTACCACTTATCTCCCGCTTCGTCGGTACGCGAGGATGCGTAGTCCGCAAAAGCTGTTCCGGGGAGTTCCACACAATCACGAGTGTCATGGGGACCACTACATAATTCGCATGAAGAAGTGATTTTGTTCACTTGGCTTGAAGGCTTAGGAGCTTCGTAAGATTTCATGAGAAACTTGACTTGGTCCTCAAGTTCCATGATCCTACGGTCGGGAGTGCTAGAATTGTTCGAAGGCAAAGATATTGCCTTGACCGTTTTGTTCAAATCACGGGGATCATTCCAACTTTCGTTGTCATAGAGAGCAAGATCTTCTATGAGTTCCCATGATTGTTCCGCAGTTAGATCACGTAGCTTACCACCGGCCGATTGGTCAATGGCTCGCCTCGTGGAGATATCGATATGGTCATAAAAAATTTGGACTTGGAGCCAAAGATCTATGCTATGATGAGGGACTTTTTGGAGTAAGTCCTTGAAACGAGTCCATGCTTCATAAAGAGATTCATTTTGACGTTGTTGGAACATCAAGATGTAATTTCTAAGCTTAGTAGTTCTCACCGGTGGGAAAAATTGAGCAAGGAAACGAGTGGTGAGATCATCCCATGTGGTGATGGATCCCGCGGGTAAACGCTCAAGCCATTGACTAGCTTGATCCGGTAGAGAGAATTGGAATAGGCGTAATTGGGTAGTCTCTCTAGTTTCAACACCTAGGTTTATGGAATCTACGATTTTGAGGAAGTCCTTAAGATGTTGGTTTGGATCTTCGGAACGAAGTCCATGGAATGCACATCCGCTTTGCACCAATGATGAGGCGAAAAATGATCCGTTTTTAGGGGGTCATTTAAGCCCGAATCCGACTTTATTTGATCAAATATTGCCCTAAATTGTTCCTTTTGTGATTTTAGGTACTTGGAGAGTGAATTCTGGAAAAGAAGCCATTTTGGACGTTTTTGGAGCATAAAAGTGAAGAAAACGACAAAGTCTCTATTTTTCATGCTGAGAAAAGTGCATGACGGTGTCAAGACTAAACTCCTGACGGCGTCAAACCACAAGAATAAAAATCCGTAGTTCATGAAGGCGTCAAAAGTTTGCATGACGCCGTCAAAGTACCAAGAATAAAATACCGTGGTTGATGACGGCGTCACATAGGCCGTCATAAGTAGATCAAGGCCGTCCGAGGAAGTATTTGGCGGTGAGATGACGGCGTCACACCCTTGCTCTTGACGCCGTCACCTCGGTTTTCCTATATATAGTTTTCTAGTTTTTACATTAAAAAAAGAGAAGTTTTGGTGAAACCCTAAAGACGAATTTGGTGGAACTTTTACAGGTTTTTCAAGGGTTCCAAACCCTTGATACCTTGCATTGTAATTGAGATAAGTGTTCTTCTAATTCAATCAATATGTCTATGTGTTGGTTGTCTATATCTTGTTCTTGTCTCAATTCCATCATGCTAGGCTAGATCTCTTTTGTGTTTGCTTAGATCTAATGAAACCTAGATATTGATTATATGTTGATTACTTGTTTATTCTTGTCTTGGATGAATGATTTTATATGTTAGGCTTAAGAAAACTCGCAGATCTCCAAATGGTAACATGCTTGAACGTCTTAAGAAACATGAACCGAGGCATACTAGGTCTTTATTGGTTGTATTTAATGCATGAGCCACTGTTTACAATCCCTATAGTTGTGCTGGGTCATGGTGTAGGAGGAGATAAGAGCTCATAGAATTGGGGAGTTATGTATGCCACCCCATGAATGGTATTAAGGAATACAATCTGTCATCCATGCAATTATAACAAGTAATTAACGTGTAAAAGATATCTAGGGAGTAGTGAAGTCTAAGTAAACACAATTTCTCCAAATACTGCTCACAACCTTTGTAATAATTAGTTTAATTTCATTTTTAGTATTTTATTTTGATTGCATCTTAGTTTTGGGATAGTTGAATAGCAATTAATTCCGCCCACTCTTCCAAAACCCGAGATTTTAATTGCTTTCTAAAAAATATAAAAACACAAAAATAATCATCCCTCACCTTTAGAACTAGTAATTAGGCTTTCTAATCCTAGCGACACTATTCCTAAGCTGAACGATCAATCCCCCGGTACTTGTCACTATACTATACTACAACGATCAGGTACACTGCCTGGTGGGGGTTGTAAGCTTCTCGAGATCCCTCGAGAGGTAAAGCAAGGTGCGATTCCCACGCATCAAGTTTTTGGCGCCGCAGCCTGGGGAATAGTTATTGTCTAGGTTAGGATTTCTTTTTATTAGGTCTACTTGCTAGATTCCTTTCTAGTAAGATTTTATTTTTGTTTTTAGGTTTTCTGTAGTCTATCTTAATTCTTCGTGTTTTTGTTTGTACTAGTTTGGTCTTCATGGATTTAGAGAATCGCCGTTTAGAAGTTAGCAAGAGGCTTATAGCGCATAAAAGAAGAATGAGAGAAGTTAACACGTTTAAGGAATTCATTAAGCCTTTCCAAATGAAAATTGAGTTTACGGACTTCGCTCCAACCCCGGATGAAGTGAGTTACCATAGGTTCCTTTTACAGCACCCCTGCCCCTCGAAATATAGAAAGACACCATGGATTAGGAGGCATAACTTTAGGAACATAAAAATTCCTTGCATGATTGGGTACATGTCTAGAGAGCATACATACATTGACTTAAAAGCACCCATGAATATTATGTCTAGGCTCTATTACAATTGGATAATGAACGAAAGGTTAAGCCCTAGAAAAGATCCTTACAATTCTAATAGGTTGTGTAATTCCGTCAGGAGAGTTAAAGGGGTACAAATCTTTATAGGAAATTTTACTTATCAATGCGACTTTGTAATCCTGGAAGATGTTAGAGGCATTATAGATCCACACCTAGGAGAAATAGTTTTAGGACAACCTTTTGTTGAAAAGACTAGGATGTATTATGACCATGAGAAGGGAATAGCTCAGTTTACTAACGAGATAGAGAAGGTCACTTTTATGATGCCTCACATGAAGGAAGAATTAAAAGGCATCAAGAATCTACAAATTGATGAGATTCGACCCTATGAGGTTAAGGAAGATGGAACTACTGATGACGCCTATTATGAGAGGAGGCGAACATACTATTCGGGGTGTATGAATCTAGGCCCGGAATACAGGCGTGATGAGAATTGGATTAGATGTTTTGAGTTGACACAAAAGTGGGAAAGGAAAACGTAACCCATGACTTTGAGTCTAGCTACAAGACTCGTAAATAAAGAAAAGCGCTTCTTGGGAGGCAACCCATGTTTTGTGTGATTTTATTTGTTTGTTTGTTATTTGCTTCCGTATGCATGTTTTATTTTTATTGTTGGTTGATCATGTCTCTAAATTAAAACGTGGAAATACTTTACTATGTTGTTTGGCCTAGTCTTAACTCCAACCTAAAAGTATTTTTGCAAAAGATAAGTGTAAGGGGAAACCCCAAATATGTTTTCAAGAAACAACCCGATCATGATTCTCCACAATATTAAATGAACATGTATATTCGTAATTGTTAGAGTCAAATGCTTGTATTGAAGTCATAATGAAGTTTTGCAGGATTTTCCAGGAAGTAGGACCAAGTTTTTCCAGAAATTTTCCAGAAACTTAACATAAGAATTTCTGCAGGTCCATTCTGACGGCGTTAGAGTTTTACTCTTGACGGCGTCAGGAGTTAAAATCTGGAAATTTTACCGTTTTGTTTTTCTAACGGAGTCTTATGGTTTTTGTGAATTATTAAGTTTTATAATCTCCAGGAAATCTGCAAACTTCATTCCACAAGCATTATATCTTACTTTGTTTTCTAGGATTTAGTAACTTATATAGGATGCCGCCGATTTTACGCGAGGTTGTCTTGTCTATTTTCTCAGGTTTTACAGGTTATGTATGACAAGAAGATGATTTATATTCTGGAAGGGAAGCTTTGATTGTTCATTTTCTTGGAGGAAGATTTAACCTGGCCAACCTATAATCCATACCAAGCGAATTAGGGGAGTATTTGATTTCATTCTCTTTACTTTTTCACTTTTACATTCTTTACTTGAACATTGGGGACAATGTTCATCTTAAGTGTAAGGGGAGGGTAAAAAGATGATACCTTACATATGCACTTTCGCTTGAATTTGTTTTGTTTAATAGTAGATGTGTAATAAAACTATGAGAAATACTTGTTAGTGTAATTTTAGTGCCAAATTTAAAATTTTTTACAACATTTAGGAGTGAAACTTTAGCCATAGCAAGCGTTTCTGAATATACGGTTATATTACTCTTGACGGCGTCAGGAGTTAAAATCTGGAAATTTTACCGTTTTGTTTTTCTAACGGAGTCTTATGGTTTTTGTGAATTATTAAGTTTTATAATCTCCAGGAAATCTGCAAACTTCATTCCACAAGCATTATATCTTACTTTGTTTTCTAGGATTTAGTAACTTATATAGGATGCCGCCGATTTTACGCGAGGTTGTCTTGTCTATTTTCTCAGGTTTTACAGGTTATGTATGACAAGAAGATGATTTATATTCTGGAAGGGAAGCTTTGATTGTTCATTTTCTTGGAAGAAGATTTAACCTGGCCAACCAATAATCCATACCAAGCGAATCAGGGGAGTATTTGATTTCATTCTCTTTACTTTTTCACTTTTACATTCTTTACTTGAACATTGGGGACAATGTTCATCTTAAGTGTAAGGGGAGGGTAAAAAGATGATACCTTACATATGCACTTTCGCTTGAGTTTGTTTTGTTTAATAGTAGATGTGTAATAAAACTATGAGAAATACTTGTTAGTGTAATTTTAGTGCCAAATTTAAAATTTTTTACAACATTTAGGAGTGAAACTTTAGCCATAGCAAGCGTCTCATGGATAGGAGGTTGTATGACTAGCACATAACCGTATATTCAGAAAAATTTTCCACCCAAATATGTGAGGTTCGCCTTTAGATTTGATAGGAAAAGCATTCATTATTAGTGCTTATGAGTGTACCGGTAGCATCTAGATTCTAGAACTTGCGTTAGTGATGCATCCCGAGACCGCTAGTGAGACTACATTCGTGTGATAGGATTTACTACATGATAAGAGGCATTAGGATCACCCTTGTGTTAAACCTGTATCATAATTACTTGACCATTTAAGTCATACTACTTGACTAGTTAAGTCAACTAATTTTTCCTACACCCTTAGCGTTGTACTCATTTTTAGTACACGAAACCCCTAGTACACCCCTCCGAGCCTATCTTTTCGTTTCTAACTTTAAGCATTTTACTTAAAGTAAGAATTTGTTACACCCCACTTAAATGTACACCCAAATCGCCTTAGCCTTCCGTGTATGCGCTCATTTTTAGTGCATTATTGTTATTTGTTAAAAAGTTAACTTTCTAATTGATTACATGGTTGCTAAGTCGAGTCATATCCTTGTACATATTGTTTTGGGACGATTGGGACTCATGGGTAAGTACTTATTTTATGGAGTAATGGGGAAGAACACCATTTATTACCCCCATATGTACGTTAATCTTAAAAGTGCTCCAAGTGTTTTGATTTTCTTGATTCGAGTCATTAGATTAGTTTATTGTGAAGTATGTAAAGATTCAAGTGTAAGGGGAACGTTCATTCCCTATGATGTATTATTTTGGAAGGTAGGGTAAGAGTGTATGCAAAAAAAAAAAAAAAAAAAAAAAAAAAAAAAAAAAAAAAAAAAAACATACGGACTACCATCCCTTTTCATTCTATGTTCACTTTATGTTTTTGTTATTTCTCATTTATTAGCTTAAGTCGAGTCTAGTCTTTGCTTAGCAACGCCACATTGTACATGTAATTAACCAAGATTGTTAACTCGCCACCAGTAAAACTTCCTTTATCCAACAAAACCGTGTAATTCATATCCCTATACCTAACGTTACAACCCTTTAAAAGACCTCTTTGATAGTTTATCCTAGGTGCTTACGCCATGTGGTGGAGGTTTGATCCTTTCCCAAGCCTATGGTAATCTATTTTGCTATGACAGGTAGTGAGAGATATCTTCCATTTCCATAATGTTATATTATTTTATTACACCCAAGAGATGTGAGTATCTAAACACTATTTGTGAGGTGCTTGTGTATGACCTCCGTGCTTGTCTATTGGTCTTTAGTGGAACAATTATTTGTTGTAATTACTTTTATATTAGTGTTAAATGACCCCTAACTTGTCTTTTGAGTAGAATAAAAGCGCATTTGCTTGAGGACAAGCAAATCTCAAGTGTAACGGTATATGATGAGGCGAAAAATGATCCATTTTTAGGGGGTCATTTAAGCCCGAATCCGAACTTATTTGATCAAATATTGCCCTAAATCGTTCCTTTTGTGATTTTAGGTACTTGGAGAGTGAATTCTGGAAAAGAAGCTATTTTGGACGTTTTTGGAGCATAAAAGTGAAGAAAACGACAAAGTCTCAAAAATCCATGCTGAGAACAGTGCATGACGGCGTCAAGACTAAACTCCTGACGGCGTCAAACATCAAGAATAAAAATCCGTAGTTCATGAAGGCGTCAAAAGTTTGCATGACGGCGTCAAAGTACCAAGAATAAAATACCGTGGTTGATGACGGCGTCACATGGCCGTCATAAGTAGATCAAGGCCGTCCGAGGAAGTATTTGGCGGCTAGATGACGGCGTCACACCCTTGCTCTTGACGCCGTCACCTCGGTTTTCCTATATATAGTTTTCTAGTTTTTACATTAAAGAGAGAAGTTTTGGTGAAACCCTAAAGACGAATTTGGTGGAACTTTTACAGGTTTTTCAAGGGTTCCAAACCCTTGATACCTTGCATTGTAATTGAGATAAGTGTTCTTCTAATTCAATCAATATGTCTATGTGTTGGTTGTCTATATCTTGTTCTTGTCTCAATTCCATCATGCTAGGCTAGATCTCTTTTGTGTTTACTTAGATCTAATGAAACCTAGATATTGATTATGTGTTGATTACTTGTTTATTCTTGTCTTGGATGAATGATTTTATATGTTAGGCTTAAGAAAACTCGCAGATCTCCAAATGGTAACATGCTTGAACGTCTTAAGAAACATGAACCGAGGCGTACTAGGTCTTTATTGGTTGTATTTAATGCATGAGCCACTGTTTACAATCCCTATAGTTGTGCTGGGTCATGGTGTAGGAGGAGTTAAGAGCTCATAGAATTGGGGAGTTATGTATGCCACCCCATGAATGGTATTAAGGAATACAATCCGTCATCCATACAATTATAACAAGTAATTAACGTGTAAAAGATATCTAGGGAGTAGTGAAGTCTAAGTAAACACAATTTTCTCCAATACTGCTCACAACTTTGTAAAAATTAGTTTATTTTCATTTTTATTATTTTATTTTGATTGCATCTTAGTTTTGGGTTAGTTGAATAGCAACTAATTCCGCCCACTCTTTCAAAACCCGAGATTTTACTTGCTTTCCATAAAATTTAAAAACACAAAAATAATCATCCCTCACCTTTAGAACTAGTAATTAGGTTTTCTAATCCTAGCGACACTATTCCTAAGTTGAACGATCAATCCCCCGGTACTTGTCACTATACTATACTACAACGATCAGGTACACTGCCTGGTGGGGGTTGTAAGCTTCTCGAGATCCCTCGAGAGGTAAAGCAAGGTGCGATTCCCACGCATCAAGTTCTTGGAGGAAGATTTAACCTGGCCAACCTATAATCCATACCGAGCGAATCAGGGGAGTATTTGATTTCATTCTCTTTACTTTTTCACTTTTACATTCTTTACTTGAACATTGGGGACAATGTTCATCTTAAGTGTAAGGGGAGGGTAAAAAGATGATACCTTACATATGCACTTTCGCTTGAGTTTGTTTTGTTTAATAGTAGATGTGTAATAAAACTATGAGAAATACTTGTTAGTGTAATTTTAGTGCCAAATTTAAAATTTTTTACAACATTTAGGAGTGAAACTTTCGCCATAGCAAGCGTCTCATGGATAGGAGGTTGTATGACTAGCACATAACCGTATATTCAGAAAAATTTTCCACCCAAATATGTGAGGTTCGCCTTTAGATTTGATAGGAAAAGCATTCATTATTAGTGCTTATGAGTGTACCGGTAGCATCTAGATTCTAGAACTTGCGTTAGTGATGCATCCCGAGACCGCTAGTGAGACTACATTCGTGTGGTAGGATTTACTACATGATAAGAGGCATTAGGATCACCCTTGTGTTAAACCCGTATCATAATTACTTGACCATTTAAGTCATACTACTTGACTAGTTAAGTCAACTAATTTTTCCCACACCCTTAGTGTTGTACTTATTTTTAGTACACGATACCCCTAGTACACCCCTCCGAGCCTATCTTTTCGTTTCTAACTTTAAGCAATTTACTTAAAGGAAGAATTTGTTACACCCCACTTAAATGTGCACCCAAATCGCCTTAGCCTTCCGTGTATGCGCTCATTTTTAGTGCATTATTGTTATTTGTTAAACCCTAAGTTAACTTTCTAATTGATTACATGGTTGCTAAGTCGAGTCATATCCTTGTACATATTGTTAAGTGGAACGTTCATTCCCTATGATGTATTATTTTGGATGGTAGGGTAAGAGTGTATGCGCACAAAAAAAAAAAAAAAAAAAAAAAAAAAAAAAAAAAAATCGAAAAAAATCAAGAAAAGAAAAAGAAAAAAAATTATATAAAAAAAAAAAAAAAAAAAAAAAAAAAAAAAAAAGAGAGAAAAACATACGGACTACCATCCCTTTTTTATTCTATCTTCATTTTATGTTTTTGTTATTTCTGATTTATTAGCTTAAGTCGAGTCTAGTCTTGGCTTAGCAACGCCATATTCTACATGTAATTAACCAAGATTGTTAACTCGTCACCAGTAAAACTTCCTTTATCCAACAAAACCGTGTAATTCATATCCCTATACCTAACGTTATAACCCTTTAAAAGACCTCTTTGATAGTTTATCCTAGGTGCTTACACCATGTGGTGGAGGTTTGATCCTTTCCCAAGCCTATGGTAATCTATTTTGCTATGACAGGTAGTGAGAGATATCTTTCATTTCCATAATGTTATATTACTTTATTACACCCGAGAGATGTGAGTATCTAAACACTATTTGTGAGGTGCTAGTGTATGACCTCCGTGCTTGTCTATTGGTCTTTTGTGGAACGATTATTTGTTGTAATTACTTTTATATTAGTGTTAAATGACCCCTAACTTGTCTTTTGAGTAGAATAAAAGCGCATTTGCTTGAGGACAAGCAAATCTCAAGTGTAAGGGTATATGATGAGTGATTGAGCCTGAACCGGTCAACCTAAATTGACCAAGGAATGGTCAACAAAGTCAAATAGCCTAGGTCAATGCTCCGAGGAATACAGTGTTTTCCCGGGTCGTTAAAGTCCCGACGAGGTGTGAATGGCAATCAAACGGTTATTTGATCGGGTGAATTTGGATGGATAAGGGTTTGAGTGTGATAAAACTAAGGAATTTACAACGAAATAACTTAAATAAGCTATATGAATAAGACGAGAAATTAGGAAAAACCAGAAACGATTAAAACTTAAAAACGTGTACGTTACGTTTAAATAAAACGTAAGCGTACAAAATAAAAAGTGAAAACGTAAATCTGAAAACACCCAGGGGGTGAAAATGACTTTTTTACAAACTTAAAAGTAAAATAAAATTTTTAGAAAAAGAAAAAACTATTTTTACACTATTTAATAATTTAATATAAATTAAAAACTATTTAATACTTATTATTAATACTTAAATAACTAAAATACAATATAATATTATTTAAATACTAAAAAGGTGAAAATAAAATTTCTAAAATTATAAAATAACTAAAAATAAGTTTTAAAAATAAAAATAAGTGTTTTTGTCTTTTTGTGCTTTTTCTATTAATTAATTACTTATTAATTACTAATTACTAATTAAACATTTTAAATTAAGAAAATTACTAAATGAACAGTAAAAATTCTAATAAAATTACTAAAATTACTTTATAACATATAAAAGCTATAAAAAATATAAAAACTTGATTTTACTTAATAAAAACTAACTATGCTATTTTAAACTTAATATTAATTAATTATTAACTAAACTATTATTAAATCTAAAAATTACTAAATGACAACAGAAAAATCTATAAAAATTCCTAAAATTATTTTAAGTTGTTTAGAATCTAAGAAAAATATAAAAAGGTGGTATTATTTATTAAAAACTATTACTACTGTTTTAATTATTAATATTAATTATATATTAAATAATCTAATATTAATTATAAAAATTATCAAACAAGGAAGGAAAAATCTGAAAAAAATTCTAAAACATACTTAATATTACCAGAAACCTAAGAAAAATATAAAAACATAAGATTACTTGTAAAAAAAATCAAAAAGAAAAATCAAAAGGATAGCTTCTATTAAATAGAAGCTATCACTAAATTTAAAGCTTGTTGGTCTGGTTTTTCTTGCTTGAAATCTACTTAAAATTGAAAATGAAGGACCTATTTGTGAAGTGGATTAGCTAGAAGCTCAAAATCAAGCTTTTGGGAAGCTTAAACCAACACAGTTGACTTTGGTCAACTGTGAGAATGAGAGTGAGTGAAATAAGCTCACAACTGAGAAAACAGATGGAAATGAGTTTAAACTAGTTTAGAGAACATGTTAGAATCAAGTTCAATCAACAAAAGCTAGTAAAAGGCCAAATGGGTCAAAACTTGCAATTTTGACCCAACTGCATGCAGTTGGGCAGTCCACTTTTTGCAACTAGAACAAAGCAGCACAAGTGACCTTGTTGCTTAACCAACACTTGGAAAAGCAACTCCACCAGCTAGAGTATCCAAAGAACTAGATATGAACTAGTGGGGCCCACTTGATTGGACAGTAGACACCACCAAAGATGGTGGTGAGACTCAATGTCTGCTGCACAGGGGTAATATCACCCCAGCAGCCTCACTTTGATCAATGAGTGGGACCCACAGAAAAATCAGAAAAATATAGTGAGAGTGGGACAACAAAGTCTAGCTGGGGTACTCTAACATGTTAAAAGATCAAAGTCTAACTCTAATCACATAATTCAAGAAAATTCCTACCAGATTTGGAAAAACTGAATAAATGTAACTTTTGACTTTTTGAATCTTTTGAAAAGGTTGACTAAAATGGATTTTGGACAAGTCTAAGCTACTGATATGGATGAGTTAACATGTATTAAGACTAATTTAAGTGAAATTAGCTAGTTCTAAGTAAATGGGGGGTTATGGGATCTCAACTGCCAACAGTGGACAGTTAAGTGGTGTGATTTGTTGATTTTTGACTTTTTGCTATTAAGATGCCAAGTTTATGACTTATTAAACCTATAAGGACCTATAGTAACATGTTGCAAAGGAAAACAAGAACAAAAGACTCCCTGAGCCTAGTGAATAAGCATGAGCCAAACACTCCCTTATAGACAAAAATTCATGACTCTTAACTACACAAGGTTGATACAGGTACTGAAATGGATCTCAAAGGTCAGAGCTTGATCACTTATGATCTTTTAAACATAAAACATCCACAAAAACAACATAAAGCAGAAGAATCATGAACATGACATATGATGAGAAAATTAGCATAATGAGTGACTTAGAATAATACTGAGCAAGTAAGGTTACTAGAACAACATATTAACTACATACACTTAATAAACTTAAATCAACCTAAATAAGCAAACTTTGAACATGTGAACAGTAAAGAGTAAAAATTTTGAACAACAGATACTCACAAAGATTCTCAATGGCAGAACAATGCACCAAGCATAAAACCTTTTCCTAATGCCTCCCTTGAGGTACTAAAACCCTGGTATTCCAACTTCCATCACACTTCCATTGCTTCTTCTTCTTCTATTACTGATTTTCAATTATTTTCTATTTTTACTACTTATTCTGTATTTTTGTGTTTATGAGCTAAACATGTTTAACTTGCTTTAAAATGCTTTGTAACCTCTTTAAAACTAATTTGTGGAATTAACTGAGCTCAAGGAAACATAAAACAGCCACAATTTAACAAAGTTGAATAGAGTTGTCAATTCTATTTAAAATTGCCAAATACAAATTTATAAAAGAGAGCTTGAATTAAAGATCAAAGTAAGTTGAAATTACATAAATTAAACTGATTACAACAAATGAAAATGAAGAGTACAACTGTAAAAGTAAATTACATGATTATTAAACTAAATTTTACTCTAATTTTCTACTACCCTCTGCTTCTGCTCTCTCCCATCATTTATATGCTTCCAAAAGGTCCTTTGGGAGTTTCCCACTTCTATTCTGGGTCGTAGGATGACTCCTTTTGATCCTGGCTGTTTATTTGCTTTTGGCGGGAAATTTCTGAACAAGCAATTTGGCAGCTTCCTTAGATAATTGATGCCAGGGGGTGGGAGTTTGGAGTTATGTGTTTGGAGTGGTATGCAAGGGTGTGGGTTGAGGTTGAGTGTGATCAGTGAAGGTGATGATGAGGGTGAGGTGTAGGCTAGGAGCAGGGCAAGTGTGGGGGAGGTGGAAGAGTTTTGACTATTGGGTTGACTGGTATTAAATAAAAACGGGGGAAGGGGTAAAAATGAAGTTGGGCTAGGTTAGTGGTGGGCTCGTTTGGTGGACTGGGCCAAAGGCAGGCTTGGGTTTTATTTTTATTTGGATTTGGATTAATGGGAGGATAAATGGTAACATGGATCCGTTTGGTTTGAAGTTTGAAATTCACAAGGACCAAAAATGTAATTCACCGAAAGTTAGGGGTCTGATTTGTAACTTTTTCAAAGTTGTTTACAAGGAACATTCTTGCCATGTTAAATAACCAAAGGACCATAAATGCAAATTTCCACTTTTGAAAATCCCGGGGACTAAACTTGCCATTTTTGAAACTTCAGGGACCAAACACGTAATTTTCTCAAAGTTTTCACCCAAAGATCGTTTTTGATAATTTTTGACTTTTAAAAACCTTGGGTTGACTTTTCTTTCGTTTTAAACCCTCAGGGACTAGTTTTGTCAATATTTGAAACTTGAGGGACTGAAACTGCCAATTGTGCAAACTTTGTTCGTTTTTCATTTGTTTTTAAACATTTTGCATCTAAAACATATAAAACACGCTTTTGGAATAATTTCTGTATTTTGATGCATTTCTGAGTGTTTTTGGATGTTTTGGCAGTTCATATATGATAAAAATGATGAGTATTTACACACTCATCAATCCCCCACACTAAACTATTGCTAGTCCCTAGCAATCTTTTGAGAAAAATTAATGGATTTGAAACTCTTTACCAAAAGCCATCACTTCTGGAGTAGCCAGGTGTAAGAACTGTGGCACACCTGATAACCGTGTGATTTTGAGCAAACCACCAGCTGTCAACGGATTTGAGTAGTCTTTACCAAAAGCCGTTTGCTTCTGGACTAGCCAGCTCTTGATGGAATAGTCAACATCTTGGTGAGCTGATTACCAATTATGGTTTTTCCACGGCCTTTACCACAAGCCATAATCTTGTGGGCTAGCCAACTCATTTGCTTATAAGGATGCGGGGGAGTTGAGGAACCATGCAATTTTTGGCAAATTGCCAGCCGTAAACGGATTTGAGTTGTCTTTACCAAGAGCCGTTTGCTCCTGGACTAGCCAATCCCTTTGTCATTAAGACTTTGGCGGACTGATAACCACAAAAATTTTGAGCTTTAGTGAAAAATTTTTGAAAATTTTGAAATTTTGGCAAAAACGGGGGTATTATATAGTAAAATGTGATAAAATTCGCTAGAATAGCGAATACCCCCCCACACTTAGCATGAATATTGGCCTCAATATTCAGAATCCCGGCTATTATGCCGACATTTTGAACGTAAAAGGGCAACATTACAAGCTAAGCGTGGAAAACACCATTTTGTATTTTCACTTCTGTAATCATAGCATGGGGGACTCCCCCACACTTAGGGTGAAAACCCTATAAGCATGCTATTGTTTTTGTTTACCGAGTCGCTAGCTTGACTCGACCCCGAATTCATTTGTCCTTGGGGAAGCATGATGTGGAAGAAGCAATCTCACTCGGACTTTCATTCAAGATGTTTGGACAAACATTTGAAGCACGTGAAAGTTCCACACCGATGAGATAATTATCCGGCTCAAGATAATGATACATGAAAATGCCGGGGTCAAAGATGGTATCCTCACTCCCGAAGGAGTGAAGAAGAGGAGAAATCACCTGGTAGGTGAAGGAAAGAAGAGAGATCTGAATAGCAATTAAGATAAGAACTTCCTCCTCAAGAAATGTATATTCAAGTGGAGGAGGCAAGTCCTTATGCTTGATCTCAGGAAATTTATCAGTTTCCTCAACTGATTTGATTTCCTCATTATGAAGTTGTTTGGGCGGGAGAGGGGGGAATGAATCTTCATTTAACAAACTTTCTAGAAAAAGAATGTCCCCCTCAGGATCAAGATAATTATCATCAACTTCATATGAAATTGAACTATCTTCAGTAAGAAAAGCCTCGAATTCGTCCAGATCATTTTCACTTTCCGGAGTAAGTGGATTGATCTGAGTAAGTTCAATCGAAGGATCACGAGTAAGTAAGAATTCTAACTCTCTCAAATCCGTATCAAAGTCAAAGACTTCATTTTCATCCCTTGGTGGGATGGGATCCATATGAGAGAGTTCATCAGCGAACTCTTCAAGAAGAAAGTCAACATCAGAGTGTAGAAGTGATGCATCAATAAATTCAATGTCTCCATAAGATAAACAATCATCACTGGAATCAGAGACAGTCTCAATTTGATCGTTTGGATTATTAGGGGTGGAAGGAATATCACACATAAGATCAAAAGTCCCCTGTGACTCTCCTGGGATTGGGACAAGGATCTCAACACTAGACTTTATTAATTCGTCCGACTCCTTATTAGGAACAGTGCTAAGATGCTCATCCCCCATGTTCGGAGAGTGAGTGTGAACTTCGGGTGTGATAGCAGACTGAGGGAGATAAGAAAGACTAGCACACATAGATTTTATATTTTTCATGTGTTCTTCTGCTAGCAATTCTTGCATACTCTTATCTCCCTGTGCTTCCATGGAAGGGATCTCAACTGATGAACTGGATGAATCTTTGTAATATTCCTTCATTTGAATAGAATCCTCATCATCATCGTCATCATGAAGAGCAGCAGAGCGAAGATTGGCACGTATTTTAGCCGCTCTTTGCTCAGCAAGTAATTCTTCCATGCTCTTTTCGTTTCTAGCTTCTCGTTCTTCGGCAAATAATTCTGCCACGGATTTTTGACGAGAATCTTGAAACGATGTAGCAGCCAACTCCTCCTTAAGATCTTTCAATATCTCAAGAGTCTCTATTAAAATATCTTGCTCAGTAACAAGAGGAGTTGCTTGGGACATCTGGTATTGTGGAGGTGGGTCTGAAAACGAATAGTCGTAATTGTTACAAGGAAATTGATTCCCTGTTTGACAATCAGAGCTAGTGTGTGGACCTCCACAATACTCACAACAGTAAAACTGATGTGGCTGTGAGTCGTGTGTGCTGTAGTCATAATTGTTATCAGGAAACTGCTCATAGACAAGCGTGTTTCCCGATTGACAATCAGAACTGTAGTGTGGACCACCGCAGTACTCACAACAGTAAAACTGTTGAGTCTGGCTTGGTGTAACTTGATACGAAGCATCATTGAAGTTTGGATAATATGATTCTTGCTCGTATGAATGTGATGGGTAATCGGAAAAATTTGAAGAGTCGTTGAATGAGTCTTGATTAGGGTCATAAGCAAATGAATTACTCGACCCACAAAACAAACAACTCCCGTTTTGAATATCGTTACCACATTGCACACATGTACACCAACGACATGGCAAACCAAAAAGTGGCTCACCACAACCGACACAAGGAACAAAATCTGGAGGTGGGACAAGTGGTGTGCTCTTAGAGCTAGCAATTTCCACCACTTCCGTTATGGTCTCGGGTTTTGGTTCTTGATAAACGTGAAGGTTAGGTAAGTCGTTCTTTTCAGTCACTGCCCTAAGCTCAGCACGTATGCTTGACAAACTTTTGATCGTAAACCGTGAAAGGTTAGGATCAATTCTTGAAGGTTTGTCATTAATAGCACGTATCTCGGGCTGTGAAGGGCAGTTGGAAGAATTTGGTGAATCATTGAGAGAATTTGGACTTATGAACAGATTGCACAAAACACAAAATCTGTCACTACAATTATTGCCACATTTCTCACAAATACACCGGAGACAACGAAAGCCGTCCTCAATCGGACTTTTGCAGTGAAAACACGTGTAGCCGAGAGACGCCATAAGAATTATACATGAGATGGGTATAAGAAGGTAGAATCAAATGGATAGAGGGTAAGGAAAAATATTTTTGGGTTTTTATGGAAAAATATGAACAAGGATGGATAAATGTACAATGGAACGAATTCCAAAGACACTAATCAGAAAAACCGTTTAGAATACGCGCACGACCTCCCCGACAGCGGCGCCAAAAATTGATTGAGCCTGAACCGGTCAACCTAAATTGACCAAGGAATGGTCAACAAAGTCAAATAGCCTAGGTCAATGCTCCGAGGAATACAGTGTTTTCCCGGGTCGTTAAAGTCCCGACGAGGTGTGAATGGCAATCAAACGGTTATTTGATCGGGTGAATTTGGATGGATAAGGGTTTGAGTGTGATAAAACTAAGGAATTTACAACGAAATAACTTAAATAAGCTATATGAATAAGACGAGAAATTAGGAAAAACCAGAAACGATTAAAACTTAAAAACGTGTACGTTACGTTTAAATAAAACGTAAGCGTACAAAATAAAAAGTGAAAACGTAAATCTGAAAACACCCAGGGGGTGAAAATGACTTTTTTACAAACTTAAAAGTAAAATAAAATTTTTAGAAAAAGAAAAAACTATTTTTACACTATTTAATAATTTAATATAAATTAAAAACTATTTAATACTTATTATTAATACTTAAATAACTAAAATACAATATAATATTATTTAAATACTAAAAAGGTGAAAATAAAATTTCTAAAATTATAAAATAACTAAAAATAAGTTTTAAAAATAAAAATAAGTGTTTTTGTCTTTTTGTGCTTTTTCTATTAATTAATTACTTATTAATTACTAATTACTAATTAAACATTTTAAATTAAGAAAATTACTAAATGAACAGTAAAAATTCTAATAAAATTACTAAAATTACTTTATAACATATAAAAGCTATAAAAAATATAAAAACTTGATTTTACTTAATAAAAACTAACTATGCTATTTTAAACTTAATATTAATTAATTATTAACTAAACTATTATTAAATCTAAAAATTACTAAATGACAACAGAAAAATCTATAAAAATTCCTAAAATTATTTTAAGTTGTTTAGAATCTAAGAAAAATATAAAAAGGTGGTATTATTTATTAAAAACTATTACTACTGTTTTAATTATTAATATTAATTATATATTAAATAATCTAATATTAATTATAAAAATTATCAAACAAGGAAGGAAAAATCTGAAAAAAATTCTAAAACATACTTAATATTACCAGAAACCTAAGAAAAATATAAAAACATAAGATTACTTGTAAAAAAAATCAAAAAGAAAAATCAAAAGGATAGCTTCTATTAAATAGAAGCTATCACTAAATTTAAAGCTTGTTGGTCTGGTTTTTCTTGCTTGAAATCTACTTAAAATTGAAAATGAAGGACCTATTTGTGAAGTGGATTAGCTAGAAGCTCAAAATCAAGCTTTTGGGAAGCTTAAACCAACACAGTTGACTTTGGTCAACTGTGAGAATGAGAGTGAGTGAAATAAGCTCACAACTGAGAAAACAGATGGAAATGAGTTTAAACTAGTTTAGAGAACATGTTAGAATCAAGTTCAATCAACAAAAGCTAGTAAAAGGCCAAATGGGTCAAAACTTGCAATTTTGACCCAACTGCATGCAGTTGGGCAGTCCACTTTTTGCAACTAGAACAAAGCAGCACAAGTGACCTTGTTGCTTAACCAACACTTGGAAAAGCAACTCCACCAGCTAGAGTATCCAAAGAACTAGATATGAACTAGTGGGGCCCACTTGATTGGACAGTAGACACCACCAAAGATGGTGGTGAGACTCAATGTCTGCTGCACAGGGGTAATATCACCCCAACAGCCTCACTTTGATCAATGAGTGGGACCCACAGAAAAATCAGAAAAATATAGTGAGAGTGGGACAACAAAGTCTAGCTGGGGTACTCTAACATGTTAAAAGATCAAAGTCTAACTCTAATCACATAATTCAAGAAAATTCCTACCAGATTTGGAAAAACTGAATAAATGTAACTTTTGACTTTTTGAATCTTTTGAAAAGGTTGACTAAAATGGATTTTGGACAAGTCTAAGCTACTGATATGGATGAGTTAACATGTATTAAGACTAATTTAAGTGAAATTAGCTAGTTCTAAGTAAATGGGGGGTTATGGGATCTCAACTGCCAACAGTGGACAGTTAAGTGGTGTGATTTGTTGATTTTTGACTTTTTGCTATTAAGATGCCAAGTTTATGACTTATTAAACCTATAAGGACCTATAGTAACATGTTGCAAAGGAAAACAAGAACAAAAGACTCCCTGAGCCTAGTGAATAAGCATGAGCCAAACACTCCCTTATAGACAAAAATTCATGACTCTTAACTACACAAGGTTGATACAGGTACTGAAATGGATCTCAAAGGTCAGAGCTTGATCACTTATGATCTTTTAAACATAAAACATCCACAAAAACAACATAAAGCAGAAGAATCATGAACATGACATATGATGAGAAAATTAGCATAATGAGTGACTTAGAATAATACTGAGCAAGTAAGGTTACTAGAACAACATATTAACTACATACACTTAATAAACTTAAATCAACCTAAATAAGCAAACTTTGAACATGTGAACAGTAAAGAGTAAAAATTTTGAACAACAGATACTCACAAAGATTCTCAATGGCAGAACAATGCACCAAGCATAAAACCTTTTCCTAATGCCTCCCTTGAGGTACTAAAACCCTGGTATTCCAACTTCCATCACACTTCCATTGCTTCTTCTTCTTCTATTACTGATTTTCAATTATTTTCTATTTTTACTACTTATTCTGTATTTTTGTGTTTATGAGCTAAACATGTTTAACTTGCTTTAAAATGCTTTGTAACCTCTTTAAAACTAATTTGTGGAATTAACTGAGCTCAAGGAAACATAAAACAGCCACAATTTAACAAAGTTGAATAGAGTTGTCAATTCTATTTAAAATTGCCAAATACAAATTTATAAAAGAGAGCTTGAATTAAAGATCAAAGTAAGTTGAAATTACATAAATTAAACTGATTACAACAAATGAAAATGAAGAGTACAACTGTAAAAGTAAATTACATGATTATTAAACTAAATTTTACTCTAATTTTCTACTACCCTCTGCTTCTGCTCTCTCCCATCATTTATATGCTTCCAAAAGGTCCTTTGGGAGTTTCCCACTTCTATTCTGGGTCGTAGGATGACTCCTTTTGATCCTGGCTGTTTATTTGCTTTTGGCGGGAAATTTCTGAACAAGCAATTTGGCAGCTTCCTTAGATAATTGATGCCAGGGGGTGGGAGTTTGGAGTTATGTGTTTGGAGTGGTATGCAAGGGTGTGGGTTGAGGTTGAGTGTGATCAGTGAAGGTGATGATGAGGGTGAGGTGTAGGCTAGGAGCAGGGCAAGTGTGGGGGAGGTGGAAGAGTTTTGACTATTGGGTTGACTGGTATTAAATAAAAACGGGGGAAGGGGTAAAAATGAAGTTGGGCTAGGTTAGTGGTGGGCTCGTTTGGTGGACTGGGCCAAAGGCAGGCTTGGGTTTTATTTTTATTTGGATTTGGATTAATGGGAGGATAAATGGTAACATGGATCCGTTTGGTTTGAAGTTTGAAATTCACAAGGACCAAAAATGTAATTCACCGAAAGTTAGGGGTCTGATTTGTAACTTTTTCAAAGTTGTTTACAAGGAACATTCTTGCCATGTTAAATAACCAAAGGACCATAAATGCAAATTTCCACTTTTGAAAATCCCGGGGACTAAACTTGCCATTTTTGAAACTTCAGGGACCAAACACGTAATTTTCTCAAAGTTTTCACCCAAAGATCGTTTTTGATAATTTTTGACTTTTAAAAACCTTGGGTTGACTTTTCTTTCGTTTTAAACCCTCAGGGACTAGTTTTGTCAATATTTGAAACTTGAGGGACTGAAACTGCCAATTGTGCAAACTTTGTTCGTTTTTCATTTGTTTTTAAACATTTTGCATCTAAAACATATAAAACACGCTTTTGGAATAATTTCTGTATTTTGATGCGTTTCTGAGTGTTTTTGGATGTTTTGGCAGTTCATATATGATAAAAATGATGAGTATTTACACACTCATCAATGAGGCGAAAAATGATCCGTTTTTAGGGGGTCATTTAAGCCCGAATCCGACTTTATTTGATCAAATATTGCCCTAAATCGTTCCTTTTGTGATTTTAGGTACTTGGAGAGTGAATTCTGGAAAAGAAACCATTTTGGACGTTTTTAGAGCATAAAAGTGAAGAAAACGACAAAGTCTCTATTTTTCATGCTGAGAACAGTGCATGACGGCGTCAAGACTAAACTCCTGACGGCGTCAAACCACAAGAATAAAAATCCGTAGTTCATGAAGGCGTCAAAAGTTTGCATGACGGCGTCAAAGTACCAAGAATAAAATACCGTGGTTGATGACGGTGTCACATAGGCCGTCATAAGTAGATCAAGGCCGTCAGAGGAAGTATTTGGCGGCGAGATGACGGCGTCACACCCTTGCTCTTGACGCCGTCACCTCGGTTTTCCTATATATAGTTTTCTAGTTTTTACATTAAAAAAAGAGAAGTTTTGGTGAAACCCTAAAGACGAATTTGGTGGAACTTTTACAGGTTTTTCAAGGGTTCCAAACCCTTGATACCTTGCATTGTAATTGAGATAAGTGTTCTTCTAATTCATTCAATATGTCTATGTGTTGGTTGTCTATATCTTGTTCTTGTCTCAATTCCATCATGCTAGGCTAGATCTCTTTTGTGTTTGCTTAGATCTAATGAAACCTAGATATTGATTATGTGTTGATTACTTGTTTATTCTTGTCTTGGATGAATGATTTTATATGTTAGGCTTAAGAAAACTGGAAGATCTCCAAATGGTAACATGCTTGAACGTCTTAAGAAACATGAACCGAGTCGTACTAGGTCTTTATTGGTTGTATTTAATGCATGAGCCACTGTTTACAATCCCTATAGTTGTGCTGGGTCATGGTGTAGGAGGAGATAAGAGCTCATAGAATTGGGGAGTTATGTATGCCACCCCATGAATGGTATTAAGGAATACAATCCGTCATCCATGCAATTATAACAAGTAATTAACGTGTAAAAGATATCTAGGGAGTAGTGAAGTCTAAGTAAACACAATTTCTCCAAATACTGCTCACAACCTTTGTAATAATTAGTTTAATTTCATTTTTAGTATTTTATTTTGATTGCATCTTAGTTTTGGGTTAGTTGAATAGCAACTAATTCCGCCCACTCTTCCAAAACCCGAGATTTTAATTGCTTTCTAAAAAATATAAAAACACAAAAATAATCATCCCTCACCTTTAGAACTAGTAATTAGGCTTTCTAATCCTAGCGACACTATTCCTAAGCTGAACGATCAATCCCCCGGTACTTGTCACTATACTATACTACAACGATCAGGTACACTGCCTGGTGGGGGTTGTAAGCTTCTCGAGATCCCTCGAGAGGTAAAGCAAGGTGCGATTCCCACGTATCAACTAACCGGATGATGTCGGATCGCAAGGGGGTCACATTGGCTCCGGTGAGCTCAATGGTGTTTCGGTAGCCTTGGTGGCTAGGTCGGGAATACTCTCCTAAGGTTCGGGGCCTAAGGGGTTCTAGTGGTGGGTTTTGTTGTGGTGGGATGACGGGTTCAAAGATGTTCCCATCGTCCATGATGTCGGGTGGTGAAGAGTTACGAACAAAGACACAAAGAAATAAGATAGACTAAAGAAAACCTAAAAAATAAAAATAAAATCTTACTAGAAAGGAATCTAGCAAGTAGACCTAATAAAAAGAGATTCTAACCTGGACAATAACTATTCCCCAGGCTGCGGCGCCAAAAACTTGATACGTGGGAATCGCACCAGGCTTTACCTCTCAAGGGATCTTAAGAAGCTTACAACCCCCACCAGGCAGTGTACCTGATCGTTGTAGTATAGTATAGTGACAAGTACCAGAGGATTGATCGTTCAGCTAGGAATAGTGTCGCTAGGATTAGAAAACCTAAATACTAGTTCTAAAGGTGAGGGATGATTATTTTTGTATTTTTATATTTTTTTAGAAAGCAAGTAAATATCTCGGGTTTGAAGGATTTGGGCGGAATTAGTTGCTATTCAACTAACCCAATACTAAGATGCAATCAAAATAAAATACTAGAAATGAAATTAAACTAAATTATACTAAAGTTGTGAGCAATAAGTGGAGAAAATGTGTTTACTTAGATTTCACTACTCCCTAGACATCTTTTACATGTTAATTACTTGTTATAAGTGTATGGATGACGGATTGTATTCCTTAATATCATTCATGGGGTGACGCACTTAACTCCCCAATTCTATGAGCTCTTATCTCCTCCTATACTATGCCCAGCACAACCATTGGGATTATAAACAGTGGCTCATGCATTAAATACAACCAATAAAGACCTAGTGCATATCGGTTCATGTTTCCTAAGACGTTCAAGCATGTTACCATTTGGAGATCTGCCAGTTTTCTTAAGCCTAACATATAAATTCATTCATCCAAAACAAACTATAAACAAGTAATCAACATATAATTAACATCTAGGTTTCATTAGATCCAAGCAAACACAAGGTAGATCTAGCCTAGCATGATGGAATTAAGACAAGAACAAGATATAGACAACCAACACATAGACATATTGATTGAATTAAAAGAACACTTATCTTAATTACACATGAAAGGTATCACGGGCTTGGAACCCTTGAAAAACCTGTAAAATTCGCACCAAATTCGTACTAGGGTTTCTCCAAAACTTCCCTCTTTTTAATGTGAAAATTAGAAAACTATATATAGGAAATAGGGTCTGACGGCGTCAAGACCAAATAGGTGACGCCGTCACCTCGCCACCAAAATAATTCTCGGACTGCCTTGATCTACTTTTGACGCCGTCATGTGTTATGCATTTCTAGGCCGTCATGCATTTTCCTCTTGACGCCCTTCCTTGTGACGCCGTCAAATCTGTTCTGGATCGTCATGGAAATTGCTCTTGACGCCGTCAGGATGTTACTCTTGACGCCGTCACCTACTGTTCCTAGCAAGGAAAATTAAGACTTTATGCTCCAAAAACGTCCGAATTGCTTCCTTTTCCAGATTTCTCTCCCAAAATACCTAAAATCACAAAAGGAACGATTTAGGGCAATATTTGATCAAATAAATTCGAATTCCGGCTTAAATGACCCCCTAAAAGTGGTTTATTTTTCGCCTCATCAAAAACAGAAATACTACTCCTCTTTGTCTTTCTGTCGAGTGAAAAAGAAAACAAAAGCAAAAGCCAGTCAACCCCTTTGTGTTACAGTCAAGCAATAAAGGAAACTAGGAAAGTGTTTTGAGCTAGTTCATTTCGGGTTAGAACCTGGGAGCACTGGAGAGTTTCGCTTCGTTCATTGTCGCCCGTCCCATCTTCACCCGTTTCCTCCTCACCATCCTTGGTGTCGTAAGTTTTTACCATGCCCTTCTCATACGTACTACCTTATTTCATGTCTCGTTATTTATTTCTCTCGCGACATTATCACACGTACACACTTAGCATAAATACACTCATATACACGTTTATGTGGCTTTACGTTTAAAGCTTGTGTGGCATTATGACCAAAGTTAAGCAATATTGAACGAGTTCTAAAAAGTTTAAAAGTCATGATAAGAACTTAAACTATAAACCCACTTCGCATGCTTGGAAACCCACAACCTCAGTATGAAGTGAAATTTATAACAAATATTGATACTGTTCTTCAAAAACTTAAATAGCCTAAGGATTGGACTTTTATTTTGCAAATGCGACACACGACACCAAACTTTAAAGGTCGACCTAATAGTTCACCAGCTACACTAACAAGCTGAGCAAACGAGACACCCTAAAAAGCTCGCTTGATACCTTTTTGAACCGTAAAGCTTGAGACGTTTGAAACACAGTCTTAAAACTTGAAAATGCTTAATAAACCCTTTAAGGTCCAAAATTTTATTCGAGCTTATTAGTAATAAGCTATCATGCTCGAAACAAAAAAAAATGAAACTAATCATTATTGATAAACCAGAAATGAAAACGTTTGGTTGTGTATGTCGGACTTAGCTTACGCTAAGTTTGTTTAAAACAAAATCCAAACCAACACACGAAGTAAATATATTACAAACTCAACTTAGTAGAAAACTAATATACACATTAAGTTGTGAAAAACAACACAAGGTACCATTAGCTCAGTTGGTTAAATGTTTGGATTGCAAGCAAAAGGACCCGAGTCCGAGCCTTGCCAGTTTGCCAAACTTTCATTTTTACTACTTTTACAACTTTCACTACTTGGCAGTTTCAACCCCTAGGCTTTGCCGCACTTAGCATTTTCATAATAAGCTTTTATAAGTTTTGTAACATATAAATTGTTACACTTTCAACCCACCAACTTTAGACCATTTGACATTTTCCTAAAACTTTTATAAGTTTTATAATTTGTATCAATCTTTACACAATGGCCCCTCATAGTTTAACACTTGATACTTTTCACCCAAAACGTTTATGAGTTAATAAACTTATAACATTTTACCACTTTTCGTTAAATAAAATATTTAACATATGTTTTACTTGGCAACCACTTTGACGTAAGCTATAAATAATAAAATTGTCCTAATATATTCTTTAACTACAACTTTAATAAACATATAATATTTTGGGAATATATTTTAACACTTTAAACGGCTCGGGTTACTTTATAAAACTTGTATACATGAAATACATAATAACGATACTTTATTCTTAAAAACAAGTTATATAGTATATAACTTTGTTGTTCAACTTCAAGCGTTTTGCCACGCAAGCCACCTCTGCCACAAGAATCATTTGTCATCCGACATTGTTTCAAATCACTATTCTCGATAAGTCAAACTTATCTCAGACTTCCATATTATTCAGGTTGTCTATTGGAGCCATTCCCATTCTGCGTTGATATTACTTATTCTTTGTCTTCCATTCCACCAAGGTGAGTTCTTAGCCCCATTTTTATAATTGTTTTATAAATGCTTTGGGGGAGATACATGCTCAAATACTGCTTTTACTTTCACAAGTATTTTAAACTTTTACATATTATTGTGAGTCATAGCCCCTCTCTTACTCTTTTATATTTGTTTTATAAATGTTTCGGGGGAGATACATGCTCAACTACATGTTTTATACTTTTACAAGTACTCGTTAACTATTTATATATTACTGTGAGTTCCATAGCCCCCACACTTCTACCTGTTTTAAATTGCTTTCGGGGGAAATACATGCTTATATTACATATAAACTTTACGAGTTTACCATAAACATTATACTCAGTTGATAAACCACTCTACTTGTTATTGAAACGTAATACTTACTTTTATTTACAAAGGAACTATAAAATTTTGCGAAATTCTATGAACTTATGAATCCACTTTTCCACATTTTATATCTCATGGAGAGATACCTGCTATAAACATGATTACAAGTGATTTTCAACTGTATGCTATCTTGATTATTATTGCCTAAGACACACTTTTGCCTCTGAAAGTCCCTCATATCATGAACCTTAGTCACTTGCGAGTGAACGCGAATATAGTGAATAGATATATTGGCAGTTGACGCCCCATTTGTGCTAGCCGGATAGGTAGCCAAATGCACTTTATTTGAAGAACAATAGGATGTTGGCAAACTCCTACACGAGGGCACTATTACTTACATCATTTATGATGTCACACATGTTAAGGTTTGCGTTCATGAGACTTAGATATATAAGGTGGTACTGTAGTCATGATACAGTACTACAACTACTAAATTTATGGGCGTATAACAACGTAGCCCACTGTTTATCAAACTTCGAACTTGTGTTCACTATATAGCAGAAAATCACTACTTGATAAACCATAACTACTTTGTGTTGACCTAGTAGGGCAACCAAACCAAGTGTGGGTGTATAACAACGTAACCCACAACTTATTTTATTAATAATGGTATCTATTACCATTACTACCTAAACTTGGAATTATTGGAAAATCAACTGACTTTATGCCAATTCTATGAATTCACTCACTCTTTACTTTTGAAAATCAAATGTTTAAATTATGAACCCTATGGATGTACTCATTCTTTGATTTCACAAATCAACTGTTTCAACTAAAAACTTTAAGGAATTATCCACACTTTGATTTTGCTAATTAACTGTTTAAATTATTGATACCATGGATTTACTCACACTTTGAATTTGGATAATCAACTGTTTATTTATAACTACTATGGACTCACAAACTCTTTGATTTTGGAAATCAACTATTTTACATATAAACTCTATGAACTCACCAACCTTTGTGTTGACGCTTTTAGCATGTGTTTATCTGAGGTCCATAATGAGCAAAGATGGTACGGAGGAGCACAGACACTTACGAAGGCTATAATTTTACTATCATTCGAAAACTTAATTAACTAACTTTGAAACCACTGGGACCTCATTTTGAAAACTCTGATATTTATAAAGTTCGAATGATAAATCTTTTAAAACGGCTAAAATAATGATCGTTTTCTATTATTAAACAGTTGAGCCATGAAGTAACACCCAATCTAAATTCCGCTGCATATATAAAAAAAAATTGGGGGTGTTACAGATTGGTATCAGAGCTTCGGTTATAGTGAAACGGGTCTAATTTAGATCCGAACTATAACCACTTTTATAAACAAAACATCTTATAGCCTTCCGCTCTCTGTGCTGTCCGTTTACCAGACGATTATGTGACTGTTAGATAGTTTATGCTACACCAACACTCTAGTATATTGACATATATATTCACCCACTATCTTGAGTATTGTATCTATCATCCCTAATTATCTTACTTCGATCATCACAAATGCATATGACATACTCTTTCTTTATTCTCGGAAAATCCGCGCATAAATTACTTTGTCGATTAGTATGAATGTTAAGTCAGAATCTTAAAATGATTTACAATGTCTTAATTTGAATGGATTGGGACGCCTTTTTATTCAAATCAAGAAATTGTATATCGTTGAACCATAAGTTTATATTTACTTAGTTACATAGTTTGGGACGCTTCTCTATGTAAATAATGAAATATAGATGAATAGGTTTATTTACAAATATTTATTTCAGTAGAAACCACTAAAACCTAAAAATTTTCATTTCAGTAGAAACCCCAAATATTTATACACAATGATATGATTAGCATTGGTAATGCAAACGTTACAAATATCGCTAAGTAAAGCATAACATCACCAATTGGTTGATCAATCAAACTGATGAAAAACACCACTACTCGTACGAGAGCGAGAACCACAACTGGGTGTAACACCTCGAATATCCTGTACGACAAAATGCACGAGTGATTAACACTCTAGACATTAATGCATGGTGCTAATTTACGAATTCAAAACAACACCCCTATTATAACACTATCTCTTACCCCCATATTTCGTCCACGCTAGCGGCTAAAACCACGATTAGCATGAGAAGTGCTATAATCCAATCCAAAGACTCCAAATCTTCTTTTGGAATGTAAGCCAAGAAGATGTCTGCAACAACATACAATATTATGAGGACAGTATAGGTGTATGACATTTTAAAATCCTTGGGTGAGAGAAATGTGAGTAGTGAAGAGGAAAAAGTGGGATATGTAAGGCGGTAGCCGTAGACTACTATTCTACCCACATACGTTCGCTTCTCACCACACAAAGACAAAATGACTTTCATCATTCCCAAAAGCTGATAATCCGGAAATTTTCTCTACATCCTTATCCAAAATTCTCTTTGTAAAAATCTGTATCAACAAAACTCTTTGTTTAACGGGTAGGTTACCCGCACAGATTTTTGTAATTATAATTCAAGAGAAATATCTAAACACGACAGAATAAATAAATTCTCATCCAAATTGTGCTCACAGAGGATTTTATTTAAACATTCAAACACCATATTATTTAAAACATACTTGAACATTACAAACGATAATGAATTTAAGACATCTAGTAAACATAAACCTAGACTTCAAAGGTAGTCTGGGTGATCCCAAGTTTGAGAATTGTTGGAATCATAACCATCATCATAAGGATCGAAGCTTGCCAACTTCTCTTCTTCCCACTGAGCCTCCAACCTGCTCAGCTCCCACTCCATGTCAGATGTCCAACCACCATCATCAACAGCCACATTTTCCTCAAAGCTTGGCTGGAAGTGATCCAGATGAGGCAACTGTTGTTGTTCTTCAACAACTCTTGGTGCGGATGAACTTGATGCACCATTTTGAGGTTGTTGTGGTGGTGGTGGATTTTGTTGTTGTTGTGGTGGTGGTGGATTTTGTTGTTGTGGTTGTTGTGGGTGTTGTTGTTGTGTTGTTCAACCCTAACAGCTTCAAAATTTTCTTCAAAACTCCAACGAATTTTATTGGAGATTTGGGCCTGGATCTAACCGACACAAGCCCACAACGATTCAATAACAGCAGCGTCCCTACGATACTCATCATGCAAGAATTTGTCAATCACCTGTTTTCTATCCTATGATATGTCTGTGCATCTTACGTAGCATTCTCTAAGTTCCCGTTTCAGTTGTTTTGCGATCTCAAATTTCTTGATGGCCTCCACAATAGCATTTTGGCGATCCACATCACTATTCTTGACTTCACCCTTGACAAACAATTGAAATTGTTCAGGGGTATGTGGAAGTCTACAAGCCATTGGTTTGTTTTGCATGTGTGTGTGGATAACCCAAGCATGCCAGTAGTATTTATAAGGGTTTGAAAATATTCTTCCTTCATTTTATTTTGGTAGACATGACCGTTTGTATTCAAACAGTAAAATTTTCAAAAAAAATTCATGTCTATTAAAACTAACTACTAGTTTTGGGATACGCGTTAAAATTCTACTTTCGCCTTCACATTGCAAGTTGCAATAAACAAATCGCGTTAAACACGCAACACCATAACTTAAAAATTATGAACATGCCACATATGAATAACACCACTCGTGCGTTTTGACTCTTCAGTCTCTAAAAGATTGTGAACTTCCTAACAATCTCTCAAAACACTCAGGCATTATACGAAATCTTGATGGTCTCAAAACTATCTTGTAACCGTATATGTCATGGAACGTACGTTAAACATTTCTTACTCGCCAAACCAAACCCACCCAAATGACATGGGGCCCTGGCCCATTTCTTACGATAAACCAACGCACCATGTTTGGTCTTTGGGCTTTTGGCCACAAATTGAGCCCGATACTATTCGAGCCCAAGACTTAAGTTTTATGCCTGAGTTAACCGACGAGTGCCTACTTACATTGGATCGTTCTCTGTGTTATTTTCTTAACAACCTATCAATGTTTTTACACGTCTCGATTTAACACTCACCCATAAATCATATGTGACAAGTCTCTTTCATTTACTCGATCATTCGATGGCTAAGTTATCGACAAAGCTCAGCTCGATTGTCACTGCTTCAACTAAACAAAAGTTCAAAAAAAATTTGCCTAAGTACTTTGTTTCATACAAGCTCCAAACAACACCTACAAAACTAAAACGAAATCTCACCAAATTAATTATTCATGATTCATGTCATTCAAACCACTTATGTGACTCAACTACGAACCAACTCCTTGCATTCCTCTTTTGTCTCCAACAATGGCTAACAACCCCATGAAAACAAATAATTTCAGGCTATAACTACTCCATCATATGACATATTGACTTACCATGCCTATTTTTGAATATTTGCACGATAAAAGATAATTAACATAAGGCAAGATTTCATAAAACGAAACAAACTTTATTACTCATACATTAAGGATTACATGAAAACACAACAAAGTTTATTACAACACTTCTACACTATCCATCACTTCCAAAACTTATCAATGGCAACCGCTAAGATCACGAGGTGCACAAGAAACACCAAAATCCTGACCAAAAATGCACGATCCTCATTCGGAATGAATGCCACGTAAATAGTAGCAACAACCACGTACATGATCGCAACCATGGTGACAATGTGCGGCATCTCAAAGGAATTGATGAGAGAAATACAGTTGAAAAGTTGAATTTTGTATGGTAAAATGAGGAATAAAAAGGGGGTAATGAGAAAGGAGATATAGCCATTGGGGGGTACTGTTCAAAATCATTGTTCACGTTTAAAAAAATAAAAATAAAAAAATTCATTGATAACAACCACCTTAAATTGGAATCCCGAGACGGGATTCAGTTTAACGAGTAGGTACTGTAATATCCCGTAAATTTCCCCTCTTAACTTTAAATGATTAACGAGAGTAATCTATTGTCACGATTTAATTAACCATTTTTACGGGCTAAAATTTTTTTTTTGTTGCAATGCAATTACAAACTATATCTATGTGACGCGGTTCACATGTCATTTGGAACGAACTCATACGCGTGCCACAATAATTTAGCAACCCAATTAATTAAATCATATATATATTTGGGTCTCGTTACTTAACCTGACACACTCCTAAATAATTTGACCATTGCCGCTCATTAACAAACCAAACGGACACTTTATTAATTTAGGCTTGGCCACCCAATAAGCCCATCAAACAAGACCGTTATGTTCCTTTTTGAAATATAACCGTGTCACAAATATTATTGGTACATATATATATATATATATATATATATATATATATATATATATATATATATATATATATATATATACGTATATATATATATATATACGTATATATATATATATATACGTATATATATATATATATATATATATATATACGTATATATATATATATATACGTATATATATATATATATATATATATATATATATATATATATATATATATATACGTATATATATATACGTATATATATATATATATATATATATATATATATATATATATATATATATATACGTATATATATATATATACGTATATCTATATATATATATATATACGTGTATATATATACATATATATATATACGTATATATATATATATATATATATATATATATATATATATATATATATATATACGTATATATATATATACATATATATATATATATATACATATATATATATATATATATATATATATATATATATATATATATACGTATATATATATATATATATATATATATATATATATAAATATACAATTTTCCTTTCATTATTTTTCGTGACACACAATGACATACACGCAAAAGTTTATCATGGCACATTCAATCAATGACATGACCTCTCTTCATGTTTCCCAAAAAAAAAAAAAAAAAAAAAAAAAAAAAAAAAAAAAAAAAAAAAAACAGCCAAACTAGTAACATGTGATGACAATCAAATAATTGAAATTACTCTGTTGCATATCACATTCAAAATAATGCATATCACATGCAAAATAATAGTAAAAGAATTTGTGCATAGTCATGTCACTCTTAAATCTTCAATTCAATATTCACTTGTCCTTTTCTTCATCCTTTCATTCGAAATTTTTGCTACAGATTTGCCAACCCAAGTGGACTACTGTATTTAACATATCCTCTTCCTACTCATAAATACCATGCATCTATTATATGAATCATGCACCAACAACTCTCCTATTCACTCTTTGACTTCATGGTAATCATGAACAAACCATGTGATCTCTTACAACTCTTATGACACAAACCAATCATGCTTTTGACTCCTTTATGATAGTATTCAATGTACAAAACCAAATGAACATTTCTTTTCTTCTAGTGCTAGCTGTCGACAAAGGAAAGAAGACAAGACACTTTGTCCCTTGCTCCCTGTTCTATTCTCCTATTTTTTTCCCCACATTTTCGCCGACAAGGTTACCAAACAAGGTTGACTACATTTAAACATGTGTTCCTTTATCCTATTTAAAACCCATGCAAACCAACCCCCTGCTGCCACCACGAATCAAAGACAAAACCTCAACTCTCTCATCACTTAATACGTACAAACACACCGACGAACCAGTCTTCACCCTTTCTTTTCCTTCCTGCCATTCGAAGACAACCACAAGAACACAAGTGCACTCCCTTTGTCTCTTGTTGTTTCTGTTATATGAAGGGTAACAAGGAGAACCATGCATACACATGCCAACTTCTATATACAAACTAACTCTATATAAGCCACTACTCACTCCTCTCATTTCATACGTACAAACACACCTACATGCAAACTATTCTATTTCTTGTTTTCAGCCAATCACAAACACAAACGCAACCATCCCTTTTTGCTTTGAACCTGCTGTGAACGAGAAGGCTGGCCTATGTGCCTACTTGTTCCATATATACTCCTCTACTATCACGCTCCATATTTCACTCTCACAAATAAAATCAAACTCAAACGCAAAACAGAAATACTACTCCTCTTTGTCTTTCTGTCGAGTGAAAAAGAAAACAAAAGCAAAAGCCAGTCAACCCCTTTGTGTTACAGTCAAGCGATAAAGGAAACTAGGAAAGTGTTTTGAGCTAGTTCGTTTCGGGTTAGAACCTGGGAGCACTGGAGAGTTTCGCTTCGTTCATTGTCGCCCGTCCAATCTTCACTCGTTTCCTCCTCACCATCCTTGGTGTCGTAAGTTTTTACCATGCCCTTCTCATACGTACTACCTTATTTTATGTCTTGTTATTTATTTCTCTCGCGACATTATCACACGTACACACTTAGCATACATACACTCATATACATGTTTATGTGGCTTTACGTTTAAAGCTTGTGTGGCATTATGACCAAAGTTAAGCAATATTGAACGAGTTCTAAAAAGTTTAAAAGTCATGATAAGAACTTAAACTATAAACCCTCTTCGCATGCATGGAAACCCACAACCTCAGTATGAAGTGAAATTTATAACAAATATTGATACTGTTCTTCAAAAACTTAAATAGCCTAAGGATTGGCCTTGTATTTTGCAAATGCGACACACGACACCAAACTTTAAAGGTCGACCTAATAGCTCACCAGCTACACTAACAAGCTGAGCAAACGAGACACCCTAAAAAGCTCGCTTGATACCTTTTTGAACCGTAAAGCTTGAGACGTTTGAAACATAGTCTTAAAACTTGAAAATGCTTAATAAACCCTTTAAGGTCCAAAATTTTATTCGAGCTTATTAGTAATAAGCTGAACGAATAAGCTATCATGCTCGAAACAAAAAAAAATAAAAAAAAATTGAAACTAATCATTATTGAAAAACCAGAAATGAAAACGTTTGGTTGTGTATGTCGGACTTAGCTTACGCTAAGTTTGTTTAAAACAAAATCAAAACCAACACACGAAGTAAATATATTACAAACTCAACTTAGTAGAAAACTAATATACACATTAAGATGTGAAAAACAACACAAGGTACCATTAGCTTAGTTGGTTAAATGTTTGGATTGCAAGCAAAAGGACCTGAGTTCGAGCCTTGCCAGTTTGCCAAATTTTTATTTTTACTACTTTTACAACTTTCACTACTTGGCAGTTTCAACCCCTAGCCTTTGCCGCACTTAGCATTTTCTTAATAAACTTTTATAAGTTTTGTAACATATAAATTGTTACACTTTCAACCCACCAACTTTGGACCATTTGACATTTTCCAAAAACTTTTATGAGTTTTATAATTTGTATCAATCTTTACACAATGGCCCCTCAAAGTTTAACACTTGATACTTTTCACCCAAAACTTTTATGAGTTAATAAACTTATAACATTTTACCACTTTTCGTTAAATAAAATATTTAACGTATGTTTTACTTGGCAACCACTTTGACGTAAGCTATAAATAATAAAACTGTCCTAATATATTCTTTAACCACAACTTTAATAAACATATAATATTTTGGGAATATATTTTAACACTTTAAACGGCTCGGGTTACTTTATAAAACTTGTATATTTGATAATAACGATACTTTATTCTTAAAAACAAGTTATATAGTATATAACTTTGTTGTTCAACTTCAAGCGTTTTGCCACGCAAGCCACCTCTGCCACAGGAATCATTTGTCATCCGACATTGTTTCAAATCACTATTCTCGATAAGTCAAACTTATCTCAGACTTCCATATTATTCAGGTTGTCTATTGGAGCCATTCCCAATCTGCGTTGATATTACTTATTCTTTGTCTTCCATTCCACCAAGGTGAGTTCTTAGCCCATTTTTATAATTGTTTTATAAATGATTTGGGGGAGATACATACTCAAATACTGCTTTTACTGTCACAAGTATTTTAAACTTTTACATATTACTGTGAGTCATAGCCCCTCTCATACTCTTTTATAATTGTTTTATAAATGTTTTGAGGGAGATACATGCTCAACTACATGTTTTATACTTTTACAAGTACTCGTTAACTATTTATATATTACTGTGAGTTCCATAGCCCCCACACTTCTACCTGTTTTAAATTGCTTTCGGGGGAAATACATGCTTATATTACATATAAACTTTACGAGTTTACCATAAACATTATACTCAGTTGATAAACCACTCTACTTGTTATTGAAATGTAATACTTACATTTATTTACAAAGGAACTATAAAGTTTTGCGAAATTCTATGAACTTATGAATCCACTTTTCCACATTTTATATCTCATGAAGAGATACCTACTATAAACATGATTACAAGTGACTTTCAACTGTATGCTATCTTGATTATTATTGCCTAAGACACACTTTTGCCTCTGAAAGTCCCTCATATCATGAACCTTAGTCACTTGCGAGTGAACGCGAATATAGTGAATAGATCTATTTGCAGTTGACGCCCCATTTGTGCTAGCCGGATAGGTAGCCAAATGCACTTTATTTGAAGAACAATAGGATGTTGGCAAACTCCTAAACGAGGGCACTATTACTTACATCATTTATGATGTCACACATGTTAAGGGTTGCGTTCATGAGACTTAGAGCAATAAGGCGGTACTGTAGTCATGATACAGTACTGCAACTACTAAATTTATGGGCGTATAACAACGTAGCCCACTGTTTATCAAACTTCGAACTTGTGTTCACTATATAGCAGAAAATCACTACTTGATAAACCATAACCACTTTGTGTTGACCTAGTACGGCAACCAAACCAACTGTGGGTGTATAACAACGTAACCCACAACTTATTTTATTAATAATTGTATCTATTACCATTACTACCTAAACTTGGAATTATTGGAAAATCAAATGACTTTATGCCAATTCTATGAATTCACTCACTCTTTACTTTTGAAAATCAAATGTTTAAATTATGAACCCTATGGATGTCCATAATGAGCAAGGATGGTACGGAGGAGCACAGACACTTACGAAGGCTATAAATTTTACTATCATTCGAAAACTTAATTACCACTGGGACCTCATTTTGTAAACTCTGATATTTATAAATTTCGAATGATAAATCTTTTAAAACGGCTAAAATAATGATCGTTTTCTATTATTAAACAGTTGAGCCATGAAGTAACACCCAATCTAAATTCCGCTGCATATATAAAAAAAAAATGGGGGTGTTACAATTTGTGTGTACAAGAGTCAGGTAACAACTCACTATAGTTGTTATCAAGAGATCGATAAACAAAACGGTAAGGGGTTTATCATTGATCTAATTTTACACAAGTTCAAGATTTGTTGAAGTGCTAAAAGGTACGTTCCTGTTTATGTTTTAGTTAATTCTTTACGTGTTATACTTGATCCTAGCTTCCGCAATATGTGTACTTTGATTAATAAATTCTAACAATTAGGAGCCAGGAAAGATCCGGAATCCTCCTTGGGATCCTATGCTCGACCGATCCACAAAGGGGAAGGGTTTCCTACCCTAACTTGGTCTCAAAGATTTGTTTAGTATAAATACAATCCCTTGTATTCGTTCTACACATCTCTTGGTTCCTTGCAAACCCTAACTTCTCTTCTTCATCCCTCTTTGTGTTTAGAAATCGAACTACACCCTTATAGGGTTCCTACTAGATTTTCTAAGCTCAAACAAAGTGTTTGGTTTGTTTGTGATTCAAGAACCTAGCTTTTCTCATTGAAACGCTACTAATACGTGTGTACAAGAACGAAGAGCTAACATACTTTTGTTAGTGTTTTTTCCCCATTCGACTAAGGAGATAGTCGAATTCCATAAACCCTAAATTTGGGTTTTACTTGTTCTTGATTCATTGATTTCTTGTTTTGGTTAGAAATCACTAAGGTACGCATATCCTTTTAATTCGGTTAATTCATTACAAGTGTTGATCTATTACTTCTGCTACATGCTTTGAAGATGTTATGTGTTTATTTATATAATTGTTATAATTCATAAATATCAAGAGTATAGAAGCAACTAATATTGAAAGATTACAATTTTATATACTTTCAAGCAATACAAAATGATATTCACTGGTAATAGCACACAGGACTTTGGTTTACAGTTGGTCTAAAACTGCAATGCATGCAGGAAAAATAAACTTAAGTTATAGAATGAATAACTAGTATTTGTAATCACGATGAGTAAGAACACGAGATGTTTACTACTTAAATTCCTTCCGGTTCTTGAGAAACTGGCAATGCTTGGATCGGCATTCTTTGTTCTTGGTTAAATATAACAAAGTCTGGCCATCTTAAAAACGAACAACATTTAAAGTTAGAGAGAAAAAGTAACTCTAATATTAAACTTTAAAGCCATCGTAAACATATAAGATACGCTACACCTAAACGAATGACCGACTTTGCGTTCACATTGCAGAATATAGGAATGGAGCCAACATGATTCAGATCGTTAGGGGGTGTTTGGACATGCGTTTTGAATGGAACTTTTTAATTTGTTTACATAAACAGATTCGCGAACACCTAACTAAAAATTTATTTAGTTTATAATGACTCACTTTATCTCAATATCAAAAATTTATAATCATGATATTAGGCAAAAATAGTCACATAATCAAATTTATAACAAGAATCCAGCAAGAAAAGGTACATGTTCTGCAAACTAATTGTTCTCCTCAATGGTTTCCTTTAGTTCGGTGTTTTCCATTAATTCTTCACCGTTTTCTCGATCCTCGTTCTGGTTGGTAGATTCTCTCGATTAAGATCCCCTTTGCGTTAACCTTCACACCCACCATATGCAAGTGTTCCTGATCATTCATCTCCATTCCTCTAAACATTTTACAATTCATAAAAGAAAGTGATGTTTTCATTCTTGACAAGTTTCACAAACAGAAATCATTGAGACTACATAAATGGTTAATTTGCTTCAATTCCATATGCTCTGTGTAACGACGAAAAAAGTTATTACTGTATATCAAGTAACAAATTTACATACATTAATATACGTTATAATCATTCTCATATATGTGCACAAAAAGTGATGTTTTCCAATTTGAAAAATGTTTTAAGAAATACGTAGTTTAATTCATTTCATTTGCTATGTATAATGATCAAAACAATATCGAGTAATATGATTTCTCGGCTTTTAGTCATTCTTATCTGACCTAAAAAATATTTAAAATGTTCCACCAAAACATGTTTTATAATTAAAAGGAATATATACTAGAAAAAAAAGTTTGAGGTTCATACAAGTTTTCATGCTGATAAATTACGTGATTCGTATAAATTAAATTTGTAAGTGTTAGAATATTAGTGTTAGAATATTAGTGGAGTACATGTTCAAAAGTGTGTAATAGTTAGGATATAAGTTTAGGGGGTTAATTGTATTTTAGCTCAAACTTAAGGAGGTTAGTCATGTATTAGGAAAGTTCCTAACCTCCTCAATTGTAGAATCCTTGTTCACCAAGGATTAGGTTTCTCCCCCCTCATTCTCTATAAATAGGGATGAGGGGGTGATGTTTTATTTGTACCTTCTTTTCTTGCTCACGTTTAATAAACGTTTGAGTGTAAAATATCTCGTGTGTGTTGGTGCCACTCGGCATTAAGGGATCATAACCGTTTACCGATGTCTTGTTGGAGTAGTTCTTGATTCGTGGTTCCGCTCTAGAAATCGGTTTGTTGGATTTCTCCCAACAGTAAGAATTCAAGAATTTAATTAACATGAAAACATTATACTCTTCCAAGCGCATGTAAGTCCAGGCTAGTGTATGTCCGGCGTTAGCCTCGGGATTATTTCTTTTGTGTGAGAAAATTAACTGACGCCTCTTTTCTTGCGGAGATCCCCGCTCTCCTAAGGATGTCTGCCAATGCATCCCGGACAAAATCGTGCCGATATTTAAACCCTGGCAATTCCTTACAATGTTATGTAGGTATGTATGTTTTGTTATGTAGGTAGAACCCCAATTCATGAGTTTATCAATAAGTTAGGGCCAAAGCAAGTATAATACATAACGTAATTCCTTCAGCAATATATAGATTTCTAAATAAGCGATTGAACATAAGTAAACACTTATAGAAAATCACAGGTTCTTTTAATATAATGCATAAAAATTTGCCATTTTTCATTAGTAGAGCGATAACAACATATAATTTAATATTATCCAAACTCTTGCTATATTTCTTTCTTTTCATGTACATAAAATTATTCTGACATAGAGAACTATGCTAACCTTTTATCCAAACATTCTATCCCACATAGGTTGAAGAATGAAGTTGTTGGGTACACATATACCATAGTGTACATGAGTTACTTGTTATTAGACTAGTATTATGTTCCCAGGAAGAGAAACTTCTCGTGCTTAAAAAGTTAGCATGTTAATCATACATAGCATGGGAGAATTTGTCTTCCTGAGAATTAATATGAATTCTTAAATTTTTTATATTTTTTTGTTATCCTGCTTTATTCTTTTTTTATTTTATCAGAGATTGACTAATGTATGTAAAATTGTTACTTGATATAGTTTTGGTGTATTTTTATTGCAGCGAATAGCAAATGGAAGTGAAGTAAATTGACCATTTACGTAATCACATACTACACAATTTCTGTTTGTGAAACTTCTCATAATTTTTTTTTTTTTTTGGGTAAAGGGGAGTAATCCTGCACCCTGGTAAAGTATATTAAAACCAAAAATATTGAAGTACAATGGATGAGAGTGAGTCCCTCATCTAAGTCCCTAAGGACACTTACCAAACCACTATATAAGAATGACATGCCATTCTTATAACTTACAAATCCTAATACAACTAACAATGACTGAAAAAAGAGATACAATACATTACAATTTAAATAAAATTCAAGTCTTCTTAGTCATTGTAGCGATTCAGATCTTGAACATGAAGAAACCTAACCAAGTTTCCCCGCCTTCCAAGAATAGTACAAACTTCCAGCTTCAACCAATTGCATCTTCTATTAGTATTATGCAAACGCATAATCTAATAACCTAATAAGAGTAACTTACGTAGCAAAACAAACTTGAAGCATAACCATGGTCTAAGCGACCCAACCTTCTAGCATATCCAAACTTGAACCAATCTTCCAACTAATAAGAATGAAAACACATGAAGACAATTACCAAGGATCAAGTCATATGCACCAACCTTCTCCTTACTCATGGATCGTCAAAATTGATTTCAGTTCACAAAGAGTAGGAAAACAACCACAATCAAGACCCCAAGATGAATAAGAGTGCAACTGATCCGTGATTGTGTACATGGGGTTTTGAACAAGAGTCCCCAAAAACTTAACTTCCATTAATGACACCGCAACCATGCAAGCCAGCATCCAAATCAGTCCCAACAACAAGTAGATTGATTAGAACGAACAATAGCAGCAGGATCCAATCTGTTTGCGCATCAGTTTATGACATCGTTAGCAACAAGAGTGATGCAACGAACCTCCATCAAGACTTCCATCTCTCCCTTAAACCCACTTCCAATCACAATAAAAAACCAACCCTAAACGGGTTAACATGCAGATAATCAAAACCCTAATGAGGGTTTACTTCCAATCGAGAAAATAAGAACCTAAACAAAGTTCTATAGGCGTTAATCCCACTCCAAACCACCAATCGACCCAATGATATATGATCAATATAAACCGACCAACAATAAGGATAGAGGGCCGATTAACTGCAAATCAATATTACCAAAACCCTAAAAGGGTTTCGATTAATCATCAAGGGATATAGCATCAGCACCAATCGCACCACGTTCGAATAAAAAATCAGCATGAACCAGATGCAATCAAACACCCAAAAACCCTAACAGATCGAAACCCAAAAAAACGTCCAAAAAAGACGAATTAAAAGAGATTCGACTTTAGGGTTTAGAACACACATAAAAATCGACCCTTTGTATTATATGTCGTTAATTAAAACTGACCTATGAAGATCAGATAAAGGAATCGATTTAAAGAACCAATATTCAACCGAAACCCTAAAAACCGATTTAGGGTTAAAGTCAACATTGGTTAGGGACGATTTCAGGAAAAAATCAATACACCTCTATCCAGAAATCAACAACACATCAAATCCGATTGCATATCCTTCAACATAGAGGGAAAGAGAGGCGAATTGATGGTGGTTATGTGGCCGGACGTGAAGGGATAGAGGAGGCTGAAATCGCCCCTAGAGGGGAGAGTAAAGAGTTTTAACTTCTCATAAATTTTGCATTTGTGATAAATGGTTAGAGCTGAGTTAAGTAAAAAATAATTGTTTCTTATCATTTTACCACAATGTGTTTCGTCGTTACTAATAGCAAACATAAGTTGATTACAAAACGTAGTTCTCTAAGATCATACATAAGTTTCTTCTTAAGACTTCATAGAAAATAGAAATTATCAATCAGGTTGTCGTTGGGAATGTTATATGGCAATGCAAAAGCAAGGACATATCTTCAAAATATTTTAATCGGCGGGGGAAATCCTCACCTCTTGCACCCCTTTTGGGTACCGAATGACCATTCCCCAAAGACCTAGTTATAGGCATTGATAACATGTCCCAGCGACCTTTTAGCCTGAAACTTATTTGAGATTGGACCAATGACCTATTTCTCTTAAGCCCTTTCTTGAATGGTCAACTGTACATTTGCGATGGAGTAGTGATACAAAAGCAAGAATATGTTTGTTGGCGGTGGGTATATCGTAATCTTTATTAAAATACAAAAATGTTACGGTAAGATGTTTGTTAAGAACAATTATTAGTGATGTGCAAATTAAACACATCGTCTAAAACAAGAACCAAAATGTGTCTCATTCAATAATTCATACACATATCGAAACGAAATTTTACACTTTATGACTATAATAAGCTTAAAGGATTATCTTTAGATCTTGACATAAGCATGTTTGTACATTTGAGCATTCAAAACATGCTTACTGACAAGGCGTAATAAGTATGAAACATAGATAAACTCCAACTTTCATGACCAAAAATGTAATCCCACATTGGTTGAAGAAATAAATTGTTTGTATTAATATAACGTAGTCTAAGTGAGCCACATGTGTCTAGCATAGTATAATGTTTTCTGATAATCAGTCTCTTGCAAGTTAAAAAATTTGCAAGAAGCTCGTTAACTGAAAATTCATATAACTCTTTGACTTTTTGTTCATTTTTTATTTTTGTTTCTTTACTCTAAAATATGTTATGGCGGAACCATCTGAATCTTTAACTTTACATAGATCCATACCTAAATCTATACTACTATATAATGCATTTGGGACTATTTATTAATTAGAAAAGCTTAAAATTCAGACTTTTACTTGTTTATTATGGAATGATTTCAAAATTAATTGGTTAGGAGGCAGGTTTGTTGTTCAAACTAAAATTAATAGTTTTAACCATCTCTACTTAAAAAGTATAAAAACAACTAAATGTGTAATCGAATAACCGAATAACGCAAAATATAGTCACATATACCCGTCGTCACATTGCGCGGGTACTATTCTAGTATTCTATACAGCATTTGAAACGCTGTCGGTTCCTCGGAATAAAATATTACCCGCACAATATTAAATATATATGCTCTATAAGCCCAAAGAGCCCACCGAGCCCAGTAAACAAAAAAAAAACTGGTAAAAAAGAATGCGGATCCTAGCATTGCCATTTTCTCAAGAACCGTAAGGAATTTAAGTAGTCAACATCTCGTGCTTTTTTACTCATCGTGATTACAAATACTCGTTATTACCAGTGCATATCATTTTGTATTGCTTGAAAGTATATACAATTGTAACCTTTCAATGTTAGAGTTATAACTTATAACAACATATAATTTCATGTTTCATGTTCTGACTCTTGCATTATTTATTCTTTCTTTCTTTTCATGTACATAAAATTAGTTCCTTCTAAACTTCATTTGATGTTCCATGTAACATATCTTTCTTTAACCAAATGAAGATATATTGTGTAACCTTTTATCCTAACACTCTTTCCCACATCGGCCGAAGATACAAGTTCTTGGTTACTTATATACCACAAGTTTATGCAGGTTAATTTTCCAGGTTGAAAAAATCTTGTAAATTTGGGAAGTTTCGAAAACTCATATAAACTCAACTTTTTTTCTCTTTTAATTTGGGACTCTAAACATGTTTTGGTGGAGACTGCATAGATACGTAAAAATGTACCATATCAATACGCAACATGCAAAATTACCAACATAAATCTCATTTATATTCATACACTTATCATAACCTTATATGAAAAACATATTTTATTAAAAGTTGAAATTTCAAAGATATCCTTCGTAATATCTTATTTTCATCTAGCTAGTGCCATATGTATTTTCGTTCAAATGTGATCTTACACAACTACAACAACGATAGTGACAATCAACAACTACTATTTCAATTATCACGTTTAGATACATACCGACTTTGAATATTCAAGAATGTCTAATTCTAAAGGTCCATAATCTACACTTCAGGTACTCTATTTTTGAATTTTATTTGCAACCACGTGCAACTTCATATTACTGAGAATTTCTACAAGACTTCAGATTTTTAGAAGTCTAGCTTCTTTCTAGGTTATTTCTGAATAATTTGGGTTGAAATGATGCATTTTTTATATCGAGGCTCAATTATCTTTTGTCTTATACTCTTGTTAGATGCTTATAAACATTTCCAGTCAGCCACCTATGAAAAAATCTCTTATTTAGTATCACTCTGGAGACATTTCTTAACCTTTAATCCCACATTGATTGAAGAAAGTTGGTTAGTTATATACGCTAGTCCATGTGGGTTGCATGGAATAGTACAACTTGCATGGATTAATGTTTGTAAATTTGTTACTTAATATATAGTTATAATGTTTTCGATCGTTACACATACATAGCAGATGGAAGTGTAGTCCAATAAGCATTCATGTAATCTCAATGAATGAAAACATCTCATTCTATTCTGTATTGTAAAAATGGTATTAGAAAGTAGTTTAAACAAATGGAAGTGAATTAAACTAGCCAATTGAGCAATCTCATACATGATTTTTGTTCGTGAGACTTTTCATAATTAAAAATCACTTTCTATTTTGCCTATATGGAAACATTTAGAGCTTGGTTTAAACTTAAATAGGTGTAATGTTACTAGAATGTTTTGCTTCGGTACAAATAGGGAACATAAGTTGATTCTTGAAGTTGAAAATCTATCCCACATCGGCTGAAGATAGAAGTTGTTAGTTACTTATATACCATAAGTGTATGTGTGTTAAACGTGTTGAGACTAGTAGTGTGTCTTCGATCTTATCCATCTCTTTAGATTAAAAAAATCAAAAGGGTTTGGTTAATATCCGAAAACTCTTATGAACTCTTAACTTTTTTCTTTTATTTTGATGT